>CM032630.1:11623498-12333498 GCA_019097785.1 Fraxinus excelsior
TAAGAAATATAATTTGACATTTCATCCTAATTAATCATACAAACATAACAAAATTCTTGTGAGTAGATTTTATTATATCACGTATGATTAACTACAACTAATGTTTTAATGTGATCCTAAAACTTAATATACAATCGTAATTAATTAAAGATGATGTGGCTAATCTCTAATTAATTAAAATCATATTAATCACCTAACATTAACCAACTCACAATAAAGAGCTAAATATTTGCATAAAAACATAAGCAATGCAAATAAATTCAATATATATACATAAAATAATTAGATCAAATAAGCTCTTTAATCAACAATTTTAATGTGTATAAATTACCCAACATAATGTTGTATGCATATTGAATACCAAATTATGCACATACAATTAACAAAATAAAGAAATAATTAAACACATTAATATTCATAAAACAATCATCTAAATAATTTATTGAAATTGAAATAAAATCTCATCAATAAAATACCTATCTATTTCAACATGAGTGGGCCTCAATTACCATTCCATTTATTGAACAAGTTGGGCCTCAATTTTAATTGGAAAAGTTGGCCCACTCCAATTTCCATTTATGGGGTACTTACAAAAATACCCTTAAAATTATTAATGTTTTGAAAAATCATGTGAAACATTTTTAGAAAGTAAAAAATACTGTGTAAAATAAAAAAAGTGACACAATGTCACTTTTTTATAAAAATTGTCGCTTTTTTGCCTTTTTAAAAAAAGTGACACAAACTTTAAAAAAATAATAAAACTCAAAAAAGTGACACTCAAAAAGTGATGCAAAACTCAAAAAAGTGACAAACTCAAAAAAAAGTGACACATTAAAAAGTGACACACATACTAAAAATAAAAAAAGTGATAAAATTGTCACTTTTTTAAAAAATACTATGTAAAATTAAAATGTCACTTTTTTATAAAAATTGTCATTATTTTGTACTTTAAAAAGTGACACAAACTCAAAAAAATTTAGAGAAAGTAGGCTTATGGACCTATAAATTTAGTTTTCACTGCTTTTATACGTGCTCTTCCATCATGGAGCCTTTTAAACTTGTGCAGTTAATGGGAGTTAAATTCTGAGCGGTTTTTAACATTATGGAATAGCAAAAACCGTTCCTAAGGGATGGAATGAATGTGAATTATTTTCTTGGTTTGTTCTTCAAAACGGTTACGGGAAAGAAAGGCCAACAAATTCTAACTTGATTCAAGACTTGAATAAAAGTAGAAATTAAGCTCACCTTGTTTCAAAGAAGAATTAAACTGAAACACAACAAATTTTAGAGGGTGGAAAATACACAAAACAAGAGTCTTTAAGATTCAAATTCAAAATTCAAATATTAATTTTATTTTATTTTTAAATATTAATATTAATTATATAATTTTCATTCTAAACCCTAACTAAAACATTTTCCTCCTCTTCTCGTCTCACCTGTCTTCTCTCTCCTCACTCTCTTCTCTTCGCACTCCACAGAGGATACCTGCGCACGGCGGACTGGGATGCGGTAGCTGCCATTGTCAACAACCACTTCTCTGACGCCCATTCCCAAGACCTCGGCGTTGTTCCGCCACAAAATGGAGAAGCTCCGCTGACGCTACCGTGCTGAGAAGTAGTAGTTTCTTTCCTATCCGTACCTTGTCAGTCGTTTCATCTCCTCCTGGTTCTTCTTCGACTATATGGACACATGGAGAACGAAACAGACCCAACCTAGGCCGAAACTGGATCGGGTGATAACCACAATAATATTGTCTGGTTGGTGTTGGTGGTGGAGCCGTAGTAATGGCGATGACGACGGAGTAATTGTAGGCGGTTCAGCTTCTCTTTCTTTCGATATTCATTTTTCGATTTGAGGTGGTGCTGTGGTTGTTGTGGCTAGTTGGATTTGGTGGTGGTGATATGGTGGTGGCGACGATGAGGGAATGGTTTTGTTAGATCTAGTGATGGCAGTGGTGGTCACTTTTGTTGGTGGCTGTAGTAGTGCTACTGCGTGCGGCCACTACATTGTGCCACAATTGCCTCACCGCACGCGTGGTCGAGATCTGTTGTGTGCTTTGACCGGGACTTGTAGCTCTGACATCTGATGTGAAATTTTGGGTGTGTTTTCAGCTGGTAGATGGAAGCTATGGTAGTGGTGTTTGGGGTGACAATGACTTTGGTTGGATCTAACGATGGCGGAGGTTATGTTGAATGTGATGGTTGCTATGATTTTTTGGTGGCAGTGGTGGTGGATCTTATTGGTGGTGGTGTTGAGATGTTGATGGCAACGTATATGTCAAAGTGGTGGTAGATTGGTGCAACGACGTGGTGGTGTTTTGTACAATGTGTTGATTTGTTTGAAGTGGTGGTGTTGCGTCGCGAGGTGGTGGTGGTGATGATTCTGGCGGCAACAATGGCGGAGGTGATACTGGATGGAGTAGTGCGGTGGTGGGCACAATTGTTGATTATGGTCACGAATTATTTGGTTGATTGTGACCATTAAATTGGTTAATCTGTAACCAATAAACAGTATGTGACCAATAAAAAATATAAATTGTGACCAAGAAATAATATGTGACCTAAAAAATTGTTAATTTGTGATCGATAATTTGACAATTTATGACTGTCTACTAAGTTGTGACTTATAATATTTGTAATTTGTGACTAATGAATACGTTGTTACTATATTCTTTTTATTTGTAACCGATGAACAAATTGTGACTTATAAAATTTTTGAATTGTGATCGTAAAATAATTTGACCTACAAATTTTTTTATTTGTGTCCGTAAAATAATTTGTCTTATAAAATTTCGGATTTGTGATCAATGAACAAATTGTGACATAAAATTTTTGAATTGTGACCTATAAATTTTTGAATTATGATCGTAAAATAATTTGACATGTAAAATTTGTGATTTGTAATCAATTAATAATATGTGACTGATTATATAGAATTTGTAACCAAATTATATGGAATTGTTCCTTAATATATTTCATTAATAAAATATGTTTAATTAATTAATTTAAAAATAAAATTTAAAAATTTTTAAGATTTAAAATTTTAAACTTTATCTCTTAAATTTGAAATGGGTGAAACTAAACATCTTACTTATGAGATTTTTCCTTTTAGAGACATGTTAAGTTTTATAAAAGAAAATTGCATATGGGACTAGCAGTAAATTTGAGAAGATTATTAGCCTGTTTAGTTGTACTATAGATTAAAAACAATTTTTTTTTATCAAATTTTGATAAAAGTTATGAAATGTGTAGTTAAAAATTTATGGGTCTCATGACATAATAATTAAGATTAATTGTTGACTATGAATTTGATAAAAATCTAGATTTTAATTTATATTGAACATGGGCTAAAATTGTTTTTAATTTTAGTGGTAATTACATAAAACCAGATATTAAGTTTGACATTTTTAAAAATCAGGTTTTGTCTTTATTTAATCAAAATTTAGGTTTTAATTCACCATTAATATTAATAATCATATTTTAAATTAGATTAATCTATATACCCACCATACCACCTACCCCCACCAAATTTAAACCTCATTTTCCAAACCCTAGTCATTTCTCCTCCTCTCTTCAGTCTCTTCTCCTCTCTCTCTCTCCCCTCCTCTCCCATTCCCCATCCGATTGGCAACGCAACTCTGCGCTGCGATTCAGCAGAGTTCAACAATGGTGGAGTGGCGACAGTGAATGCTGTCAACGGCAGATGGGGTGACGGTGGAGTTATTGGAGGCGGTTTTTCCCTTTCTCCTTTCTTCTTTCTTCTTCAGGTGTCGGGATGAGAGAGCGAGCAGAAAGCAGCGGGCGCGAGGCTGTTAAGGTCTGCAGCTATGATTTTAGGGATTGGGTGATTGATGTTTGTTGACAGAAGTAGAATAGCACATAATGGTGAACATCGATTGGGTTTATAGCGATAGATACTGGTAGGCGCAGTTTTTTTTTTTGGAGTTTTGTGTGTTACGATAGTTGATGCAGAGTTTGGGGATGAGATGGTGGACACGGATCTGGTTTCTGTTTGATTTTCAGTGGATGAGTTGGGAAGGTGATGGTCGCTCGTGTACTGGATGAAGCTTGGTTGATTAACTGGTGGCGATTACAATGAGGATCAGTATGTGTTCTATGTGTGGGGGTATTGGTCGATGGATATTGGTGGTGTTGTGTAGGGGGCGACGGTGGCAGTTATTGTTGGAGGGTGGCTGTGAATGTGGAGGTAGGTATGGAACGATGTGTCAGTGACCAACTATTTGGTCGATCTGTGACCCGTAACCAAGTATTGGTGGTGTATTGGGATTGGGGGACGGGTTAGGCGAATGTGATGAAGTGTATGTGACCAACTATTTGGTCGATCTGTGACCAGTGACCAATTATTGATGGTGTACTGGGATTGGGTCTGTGACCTTAAAATTCGTTAATCTATGACTGAAAATTGATTGAAAATTCGTTAATCTGTAACCAACAAGTTTGGAATAATTTTTTAAATGGTGACCAATTAAAAATATGTGACCTCCATTAAAAAAAATCTGTTACCTGTAATTTTTTTATCAGTGACCAATGAAGTCAATTGTGAATGGCTCAATTTTTTGATCTGTGACCTCGAAATAATCTGTGACCAATTAATTTAAGAAGTTGTGACTGAAAATTAAATTTTTAACTACTTAATAAGATATTTGTGACCTCGAAATCGAAGCAGTTACCGAAATTAAGAGGCGACGAAACGGACATCGGAATAGTCGCCAAAGCAGTGGGAGTGGTGGAGGTGGAGTTGGAGGTGGGATGGAGTGGGATGGAGTGGGATAATATTATATTACAGTCAAAAATTTAATTTAATAGATTAATTGTAAAATATAATTAATTAATTTATGGAAAAATCTGACTTTTGTAAATTTAAACATTGGGGTCCGATTTTTTATTTCGTGAAAGATAATCACTGACCCATGAATTTTTCCCTTGATTTTATATGGGATCAACTAGTAATCACTGACCAAATTGGACCACCAGTTAATGACATCCAGCCATAGACTGGCCTAATCTGGCTTGGGCAGATTACTGATCAGGGCTTTTATTCGGCAAGCCTAGCAGTTTTTGGTTGGTTTGATCGGCATACTTGACACTTGTAATTAAGGGTTTATTATGCCCAATATCATAGATGGGCTTGTAGAGAAAGAGACGGTTTTCAAAAAATATTTCAAAAATATAGTTTTCCTTAGTGATGGCAAAAACCTCCCCGCCCCGACAGGTTGGCCGGGCGAGGATCGCCGCCTCGTCTCGGATCACAGGGAGGGGAACCCACCCCATGAAGAATTAAAAAATTAAATACAAATTACAAAAAAAATTAGTTAATTGAAAAAAAATAAACAGGGCGGGGCGAGGTGGGAGAGTGGCGGGGTGTCTCTAGTTTTCCTATGAAGAATTTTGAACGAGAACACAACTAGAAAAAGTGGAAATTACACCAGCCTATTTTTAAAGATGACAATTCAAAAAGTGAAAATTACACCCAATCGAAATTCTAAAGATTCAATTTCAAAAATCAGATCTAAAATTTTTTTATACAAAAATCATATATTAATTCAAATCTTGAATACTACCTAAACCCTAAAAATCTCAAAATCCCAAATCATTACCCACATCTTTCTTCTCTCTCCCTCCCTCCCTCTGTCTAACAGTTCCTACATCAACAAATAAAAGAAAGGTTGTTCTGACTTCGACGTTCACAATTGGTTTGGGCACACGGCAACTACACATGATCAACGCATTGGTGCCTCGCAGCGACAGCAGCACCGCTACACATCGTCGCTACTTTCGCGTGGCTCGAAGTAGAATCTGTGTTGCCGTTGCTCTCCCTCTCCTCTCCATCCTCCCCTTCTCCATTTTCTATTTGCTGCGATGTGTGGGGTTGTGTAAATGGTGGTGGTGCGTTGCTCTCCCTCTTCCCCTTCTCCATTTTCTATTTGCCGCGATGTGTAGGGTTGTGTAAATGGTGGTGGTGGTGGTGGTGGTGTACTATGGGTGGTGCGGTGTGCGGTGGTGGTATGTTGTGGTGGTGGTGCAGTGGTTGGGTGAGTGGTGTGGTGTGGTATTGTGTGCAGTGGTAATTGTGATGGAAATGGTGGTGACGAGGGTTGTTGTTGTGTTTATAGATTGGTGGTGATTGCGGTGGCAATGTTGGTGGTGGTCAGTGATGATGGTAGGGTTGGAGATTTTTTTTGGGTTGTAGGATGGGGGGTGGTCATGGTGATGTCGGTATTTTTAAATGATGGTTTGTTGCCGAAAGGTGGTGGTGGTGGTTCCGTCAACAAAGTTTTGGTTGCCATGTTATTGGTGGCAATGGTGAGGTGGTAGTCACAAGTGTTGGTGGTTGTCACATATTATTTGGTTGTTTGTGACCATTAAATTGATTAATCAATGATCAATAAATAATATTCGATCAATGAAAAAGATATATTATGACAAAAAAAAAAATAAGTAACCTAAAAGATTATTAAATTGTGATCGATAATTTGATAATTTGTGATTGTCTAATAATTTATGACTTATAATATTTGTGGTTTGTAACCTATTAAATAAATTGTGACGTTTCAATTTTTAATTTGTGATCTATGAAGAAATTGTGATATATAAAAATTTTGAATTGCGACGTTAAAATAATTTGTGATTTGTGACCAATGAATAATATGTGACTTATTAATTTTACAAATTTGTGATCGATGAAATAATTTGTGACCTATAAAAAGTTTTATTGTGATCGAGAAATAATTTTTGACCAATTAATTTATAATTTGTTACCAAATTATATGGAATTGTGATTTTAATATATTCAATTAATAAAATATATGTTTGATTAATTAATTTATATTAATTTTAAAAAAATCTAACATTTGAAAATTTAAAGCTTAGGTTCTTATATTTGAAATGGATGAAACTTAACATCTTATTTATGATTTTTACCATTTAAAAATAAAGTGTAAAGTTTACTTAACTATAAACCAGGTTTTAATCAAAATTAAAATTACTCTCTCATCTCTCACTCTACTCTCCGACGCTACCCCCAAACTCATTTTCTCTTCACAGAGTTTACAATGACAATGCCGTTGTTTGGGCTTCATTCTTTAAATCTCATCCTCATTTTCAATTATAAATTCTCTTAATAAAATATTTTTAGACGTAAATTTAAATTTTTTCCTATTTTTTAACCATACGCTTCTTATAAAATTACCTTTTTACAAATTTTATTTTAAAAAATGGAGCTCAATTAACGAACTTTGGAAAAAGTGATTATTTTGGAGGATATGTTAAAATGTAGGAAAAATGTCATGATTTCTTGTATGATGTCATTTTATTTAAAGAATGTGTTTTTTTTAAACAATTTTTGAGAAAAAGCGATTTTGAACAAGCTCAAATTAATACATTAGTAAAATAAAAATTAAGTCCGCGTCTGATTTAGTTAAAAATCGAATTATTAGTAGATTTTGACAATAAAAAATGATGAAATATGTAGTTCAAAAGTTCAAAATATTCGAGAATTTATAAAAAAAAAAGTGTGATTGAAATGAATTTTAGAAATGTGTAATGAAGTTTAGACATTACTCTTGTTTGAACCTCGTTTTTTCTTCCCCCAAAAATTTGCGTGTAATATTATTTTATTGAAAAGTATGTGGTACTGTTCAAGAATACACTTTGAAAAAAAAAATGCGGCTCAAATAATAGTATATTTACTTTAAAATAATGATATTTAGCACCAGTTTACGTGGCATTATATAACACGTTCAATTAAAAGTAAAATTATGTGATTCATTTAATTGAATATGTAATTTAATGTCATTAATGTTGTTATCTAAATTGATGTTAAACACCAGTAGTACTAAGCTCATGTTTGACACCTATTAGTTTAGAAAAATAATGTTTTGAATAGTAATTCTTATGAGAATATGTGATAAAAAAGTATGGAATTTTTTTAGATTTATATGTAAAAAAAAATTTTTTGTGAATGTATGATTAAAAATGAGTATGCAAATAAAAATTTTAAATAATGAATGTCAAACAGAGATTAAATATGAGTGGTTGCCACGATGAAGGGGTGGAGGAATAGTGATGGTAAAAAAAATCACCCCGCCCTGAGTAGAGCGAAAAAAACCCACTCTAATAGGTTGGTGAGGCGGGGCGGGAATCGTCGCCCCGCTCGGGTCACAAGGCGGGGTGGGGAGGGGGGCCTCGGGCCTGCCCCAAGAAAAAAACAAATTAACTACAAATTAAAAAAAAATAGTTAACTGAAAATTTTAAAAAATAAAAAAATAAACGGAGCAAGCTCGAGCCTCGAACTCGCCCCGCCCTGCCCCTTCAAGGCTTCAAAGGTGGGGGGGAAAGGGTGGGGATGGATACTCCTGCCCCGTTGCCATCTCTACGGAGGAAGCAAGGCTTGAAACGGGGGATTGAACTCACGTATGTCAATTCTTGAATTAGCAAATTTTGTGAACCAAGAAAAGAATAAGGTCTTTAAAGAATTATTGCAATACTTTGGGGACTTCAGATGTAAATAGCTTTGGAGGAAAGGAGAGAAATCTGGAGAGAAAAAAAAGTTAGGGGACTTCATTTAATTAGTCTAGTCAAACCAAGTTTTTTGTTTAAAAAGTCTATCAACTAACTTCTTTAGTTAGAAGGCCTAAATTTATGAAAAATGGAAAATATAATTTGTAAATGACTAGAATGTCCTTGTATACAAAAATACATTATTACCCTAAATCCTCTTTCAATTTCCATTTAGCCTTAATTCAATTTTTGCTACCATTTCTTCTTCATCATGTGAGTTTGGGTCTACAGGTATGCCACTCCTCTTCATCTTCTCTTCATCATTTTCTTCATATAATGAAACAAGAAGCTCTACATTCTCATTCCTATGAACTCTCATTTGGTTGAAGTGAGTAATAAAAGCTTGAGACATTCTTGTTGGGCATTTGGAGAAGAAGATGGTGTATTATAAATTTTCAATATTTGGGTTGTTTTCTTTCTCCATTTGTTTGAATCATTTCTTCATGTTATTGTATATATGTTTATGGTGCTCATTTGTCAACAATCATTTTGAATTCATTTCATCATTGGATTAGAGATTTGATATGGGTTACTTCTCATCCTTCTTCTCACTACCCCTTATTTGTATTAATTGGAGTGAAATGTAAATTGGTAAAGGCATGTTTGGCTATTCTTTTCATTGTTTTACTGTAAAACAAACATTTGATTTTCGTCTGTACAAAACGACTTCAATATCGTTTTCTGCAATCCATAACGATATACACATTGTTATCAGTACTGTAAGATGTTTGAAATTTGATGAATTTTTTTATGTTGAGTTACAGTTATGAACACCGCGGATATTGTATGGATATCAATTTGTTATGCAGTTGAATATGAACAGTCCATTGAAGGTGTATAGAAATGAAAATATGCAGGGAATGACAAAGGGAAAACAATGTATTTTCTTGTTGCAAAAACAATTTCTTTGTGTAACCCTTTTGAATAAAGTTGTTGAAAATCAAGAAGAGTTGTGTTTTGATATATGTATTGATATTTTGAAAACATTTTGTGGCTGGACTTTGTTCTTTTTGTTGGAGTAGTTGTTATTTCTATAAATGTTGATATTTCTAGGATGTTGCCTAACTATTAGTTAGTGCATTTTGGATAATTGTAATGATAATATATATTGAATATAATTGAAAATTACATATCTTTCAAGTTTAAATATTGTACACGTCTAGGGTGTTGATATAGTGCATATTCACCTAAGGATGTGACATTCGTTCAGGTGGCACGGAGTATTTCATATCGTTCAAGTACAAAATTGCATTTCTTCGAAAAACGATATTGAAAGCGTTTCTGAAACACAAAACGATATCGATATCGTTTCAGAACACACTGCTTCTCTAAACAAACTACAACGACATTGAAACGATATTGAAGTCGTTCTTGAAATAAAAAACGATTTTGAAAAGGATTATTGAAACGATATTGAAATCGTTCCTGAAATAAAAAAACGATTTGGATATCGTTTCAGCGTAAAATACACACTGCTTCCCTGATTTTCATAACGACGTTGATATCGTTCATGTGTCTCAAAACGATATCAATATCGTTTTCATCCAAAAACCGCACGGATTATTAAAACGATATTAAAATCGTTCCTATAAAAAAGAAAATGATTTGGATATCGTTTCAGAGTAAAATACACACTGCTTCCCAGATTTTCATAACGACATTGATATCGTTCATGTATCGTAAAACGATATATATATCGGTTTAATACCAAAATTTCACTGATTAACATAATGATATTGAAATCGTTCCTGAAAAAAGAAAACGATTTCCGTATCGTCTCAGTATTAAACTTGACAATTTCGAGATGTTACACCTCAAATAATAACTCAAACGAATTTGATATCGTTTCATTTCATTAAAAACGATATCCATATCGTTTCATCTAAAAGTATAACTAAAACGACACTTATATCGTTTCCTTTCATATAAAACGATATCCATATCGTTATAACGTTAAACTTCAAATAACAACTCAAATGAATTTGATATGGTTTCCTTTCATTAAACACAATATTCAAACCGTTCAATCTAAAAGCATAACTAAAACGATACGTATATCAACTGGGTTCGATCTCACTCAAAATAAACTATGGGAATATTTGTGTTCTCATGACTATATACAACCTTCGAACTATTTTCATAGAAATAAAGTATCTTCGTTTGTTCTTTCTAAGTCATTCAAGTGACATCAACCCACTTGATGACCTTTTTCGATCGTCGTACGTATGTTGAAGGCATGTTGAGTGGTTGTGGACGATCGAATCGTTATTTTTAGCCAAAACGATATAATTATCGTTTTTCATGAAAAGAAACGATATATATGTCGTTGTAGTTATTATTTGAACTGGAACGATTTCAAACTCGTAAAATTTGTACTGAAACGATATGAACGTCGTTATGTTATTTTGTGAATTTGATACATAACGATGTTCATATCGTTTCAGTACAATTTTGACGACATCGATATCGTTTCAGTTTAAATCATAACTAAAACGATACATATATCGTTTTAGTTCATATAAAACGATAATTATATCGTTTTTGTTAAAAATGACGATTCAATTGTACACGACAACCCGACATGCATTCGACATATGTAGGATGATCGAAATTGGTCATCAAGTGGGTTCGATTTCACTCAAAAGAAACTATGACGATATTTGTGTTCTCATGACCATATAGAACTTTCGAACTATTATAATAGAAAGAAAGTATCTTCGTTCATTCTTTCTAAGTTATTCGAGTGACATAAATCCACTTGATGGCATTTTTCGATCGTCATACGTATGTTAAATGCATGTGGGGTGATTGTGGACGATCGAATCATTATTTTTAGCCAAAACGATATAATTATCATTTTTCATGAAAAGAAACGATATCTATGTCGTTGTAGTTATTATTTAAACTGGAATGATTTCAAACTCGTAAAATTTGTACTGAAACGATATGGACGTCGTTATGTTATTTTGTGGATTTGATATATAACGATGTTCATATCGTTTCAGTACAATTTTGACGACATTGATATCGTTTCAGTTTAAATCATAACTAAAACGATACATATATCGTTTTAGTTCATATAAAATGATAATTATATCGTTTTTGTTAAAAATAACGATTCGATTGTACACGACAACCCGACATGCATTCGACATATGTAGGATGATCGAAATTGGTCATCAAGTGGGTTCGATTTCACTCAAAAGAAACTATGACGATATATGTGTTCTCATGACCATATAGAACTTTCGAACGATTCTAATAGAAAGAAAGTATCTTCGTTCATTTTCTCTAAGTCATTCGAGTGCATCAACCCACTTAATGACCATTTTTTATCGTCGTACGTATGTTGAAGGCATGTTGGGTGGTTGTGGACGATCGAATCGTTATTTGTAGCCAAACGATGTCATTATCGTTTCAGTGCAATTTTGACGACATTGATATCGTTTCAATTTTAATCTTAATTAAAATGATATATATATTATTTTAAGGTATATATAACGACAAATATATTTTTTAAGGTATATAAAAAGTATATCTTGCACGCTGTAAAAAGTTTACGTGGGGGATAAAAGGGAAAAAATTAAAAATTTAATGTTTGGACCGGTGGATGATTACTTAAAAATATAAAAACAATTATTTGAAATAAAATTAAAGATTTTTAAGTTAATTGTCACTAATTATTTATATATTTCGAAATCATAAATTTTGTAGACATTCAATTCAACTTTATTAAAATTAGAGGGTGTGTGGTAGAGATTAAAATTGAAAATATAGTCGTTATTGTTGAATTTTATTAGACGGATGGGACCCAATAACAGTCATATTTTCAATTTTAATTGGATTTTAAGCCGTACCAAACAAGCTCTTAATCTTTCAATACATAATTGATAATACGTATATAAAATAAAGTGAAATATTTGACTATAATTTTTCAAGATATTCAGAACTATATGGTTATATATATATATATATGTTATTGCATTAAAATAAATAATATTGTTCAATGCCTTAGTGAAGCATCATTTTTTCTTAGAGGTTGAAGGTTCAAATACTTGGACATTAAAAATTTGAATATAATTTTTCAAGATATATATATATATATGTTATTCAACAAATTAAATAACATTGTTCAATGTCCTAGTGGCGTGGATAACATTTTAGTAAACATTTTCTCAAAGGTTAAAGGTTCAAATCCTTAAATCTTGTAAATTTGAATATAATTTGTCAAGATATATATATAGGTTATTGCAATAAAATAACTAATATCATTCAATGTCCTAGTGGTGTGGGACTCAACTTAATTTTATAGAGGTTGAAGGTTCGAATCTTGAAAAAATTTTAGATACTCAAAATTCTTCTTTTATTTGATTATATAAGGAAGGGTAAATTGGTCTTTTGACAACTTTAAATAATTAAAATTACTTTTCTTTTATTCATTTTAGTCAAAGCCATTCGAACAAAATGTTTGTGAGATTTCAACTCATTTCCCCAAAAAGTTACCCAGAAAACGATCAATCAATGGGCAACTCTGAATCATCTTCCACGAATCCTCGATTTGCTTCCGCCAGCAGGTCTGTTTTCCAGTTTCTACTAGAAATGCTTGCAGAACATGCATGTTAAAAGCTCCCTGGAATTAATTGCAGAGCGTTCTCTCAGAACGAATTGGAAGACCTGAGATCACTCTTCACATCACTCACAGCCCAGTCTCAAACCGACGGAAAATATGTGTCTCTCCCCGTTTTCAAGGTCCCATTATTCTCTTTTGATGCCTTAATCGTGACCAATCTTAAATTTCGTCGGATAATTTAGGTGGATTGTATATTATTCCTGTTTTTATGTCTGAATATGTGTTTATAGGCGTATATTGGAATTGAGGGGCCTCTTGGGGATCGGATGTTCGATTTGATGACGCAGAAACGCAAGGATCAAAAACTCACTTTTGAGGACCTCGTTATTGCCAAAGTAAGCTACAGCTGTAGCCACGACTTTACACTGCTGTTTAGCTTTTAACTGTAACCTATTCCACATAAGATTCAAGGAATTGTTTATAAGAACTTTGGGCAGGGATGCTGTTTTGCAACTCGGCCTAAGCATTTTGGCAGTTTAGACTGCAAGAAGTTGCTATGCTAGTGGTTTCGCCCAATTCTTATGATGAGATGTCAAGTATTTGGTCCATGGAAATTTAATTCCGTATTTTTTTTTTACTATTAATTTTTGAAGCACCATATTGAGTATTAGTCGAATCTTCTCCTATGTTGAGTGTGTAATTTTAACATTTGACTGAGGGTTATATTTTGAGGATAGTATTTAACGGTTAATCGATTAAATTACATGCTGGAATAATTTCAATATCTAGGCAACACAAACAATCTTTTTCTGTGGAATATTTTCCCATGACAAGTTATCTCAATGTGTTAGTATTTTTCTAGATGTTTTATGAATAGTAATGATAGGAGGAAGACTTTTGTAACTTAGAAATAGAAGAGCATCCAAAGTTGGGTGCATTGCTGACATGACTGAGAAATGTTGAATCTTAAGAGTTTGAGAATTAATACTTTATTCTTATGTTGCTCTGTATCTATCCATCATTCCATCCTAAACAATGACTGCAGTCCACTATAATGGAAAATCAGAAGGGAAAATTCAGCATTTTTGAGACATGCAGTGCTTGAAAATGTCTTTGCAAGAAATAATATGAAAGAAAAATGGAAGAGTATTTCTCAGATATTATTTCCTGTCGGTGGTGTTTTCAGCCTAAATTAGGCCTATTATCTCCAGTTCACATAAAATAAAGAAGCAGATTATATGTGTGACAAAGTCAAATACCTTAGGCACATAGAATTTTGGCGGAATTTCAATTGGATAAATCGTAAAGAGAAAACTGTTTTTGATGCGGTTGGGAGAGAGGATATTGATTGGATGAGACTCCTCGTGCAGAGAACATCCATGCAGGATTGGGTGAGAGAGATATGTCGTGCTATATTAATTATTATGTATGACTTGTTATCAAATTACACCAAAGAGCAAGGAGATGTTTCATTGCTGTGAGATTCGAGTCATGGAACTCGGGAAAAGAATTTTACCAGAGAGATAAAAACTCTTAAGGTCAGTAAACTTAGTTTTAATGTTTGAGCTTTGAGGGTTTTTAATCGTATGATTTCTGAAGTTCGAGACATAATCCCACCCCAACCAGAAGGTGTAGTAAATGTATCTCTTTCATGGTGCTGCAAATCTTGACACAGCCTTCTATGTACATACATTTCTCCTTTTATTAGTTGTTTGTTTGTCATTTTTCAGATAACAATGGCAGACTGTTTGTGACCTGAGTTTTTAGAAAGTTTATTCACTACAAACATTTACCTATGTTTGGTAAAATATATGTTTAACGGAGAAGCTGAATCTAATCTTTACGCTATTCTCTTCATATTATAGGGGACCTATCAGAAAGGAACAAATGATGACATTGAAGAGTTCATATACCAACTACTAGATATCTGTGGTGATGGCATCGTGGGACGGTAGAATTGGCAGATTTCACATTGAAGAATTGCTCACATTCGTTGTTGTACCCTCTGTTTTAACAATTAATTTGAACTTTGATCAACTACAGGTCTGGTCTAGAAGCTGTTTTAACTGCAATGCTCGGTAATCTATTTCATCAAGAATACTCCGAGTCCAGGGGAGACTCACGTCATGAAATTGTTGATATTTTTATCAATGCTGCAACTTTTACAAACGATGGCGCAGAAAGTAATATGTCTTTTGAAGATTTCCGAAAATGGTGTTCCCTTCTTCCCTCGGTCAGAAAGTTTCTTGGCAGTTTGATGATTCCATCTGATCCAGGTTTCCAATTTAGCCTCCCAACATTTTTTTAGTTTTCTCTTTTATAGAATAATTCTGTGCAAGTAAATATAATTGGACTATTCAGGATATCTCAAAATGGCCCATCCTACTTTCACAATTATTGAACATTTGACTTTTCGATCAATCCGAACTTCTAACATTAGATAATTTGTACATGTATACTTTCTTAGGTAATTATCAAAATTGACCAAATCTCTAAATTTAAATGGAATCTTAAATTTCAAGGCGTACCATTCTTTTGGCATAAAAATGAACTTAAAAACTTTTAAACGTAAATTCTTATATTCGGTACATACATGATAGGTTAACTGTTAGGAATATTAGCACAAAGCTTGATGCATATTTTCGGATTGGAATCATACATTAACTGCTAGAAGTATTAATCATAATAAGCTTTGCATAAAACACAATATGTTTATTTTTTTTATACATCGTACATTCACGCAAAACGAGTATATGATGTATTAGAAATATCACATTAATCTTTCTATTAATCTTAGTCGAAGATAGATAAAACACATGTAGCTCAATAGGTTCAAATTCATTGTTCCCCTCCCTCCTGCAACACCTTATAAAAAAGAAAGAAAGAAAGAAATGTGCAGTAGATTGATATCTACTGTCTATTACTAAATCAGAATTTCTTCATTTCCGATATTTGGTCGTGTATATTTCTTGGGTCACATCCCTGTTTGAGGCACCAAAATCGGCAATTTTATAAGCTTCTACTCGACAGAGACGATGAGAATTTTATCGAAGGGGATAGGTTTCAAACTGTAATCTCAACATTGAAAATACGTTGTAGTCATATATTAGAATTCTTTGCCAGCTTAATCATGTGAATCTGTGACATTTATGATAAAACTAATCACACTTCCAAATATTTACCATATTAGTGGAAATCTGCAGCAGCTCCAATTTTTTTGTTTATTCTGTTAATAATACACGCAAGAGACAAGAAAGCAGGGGAATTGGAAGAAATTAAGTAATTGTTTCCTATGGATATAGGTTTAACTGAACTCTGCAGTACATCTATTTCTTGCTTAAGTTGGGACAGAACCCTTTCGTTCTTACGTGGGTAATTGGAAATTTTTTCTGTTTAGTCGTATGTTTTTTCACACCAGCAGAGCAGTCAGTGCCCTTGTGCTCAAGAGTGATCCTATATATCCATTTCGTTTAAAAGTTGTATAGAAAGGCCACATTTATTCATTTAAATCTTGTTTTCAACAAGCTCCCCAAGTGAAGTTTGGGTTCAATTTTTTATCAAAGGTATGACATTTGCACAATTTTATAAATGAGTGATGGCAAGACTTGAACCATTCTGATTCCCATAGCACATTAACCATCTCATCCAAAAGTTTTTAATTAAGATGGTTAACAAAAACATTTAGATTTTTTGTTAAATATATTTTGAAATATATAACTGACATGGGCAGCTGTTAGTGACACTGCACCTGCCATGCCCTTTGTCTCCCTCCATAAAGTGGAGCCAAAGTGTAAATGGGGTTCTCTAAATTGTTCTCTCTTTTTGTAGGTTCTCAAATTCCTCAACTATTGCATCAGGACAATATAGACCCTAGTTTAATATTGTTGAGAAAGGAATATGCTTGGCATATTGGAGGTGCGTTACCCCAACATGAACTGGATGAGTGGAAACTTTTGTACCATAGTTCTGTTCACGGACAAAGTTTCAACACATTCTTGGGCAACATACAGTGAGTCACTTCTTTTTGAAAAAAATTCCCCCTTTAGGAGACAATTGAACTATGATTCTGTAATATTTCTCAGAAGTGTATTACCCACATGACTCTTCAAACGCATGCAGATATGTGAATGTAAATACGTGTGTTAAGTGTAACTGTATTGATAATCAGTTATATAAAGATTAGTTATGGGCATATAAAGATCCATGCAAGAAAATTCCTAAGGACAAAAAGGTCATATTATGCACTTTTAGATTTGATTGGTTCCAACACTTGACGCCCAATGTAACAGTTATATGGTTTCTGAAGAAGAAAACACTGGTGTGGAGGTAATTATGTTTCTTGAATTTGTGAAGGTAGTATCACATCCATAATTTTTATTGGCAACAAAATTAGAGCAGTCGAATCAAAGATGTGTGTGTTATCATAACTGTAAGCTAATCAATGTTGTTGAGACGCTTAAAGATAATACTATTGCTGTTTGTCTCATTTCTGTAGTTGTTTGAATAGCTGTGAATGCTAAAGACTTTCTATTTCAATCTCAGTTTAGGGTGCTGCTTATTATCTTTTAATTAAAGTTGGGATGGGTAACTGTTCTGTTAAACTGCAGAAACGGTGAAGGGCCTACTGTGTTGGTTATTAAAGATAAAGAAGGTTACGTGTATGGAGGCTATGCTTCTCAGCCCTGGGACAGGCATGCTGATTTTTATGGCGATATGAAATCTTTTCTTTTTCAGCTATTCCCAAAAGCATCAATCTTCCGGCCTACTGGAGCGAACCACAACTTACAATGGGTAAGTATTTGAATTGTTCTCGTCGTAGAGAGTCCTTCATAATGTCATCTTTGGTAGCACAAGGACCAAGGAGTGCCTGAGAAAAGATCAAGGTCCTCCTTCCTAGATTCCATTGCCATGACCATCTGGTTCACTTTACTGCCAAATACTGCATATCTTTTTTTAATGACCCTCTCACTGGACACGAGTATCTATACAAGGGTCCATAAAACATTTACCATATTGTAAATGATTCGAATAACAGTGGGTAGACAGTGCTGCCCTTTACGAGTGAGCTTTTAGGTCAAGAAACTGGGTTAGGATTGCTAACTTATCATCTTTTGAGGGTAAGGCTGTTTTCTGCAATTTTTACATTCGAGTACAGGCCTTGGACGAGCCAACAGCTATAGAATGATTCAAATAGCACCAGAGATGCAATATACTCTATTAGAATTAATCATTACGGACAACAGAAGAAAATAAATTGAAGTGGATGTGAATCATAAAGTTCACCAAATTTGTGGTTAAGCACGTGTTATTTTGTACTGATTCTTTTCAAAATGCATATAAAAAGGTTTGAAATGTTGACTATAGACAGTCACCGAAGCACAGTAATTGTTGGAACTGACAACGCTTGAATTTTGAATGCTGTCAAAGTAACATATCATGGATCACGGGAAGTCTAAGCATAAGGCCATTATACTTTTGCTAAAGGGGTGAGTGAGCTTAACTCTATTCTGTACAAGTGCAACGACCCTAAATTTATCAGGAGTGAGGTCTCCTGTGGAAGATGATGAGTTGACCGCAAGTGCAGTTAATATTATCAGTTTGCAGTACTGAAAGGATCCACAACTCTTTCCTCTGTATGGAAATTTTGAAATAGGGGGTGTTTTTGCGTATAGAGGGGTGGGCGCTCTACTGAAGGGAGACAAATACTGGGAAGTGATAATACAGTGAGAAGCCAAGTCAGTGGTGGAATTTTCTAGGAGTGTTTGAGGTAAATCCTCACTCTGATAGAAAGGTTTAGGTCTTCACTGGAACCTAAATATTGAAATTCCATGGAGTTAACCTATAACCCAAACTGGGCGTTAGGTTTTAATGTGACTGCACGTTTCCATTTAAGTCAAATAAATTCCTCTTGAAATCATGGTTACAAAGACTACTGTCTCTTATTCAATCCCTTGAGTGTAGAATCAAATGCTGCACAGAAGTGATAGCCACTGCAGGAAAGGTGCTCATCCCACATGAGTAGTCGTTCGTGGAAATCCGTAGGTTCAGCTGACAGCCTGCATTTGCTGAGAATTATGTAAGTGCTCAAAGTGGAAAAGTTACTTTAATGAGTGAGTCAGCAAGTAATGCCATGTCTTTTGGACATTGTCCTCCCATGATCCTTTAAAGGTCAAGAGTGGCCATGCCCAACATGTCTTGTTGCTCTTTTCACTTCCTTTCCTTTATGGCTATCGCAATTTGCAAAAGAATCCTCATTTTTTTAAAACACATACTTTCAACCTTTGTTGTTATCTTTGACTACAAACTTTTTATCTTTCGCATTTCCTTTCCCATCCTCCCTCTTAAGTTGCAGAGCTTTTCTTTCTTCTCTTTCTTTTTAATTTCTTTCTCATTCATCTACCGCCACCTTGCCACTCCTCTCAACTGATGACAACCACCGCGAGCATCACAATTCACCACTTCCAAAGCTGCCGCCCCAAAACCTGTTGCCACTACTGCCAATGACACGATGAAAACAAATTGGCAAAGCCATCATGGGACCACCACCTTCTTATCCAACATATCTCTAACTCTCTTCTTTCGTAGTTTTACAGATATTGCTCGAATTTATGCCAGAGAATCCAACTCACCTGCAAATCGGAAAGATTCCTATTTTTGGTCAAGGAGGTCATTGAGTTTGATGGGTCTTTTAGGTCCTTTAGGCCAACTATGTAGCAGTTACTTTGAAAATTATATATTTGTTTGGGATGTTTTGACATGATGGTGCTGGCCAGCTGAGTAGGGAGGCTCACAGTGGTGGCCCCATCATTTTCCCTATCCTTATTATAATGGGTTTGTATCAATGGCGGTGGCGGCGGCGACCTTGGAAGTATATTCGAGTACAACCTGATGATATTTGTTGATTATTTTCAAGGTGGTGTCCTAGCAATGTTAGACTGACTGGTTTTTTAGTGTAGGGTGAACGCAGATGAAAAAATTATCAAACCTGAAGTATCATTCCAAGTAAAAACTAGATAATCATTTTGAAATGCAAATGCATGATAAAATTTAATTGTGTGTCGTATGCTTTTGCAAGTTGTTGTTATCGTACACATTGATGTTATAGATAATATTTTTATGCTGTTACAAAATCTTTTTATTGGCAGTGTGCTGTGAATTTCAGTTCGGAGAGCATTCCAAATGGCATTGGTTTTGGAGGTAGAGTAAATCATTTTGGTTTGTTCCTTTCAGCAAACTTTGATCAAGGGCACACGTTTGTGTGCACCACCTTCGGAAGCCCCTGCCTATCGAAAACCCACCAAATATCCCCAGAAGTAATTGAATGCTGGGGGGTTGTGCCACATAAAGTTGAAGAGGATAGGCCAGAGGTTATAAAAGGTTCGGTGCTGGAAAGATTTAAGGAGGATCGCCATTTGCTTAACATGGTTGGGCTTGCAAATTCAAGCGAGTAGTGTGAATATACGGAGTGTATGTCTCTGCCCCCTTTCTCCTTGTACACGACAGTTGTATTTGTGTAACTGGATAGTTAAACCGCAGAAATGAATATCTCAGTAACTGCTACTTGGCATTGGTGCATCCTAGTCACTCTGTTCACCTATACGAGATTTTTGTGTGCTCAACAGAGTACAATTCCTAAAGAAATCCTGAAATTTATTCATGACTTTTATTTGTAGACAAGACCAGATAATTAGTTACATTGTGGAATTGAAGCCGTTTTCACAGGTTTTCTTTGACTCCATGTTTTTGCTGTTGTAATATCCTCGAAGTCAAGAGGTGATAAATGCCATAATGGCTTCCAGCTTGAAAGGCCGAGTGTGATTTTCAGTGTGTGTGGTGGCTTAGGTCTTGTCTTCAATTTGATTCTAGCGCTGTTAATTTGTTGGATATGGTAAGTGTTGTGCCGGGATGTGAGTCGTCTTTTGTCATTTTATTCTTAGATGAGGTAATATAGTGGATCACTTTGCCAAGGAAGATGAGGAGTTGGTTTCATGGTTAGATAGCATTCTTATTTCCATTAAAATAAACGAATGAATTGTAGGGCAGATTTGATCGAATGAATTCTTCTTTCAGTTATAAAAGAAGGAAATAAACGTTCATCTTTGAAAAGCTGACGAGCTTATAGATAAAAGGAAAAAAGGTCTCAAGCCTATGAATTATAGGGTCCAATGAAAAAACACTTGCTATGTCAATTCATGGATGTTTTCCCCGAACAATTTAACATACGGCGAGTTGACATTGTGTTGGAGAATTTTGAATTTTGATGATCCCTTTCTTATATCGACTTAGGTTCACATGAGTGAGTTTCTAGTTCAGCATTCTGATTATTATTAGCCATCCCAGGACACTAAACATTCGTCCGGATGTAATCTGATAAACAAAAACTTTAATTCTCTTTTCACTTCACTTGTCTTGATAAAACTTGCAGAACTGAAGCTGGGGAATGGACTGTTTTTACTAATTTCATTTTAAGCATCTTTTATGGGTTTTCCACAAGACTCTGGGGGAATGGTTCATAACACAGGTTTGTATCTCCAAATCTCGACTAAGCTAACTGACCGATTAAGTATTTATCACTATTTGCCTGTAGCATGCACAAGAGAGTCTCTCAAGTTGCGCACATCGTTCCCGACCCCCCTCCGTCCCAACATGTTCACCTTAGTGCAGAATTTTATGATAGAAAGTGAAGGATCAGAAAACACAAGAATCATTACACAAGGAAAAACTTATATCAGGGTGTTATATTTTACACGATGCTAGTGAGAAGCCCTTGACTACAAACAGAATATCAATTTCATAAATCATACAACACAATTAAATTGGAAGGTTGCACGCTTCAATGAAGTTATAACCAAAATTAATAAGGTTTTGCAAATTTAATACTATGAAGTAAAGACCAATCAAAGACTCCACCTCAGAATATGTCGAACAGCAGCATTTTGGCAAGGCTAATCCATTTCTAGACTGCACACTTACACTTGCAACCAAAAGCTTAGTATCTGAATGACCAATCCCACGAAGAGATCGATGCCCTCAAATTCATTTGACAAGCTATGTTCAATCCTTTTCCAAAGGAGATGAAATGAAACTTGATCAAAAAAGTTTGGAGACAAGGAATCAAATAAATTATAAACAAATATTTATAAGCCTAAAGAGAGCAAAAGAGATGGTTCCCAGGTAAAACAAACACGATTCATGCATAGTAACACCGGATGGAAAATAAGAAATTAATGGTTGGATCTAGTAATGTCTATGTAGCACTCAGCAATATTTATTAATAAAAAAGAGGCTAAATCTTGTCTCTGCAAGCTCCAATCCTGTTCAGTAAGATCATACCAATCATATCCAAATACTTATAGGCAATTCCAATATTTAGAAACCAGATTGAAGGCATTTCACAACCTAAGAATTCCAACCAGACAGGAAAGAAAAAATTAAAATTTCCAACCACGTAAGTAAAAGCTAAATCCTACAGTACTAAGTGCCCTCTAAGCTTTGCTTAGTTCACTGATTACACTGAAAAGTCACATTTATTGAACCCCGACTAGAAATCCATAAAATTCCAAACTTTATCAACATTCAAATTAAGAAGAGCAATAAGATTATCATAAAAGTCGATAATGCAGAAACAGTCACAAATTCTCAAAAATGCATAATCCAAAAGTGTCGAAACATAACAAAACACTTCGAGAAAAACTAACAATAACCCATTACTAAAAAAGCATCCAATAACTCACATTAACCCAAAAACCTCCAATTCAAACCGTTTCATCGATATATCTTAGTACCGCCTACCACTGCCGCGGCCGTATGTCATTGCCGGAGCCACGTTAATCGGGCCCTGGTCCTCCTTGAGAACAACCCCAGGAAGATCCTTCATTCCAAGAGCCTCCAACAAATCAACAGTCTCCTGATCAACCTCAATGCGATCGGTCTTGATGGCGGATTCATCCGGAACAAAGTCCATGCGACGCTCGCGCTCCTCTTCCTGCAGCTTCAGGGAGATTCCACGAACGGGTCCCTTCTGGATCCGCTTCATGAGATGGGTCGAGAACCCGGCAATCTTGTTGCGGAGGCGCTTCGAGGGGATGATGGCTACCTCCTCCAAGACCTTCTTGTTGGTGTGAAAATCGAGTGTCATCTTGGAGTAGTATCGCTCGATGACCTGGCGGGAGGACTTCTTCACTGTCTTTGTGCGGACACGACCCATTTTCTTGCTTGATTGGTGGTGTCTTGGAGGCGGAGGGTGAAGAGATTAGAGGAACACAACAGATTAAGAGAACTAGGGTTTGCCGAAGGGGATTGGCTTTGTAGGTTTATATATTCAAGAGAAATTTCATTCAACTACTCCAAGAGTTTATAAATTTCAAAATAACCCTCCAAGTTTTTGTATCATAATTGGGATTAGGGCTGCACAAAAAAAAAAAAAAAAAACTGCAAACCGAATCGAAATCGTTAGTTTGAAATTGTTGGTTCAGGTCCACGCGGACCTGTGATTTTTTTTTCTTTCAAATCGTTTCAAAATGGTTTGGTTTATGTTTCAATTTTCAAAAACCGCATAAACCCGAACCGAACCGTTTTTTAGTTTTTAATTAAAAAATAAATTTCATTAACTTACAAATTTTAAAGTTTTCACTTTTAGAAAAAAAGAAATATATCAATTTAGCAATACAAAACACAACCAACCCATTAAAATAATCATATAAAGTAAATTAAGTTCATCATTATTGACGGATAGTTTTATAAGTCCACAACACACGTCGTGATCCGATATCTAATCTAAACTAAAATTAATCACAAATCATATGAAAAAAAACATTTATTTTCAACAATTCAAATCATAATACAACAAAACTATGATAACGAATCACGCATACAACTTTAGAAGCTACCTAAACTCTCAATTCTCAAACATTTGGCGCTTATCTGCCACTACTAAACAAAATGTGATTCCCAATTACAAATTCGTTAGTTGTATTTTGCTTGTTAGTCTGCTAATTTCTACCAGAATCACAATTTCTCTCTTCTATCTTGATAAGTCTTAGATTCTCATTCAAGTCATTTTTTTTTTCATTATTCTTTATTTTGTTTGTTATTTTTTTAACTTATTATACATTTGTGAGTTGCGATTTGGATTTTAAAAAAATGACTATTTGTGTGTCCAGGTAATTAATGAATTGTTTGTCGTTTAGAAAGAACGAAAGATATATAGCATAGCGTATTGATTGTATGAAAATGTTGAAGTTCTCTAACTAGTACTACTACATTCTACTTTCGTAAAGTCGTTAGAGAATAAAATTTGTCAATTTTCAATAAATCTAAACTTTATCATTCTTTTTACATTTAAACACGTCATGTTCAGTCCTTGTTTTTCTTCTTCCTAGTATGACAAAATGAGTTTTAACCAAACTATTATAGCAGAATGTGACTGTACCTTTTACCAACCAATATATAACAATATAAAAGGCAAACAAGAAAAGGTAAATAAAAAGAAATGAAGATATATTCGTTCTATTAACATCTTTTAGCAATCAATTTTGAAAATAGTTTATTCACGGGTTTTGTGGGAAACGTGAATGTAATTTAATATTTAACATTATTAGTTCTCGTTTAAACTTATACGTTAACTTATTTTAAATATATTATTATAATGTTGATAGGTAAACTGCGGATTAAAACCGAACCAACCCGCAAATTATGGTTTGGTTCGAAAAATAAAATGGTTTGCTTTGGTTTGAAAAAAATTCCCAACCATATAAAATGGCTTGAGTTGAAAATATAACACAAAAAGTTCAAACCGAACCGCGTTCGCCTCTAAGTGGGATGATGACCTTTTTATTTAGGAATTATATAATATATATTTTCTTAATAAATGCCCCTTAATTTTTATTGACCGTCATATTTATATTTCCCAATTTTATGCATCTCATTCTTATTCTCAATTTCCTATTAATTAAAATATATGGTCTATTGAGACGTTTTTTTTCAAAAAATCATGTTAGCCTACTTTAGAATAATGGGCAATACATTTTTTTTATTTGTTATTTTTTTTTATTTAAAATATGAATGACAATTGAGTCTTTTTTTTTTTCACACTCTAAATGTAAAAAATCGTTATCCAGGACAAAATGTGTTAAATAATAAAATATTAATAATAAGAATGCAATGAAGATCGAGAATATTAGTCCTTACTTGACAACCATTATTTCAAAAAATTTTAAATCTCATACTCATTTTTAATCACACATTTACATAATAAAATATTTTGCATATAAATCCAAATATTTTTCTTACTTTTTAACTACACGCTTTTTCAAGAAATCACTATTCAAAATTTCATTTTTTTTTTCAAAATAATGGCCGTGGCTTAGTTTGACAATAAGTAAAAATCATGAAACTTTAATGCAATTAAAATAGTTTACACTTATATAAAAATTTATTGTCAATTATTATTATTGCTATGTCACATAAGATGATTTCAAATGGATATAAATAGCATTGTATTAGAGCATTTTCAAAAAACTCTTTAAACATAAAATATTCTTCATTTTAAATAAACAACCCTTAAAATTATGCTTCAAGAGACTTTTAAATTAATATTCTAATTTAGAGAGTGACCCACTATCTGTAACTAAATATGTATTCAAAGTATTTCAATTTTCAATGTAGAAAAATAATATAATAATTTGGAAAGAAACTAATGAAAATAAAATATGGGTAACAACAATAAATATTTTTTGGGAGCAGTAAAATTAAATGTTATATATAAAGATTGTTAGATTACTGTTGTCGATTTTTGTATCCCGTAAGTGTACGGATCGTAACAAGTAATATAGTGGATCTCATATATCATTTTCATGAGGACTACTATATAACAATTGATTAAATTATTTCAACTTTAATTTGATCAAAATCAAATAATAACGTTTGTGATTGCTATCAAATTATTCTAACTAAACTAAATTATCTAGCGTACACAATTTGTTGAATTTGGGTTTTAAAAATATAAATGTGGACGTTAGGATTTACAATTTTACCTGTGGTTCCCCTTTAATTTGCCAATCAAGATTTAGCCCCCGTTTGACACCCATTTTTTATCTCATTCTCATTCTCATTTTTCTACAGTACCCATTTCTAACCACACATTCTCCAAATAAAATAATATTACACATAAACCCAAAAATTTTTCTTACTTTTTAACCACACATTCTTTACATCAATCACTGTTCAAAAACTCATTCTTAAAAAAAAATGGATGTCAAACACCCACTTATTACCATTATAGTGTTTGATCAAATTCTTCTATTGTATTCAATTTATCCGCTATTGAGTTCTCATTGAGTATATTTAACTAATTCAACTCAATATCTCTATGTGAATCAACATTAGTTAAATAAAGTATTAGTTCTAAAAATTCATTTAATGATCACAATAATTAATATAGGTATATCTACACATTATACTAAATTATCGAATTTTACTATGTGGTCTAAATCTAATACTCATATCTCGATTCGTAATAGATTCACAAAATTATTGAATAATTGGCCAAAGAGTTCAAAGTATTAAATTCATTAATAAAATCAATATATGCATTTAAAGAACTAGAATTTTGAATAAAAAAGATAAAGGATCACACATAGATTACATTGTTCGCTCTATCTATAAATTTAGGCACTCATAATAATGAAAGAAAAACAAAAAGTCTTGCACCAAGAATCTTCTTCAACCTCAAAAATCTTCAAACCCTAGCTTTGCTCTTTGCTTGATGAATATATGCGTTTTTCTCTCCCCAAATTGTGTAGAAATAGAGTTGTATTTATATTTTCTTTGAGTTTTGGACGAGTTTTAGTTGAATTGGACTTTTAAAAAGATGAATTGCACTTGAAAACCCTATTTTTGGCGGCGGGTAGCGCCTAGGCGCAATATAGTGGCACTGAGTAGCCACGAATCTGGTCTTTTTTTTTTTTTTTTGCGAGAGTGGGGCGCCCACTTGGTGGCGGCTCGTGTTGCTCCCACTCTGTGGCTTTTTGGGTGTTTTTGTCGTAATTTTCTTTTCCAATATCCGATTAAGCCGATTCAAAGTGCGTTGGAAAAATAACTTAAAGAGATACAACTTACCAGAAATATCTATTTTCCAATTCGAATGTTTACTAGACCAAAAATGGGTCTCAATCTCCGACTTAAAATCTAGAACATCCTTGTGCGATTGAAAATTGATTTGTGAAAATATTTTGACCATATTTCACTCCTTTTGACTTCCAATTGTATCCAATTGACCTTTAGCATTCTCCAATATTTATCGTGAGTTTTGTCACAACTTTTGAGTATTTACACTTTAGTCCCCAATATTTGAATCGTGCTCATTTTTCGCTTCTTTCTTTCAATTCCACTTTTTTTTCATCGAGTTTCACCTAATAACACATTATATAATAAACTAGGTTATAATTCTATTAAAAGAATTATAAAATGTCAATATTTTAGAACCTGAATAAGTGTATAAAATACACTTATCAATTACTTCAAAAAATTACTCTCTAAAATTGTAGATGTTCTCTATCAGAGAATGTGCTCTTTAAAAATATAGAATCTCTCGAAAATGTAATATGATAGATCACAATGGAGTCCAAGCGTCCAATTCATTATTTGAAATGTTAACTACACATTGCTCACTTTTACTTTAAAAAGCTGATAATTACTGTTCATCAAAATTCACTGAAAATTATGCTCACTATAAGAACGGTGTAATGTAAGTAGAATATTGTAATTACGTACTACTACCGTATTTCGAGGCTATGTCTAGAAAATGGAACCAGTTTCCCATTCTACACTACCTAGGAAACAAGGGTTAATATCAAATTCCAAAAAAAAAAAAAAAAAAAATCTTGATCTTTATATCATTTTTTAATATATTTCATTTGTAGTTCAAAAATTGGGGTAACTCGAAGTGATATGTTGAAACCGCAAACACCATTCCATGGAGAGATGAGAACATGAGTCACTTGCAGAAAGCAAAAACAGAAGAAGAAAATAAAGGTAGCAGAGGACAAGCAAAATGAGATTCCCTATCTACCGAAGGCAAGAAGAATTTCGTATTCAACCATGTGTGTGTGTGTGTATTACTTATTTCAACTAATTTGAGTTGTGTTGAATATTAATTTATTTAGACTTGATGTTAGGTTTGATTTTGTATTTGAAAACGTGCAATTGTGTTTAGAATGTCAACTTCTTATCAGGTTCATATAATAATATGTTCCTATAAGTTTAAAATACCTAGTTTATGTTTTTAGTCCTTTTTACCAACAATAATGAATTCTTTTAAGTATCATACTGGGTTACATTATAATTTCTTTGTTTTCATATGCCTTTATCTGCTTATGTTGTTGGAGTTGTGTGGCTAAGTGCCTTTGTTGGTGTATTGGAGTGCACATGTTGTTTCCTTAACATTTCTGTATGTGTGTACCTTTGTATGCTTGCGTTGGTTCCCGTGTGTCTTCTTTTTTGTGTTTCTCTGATGGTGTCTTCATGTGTCCATAATGGTGCATTCACCTGCCCAGTATGGTCTCCACATTGTTGCATTTGTTCCGCAAGTTACTTGTGGTGTTTACTTTATATTTTATCTTTTCGTTGTCAAAAGTAGTGAATTCTTTGATAAGTATCATATGGCTTTTAAAGGTATCATATTAGGTTACCTTCAAATATTTGTTGTTTGGTGTTTTGCATACATTTGTTCTTTTGTTTGTGTGTTTTTTGTCTAACTAAGTTGCTTCCTCTTTATGCCTATTAAATTAAAAAACATACTAAGCTAAACAAAAATCAAAATAGCTATCAAGCATGAAAAGAAAATTAAATATTACAGTTATCCAACAATTAAAAATATTATAGGAATCCAAATTCAATAAATAAGAAAATAAAAATGCTACAATCATCCAAAATCAAAATTCTCATAAAACAAATAATAATTTAGAATGTTACAACTTCCGAGTTATCACATAAGTTTTAAACATCATTCCTACAATAAAAATAATAGAAATACTTAGAGAGAGATAATTATTACATTAATAAAGAGTTGTGCACATTAGAATACAATCTACCTCAAAAATTCAGAAATGAACTAATCACATTATTTAACCTTCATTTGATTTCTCTGATTCCAAAAGCTCTACAAAAAAAATAATGATTAAATTAGAAATAAATTTGATAAAAATACGTATTTAACATAATCATGGAATAACTACATTACCTTCATCCAACTTATTATACTCATCCACATCTTCCATATAGATTTTCTCCATGCTTGTAGACTCTTTAGTCTAATTTTGTGCACACCAAAACTTCCATCATTCTAGGAGTTAAAGAACTACAAAATGGATCAAGAATTCTTCCTTCGGTACTAAAAGCAATTTCTGAAGCCACCGTAAATACTTGAATAGCCATTACATCTCTTGCAAGTTTTGACAATGTACCATATTTGTTTCCATTAACTTTCCATCAATTAAGAACATCAAAAGAATCGTCCTCGATATCTTCACAAGCATCTAACAACTATCTATCCACATCATTTTTCAATTCAATTAAATTTTTTGCTACTTGTGATCTCTTAAACCTAGAAACATGAGAAAGAGACACACTTGAAGTGAGACTTTCTTTTGCAGGAGAAACATCACTTGAATAATTCAAGTCACTAGATATATACAAGATTGCTTTCAGAGCTTGCTTCACATTTCACATACTAATCATAAATAAAAATCAAATTGTCTTTCAAAATCTTTGTCATATTACAAGCAACTTCCTTATCCCTATTAATATCACCAAAACAAAAATCAACATATGCGAATTTGTATCATGGATTAAGCACAGTAGCAATCAACAACAACTGATTAACATTTTCCATTTTCCCATAGTACATGTCCAACTTTTTCTTCATGTTAATAGTCATTTCACCCAAAATAAAAGCACCACTTGAATTCAATTGTTCAAATTCGGTTACAAGTGAACATATTTTATGAAGATAATCATTAAAAAACACAAGTAATTTACAATCAATCCTCGTACACTCCTTTAACTTTTGTTCTCTAGCAGGAGAAGATTTAACATATTTTTATAGCATTCTGAATACTAACAATTGAATCACGTGCTTCATTCAACCCCTCACACACAATCAAATTAACAATATGTGCACAACACCTCATGTGCATGTACTTTCCATCTAAAACACACCCATCACCACTTCGACCAATCATATTCCTCTTAATATAATAAATTGTTGCTTCATTTGTAGCTGCATTGTCAATTGTGATTGTAAACAATCTCTCAATACCTCATACAGGCGAACAAGTCTAAATAGTTTTACCAATAGTTCCACCTTTATGATTAGCAATCACTTAGAAGCCCAAAATCAATTTATGAAGCTTCCAATCAGAATCAACATAGTGTGCTATGAGAGACATATAATTAATATTTTGAATGGAACTTCTAAGTATTAGTAGTAAGAGAAACTCTTTGACGTTGGATGATTTTTTTCAAATGCAATTTTTGATCCAAATACAATTGGTAAATATCTCTAACAACAGTTCTACAAAATGGAAGATCAAATTTAGGACATACTACCCTACAAAATTGTCTAAACCCCTCACCTTCGACAAAGCTAAAAGGTAATTCATCCAATATTATCATCTTAGCACATGCAAGCCTATACTCTTCTTTGTTAAAGTCAACTAGAATGTTTACGCCGCCCTCAGCTAGTCTTTTTTGTCGTTTATCTTCCAATCTTTCGGGATACTTTTTACAATAAAGAACCAAGTATTTCTACGTTTGGATTTTCTATAACTGTGAAGTGTTCCCACATATCCGAAGATTTTCTATTTTTTCTCTTCCATAAACATGAGGGTGGAAGTGGAGGAATAAACGTTGAAGGATTTTCACCAATAGCTTCAATTTCCCTATCTATATCCATGTTCATAACTATGTAAATCAAACAAAATAAGAGAATCCATCAAGATATGAATTTCAAGAATACAATTCAACATTTCAGCTGCAAAACTACTAGATACACTACCCCAAATAACAATAGAGAGAAACCATTGACTAATCTTCTTTTGTTGCCCTTCTAATCTCCCTCCACCAAAAAAAGAAACAAACTAAAATAAAGAAGAAAGATGAGACGTCTAAGTCTAGGTATGCCGAAGGAGTAAGACTCCAAAGAAGAAAAACATTGATGTTTGTGGATGGTCTCCACTGGGAGCAAATGTACCTGTTAGGGATAGCCATCGAGTGATGTACAATCCAATTTTGAAAGATATTGCAGCAGCTAAAAACAAGTGTGTAGCACATGTGAGAATGCATTAGTGTAGCTTGATTTATACTCCAAACTCAACTTATATGTTGGGTTTAGTTTGGACTATTTTTATGGACTTTTGAAACAAATTCAGTTAGCTCTGAGATGGATACATGAGGAAGGAGTAAGTCCCATAGTGAAGAGTTTCAACAAGGATAGAATGAAAGAAAACCTTCAAATATTTGATTGGAAGCTCAGTGATGAAGAAGTTAGTCAAATCCAACAGATCCTTCAGGCTAAAGGCCTCGTGGGTGAACAATTTGTTTTTCTAGAGGGGCAGTACACATCCCTAGAAGAACTTTGGGATGAAGAAATATGAATTTAATTTTTGCAACAAAATTATTGATATTGTTGTAGTATACACTAATTGATTGGGAACCAATGGTAAGACATTGATCAAAATTCAACTTTTAAAAAATATTTCGCGTTTCAAAAATTTGCATTCTTGATATGTTATCGCCAGTCTAACCATGTAACTTTTATGTAGGAAAAATTAGTTGCACATACAGATTGATTAAACTAAAAAGCATAAGAAACACAAAACCAACCACAACTCATTTCAATTCACATCCTAAAACCCTCATATTCAATCCAAAATAACTCGATCAATTACCTTAATTTCGATGAATGGTTGGCGAAGTTCTTTTTCAGGTACAGTAACAGACCACTGCTCACCAGCTTCGCGAAACACCTGCTCCTATATCTGGATTCTTCAATAGCTTTGAAATCTTCCCCTTATATGGAAGATCAGTGGCCACGGGGTAGGAGGTTTGGTTTTGAAGTAGAGAAGATTTTACGTTTTACAGGGATAGGGACACAGGGTTTTTAATATTGGGTTGGGTCGGTTTAAATGGGTTCAAACCCAAACCGACCTGACCCAAGTAATTTTATACTTGTTTGGAACCCGATCCAACCCCTTTTTATTCTAAACCGACCCAACTTGACCCAATTCGGGTTGGGTTGGGTCGAGTTTATGATTTTCGATTTATGGGCCTAGCCCTAGCTAACACACTTATTCTATGTTGTCAAAGATTATTTTGTGCTACTTGTAGAAGAAGAAATCATGCATGCCAGTTTGAGAGTGCTCACAATGGCACTCGGTTTGATCCCTAATTTTAGGGTATTACTAGGTTTTCCGTTACTTAAATGTTAATGTTGATCCTGATGAGAAGGGATTTTTTTTTTTTTCGTTTCGTTTTGTTTTGGATGAATTCACAAAGAGTCTAACTAGAGTTTCTTTGTAAAGTATTGAAAGTTACTAGTTCAACCCTAAAATCACCTAATAGGTGAATAACGCGGAATTAAATTTACCAATTAAAAATAACAAAACACTTTTTAATTATTCTAGATGTTTAATCAATCAAGTCAAGTTATCATATGTTGAATTGCCGCAATAAATAATTAAAGCAGTAAATAACACAAGATTTGATGATGGAGGAAACCTGTAACTAGGTAAAAACTTCTAGATCAAGTCAGTAATTTTCACTATAGACAATAAGAACTTACAGTATGATTCAGCCTAAAAAAAACCACCACTAGACTCGTTGATCTAATTCCTACAATCTCCAAGACCTGCTGATATGTGTTTCACTCACAATTGCTCCTAAAATTCTAGAATTGTATATCTCCTGCGGAATACCAATAACGTCTCATGCTTGTACTCTTCATGTGTTTCTGGTCCAACCTCCCTCAATCTTCAGCAATCTCTGAAAATTATTAAGAAAGTACCTTCATAATGATATCTAGATGTCTTGGATTATAAGAACTCGATATTTTTTCTAAACTTGTGGTTGATTGATCTCAAGAATCAAAATGTTAATATCAATATTTGGATATGTTCTTGAATCTTGGAATAATGATATAAGGATACAAAACAATGATCAATGCCCACAAAAACATAATGGGCATTGAGTATATATAATATGAAGTGTTTATGTAGTATATGATAGATAAAATTGTTGAAAAACGCAAACTAGTGTTTCTCGAAAAACACCGTTGCTTGAGTGTCAGGCTAGCGACAGGCCAGTGAGATGTGTGTCATCGCTCGAGTGAGAGCCAGGCGACAATAATTCTGCTTTGGACGCTCAAGCATTAGCTATACGACATGCTAGCGTAAATTCGATGACTCTTTCTTTTTGTTCCATACTCGAACTCAAAGACTCTTAATTCATTAATACAACCCTCCAAAAGATTCATTGACCTTTACAACTCTTTTGTAACAATCATATTATTTTACAAAAATCATTTTGTTTAAAGAATTGCCAATACATCTAAAAACCTAACAAGTATCATCTTTTAAAAAAATAATTTCTCATGTCGATTATAGAAATATTCCCCTACCACTTTCACTAGTTTTAGTCGAGTCTGCATACTTTCTTCTCTGGGTCGGCCGAACTGCTACTTTTGATAGAATTCACTGTCATATGATTGTCAGGAAATCACATATGCTAGTTAATTACACATGGTCATTTCTATTCAGAACATTTGGGCTAGATGATCAGAGTATGACAGTTATAATCGGTTCTATTTGATTGAGTCACGTGTGTACTTTTTGCCATAACTTCATGAGGATAAGCTCACGAGAAATGTTACACTTACACAACTTGGTACACAATCCTCTCACATGTGTGTGGGTCCCATTGTAGGCCCTACACACATGTGAGAGGGTTGTGTACTAAGTTGTGTACAAAGGATGTACAAGTAGCAAATTTGTAAGCTCACAATGGCTAGTGGTCAAAGCCCTATCATCAAGGTCGTTCCTAAGATATTCGGTGTCCTAAACAACAAATTATTACGAAACTCTTAAATATAATTTTCTATAAGCGCATTGATTTCTTTAGTATCATTCATGATCTATTCAAATTGATTTTTTTTTTATATTATTTTTTAAAAAATAGATGAGCCCTTTTAAAATAAATAACTTATTTTTAACCTTCATAAAAAATAATGTTTTAATTTTTTTTAAAAAAAATTATAAACTTACTAAAAACTATGAGAGATTTTTTTTAAAAAAAATTAAGCTCCTTAAGGATGCAAGTGTCCAAGTGTTTTGAGCCTCTTATTTAATTCATCATGTTATTTAGTCATATCTTTTAAATGGAACAAATGACCCAACTCTCAAAGGAAAGAAATTTTTTTGTTGAATTGTTAGGCTTCTAATTTTTTGAGGCCCTCAAGAATTGAGGCCCAAGGCAATGGTGGAGGTTGCCTTAGGCGAAGGCCGACCCAGCCAGCCTGTCACCTTCCTCCATATAGAGGTGAAGAATATCCAGGTGAGTGGTTAGATTACATTCAGTAGATACTAATTTCCATTAAAAATATTTTCTTCCTTCTTCCCGTGTTTATTCTCAAACCAGAATGTGGGAGAAATGTCCACCACTTCTTACAGGTTTTAGGTCGCTTGCATCACCTTTAGTAGAGGAGGAGAGAAAACATGGTATCAAATGGCGCCATATGTGGGAAGATCGATTAAAAAGTATGTCGCTCTTCGGGAGGATGTTTAGGAACATATCTTGTGTGGGCTCAGAAAAGCAGCTTGAAAATGTTGCTGGAGTTGCTGCTGCTGCTTGATTTGTCTGTTTCTTCAACCAAAGGCATTTACAGATCATTGAAGCGACAAAGCCTCTCCATTTTGAACAGATAAGTCTACTAGTAGTCCACCATGCTTTTACCTTATATCACTTGTGTTTTCTGCAAAAATTAGCAGTCTCAGGTCATGAACATTGTGTAGATGGAAATCCTCTGCTTCATACAATTGTGTGATTCATTTAATTGTATCTATCATTTAATGTCACTTAGATTAAACCGTTGATGTAACACCAATGGTACTAAATAACATTACTTTATTCTAAATATTTTGTAAATTGGTTTGAATGAATATATATAGTTGGGCTACGAGGCCGACAGTAGGTTGAATTGGGCAAGTGGCCCAGTACTAAATATAGGATTAAAGGACTATATCCTCAACAAGTAATATTTTAAAATAAAAAATACTAGTAATTATATTTGCATTACAGTTTTTGTTTATTACATCACATTTTAATTATAGTGAAGATAGTCAATCTTTATTTAGTGTAGCACTTAATCTTCAACCTTCTATTAGTTAACGATCTTACCATGGATGAAGATTTATGTCCCAAAAATTCATCAAAAAACTCATTTGCCCCTCATATTTTTAAGTGAATCGAAAATATCGAAGTTTAAATTGTGCTAACAAAATACTTTTAAAAAGATCAATGCGGACGATATAAGTTTGTTGAGAGTTATCTAATTTCATGTACCAAAGGAGTTTTATATTTGAAATTTAAATTTTCATAGGAGACCGAAGCTCTCTAGCCGTAACATATTGCAATATTTTATTTGAATTATTTGCACCCAAAAAAAAGAAAAAAAAAAGAAAAACTACAATTGAAGTCCCAACTCATGCAAAATGTAGCAATTAGGCATGTAACTTTCAATCTAGAGGAGAAGAGTCCTATATCTTTATGTTTTCTAGCACTTATGTCCCTTGCCGACAATTTTACATGCGTTAACAAAAATAAAATATATAGTAAGAGACGGGGAGGTACATCCTACACAACATTAATGTTTGTGAAAAAATTATTGGTTCAGAGGGTTTAGTTATTTTCGAATAAATAAATAATTTATTAATTTATCGATAAATTAAAATATATTAATTAAGATTTTTATAACTTGTACGTGCATTATTTTTAACCAAATTTCATTATCCAGTTTGTTTTGATTCTAGAACATTCGAAGGCTACAAGAAAGGAGCAACAAGTCCTTGAAAAAATTATCATATAAATGCTATCAATGTTATTAATGCGACTTGCAACATTGATGTAACGACAACCATCATTGCAAATTGTTTTCACTACAAGTTTCGATTGGAAATGTGATTTCGACGTGGAGTCATTTCTTGTAAAAACGATATGATGATAAAATAGTATACTATAAAAATATTATTCAAGAGTGCTTGACTTAACATGAGTTTAACAGTTGACTATGATGACAAGAAGTTCGTGGTGTTGAGCAGAGGACCTTAGCAATTGAGTTTGGGAAGCTATGTTAAAGAGATCTTGCTTAAAGAGTTGGGAAGATTCCCACCGAGGAAGACGATAATCGAAATCCATTTGGTTAGAAAACTTGGGGGCTGAAGGCTACGCGGCATTATGCAGTGATATTGTCACAATTTCAATATATTGTGAGGGCAATATCTCAAGAATCGTGTATTCATTGGAACATTATGAACTTGAAATTGAAAATTTATCTTCGCTACGAATCTAAGTGGAACATCAATTATGAAAATTATGATTACTCGATCAAAAAGGTGTATTGAGTTTTTCTTGCTAAGTCCTTTGTAAGGGGGAAAGCTTGGTGAGCGGACATCGACCTTTCCTATGCTTTTGTCTCCGCGAAAGGACAGTATGCGGGCAGTCTAAATGTGCAATCTTAAAGGACCATAGGGACAACTAAGGCATAAGTTAGCACCTTTAAGGAGGGCTAAAGTACGTGTATGAGGTCGAGAATCCATCGAGTGACATTAGGCTTTCATGGCCTTTGTTGGGCACCTAAGGGGGACTGAAGTTACCAATTCGCTATGCTATGAGTTGCGCTAAGCATACGGTAACACTCGAATGATATAGAGGAAAGCACTCTAAATGTCTCGTATGCGTTAATTGTGTGTATTGGCTATGGGTTCAAATCTTGTTGCGAGCGCCCGTTGCTAGAAATGCGATTGTAGGGCGGCAACACATATAGCTGGGTGAATAGGTGTTGACACTTGGGAACGAGTATGCTGTGAAGGCACTTCTAAGTAGCCATATATTAATAGATGACCCTACTTAAGCTAGGTATTGACAAAGGACATGACGAGCGCAAGGATTGTGTGGGTTGGGGCAAGCGAATGACCCTCAATGCTTCGGACATAGCTAGGATACCTCTTTTCCAACGAGTATGCTTCAAGAGGACCGCATGTTCTAAATGGACATGCGAGCAATCTACAAGATGTGTATTATGAATAGGCAAACACCTTGGCAGGCACCAAAGGACGCATTCTCTGTTTAAACTCTGTAAACTTTTGTGATTGAAGTATGTAATGATCATGTCGAGATTCATGAACAATGTTTAAAAATCGAGCTAGCCCGACCAGTTCAATTAGGAAAATCGGGACCAAAACTTGTCTAATTAGATTTATAAAACCTCTAATTAAAAATTTATCTCAAAATTCGTTAAACCGGCCAATTTTTGGAAAACCCGTGATCCGTAAAAGTATATATATATATTTTTTATTATTGTAAATATATATTTTTTTATTTCTTAAAAATCATAGTTCGATCCCGGTTCATCCTTGGTTCAACCTTTTAACCCTTGGACAATTCTATTTGTACATAATATTCTACATAATGGGTGTCATAATGGACACATGACGGCCCCCTGTTGGAGGGGCGCCTGTGGGTCCATATTGTGAATTATAGATTTAAAAAAAAATTGCGATTTTTAGGAGAAAAGTCCTAAAGTTCAAGTTAAAAGTCTCAAATTCCGTCTCTTAACAACACAAAGGGGCCATGACAGAGCTAAAACAGGAAGTCAACTAGCAGAAATCAATCGATTTAACATGTTCGCAACTTTAGTGAGTACCATTAACGAAATTAATTCCATTATATTCTGGATTTTATATGATAAATTTTAGTCAACAAAATCTCTTGCAATGGATCTGTGCTAGTTTTAAATCTAAATAGCTGTAATGGGCATTAAAGGCTCTCAAGCTCATAGGAAAATGCAACATGATTTTATTACATATGGGGTTCTTTAAGAACCAACATTTAAGAAATGTTACAATGGAGACTTGATGCTTTTCCATTAAATTTTTTCACAGATCCACCATTGTCGGCTTTGATTAGCATAGAAAAGTTGGAAAATCTTTAATGGCATTCAAAATATCAACTGGTGATTCATCACGTTCAAGATATAAATATAAATTCATAAATTATTTTTCTTTTAACACATTTAAATCTTTAGATGAAATAGTTTAAGCTCGTGTTTAATTTTACGTAATTTTTAAAGGTTTATTTCGGCAAGTACGAGGAGTAACTCTAGTAATTGAATTGAACCCACCAATTCTCGACACAAAATAACTCAATTTTGATTTTGTTTTCTTAAAAATTAATCTTAACGGGGTTGATTTAATGTAAAAAGGGTTTATTTTTCGACTGACTAAAATTCAAACCCAACCCACCACCGTAACGGGACCATAAGAATGAGCAATCACGTAGCATGTGCCACAAGAAACAACATCATTAGCATTTTTGTACACGAAGAACAAATTTGTTGGAGAGTTAATCTTAATCATTGAACGAATTTATATAAACTTTGGACCACAAATAACCCACTCTTAAGTATATGTTTACATGTTACGATTTACATATATGACTTTGTTGCCGTGGTCCAATTCGTAACATTTATCATAAGTTCATTTTATAAATACTGGTAGCGTATGAAAGGGAAAGAACAATGAAACTGGCAAATAAGAGTTAAGGTGACTGCAAGAGTGTGTCACCGAAGGAAAATGAACACGAGATCCATAATTTCCTTCTTTTCGAAAAATATTGATGGTTCAGTTGCCAAGACTTTTAAAAAGTGAAAATTTACTTATGAGATTAATAAGTTGCTTTTAAACATATTTCGGTAATTTTTGGAAAGCGTTTTTTATACTTAAGAGAGGTTTTAGAAGAACTTGACTTAAAATAACTTTTTTGGAAAGTTCTTTTACAAGATGTAGAAGCGAAAAATAGAAATTCTATCACATTAACCCTAAGGCTCCGTTTGATACACAACATGAAAAATAGATTTTCAACTTTTGTAGTGTTTAATAGGCACCTTTCCACATTTTCCACCTTTTTGAGGAAAAAAATGTTTTGGTTGGTTTTGATTTTTCATGTTCATTTTTTTTTTTTTTGGAATTCGAAAAAATTCTAGATACAATGGCAAAAAATTTTTTATCACATTTATTAACAATTTTCATGTAAAACAAAGTCAAACAAATGGTATTTGGTATAATAAGTTTTTTTTTTTTTTTTTGCAATTGGAACAAATTCTAGATCCAATTGTAGAAAAAATTATCACTTTAATGGACAATTTCCATAAAAAAAAATGAAGTCAAACGGACACCAAACTTTCAACATTTACTAAGTGGAAAATTCAAACACAATTAATTACAATTCCCAGTAAAACATTTTCTTTCCACTAATTCTCCACATTTGCAATCAAACGGACCTAAAAGAAATCGACGAATTAAAAATAAAAGATCTTTTTAAATAAAATTCAGGCAAAATCCAAGTCAACAAAAACGTTAAATTTTTTAAGGGCATATTTAGCATGGCTTTTAATTTTACTTCTGCTTTCTATAGAAGATTTCTTTGGAGCAAGTTATTTTAATTTTTATTTAAAGATTAATTTTTAAAACAATTTCTATTTCGAAAGTACTTTCTTTGATCATTTTCTTTTTCCTAAAAGCACTTTTAATTAGAAGAAACACTTTTATAAAATTAATCAAATAAATTCAAAAAGTAACTTTTAGATCTCGAAAACTCATTTTAATTTTTCAAAAGTCGTGTCAAATTATTCTTAAAGTTCATCTACTCGAGAATTAGACCTAACAATGATGGCTTTTAAAGGCGTTCAAAGTCAACGAAATAATTCAATAATCAGTTTCAAATCGTGACGATTATTCTGAAAAACTAACAAAATCTAATGTATAACATTGACTTTCTCCCAATTAAATTAATCCGGAGATGGCCTATTTCTATTTTTAGAAGGCACAGATTTAAGCATTCAAATGTTCATACTTTTTCTTTCCTAAAGAGAGAAAACAATATTTTCTTTCTTTGACTTCAAGCAAAAACGTACCAAGACTTTTCTACAAATCATATCATGGGATTTCAACAGTTCAAACACGATAAATTTGTAAGTTTTGATTTCTCATACTGATTCAATCATTCGTTCACATAATAAAATATTTTATACGTAAATTCAATTTTTTTTTTACTTTTTAATCACACGATCTTCAAAAATATTATTCAAAACAATTTATTTTTTAAAAATTTTAAGGATGTCAAACATATTGAGAATTTATATATGTTATATTTTGGATTGTAACGATTAGATACTTACACCTTTTAACTTATTTGAAAGATTTTTTTTTGGAGAGAAAGGACCACGTGTAGTGAGGCGGTTCGGATTAAAAATGTATAGAATATAATTTATTGTATTTTCGCAGGTTAATTACTTGGTTGGCCATTGAACTTTGCGTAAGGTTTTCAGAGGATCAATGAACTTCGAAAGTTTTCCAATTAGCCATCGAGCTTTATAAAAATTTCGTCATTAGTCACTGAGTAATAAATGAGATTATATTTTGTAAAGCTCAGTGACTAACAAGGAAACTTTTGAAATTCTTAGTGATGGATGTGATTACATTTGTAAAATTCAATGACTAACGGGGAAACTTTTGAAATTCTGTGGCCTCTTGGAAACCATACGCAAAGTTCAATGACCAATTATGTAATTTATCAATCTTTATTTTTTAAGTCTTTTTCTTTATGTTTGTACTCCAACCCCTACAATTTTATTCACTCTAATATCGTCAAACTTAGAAAAAAAAAATTAGCATTTATCTCAAGGGTAACCGATAAGATTATTGGATGAACTCTCCAAGGTCAAAGAGGTAACAATGGTTCATGCAATCAACTATTTCAGACCCTTCAACATTAATTACTTCATAGTATTCAATTTTGAAATTCATACAAATTTTCAGCTAAGAATCTAATACACTTTTGGCTTTTATTCAAGTGTGTTCAAATACAGAGACGATCGAATCTGATGCAGCTCATAAAGTTGTCCTCTATTGCCTCCTTAATCATAGAGAGGTCAACAGACAACTTTATCGGTTATTCGGGAGATAAAATGTTATTCTTTTTTCCAAGTTTGGCAATACTGGAGAGTAAAATTGTGGGGTAAGAGTGTAGAAAAAATAAAAAGACAAACAATAAAGATTGGTTAATTACCTGATTGATTATTAAACTTTGTGTAAGGTTTGTAGCGGGTCATCGAACTTCAAAAAATTTCCCTTTAATCACTAAGTTTTACTAAAATTTCCTCGTTAGTGAGTAATGGATGTAATTATATTTTGTAAAGTTCAGTAACTAATTGAGAAACTTTTAAAATTTTTAGTGATGTCTGAGATTACATATGTAAAGTTCAGTGACTAATTGAAAAACTTTTGAAATTTTGCAACCCCTGAAAATCTTACATAAAGTGCAGTGATCAATCAGATAATTAATCATATTTTCGCTGTTGAAAGTTTATAGAAAAAGATTGAGGTAATTTAAACTTTTATATTCAAAGTTTCGTTGTTGTCACATTATGTAAATGGTACACGTCAATTCTTTGACTAAAATAATAAAATAAAAACCATTTCATGACGTGTTAAAGATATAAAATATATAACAATAGATTGAGCCAATGAGTTATGTGTCCTTTTGCATCCCTCCTTTTCCGTCCCTTGCAAGTTGCGACATCCATTTTGCAAATTTCAATTTTTTTTTAAACTCATTTTCAACAATAATTTTACAATAAAATATTTTGCATATAAATTTAAATCTTTATTTCTATTTTTTGACTACATATTTTTCAAAAAATTATTAATTCAAAACTCATTTTCCTACTCTAATAGTAAACGTATAGGGGCAATTTTGTTTTCTATTTAATAGTTTTTTTTTTATGTAATAATGAATAACATAAATATAACAGCTGTTTCAAGTACAGATTTTCCGACAATTAACGTTATACGAAAATAGAAAAGTCAAAAATTTGAATTGTAAATAAACATTTAATTGAATGATCTATTATTTGAAAATTAATTTTTAAGAGAGTTTTTAGACAAAATCACATTTAATCAGATTCCTCTAAAAAATTTAAAAGTAAAAGAAGCATTTATATAAAAATAGCCAAACAAATAAAAAAAAAAACTTTTAGAACTCGAAAACTCATTTTAATTTCTCAAAAATTAAACCAAATGAACCCTTTAATGTAATGTAGAGGGTAGAGCACGATTTTATGGCTTATGATCACCATGAATGCCGAGGAAAGTTGGATTAGACGGTTCACGCCCAAGCTCAATACAAGTTCGACAATGTGACACTTGATGAAAAAATTTAGAGTATTTTCTCATACATTAATGAGAAAACCAAAATAAAAGATAATTAAGGCGGTCCGCGTGACTTGACGGGTCTATAAACACAACAACAGTGCTGGACTTACAGCATTTAGAGGGCCGTAAATTTTACAGCCCTCTCTAATTAGTGTGGGGGCCCATTTTATGGCCCTTTGTGTCTGTCAAAAATACGTCTCGAGCAAGATTCTTCTTTGTGTTGAATCAGCCGAAATAAAAATATATAGGAAAAAAATAAAAAAAAAATGCGTGTCTAATGTGAAATATGAAGTAAGATTATGGCAATTAAATGTAAAAAGACATATATGACCCTGCTACCCTTAAATTGCAACTTCCTACTCAAAACAGACTTATTAATCATTTTTGAAATTCAACTAACATATTAAATTACAATAAATGATATATTAAATTGCCTTGGGCCGATTGAAAACTAATTCTACTTGGCGGTGATAAATAAATATTTTCATAAATTTATCCAGCAAATTATTATTAATAAGTGTTTATTATAATATCTAATAAATTTATAATGTTCAGAGGATGAATTATTTGTTATGCTCTAGTCGATGCTGAAACATTGTGTACAAATAAAACCATATTGTCGAGGTCCGTCCAAATTCGTTACAAATTCGTTTTAAAAATAGATTATCCTATAACTATGAATAAGCTATCTATTATCAGTGATATGGGTTTCAGTGATCGTCGATTCGAAATTTGACTGTACAACACAAATCTAGCATAGATCGTCGAACTCAACCTACGGCTAACTCGATGAACTACAACTCAAAATAAAAACGTTTATTTGTTAGTAGTGTATGTTTTAAAAGATTTTTCTCTTTCAAGATTGAAATAGAAAACAATAATAATATCCACATCTCACAAATACAAGAATTTAAGATATCTATTCAGAATTAATACTTGTGTAGTTGGATTTTGTTAGAAATTTATTTGAGCTTTAAAAGCACAAACACACCCCCACACACACACCGACTCTAACCAAGAAATCATAAATGACTGCATTCTTGCAATTAAATTAAATTTCAATACTTAACCACAAACTTTCCTTTTTCTGCAAATATTTAGGGTGTTTTCAAACAAATAATTCTTTTTCTGTCCCTTAATTTACACTGTTTCTCTTCTTCTACCATTCCTCCTTCAATTCAATTTCTCTCTCTATATATGCACACACTACAGTCTCTCTCTATATGTATCTCTCTTTACTTCTTCTACCTCTCACCATAATTTAATTAAACCCAATCTCTATCCTATTATATATAATGGCCTTAGACTTTCAAAACCAACCACCACATACCATTTTACATATCCATGTTACTGGTGTTGCTACTGCTCAATAGGATGGCCATCACCGCCGCATAGCTGCCACGCGCCACCGCTCTCTTCCACCTTATTAAGGTGTGTGTGTGTGTATATATATAAACTTATATACTTGAATTCAATCAAATTTATAGCCTTTATAAGTTGTTTTTCATTATGCAGTATTTCAAGAAAATATCAAAGGAATTCTTGGAAGGAAAAGGAGAATCATGAGCAGGAGAAACGTGCCAACGCTTGATCTCAAGTTGAATTTGTCACCACCACCGAGAAGAAACCCACATGCCGAGTCCTCAAGTCGATCGTCGACGGTGTCGCCTACATCGCCGCCGAGTTCCTGCGTGTCATCGGAAGTGAACCAGGACGAGTCCCAGCGGTACTCCACCAGCCCAGAGGCCACATCCATGATGCTAGTGGGGTGCCCTCGGTGTCTCATGTATGTTATGCTTGCAGAAGAAGACCCCAGATGCCCCAAGTGCAAAAGCACTGTTTTGCTTGATGTCATCCATGATAAGAACATCACCACCAAGAAAACAAAGAAGGGCTAGCCATATATACTTATATCTACATCTAATCTACATCTATATATACTAGCTAGTCCCCTACCCCTATCCCAATTCCCCGAAAAACCCCTTTTGATTGTCTTTCCAAGCAGCACTACTGGAGCTCCATTTCTAACATAGATTCAAGAGAGAGTGGAGCCTGAATAGTGCTGCCTGCTTATTATTTCTCTCATTAGGAAGTGGATCAGTTCTGGTATAGAATTGTTTCCTGCCTACATGTTTTCAGTTTTTAGTATTTCAATGTTGTTTACTTCTAATCACAGCATCAGTAACTTTTGGAATTGGATATCATATTTAAAAGTTACTTTTCAACTAATCCAAGAAGTAATTTTGCCTCCTATCTATAGGCCATAATCACTTGTGCCTAAAAGGACGGGGTGAAAGCTTACTATGGTGAAAAGGAGAGCAATGATAGCAGATACAATGCTTATCGTTCTAAACATGTCCAATGAATGTTCCTACATGTTGAATACATGCAACTTTTGTGTCTAACACAAGTACAGAATGATGTCAATTATATACAAACATGTTTGGTATGCAATATTGTACAAAACTGTATAAACAATCGAAAAAAGTTTACTTATTCAACATGCGAAAACATCATTAGAAGCTTCTTGTAGTACGTAAAAGCCCATCTTATTTTAGTGGTATCATTAAGAATTAAGACCTATTCAATTTGTTCAATGTCTATATTATAATTAATTAACCATGAAAGGATGCTAGCCTGTCGGCTTACGTGCATGTGATGATATTATTAGGTCATTACTCGTATGCGGTAGTTGTGAAGAGGATGAACATTCAAAAAAGGTTGACTATAATATTAGATTGAAGATCATTAAAACCAAATAAATGCTGAAGTTATTGAGACAGTTGAGAACTGTTTCGCATTTTCTACAACGTAAATATTCTGCAAGTGTTCGATGTCAAGTTTTGTAATATAAGATCAAATAAGGATGTCGAATTCACAATGATTGATATTAAATGCCTACTGAACACTATAATTGTTTTAGTTTCTATTTATCTAGACAATCAGATTCTAAATCGACGTTTTTATTTTTATTTTTTGAAACTAATCTAAAAATGGATGTGGTGGAAAATTCAACTTAGTTGATGCAAGTTATACGAAAAATTTATCAAAGAGAGAAAGCCTAGGAAACGATTTCACTGTAGTATCAAAGAGAGAAAAAATTCAACTTAGTCGTGCACAGCAGGAAGAGGTGAGAATAGTTGTATGGCCCATTGACCTCCGGCTAACCCATCATTTTGGGGCTGGTCATGACCGGAAGCCTAGACCTGGGCTAGAGGCACGCGCGTTGATATTCCGAGCCAAGGGCAGAGGCCGGATCCTTTGAAGCCAGGAGCTTGGCGGCGTTGGCTGGCTTACGGACAGGGGACGCTCGGGAGCCAGTGAGTTTCGAGAGAGAAAGAGAAGATAGGGTTAGAAATGATTTTTGGGGGTTGAATATTTGGATTAATTTTAATTTTATAATATTATTATTAATATTTAAAAGATGAATTAACTCCTGATTTATGAAAAGAAAAGTTATAGGATTTGATATTTGAAATGTATACTTAAAATGCAGGCTTTTGGGTAATTTTCCCTTGGTCTTTTTAAGACAACATAACCTCAATTTCTTGTGTTGTTCACACAATCAACTAAGTCGGTTTTATAACTGCACTCACAAATGAAGAACTACTAAACACTTTACACAGTGATGACATGGTGCTATTGTACATCCACATTTAGTTGTGGGCTACAAATGTGGCAACAACTTCGTACACATACTAAATATTTAGAATGAAAAAGTGGGAAGCATTAGCAAATGGAAGTCGCGGTGGAGCCATAATGTGTTTAATTAGGTCTTGTAAATGCTATATCATATTGGTGAAAAGAATTCTACATCCGAGGACAAATACTGGGATGAGGTGGTGTGGCTGAGCGTGTAGGGCCCAAAATGAGGCTCAAGGCATTCACAGGGGCATATCTGTATATTTTGGGAATATATGTTGCAATTATGATTACAAAAAAAATAAAAATAAACAAAAGGCATTCACAGGGGCATATCTGTATATTTTTCTCCCTAGAAGTTTACCAAGGAATAAATAATTCTGTCGACAGCTTCAAATGTGTAAAATTTTAAGATGATACTTTGTAGTGTCAACTAAGTATTGGACTCACAAAACGAAACGTGTTTTAGAGAGCGTTGGGTTAACAAGGAAAGGCTCTCCGAAACTCAATTTAGAAATGTTTAAAAGACAAAAGTTTCTTAAAATGCAACTCAGCTACTAGTGTACTCAAACGACTTATTTTGGCTCTTGAGAAGAAGATTCTCAAAATTTTGAAGTTATGTTCAGATTCAATAATGTCTATATTTTTATTCTGGAAGATGTGTTTCCAGAGAATACATACATATATATATATTACCTGGATGTCTCAAGAATTTTGCAAGTAACAGGGACGATTATACGGGGTTTAAAACTGTTGCGAAACATAGACATATTGTAGTAGTCAATGGAAAAACTGTTCGTATTGTTTTTATCTAATTCTTCCCATCCACTACTTCCCATAGTTCTCAGCTGAAATTGCACCCTTCTTCAGTCTTCTATAATATATTATCTCCCAAGGCCACTCACGAGCACACCCAAAATAAGTTTCTGCAGGTAGATCTTTTTATCTTCCTCAAGATGCTCCAGGTGATTGTGGTTTAGAACCATGTATATTTCCTCAGAGGACAGTCTTGTTGAACGTGCAGCATTTGATCTCACAGAGATTTCAGGCTCTTTTCCGGCGTATGTTCCAACAAAGTCCTCATTTGGAGGTCCCCTCATCTCTTTTCCACTTAGCAACATCAAATTATCCGAACTATGATTACTGTTGTCAGACTGCGATCTATGGGACTCTTTAACACTTTGCACGAACCACTAGTGACGGCAATATTGTGCGCATCAAAATTATGGGCAAGATCCTCATTCTTTTCTTCCACTTCCACTTTCAATGTTGTGGCTGCAGATTCATTTTCCACTGCATCTGTGATATTTTCAGAACAGACATGTTTTACCAGTTCCTCATCTCCCCTGTAATCTGTTGGCATTCTATTTGGAGAGGAAGATAAATGCCTATGAAGTGCTACCTGCAAAGCCAAAGATGTAGGAGAGTTTGACCTTGATGTCACCCTCGACTTGAAGGTTTTAAATCCAGAATGGTGTGACATTGAAGACCACGAATGAGCCAACGGGGAACTTTTTCTGGATGACACTGATTTGGACTTGGAATGTGAAACAGACCCAGAAAACGATCTTAATAATCTTGAAGGTGACTGCAATCTGGATGCAGTATTATCAGAGTGGGTTGAAGAACACAACAGAACCCTTTCTTTGAGGGATCTCTATATGGACTTCTGTAATCCTTCATATTTCATTTCTTCTCCCTGTACTCTTGTTCCCTGCATCTGGAAGTAAGCCGTGCTGGGGGAGAATCTCCACGTCTAAGCAATCTCAGATTATTTCCTGAAGTGGATGGCTCCTGAGAAGCATCACTACTTTGGTACAGCAGTTGAGACCTTGTGCGTCTCTTCAGCTGTGAGGAGCACTTCCACATTTCGTTGACCCTCTTTCCCACACAAGCAGCAAGTTTTTCAAGATTCTGGATTGCTGGGACGATCCGAAGTTTCATGATGATCATTTTGTCCAATTCCTGTTTTTTTTCTAGAGACTTACTTCTAGTGGGTGAACCACACAGATGGGATGCATCTTGAAGTTCCTTTGGCTCCTTTTCGTCATCACTGTATTAAGGTTCATACCGGTCAAACTCCAATCCATTATCTAAACCATTTACATATGGTGGATCCACAACCTGCTTTCCCCACCTATCATCTTCCATGTGGTTCTTCCCACCACCTTCTGCTTCAGGAGAATCATCGAAAACAGCACCATCTTTCTTCCCTGCATAACGATTAAAATCGTTAGAAACTTAGAATGGTAGCTTCTTCCTTCATCAACTAGGTCAGAAGAATCAAGCTTTCTGCCTTCACCATCTACTTTCTTGAAATCCATCGTGTTCGAAATTTACAATATGACCCAACCCTTCGGTTGTCATTTTCTTTGTTAGGCACCTTCCACGTAGTGGCTTGTATAACTTACCACCTCTATCAAATTGCTGCAACGCTCGAGGCTGCCTATTTGTTCATGATATGGTCACTGGCTCTCCACAGATTCTTTTGCCTTGAAGTGTCCTCGGAGCTTTTTCACCACTTGCAGGGTAATCATAAACTATGAACCCATATTTGTCTTTTATCCATATAATACACCTACCAAACCTCCGGAAAGCACGTTCCAGATGATATTTACGAATGTGAGATGAAAGATTGCCGAGATGCAAAGACATCTGTAGCACAATACATGAAAAGAAATTACCTAAGGATTACAAAAACCTGAAAATTACACTGTGACTAGTAACATAGGCGTACATGTATACATACAAGCATATGTGCATAAATTTGCACGTACAAGTGTTTAAAAAGGCTTAACCGGGTACTGAGGTGTTTTACATGAGTACAGTGTAAACCTTGGCTGCTTTAAAGCGTAAAGCTCAACATAAACCAAAAAAATTTCAAATAATTACAAAACTAAAAAATTACACAGAATAAACAATAAATCATTTAACTACATTGTTAATATTACGTTACAGTAAAACTAGTTTAATTTGCAACTAGAAACATAAAATAGATTAACAAAGTAGCCAATAAAAGATTAATAAAGTAGTAATCAAATGATAAGAGTCCATTAATCTACGACGAGAAATAAAAGTCTAAACAAATGACGCAATTGATCAATTATTTGAGAACTTTGTTTGTTTTGACTTGAAAGCAAAGAAATTCCAGAGGGCAGGAAACATATTTATAGAGATATCAACAAGAAAAAGTTAAATAAAAGTGGAAGTAACGCTACTTGTTGGAGGTTTCTAGCAATCAAAGAGTGCAAGTTCATTAGGGTGATCATAATTCAGTAATTCAATTGTAGGAGTACAAAGCTAGGGTCAGCACATTCCCTTAACTTATTATTTTTTATTTTCTCTAACCTTCAATTCTTTTATTTCTAATTTTTAGAGTTGAGTTGCATTTATAACAATATGGAGGAATCCTAAAAATATTTTGGGAAAAAATGCCTAAAATGGGAAATAAGGTGTGCATGTCTCAACCACCTCGACATATGCTCCACAGGGACAGACCCAGGATTGTTGGTGAGCTAGAAAAGCCGAGACCATTGACCGTTGACCGTCAACGGCCGCAATAGCGAGATCTTTTATTAATATTGAATTAAATGATATTAAAAATTCTTTAATCAATATATAACTACAAAAAAAAATGTAAAAATCATATACATATGAAAATATAATCCAACACAACCCAAAATATAATAAGAAAAATACATGATACAACCTCAAATTGATTATGGTGGTTAAATTTTCAACTACCATAACAAATTTGATAGCTTGTAATTGATTATGGTAATGTGGTAAAATTGGAACTGGGGTGGTTATTTGAAATGGTTGTAGCAGCAAGCTCTCAATGTTTGGACACACATTATTCACATAAACAAGCTGAAGGATTTACACAAATTTAATCTTCACCAAAGAAACTGCATAGGAAAGAGATTTTTTTTAGGTATCCAACTTGACAATATAAGGAAGTTATTTACTTTAATTAATAAATATTACTTTAAAAGTAAGAATGTTTTTCAAATCAGACCCAAAAGTTCAGCACCATCAAAGCTTATACAAAAACATCTCTTTGGTTTGGTTTGACCTAAAACATAAGTAAAAGGGTAATTAGCGCAAAACGTCCCTACCTTTACACGGTTTTGTGCAAAACGTCCCTACCTTTTATTTTTTGGTGCAAAACGTTCTTACCTTTCCAATTTTTGGTATGAAATATCCTTTTTGACCATTTTACCCTTATATTGAAATAAAACAAACACAAAAGAAAAGAAAAATAAAGAATAAATTGCAATTATGGGTTCAAACTTTTAAAAAGGTGCAAATTAGTCACATATGAAAAAATCATAAACCTCTAAGCTGCCACATTTGAAGGCAAAATTCCAAACATCCGATCACCTTGGCCGTCGGACAAACATACCACCTTGAAGCCCTCATTGCCCTCTTCACAACCCACCCAACCACCAGCCCTTACTCCGACAGATTTGACTAGAATCGAGCTATAAACTTCACCGCATGAAATGCAGTTAAACGCTGGAATCACGCCGTCGGCCACCTTCCTGGCCGAAACATACCACAGGCCAAGTCCCCTACTCAAGACGATCTCGACCATGCAAACAATTTAGCCCAAACAGTAAGGATAAGATCTGAATTTCAAATTGAAAACTGCCCGTCGCGACTATCACGACACCGCACAAGTTTTCCTCCAATTCCGAAGTCACCGTGACGACCTATGGTGGCGGACCACCTGGGTGGAGCATGGGTGCTCCATCACCTGGCGCACCTAGCCCAGCCATAGGTCCCCTTCAATTTGACTCCAATCATCTTCAATTTGGGTCTGAAATGTTCGTTGGTGCGAACTCACGAGCGCATTGATTGGACTGTTTTTCTTTGAAATTGGTGGTTGTTGGTTGCTTATTGGAGGAAATTGTTTACATAAGTAGCTTCGACTTTATGGGGGGAGTCGACCAGTGGTGGATTCCGACCGGTTGGGTGGCCAGACGGCGAGTTGTAGGTGTTTAACCAATTTTCAGGCTGCGATTTTTGAATTTGATTTCCGGCCAAATTACAACGAGTTATGGGGATTTCTTGGTAGGTAGTTGTAGAGGGTAATGAAGAGAACATGTTGGGACTAATATCTGACGGTTTGGACGGTCGGGAGTCGCCGAAAAAATGAGCTCATGTATTCAACTAAAAATGGGCAAAATATATATTTTTTTTCTTTTTAATATTTTTATAAGTTTTGGATTGATTTGCATTTTTTTTAAGTTTAGAAGTAAGATTGAAAATTATTCTTTATTATTCTTTTCTTTTGTGTTTGTTTTATTTCAATAGATAGGTAAAATGATCAAAAATGACGTTTTGCGCCAAAAATTGAAAAGGTAAGGACGTTATGCACCAAGAAACGAAAGGTAGGGACGTTTTGCTCTAATTACCCTAATTAAAAAGGAAAATACCTTTTAGACTACTCACAAATGATATAGGAAAATACCTTTTTAGACTACTCACAAATGAAAATTAAACTTCATTTTAGACTATCATCATGTTTCAATTTTCAATTTCCAACAACAATTTATCATTTATCACAAATTCTCCAAATGATATCAAAATTAACAGTTTACAGTCCACAGATATCACATATTCAGATATTCGCAAATTCCCCAATTTTTGTAAATCATAAACTTTAGTAGTAGGCTCAGAGTCATAAAACATAAATCATTCCTCAAAATGGCATAAAAAAATGAACTAAAAACACAAAAAAAAAAAAGAAAAAAAGATAGAGGCTCACACAGTAGCGAGAGGTAGTGGTGGCGAGAGGAAGCTCAGCGTCGACGACTCGGCAGCAGCAGGTCACAAGGCTGAAGGCTCTGCGCAGCAAGAGAGAGACAGGGAAATTGGCAGAGATTTGCTTTGGTTTGCAGTTGTGTAAAGGCAGTAGAGTTAATTAAATCATCAATCACTCACACTTACATCCGGTTAACCAATTGCTCATCCAAAAATAAAAGTTTGTCTGCTCACATAGTTTTTAAAAAAAATTACCCATCCATCGCCCATTTCACTTTCATTCATCCAATTAAGCAAAAATGCCCACGTAACAGAGAGGTTTCTTATATGGCGATTAACACCGTTAAAATTTGACAAGTTGGATATTACCCACTCAATCTTCCCAAAAAAAAATTAAAGAATCATTATTTTCCTCCTTTAGCTTAGTAACTCTAATTTTTCCCAATTCTGTTTGAAAATTTTCCCCACATCATTTCTAATTTCTTGAGGCTTTGATTGCATAGTTGTCATCATCAAATCCCTAAAATGAAAAACTCGTTCAATATCTACAGCATGTTCAATTATTTCACACTTCAAATGGATCGTGATAAATTCTGACAAATAGCCATTCCTTAGCTGAAGTTGATGTATCTTCCTTGGGCTTTCCTTTGGAAACAGATTTCCTCCTCCTCCACCTAAATGTTATAGCTTCCCAATTTGGGGAAGAACGTGATTTTGGATGAATATTTGATCAATTGGTGAGGAATGTGATTTTGAATTTGGGTGGATTGTGATTTGGATTGAAATTGCCAGAAAATGGGGATCGGGTCAAACTCGGGGGCTTTGGGTTTAGTAAGCATTCAGTAACCATTTATAGTCCAGTGAGCATATAGTAACGATAAATAAAGATTAGTAGGCAGTGATTTAATTAACTTAATGGCGGTATGGGGCTGGGAAAATGGAGAAGTCATACAAATATAATACAAAGCAAATGGGTCTAATTTTAATTTTTTTTTTTTAAACAAAGAAAGAAAGAAAGGCCACGATTTAAAAAAAAATGGGCCAATTCCAATAAACTCATCTTCCTGAAAAAAAAAAAGAAGAAAGAAAGGCCACGATTTAAAAAAAATAAAAATGGCCCAATTCCAATAAACTCATCTTCCTAATCCTTCCTTGCTTTAAGTTCGCTGCTTCACCTCGCCGGGGTGTTGGCTCTGCACCTGGTGCCACATAAACTTTAAAATTAATGTATAAGCATTTCCAAAAGGCACTCAAAGTGTAAGTTTCGAGGGTCCTTGTGAACACCTCCTACGTCACACATCTCAAGGTGTAGATCTAAACATAGAAACACCGACACATACCAGAAAATATCTATCCGAGGGAGGATGGGTAAGGTGCACAATTCTATACTATAATCTGAGAAATCAAGTAACCTACTCCAAGTAACACGACAGCTAATACACTTGGAGGACAAAGAATGGCATTGCAGGTTACTATAATACTATTAAAAGTTCTTCATTCTAAAAGAAGTAGATTGTTTCTCTGCATCAACGGGAGAACCTAACAATATCAGTAGTCTCCTATCATCCTGTTGAATGAGATTATGTGGACACTTCCATGGATATTAAATGATCGATATCCAACTAGAAGGTCAATTTCTAACACAGTAACAAGATGCGTTCTACTTCATATTATTTTTAGTTATATACTGATAATTTACTTCTTGGAAATGCATTGTAAAATTGTCCTCGTATGGTCAAATTTATGCAGAACACTTCCTCAGCATCTTAATATCAGCCTACTAATTTTTATAAACGGTGTTTAAAATTTGATAATTCAAGCTCTGATATTATCAAACCTTTAACTGCCAGTATTATTTCCATTATACAGAAGAAAGAAATTTGTCCGAACAACTTTATCCAGCTCGTAACAGAATAACTCTCTCTCTCTCTCACAGATGGGTATATACATTTATATATAAATTACTTTTGGCCCATGCAATGCATGAGTTGTATTATTTTTGAGGTTATATTAGCGTATATGTAATAGATAAAATTAGGAAATGAATTTTGATAATGTCACTAGTTGTGTCAAGCTTATTTTTAAAGTTGCCGTCTTTTCCAATTTCAATCACCTGCCAGGTAAGTTGGAATCAATATATAATGAATTAACTGGTTTATTTGTTTCATCACAGTAAAGTTTTGATATATTACAAGAAAAATTACCTCCAAAGTATTTCTCCTCCATGTTAACAAATATAGTCTTATTTTGTTTTATTGTTTATTAAGGGTAGAATAGTCTTTTTAGTTTCCTTTATTTTAGACTATATATAGTCCCTTTATATTTAGGTTTTGTATTCACTTTTCATTATGCATAATTAGTGAAACCCTAACCTCCATTTTTCATTTTTTCTTTTCTTTGAATTGTTTAACATGGTATCAGAACAGTTTTGATCCTAAATAAATTAACCTTTGAATTTCGTTTCCGGCGAGCGGCCTTGAGTCGCTCGTCCGGCTCTCAATGTTGTTTTTCTTTTTTTATTTTCTTTTCGGATGTATCCCTACAAAGTCACATCACATTCCGGTGACCAAAACTCAGTTTCTACAATTTGTTTGGAGTTTCTTCAGCTTTTGGTAATTTGAAACTTGGTCCAGTTTATTTGAAATTTGGTTTAGTATGTCCAGTTCATCTGAAATTTGGTTTAGTATATGCCCAGTTCTTCTGGAATTTGGTTTAGTTCATTTGGAAATTTGGTTTTGCAGTTTGTACGTAATCTTGAATTTGTTTTGCATATTTGGCCCAGTTGATGGGATTGGAAATTTGGTTTGCAGTTTGTAGGTAATTTGGAATTTGTTTTGCATATTTGGCCTAGTTGATGGGATTGAAAATTTGGCCCAATTGATGGGATTGAAAATTTGGTTTGCAGTTTGACCCAGTTCGTGGGATTGAAAATTTGGTTTGCAGTTTGGCCCAGTTAATGGAATTGGAAATTTGGTTTATTTTTTGTTCAGTATATTTGGATTTGAAATTTGCGTCCGTCTGGATTTGTTGAGATTGTGTGGTTGTGTTGGCTACTTGCAGACGTGGGTGTTCATTCGGTTCAGTTCGATTTATCGTTTTTGGTTTCTTGAAAACTTTCGATACTAAGTATCGTGAGTTTGAGGAGGGATGTTAACAAATATAGTCTTATTTTGTTTTATTATTTATTAAGAGTAGAATAGTCTTTTTAATTTCTTTTATTTTAGACTATATATAGTCCCTTTATATTCAGGTTTTGTATTCACTTTTCATTATGCATAATTAATGAAACCCTAGTTTCTTTTCTTTTCTTTGAATTGTTTAACACTCCAAAGTATTTGGAAAAGCGGGCCGGCGATCTTTTTCATCGCCAGAACACCTGCAAACCACTGCTTGTCTCTCGAAACCCTAATCCATCGTTGCTTGCATGTCGATGGGTTCCATCGGCACAACTACCGCCTTTGGTAGCTCCTAGCTCTTCCAACAGCTTTAAACCATAACAAGACCAGCAATCAAAATATTTTCGACTTTAAAAAATGGCTTTTGGGTTCAATTCGCTCTCTTATCCCATGCTTCAAGGAGGGTGAAATATAAAAATGAAATGGGAAAGCAAGAATAGAAAGATGTACAGCTAGAAAAGAGGGACCAGACGTATTTGAGAAGCTACCTTAATCAACAATTGTAGCACTGCCAGAGATATTTTTTATTGGTAAGAGGATAAGAGATATTTTGTATATACATAGGAAAAGACCATTACATCCTTAATGTACGAATTAATTGCCAAATATGTAATAATTTTTTGACCATTTAGCGTTTGCTGATGATTTGATGCTCTTTTCTAGAGGAGATGTTATGTCGGTTGATGTCTTGATGAATTGCCTATCAAACTTTGGAGAGATGTCAAGCCACAAGTTGAATGTTGAAAAATCTTGTTTGTACACCGCAGGAGTTCATGGTAAGGAATTGGAGAAAATCCTTCCTTTAACTAATATCCCTAAGGGCTCCATGCTATTTCACTACTTGGGCATTCCTCTAGTGGTTGAAAAATTGAAAGAAAGTTCATATGATTCCCTCGTCAATAAAATTTCAACTTATATTGGTGCATGGTCAAGAACCTCATTAACATATGCCGAGAGAGCGAAACTTGTGAGAGTCGTTCTACAAGGAGTGGAATACTTTTCGTTATCCATTTTTCACATTCCAGCTACGGTTACTTCTAAAATCATTAGTCTTTGCCGGAACTTCCTATGGGGATAAAAAAAATCGTTGGTTGCTTGGAATCACATTTGCCTACCAAAGCATGAAGGTTGACTTGGTTTTATAAAAAGTTGGAATGTTGCACTACTCTCCAAAACACTTCGGAACATCCATATTAACAAGGATACGCTTTGGATTAAATGGGTAAATCAGGTACACCTCCGTGGAATGGACATTTGGGAACATGAGGTGAAAAAAGATGACTCTCCATTTGTTATATTATTGACCTTTGATTTCACCAAACCGGGCTCAGTTAATCACCAAACTACACCACAATCGACCAAATCGATCCCAAACCGAACACTTCCCAAACCGAACTTGGTTGCTCCAGATTTCAGCCCACAAAGGACTGGATGATAAAGGGTTATAGCCACAAGAAGAGCCACTAAGGCTAGGTAGAGAAGAAGAACAAAAGATCTCTCAATCACAAAGCAAGAAGAATGCACTAAGCAATAGCCAAAACCGGTTTTGTCTTAATTCTCAAGGCAAGGACGGCTCCAACTCTTTTATCACAACCATAATGGTAATTAACAACTAACTTAAATAGGTTTAAGAGTAGGTTTAGGGTTTAGGCTTTTAGGTCAAACAAACAGGGCCCAATAACAGATAGAATAAGTGGGCTAACCCTGAAAGCCATCCAAAACGTTCGGGTCGGGCCATGAGCAACACTAATACAATTAGGCTACTTCGAATGGTCCAAGTGGGTTACGTGATTCGATTGGTTCGATTGTGGTGTCAACATATCATTTCAATCATCGGTCGAGACCTATGAAATATTATCCAACTAAATATACCGATTTAACATCATAGCCCGGATTTATTGGGTATCAAAAAACCCAACAAATCTCCACCTTGATCCCAATAAATCTGCAAGTAGACAAAACACACAGTTTACACTTGCATAATCAAGGTAACCAATAAAATTGACATCACAGACCTTACCTCGTGTCTCCACTTGAAACACATATTATACCTGTTCCATATACTTACCAGGGCTAAGGTCAAGAACACCCAAGTAGAAACAGATAAGCACAGCAATCAATCAAGAGCAAATAAAACATGCGACAGAGATATCATATAGGATAACATAGAGATCTTATCACACAAGTTCACACAGAACAACAGATTAACAAGTTAATCAACGACCAACACATACGCAACAAATGCATAAAAGACCTCACAAAGATCACACCACACTTATCCTATCCCATTCCGTGTTGCTCACTCACCTCGAGAACACATATCTCACCTCATCGCCCACCATGCTCACTAGACTAATCACTCAAACAAACTCATGTCTAACAGGTAAGTCTCTATAGATCCTAAGCTCTCGGGATAATCCTCTATCAACACATCACTTCTCCAACCTACGTGGATAATGGGTCTCCACCTAACAGAAGTGATAAAAGTGCCTCACTTGCACTCCACCTGATCAGGGTATCTTCACAGATAAAAGATTCCAACATTTGATCACCTCTCCACCGTGATCCAAATGTCACACACCACATCCCACGGTACAACCAATGTACCCCTAGGCATCTATACTCCACCTTACCATAAGACACACAACACATTGCAAATGCATCACAAAAAACCCACACTTCATGCAAACAATTACACACAGTAATAAGATCACTTAAAACATGCTAATGCACATATCAAACAATTTGAAAATGTAACATATAACCACGCAACAAAATTAAGTAATCACACACATGCAGAAAAGGATTACACACGAATGCACATGCAGTAACTAGGGTTACACTCAGTAAATCTCACTAGGGTCATCAATCGACCCTATAGCCAGATTCGCATCACCTCTCATCTTACCATTCTGCCTATCCTTCCTTTTGGGACAGTCCCTAATGAAGTGTCCAGACTTACCACAACTGTAACGCCGTCTACCACCAGACTTGTCCCACTTCTTGCACTTCTTCTTACCATCATCATCATCACTCGAGTCGCTACTCGAATCACCACTGTTTTGATTTCTACCCAAACTCATTTGCTTAAATCTCATTCTACTCCTCATCATATGCAACTCACCGCTTTCCTTATCATGTTTTTCAGCTCTCATCTCCATCTCCTTACTTCTAAGGGAGTCAATGACAATTTCAGGCGTCAAGGTGTCTCTACCATACTTAATAGCATTTTTGACTTCACGATAAGTATCAGGTATAGCATTTAGCAAAATGATAGCTTTGTAAGTTTCAGACACCGACTCACCACAGTTAACAATATCTTGAACAAGTTTGTTAAACACATCCAAATTGTCATCCAAATCTTTTGAAGGATCCATTTTGAAACTGAAAAATCTTTCAAGCAAGTACAATTTATTAGGAATAGATTTGAGCAAATATAGATCCTCTAACTTTTTCCAAAGTTCTTTTGTAGAATCAAGTTTTCCAACTTTTCTTAAAATAGTGTCAGACAGGTGTAAAATAATAGAGGTGTAAGCAAGCTCATCAGCCTCTTCTTTTTGTTCTTTTGAAAAATCAGCGGGAAAACTCCCATCAATAGCTTTTGAAACCTTTTGTTGAACCAAAATACCTCTCATTTTCTGTTGCCAAATAGAAAAATCACATTTTCCATTAAAAATTCCCAAATCAAATTTGTGCGTTGTCATTTTCAAATAAGAAACACAAAGTCACAATTAAGTCACACAAATCAGATTTAGGTATTCTAGGGAATAGTCAATGCAACCAAAAAGATATCAACAAAAAACAGTTTTACACACAAAACGATAATATGCTTTAATCAAAAAGAGCAAAATTCAATCACGTAACAGCTACGAACAATTAATTCCTAATTTCTAGCACAAGTAATGGTTACCCCTTCACGGTAACCCCAATCCTATTGTCACCCCACACGATGACGCGCTAGTGCTGAAATTTAACGGGATAAGCCAATTTACCAGAGCGGACTTATCTGAGTCCGTAAGTTTCGAGGAATACAATTTAACACTTTAGGGCCACCACTATTCGCCCTAAAGTTTGCAGCAACCGATGGAATGCAAAACGGAATTTCGAACGAGCAAGGGCAAAATCGTCCAACTTTCTCTGTGAAACCTGAAACACTAAACAAAAAATATCAGCACGTTCACAAAATCAAGTAGAACAAACTGCCTGAAAAGACCGTCGCCTGAATCTCCCCCACGCGCCCTCGCCGGAGTGCCCACGCGCCGGAGGCGCCGGCCGTCAACCCCACGCGCCGGAGGCCCAGAAGCTCCTCGACCTGCACGTTCCACCAGTGGTCTTGGATTTTCCAAAAGGTCACTAGTTTGGCCGGAAAATGGGTTTTCAGGTCCGGTTTTTGTGCAAAAAAGGGACATATTTTTTCTTCTGGTTTTTGCTCGATTTCTGGACTGATTATGGCCGGAAAAATCACCACCTAAAGCTCTGATACCATATGTTATATTATTGACCTTTGATTTCACCAAACCGGGCTCAGTTAATCACCAAACTACACCACAATCAACCAAATCGATTCACAAAGGACTGGATGATAAAGGGTTATAGCCACAAGAAGAGCCACTAAGGCTAGGTAGAGAAGAAGAACAAAAGATCTCTCAAGCACAAAGCAAGAAGAATGCACTAAGCAATAGCCAAAACCGGTTTTGTCTTAATTCTCAAGGCAAGGACGGCTCCAACTCTTTTATCACAACCATAATGGTAATTAACAACTAACTTAAATAGGTTTAAGAGTAGGTTTAGGGTTTAGGCTTTTAGGTCAAACAAACAGGGCCCAATAACAGATAGAGTAAGTGGGCTAACCCTGAAAGCCATCCAAAACGTTCGGGTCGGGCCATGAGCAACACTAATACAATTAGACTACTTCGAATGGTCCAAGTGGGTTACGTGATTCGATTGGTTCGATTGTGGTGTCACATATCATTTTCATCATCGCCAGAGACTATGAAATATTATCCAACTAAATATACCGATTTAACATCATAGCCCGGATTTATTGGATATCAAAAAACCCAACAAAACCAAACTACACCACAATCAACCAAATCGATTCCCAAACCGAACTTGGTTGCTCCAGATTTCAGCCCACAAAGGACTGGATGATAAAGGGTTATAGCCACAAGAAGAGCCACTAAGGCTAGGTAGAGAAGAAGAACAAAAGATCTCTCAAGCACAAAGCAAGAAGAATGCACTAAGCAATAGCCAAAACCGGTTTTGTCTTAATTCTCAAGGCAAGGATGGCTCCAACTCTTTTATCACAACCATAATGGTAATTAACAACTAACTTAAATAGGTTTAAGAGTAGGTTTAGGGTTTAGGCTTTTAGGTCAAACAAACAGGGCCCAATAACAGATAGAGTAAGTGGGCTAACCCTGAAAGCCATCCAAAACGTTCGGGTCGGGCCATGAGCAACACTAATACAATTAGACTACTTCGAATGGTCCAAGTGGGTTACGTAATTCGATTGGTTCGATTGTGGTGTCAACATATCATTTCAATCATCGGCCGAGACCTATGAAATATTATCCAACTAAATATACCGATTTAACATCATAGCCCGGATTTATTGGGTATCAAAAAACCCAACATAACCAAACTACACCACAATCAACCAAATCGATTCCCAAACTGAACTTGGTTGCTCCAGATTTCAGCCCACAAAGGACTGGATGATAAAGGGTTATAGCCACAAGAAGAGCCACTAAGGCTAGATAGAGAAGAAGAACAAAAGATCTCTCAAGCACAAAGTAAGAAGAATGCACTAAGCAATAGCCAAAACCGGTTTTGTCTTAATTCTCAAGGCAAGGACGGCTCCAACTCTTTTATCACAACCATAATGGTAATTAACAACTAACTTAAATAGGTTTAAGAGTAGGTTTAGGGTTTAGGCTTTTAGGTCAAACAAACAGGGCCCAATAACAGATAAAGTAAGTGGGCTAACCCTGGACTCTCCATTAATTAGAAAGGTGCTGGAAATCAGGGATATAATTATTGGACCAGAATGTAGTGTGTAGGCCGATGTGAACAGGTTGCACGAGTGGACAAAGGCTGGTAGATTCAACACATTGGCTGCGTATGAGTTTTTCAGACCGAGAGGGACTAAGGAAGTGTGGGCACTTGCTGTTTGGGACGGTTCCATCACCCCAAAGCATGCGTTCATCCTCTGGTTAGGTGTCTTGGCCAGATTACAAACTAAGGACATATTACAACACTTAGAGCTAGACCGAAACTGCACTTTTTGTGGACAGATGGAGGAAACTGCACAACGCCTTTTTTTTTCCTGTTCTGTCAGCAAGGCATTCTGGGAGCAGGTTCGTGGATGGTTGGTTATTAGGCGTAATATGTCTACTTTGTCTAATGCATTAAAGTGGATTAAAAAAGAAGGTTGGGGAACTACTTCGCAAAGTAAAGATAAGCGTAGCACTTGCTACCACCGTGTACTACATTTGGATGGCAAGAAATAAAAGTATTTTTGAAAATATTAGACCACAAGTTGATTCTATTGTAGCTAGGATTAAAGCATACGTATGCAAAGCCGTGTTTACTTTGTATTCCCATATTTTGATTCAATTTGAGTCTTTAGCTGTGGGTCCTTAGACTATCATTGGTACATCATTTTTTGGTTGCCCGAGTATGCTTGGTATACCTGTTTGTGTTGCTTGATCTCTATTTGTCTAGGTATGTTTGGTGTATTTGTAATTGTGCAAAATCATGAACGACTTGCAGTCGCATGAGTTTTGATCGATAAAATTTTACATTTACCGATAAAAAAATCCAGGGTTAAAAAAATGCTTTTGTCTTGTAATAAATTGAGAATAACTAAGAAGAAGAATTAAAGAAATTTGGAAACAAAATATTTGAAGAAATGTGGGGAAATTAAAATTCAGATATAAATGGTCAAAGCTACGACCACGATATGTAACGAAGAAGCAGTCGCACGAGAAGTCGAAAAAGTGCTGACTTTTTATGCCTATAGATCGATTGTTCATATGTTATGGCGATAATGATTGTGAGACGATGAAATCAGGGATAATGGTCGTGCAACAATTGGTGATGGTGGCAGCAAGTGAATAAGTATGTGCTTTGGGGATTAGGGTTGGTTACTAAGTAGGATAATGATTATGGTTTACTAAATACATATGAAGAGGGCATTTGTTAACAAGATCTTTAGACGAAATGGAGGTACGTTGAATGATTGTTCTAAATATAACGATTTTCACATGCCTAAATTCTAGACGGGACGTTTCAAGCACGTTTCGAATTTTGATGCATTTTTCAAAATTGTGCCTATAAGTAAATGAGTATTATTGAAAAGGAAACGATTGATCAATAAAACTAGTGATTGCCATTACCGATTTTTTTTTTTTACTTTGATCACATTTAAAAGTAAATTAAATTCAAAAATTAATTTTTTTCTAACACAATTTACTTTTAATTTTCTTCCAAAAATAGGAACTTTTAAGTTGAACCAAACGCGCTCTATCCTCTCGTCCCAATAATTTTGTTACTTAATTCCTTTTGTTTTTATCCACCTTTTCAAAGTCTCAACTCGCGTTTTTCCTCTTCAGAGATTCTTATTCTCCCGACTCTACCTCTCCAATATTTCTCCCTTCAATCAAATCGATCTCTACTCCAATAACCGATTACATATTCACCATGACTCTTGGCTCTGCAGGATCCAGTGTCGTGGGTTAGTAGTAATCTATCTCAAAAAATTATGAATTCTTTATTTTGGTTTATTTTCTATCCATGTTTCTCGATTCTTTCATGTTATTCCATCAAATCTTCGTGGTGAATCTGATTATAGCGTGTGATTATTATCATTATACGGTGAATTTCCACTTGGTTAATTGCTGAAAAATCTGTATTTTGTTTTATTGGGTTTTCGATTGATTGGAATATTGACGGTGATGACTGGGAGTATAAGAGATAAAGAGAAATTAAGAAAACGATGAGTGAAATGAAATTCGATTCTCTCTTTTATGATCAAAGAAGTTTAAACCATGACTATTTATACACAAAAAGAGTTGAATTCAAAATAATTGAATTTATTTTTGAAATATAAAACCTATTTTTCCATGCTAGGATGTATTGTTGTGACTTATGCAAAAATTATTCTCCTTGTTGCCATAGCTTGTGGGATTTCCAAGTTTGCCTTTCTAATTTCCACGAGCTGCGGAATCTTCATTCTCCTGACGCGACTCTTGAGATTTCCAAGGATTGCTTTCTTGATTGTCATGCGTGTGGGATCTTTGTTCTTGTGATCTCTATGTATTGTTTGATTTCCAAGTTTTCTTTTCTGATTCCATGAGTTGGGGGTTTCATACTTTGGATTGCCATAAGTTGTGTCGACTTCCCCTTGTGTTTGTTGGTATAATTGCACCATTCATTCTTAGAGAATCAAACGCTTAATCAGGCATGCCATAGGTGGCTGCTTTTGTGTTTAGTGTGGTTACTATATTTAGTTTCTATGAATTTGATGCGTTACTTTTTTCTTAATGTTTGAAAATTTTCATTTAGTACACAATTTGATCGATGTTGAAGGGAATTGTCAATGCTGCTGGAACTGTAATATTTCAAAGGTTCATAAATTGTTTGGTTTATTATTTGTTTAATTGAGGTGGATTTGTACATGAATTTGATTGAGTATTACGGTATTACTTGTCTTAATTAGACTAGAAAGTGAAGTTTTTTCTTGGGGGTGCAGGAGAGGGGGTTTACAAATCGGGTTAGGAATTTTGGTTGTTTCATTTTTTGCTTTTTAAGGAAATTAAATGAGCGATCTTATGTAAGCCTGCTAGAATTACCACCTTCTTTGTTCTGTTTTTGTGTTTCATTTTTGGCTTGTGAAATATCTTCAAATGTGATATTATCGATTGGTGTACAAGTTAATTTGCACACTCTGTTGTTAGTTCAATAAATGTTTGGAGCTGTTTTGTTGGCAAGATAATTTGACCTTTTATGGTTCATTGCAAATTTCACTGTCATAAATCCGGCTACCATATTTAATAGAATTTATCCAATTTCTTTTGGGCAAAAATGTGTTGGTTTATATAGTCACCATCCATAGTATTAGTTAACTCAAGGATGTATTTATACGATCTTTAATTAGGTGCCAAATCAGTATTCATTAGCTATCTTGTACTGGGTGAAGATATGCATTGAATGAGATGTGTGCATGAGAACACATTTTTAATATGTTTAAGAAGCTAAGCTACTTTGTACAAATTTAGGCCCTGTTTGTCATCCTTTAAAAAATTAAATTGTTTGCTAGTACCATTTCTCTACCACACATTCACACAATAAAATATTCTACACACGAACCAATTAAATTCACTTACTCTTTAACCATACATTCTCCAAAAAAATACTATTCCATAACTCAATATTCCCAAATTCTATCAAACAGTCACTTAATAGTTACCTCTTGGAATATTATACGCTTTTATTAAAGCAGCTTATTCTGAAATTATTCTTTCCCACATTGCCTTGTCTAAAATTATATTATTTTTTCTAATTTAGACACATCTTTATATATTCAGTGAAATATGGTCCCACATTTATGTTATGCATGTAAAGGTAAACTGGAAACATGACTAAAAATTCATAGTTCCATCACATTTCAGTAAATTTTTGTTAAGTTTTACTAGGACATTTGATTTGAGACAAACAGGTGTATTTTTGGGAGGACACAAAAATAGTTTTCTGAGGCCAATTTCATATATGTACCAAACTTTGATGGGTGACTATTTCTCTAAGCTTTTAAATCCTTTTTAAAAAATAAAAAATAAAAAAATAAAAAAATTCTAGTCTATGCTTTCATGATTTGTTTCTGGTAAGTTTTCTTTATTGCTGTGCAGTAGAGTATGATTTTAAATTTGGGTTGTTCTTGTGGTACATTAGGGGGTACATCAAGGTGTCCATAATGAACACCTTGCACCCCCCTATTGGATGGAGTGCCGGCCCCACTGGCATTCCATCCAATAGGGGGGTGCAAGGTGTCCATTATGGACACCTTGATGTACCCCCTAATGTACATCTATCATTTTCCTTTAAATTTTAACTTACAGATGAACAATGGACTTTTAATTTATCTAAACTTGGGCATTTTACTTTATATAGGAGATGGGATGGTTACATATCTGTAAGAAATAAATATGTAGCATCTCATATCTTTAAGGTTCCTTGCAGTCCCTCGAAATTTCAGATTGCTGGAGGAATTGGAACGTGGAGAAAAAGGAATTGGAGATGGTACTGTGAGCTATGGAATGGATGATGGAGATGACATTTACATGCGATCCTGGACTGGCACCATTTTAGGTCCTCATAATGTGAGCATTTTAATCTCTTTTTAGCTCTTGCTGGTTGTTTTAGCATCGTCTCCTCTGAATGTTAAATGCTGTGGATAGATGTATAATCAGCTCTATGTTACTTGGGGATTTATAATTTTATTTGAACCAGTACCCTTTATCCTTCCTTTTTTGACACACTATCTTTTTTCCTCAATGTGAGGTTTTTAGCCTTGGAAAGAAAGACAACAAGTTCCATTTTTTCATAGATTACGATAATCAAAATTTATTATTCACCAGCATAACTTTTCTTTTATTCTTTATACATAGCTATATAAGAATGGGTTATTGTCCTTTTTGGAGAATAATGAGCAGAGTTGTGGAATGAAGTTGATTTCTATACTTGAATTTATTTCTATGGCTAGTAGACAAATAAAAAAACTGAATATGAAAGAGAAATCTAAATGAGTCGAGAGGTTTTGAATCAAGTACCGGATTTTTGTTTATAACGCCTTATAATAATATCTTGGGGTTACACTGCTCTAGAGGATCTTATTCATATTACAATTGATTTACTAATATTTTACTGGTTGCCGTCAGATAATGATACTAATCGTGGCACAAGTTGAATAATCGTAGTTCGTCGGATGTGTGAATCTATTACTCGAACACGTATTTTTCTTTTTGGTCCATCGCTTCTAGTGTTTTTTTGGAATCTTTGCAATCATTCAGATGGTGGCATTGTCCATAAATAGCTATATTTTTTTTATGGCAAGATGATTCGATTTATCTCTCATCAAAGTATATTATTAATACTAAACCTCTATCGGATTTGGTAGAGTATGGAATTAATTAACTTCTATAGGAGTTGGTAGTGTGTGGAATTTGATTTTGATGGAATAATTAATGTAAATGTGTGATATTTCATCATCTTATAATGAACTGATTAGAGCAATTAGTCATTTCTCATATGTTTATGGTTTTGTTGACCTTACACCGTAACTCATAATGAAAGGAGATATCACGTCATCTGACCATGAACTGATAAGAGCTATTAGTCATTTCTAATCTGTTTATGGTTTTATTGACCTTATACTGTAACTCTTAATGGAAGGAGGCATAGCATCATCTGATCTGATCATGAATTGATAAGAGCTATTAGTCATTTCTCATCTGTTTATGGTTTTATTGACCTTACACTGTAACTCTTAATGAAAGAAGAGAGATCTCATCTGATCATAAATTGATTAGAGCTGTTTATCATTTCTCATTTGTTTATGGATTTATTGACCTACACTGCAGCTCTTAGTGAAATACCTTAATTTCCTTTTGTTTTTGGCTCAGTCTGTACACGAATCTCGCATTTATCAATTGAAGCTATTCTGTGACAAAGATTATCCAGAAAAACCTCCAACTGTTCGCTTCCATTCTCGGATTAACATGACTTGTGTTAACCGTGAAACTGGATTGGTAAGAAAATTCTAATCTCATTTTTAAGTTGATAGTATTGATTTTTGTTAACCTAGTATCGTTTATCCTAAGTTGTTGAGTTAGTAAAAGAAATCTAGCATGTGTTTGGCACCCATTTTGGGTAAATTTAAATTTTGGAATAGTGATTGGTTTTAGACGTGGTTGAAAATTATTTTATTTGGAGGAATATGTGGTTATAATAAGAAAGAGTAAATTCTGAAAAAAAAAAAAAAAATGGGTGTCAAACACCCTCCTAATGTGTTGTGGAAGAGTTTGGGGACTAGTGGCCTGTCTGACCTTCATAGTTTACAGTTTACCTTGTAACTATTTAAAGATTGATGATCTTAAAAGTTTCTGTTGTTGACTATGTTGTACCAAACATTGTAGATGTAATCAATATATTCACGTAAATTTTGCCCTTGCCATATAATCCCAGATGGGGTATCTTTTGATCCTTGTTACTGGATTATATATTTGTTGACGATTCCTATGATACTAATATGTGTATTGTTGGAACAATGAATATTTAACTTTGTCTGAAATGGACTTATCCATCTTGGAGATGAATTTACTCATATAGCGAACCAGGTGGTTGCTTGAACCTTGCCTGATGAGGATAATACACTACACACTTAAAAGTCTTACCAGTTTTTGCACACACAGTCGAAATATCCTACCCTACACAACATTTAGCCCCGTTTGAGCTCCATTATAATTAGATTTTTGAGAAAAATGTATTTTGTAATAATGATTTATTGAAGAACGTGGTTAAAAAAAAAGGAAAAGTTTTGGATTTACACCGTATTATTTAATTAGAGAAAGTGTGGTTGAAAAGAAGAGAGAAAAATGTATTATCAAATTAATGGAGTCCAAACAAGGGCTTGGTGACCATACAAACATTATTTGATTCTCGGGGATCAATAAAACCTCTAATCATGCGACTCTGTACTTACCATGGGGAGTTTCCATCATTGAGCTGATAAATGTGCAGGTTTGCAGATTTAATTATCCTATCATACTATTGAATATTGTTGTATGTTTTTCGCTTAATATAGGTGGAACCGAAGAAATTTGCAGTTCTAGGAAACTGGCAGCGGGAGTACACGATGGAACATATACTGACTCAGCTGAAGAAAGAGATGGCGGCTTCACACAACCGTAAGCTGGCTCAGCCTCCTGAGGGGACCTATTTCTAACTTAAAAGAGATATTGGACTCATTGACTATATGCAGATATTATAGTTTGTGTTTTGGTGTCAAAAATATAAAGGGGAATGCCCCCGAAAAGGGAACTTCTCTGTACTCTTGGCTTCTTGATACTGCATTCCCCTATGAACGTATTGATGGATTCCGTGATTTCTTTTGCGTGCAAATATCATTTTAGAGTATTTTAGCTATTGGATTCTGTGAACTCTCTTTCGTTTGTATTTTGTGGGTTCCTTGTGGTAATACAGGACAATAAGATAGATATTGTATTGAGGCTTCTTGCTAACATAACTTTTAGTTTTAAGGGTAATTATATGCACACCAAAATTTTATTACCTGCACCCATTTTTATTGCACCATGGAAATCGGAAATATTTGCTCATTTTTGTCTTCAATTTTTTTATCGCATTTTTATTATTAACCTTAGTGTATCGTGTTTCTAATGATGATTTTGTCCAAAAATTTTGATAACGTGCATTGAAATAAGCAAATATTTTGTCATACTTTATATTTGTTTAGTTTTTTTTATTCTAAAATACAATAATTATTAAGTTTTTTCCGCTCTCTTAACAATTTTTTTGGATGAAAATTGTCATAGGAGACAAGATGTGCAAATGAATAAAATTTTGGTGGATAAGAGTTTCTCACAAAAAATTGGAGACGTTAGTGTGAAAATGAGTTAAGGTTAGAGACATTCGTTACCATTAAAATGTGTTATAATCAATAAAAGTCGTGGTTTATACATCATCCTACAGTGTATGTTTAGAAAGTTAATTGAGAGAGATGATTCTTTTGAGAGATACATACCTTATTGCGATTTAAAAAAATTAAAATTTCATGATAATTTGAATCAAAAGTCAAATATTAATTTAAATTACACATTCACAATTACCAGATCCACATTTCGTTGAATCTACTTACTACTTTTCATTATAATTTCTCCAAAACATGCACATTATTAACTTAATTCGATGATTTTACATTGTAGCTCGGTTAACTTGGTCTCAAACGTTGGTGTTTAATCTTAGTTTGATTATTTTGAATCCATTTTGGAATGAACGTTAAACGAATTAAATTGGTCCCTTGCAACCCAAGTAGAACCATATGAATCAAGGAGCAAGGACTGGACCATCCTAGGCAAGATAGTGTGCAGAGCAGAATGGTCCCTTTCTAGATTGTAAGAAGACAAGTTAGTACCCATCAAGATTCTTTCGTGTGCAAAAATGGACCCCATCCATTATTATCAATAAAATTATAACCTTATGATAAGGTAGGGATGTCAACGAGCCGAGCCGGAAAAAAAAGCTCAAGCCGAGTTCGAGCTTTTTTGGGCCCGAGCCGGCTCGGTTTTTTTTTTTTTTTTTTTTTTCACATTATAGGCTTATGTCGGATAACATGTTGGATTTATAAATGAGTAACTATCCATTATAACAAAGTAAGAAATCTTTTTAATGATCGATTTAAATTTTCTTATAAATTTTAGTAACCATCGATGAAATTAGCTAAATTTTTAAGTGTAATTAAGCAATATATATCACTAATAATTTCACTTAATATAGAATAATAAACATTTGTATAAATGAGAAAATGCTTACTTTAAGTATTTAGGTACTTAGAGTTTTAGATAAATGAAAACAGTAATAAACTAATAATACAATAAATATTAAACAAACAAATATTACCCATTTTTCAAAATAATCTATGTGATACATTATGAGATAAATTTGTCACTTATAATTAGTTTATTAGTTTCATGATGAGTGAAATAAGTTGGCAAATTTTGGTTTTTATTTTTTCGCGGGCCGACCCGAGCCACACGGGCCGGCCCGAGCCTTGGCTCGGTGGAACCGAGCCCGAGCCGTGCGAGCCGCCGAGCTTTTTTGCCATCCCTATGATAAGGGTTCTAAAGAGTGTAAAGTGTAACTAGACGTGAAAGCAAGTTTCAAGTTTTACGAGTTTAGACGAAACATAGGCGTAAATTTTTTTAATATTATTTTATTTTTTTTAAATTATTCCAAAAATTATTTAACAATTAAAATAATACAAACCAAACATTTAAATTATAAAATACTATATTTACTCAATAATTCTTACAATTTTCAAGTTTTAAAAATGTAAAACCTAGACTATTTTTCATAGTTTCAACTGTTAGAAGAGTCATATTTAAGAGATTTATAGGAAATTCATATATACTTAATTTCTAACAAAAACAGCAAGTTTCAAAATCATAATTACGTAATGTAAATAATGCCGTAATTTAAATCTTATATAACTTTTTATCGAATAAAGTCATTTTTAACTTTTGTACCAAAAAAATCATTTAAAAACTTAAAACTAAAGTCAAATAAAAAGCTTTTTAAAAAAAAAATTAATAAAGTAAACTCAAATAAAATACTATATTTACTCAATAATTCCTACAAATTTAAGTTTTTGATATGTAAAAACTAGACTATTTTTCATAGTTTCAACTTTCAACTAGACAAGTCCTACTTATTAGATTTATAGAAAACTCATACATACTTAAGTTTCTAACAAAAATGACAAGTCTCAAAGTCATAATTACATAATGTAAATAATATCATAGCTTACATTTTATATAATTCTTTATCGGATAAAGGCATTTTTAACTTTTATACCAAAAAAAATCATTTAAAAACATAAAACTAAAGTCAAATAAAAAGTTTTAAAAAGGAAAAAAATTAATAAAGTAAATTCAAATAAACCTAGGCATAACTAGTCACACATTAAGAAGCCAAATGTCAAGTTGATCGCTTGATTTCAAGCTTATTGTCAAAACGAGACATTTCGCCTAGTTGACTGCTTAATTTCGCGCATACTATCAAAACGAGACATTTCGCCGGCACCTTGTGCCTATACGACAACTACTCAACTAGGCACCTTCTTGACACGCTTTTTAGAAATTGCTTATTATATCTGAAAATCATTCCAATTTTTGAAAGATAAATTTTGACATTGGAACCTATCAATGGATTAAGCTACATGTACCTAATTTTTTTACATAATAAGTCATTGAATCGACAAGTGATTGCCCCATATTGGGAGGTCCAGACGCCCCCGATAGATGGTCGTCACTTGTTGATTCGGTAAAAAATTATGTAGAAAATTATGTACAATAAGAATGATCCATCAATGGATATATGCATGCGTAGATTCATACCAAGAAGGCCACAAAGTGAAGATCAATCGATCGAAAGAACTAAAAATAATAATTTGAGGCACGCCAAAAAATGTTACAAATATCGGAAATATAGAGAAATATTTCCATAAGTTTATGGAGTTGATGAATATTTAAAAAGTTTGAAAACCGACTCGTCAAGTAAGTACGCAACAATAAATGAATTCATCCATCAGCCAAATCAAAGCTCCCCAAAATCTGCAAATTTTGATTTCTATCGTTTAATTCTAAAGCACGTGGTTGTGAAATTAAAGATCTCAACGGCCAACTCTTGGATCAATATTTATTCTATTGCTTAAATGTCACGCTTTCTCAAAAACAATAAATAATTAGTTGCTTAAAAGCTCAAACGAAATCTCGAACTTCAAGATTAGTGTCATCAAGCTCGACTATCTTATGGGAGCATAAAAACAATAATCAACAACATAAATGTTTGACATACCTTGAATTCTTAACAAAGTTGACATTTAAGAATTCTTAACCCATCCGTTAGTAAATCGTGTTATCTTGTAAAATTTTGGCGCAAGTAGTTGTGTAATAAATCGGGTTAAATTTGGCGCCATACCGTCAATAGTCATATAATAAATCTTGTTAAATTTTGGCGCCACGCCACCACATACACCTATAGGTCGCGATTTTATATAATTCTTGTTTTGAGCATGGATAAAAACTAAGTGGCATTTGATTTGCTATTTTTTAATTTTGTAAAACACTCAAAGCTTATTTGGTTTGATATTTTTGAAATTCAAAAACAAGATTTAATTTATAACATAAAATTCAAAATATGTTTTTGAGATTATACTCAAAATAAAAGTAATCCAATTTCTCCTTACAACGACAATTCCAACCCGCCCAAAAATACCCTATTATTTCTAGAAAAAAAGTGTTCTTATTAAAATGCGTTTTCAGTGTTTTCTGTAAATTTTTAAAAATAAAAACTCTCAAAATAGAAAATTGAAAATAAATATTAAAAAAAAGTCAAAATTGAAACGCAAACAAACAGGCTTAAACATTTTTTATTGTGCTTAAAAGTGATTATTTGGTAAAGAACTTTTAAATTACTTATTTTGGTAAAGAACTTTTAAATTGCTAAACTCTCGTTTGTTTTCAAAGGAACATTTCTCTTTATTTCGAAACAGTTAAGACCACACCAACCTTCTCTTCTTCGTCCTAATTCTTTCACTCCTTTCAAATCTGCCATTAATACCCTATCGAAGCTTTTAATGCTCGAACACTAAAATATACACACAAATTTCAAATCATATTTCTTCTCAGTTCAACCCCCACCCCACCTACCTAATGGGCAAAAAACTTAAATTTCCTTTTCTTTTCAAAGCCACCGAAACCGCCGCCGTCGCTACCGCCACCAGTTCTTCATGGCCATGGCCAACTTGTGTCAACAACCCAAAAACCCTTTCCTTCCGAGCCAACTATAGTGAGATATTCAAGACTATGAATTCTGCCTACCTCGACAAAACCACAATTGAAGAAATTCTCGACACCCCGGATTCAGCTTTTAGCATTAGCAACTCTCTTGATGATAGTTTTTCATTTGCATCAAGAAATGATGAGTCGAATATTGAGATGGTGATCCGAGATTTAAGATCAGATAGGTTGTTTTTTGAGCCAGGAGAGACTAGTTCAATCCTGGAAGAAGCCAAAACTGATGAATTTTTTCCTTATAAAGAAAGTACAGTAATGGCTATGGAATCCAGGGATCCCTGTGTGGATTTCAGATTATCAATGGAGGAAATGGTGGAGGCTTATGGATTGAAGAATTGGGAATGTCTTGAAGAACTTTTAACTTGCTATTTGAGAGTTAATTCCAAGAAGAATCATGGGTATATTGTTGGAGCTTTTGTTGATTTATTGGTTCATCTTGAATTAGTGGCCTCAAATTCTTCATCTTCTTCCACAGACCATGAGCACTGTTCTTCTTCTTCTGCAACTCAATATTCATTGACTTCTCCTTTTTCATTTTCTTCTTCTACTAATTCATCCACTAGTCCTTGTTTATCTTCCTTAGAAAATGAAGATCAGATCACAGAGAAAATTGTTGACACCGCTTCATCTGAATCAGTCATTGTTTAGCAGGCGTCCAGTTCAAACACAGTCTTGCCTCTAGATGTTTGATTGTTTCAAAATATTAAGAAAAATTTGTAGGAATGGATTGTGGCTAGTTGAAGATGACAGTTTTTTTATTTTTATCATGAAAATTACTGTTTCCAGAAATTGATATTTTTTTTTTTTTTTGCTCTATCAGGAAATTTTGTCTGTCTTGTGCTGATTGCTAGAACACATCAATTTCTTCCATGCATACATGATACAGTTTTCTGACTTAACAGTGTAAATATAAGTCACTGTAGTAATTACTTTAAACAATAAGCCTAGTTGTTATAAAAATCTTGTTTCAAAAATGTTCGATCAATATCATGTTGAATCCCATGTTATGATTGTTTTTTTATTACTATTATTATTATGTTTTATCATGTTCAGATCCAAATATCGTGCTCGTATTCATTTTATAATATATGGTCTTAGTTGTAGGGCGTCCATTTTCCATACCCTTGAATCTATAGATACCGGCTTAGGTCCAATAATTCACTTTGAAAACCATACATCTCTAATCGTGACAACGCTTGAACATCAATGACTCTTCTCAAATGTTTATACTCTTGCACAAACCGATACCATTCTCAAATGATTTTCGAGCTTGATTCCCGTTAAACCTCATTATCTGAACATATTTATTTATTTAAAATTGAGTTGTTGAATACACCCTCTCTTGCGCACTTGAGCTTCTTTTAAACCTAACACTGACAATTTTTTCATAAACGACAAGACTTGATTTATAACCTAGAATCTTAAGTTGTTAAACGACCATATTTAATTATTTATTGAAATTTAGTTTTCAACAATTTCCAGTTTGGGCTCTCTTGCAACCCAGAATTTGAATGCGTGCAGTTATTTCACAGCAATATTAGCATTAATGGGGGTAATTTTTGCATTGAAATTCAAATTGGAGAGTAACTATCATTTGATAGCAACAATACTGGGGATGAAATAAGGTGGTCCTGTTTCGATCTGCAGCATTATCATGGACCAGAAAATGAGGAAAAATACATTCATCTAACATGGGCAAGAGATGTTTTTCAAGTGTCAGAAATATACTGGGCAAAAACAATACTATTTGTGTACTGCTAACACTTTTCTTTTTATCAAAGTTAAAAGTTCCTTTTCTTTTTCTACCTTTTTTTTGGATGAAAATAGAAATAAAAAAAATTTAAAGATAAGGATTTTGTTGATGTCCAAAATTAAAAAAAGAATTTCTACTATAGGTCTGTTGCATGAAATCTGTGTAAACAGCAAAACAATACGTAGGTTGGTTTATTTGAGTAGTGATGACTAGATTAAGATGTGGTGGTCGATTTATTTTTATGGAAGAAGTACCTTAGAAATTCAATAATTATGCGACAGCTTCCTTGGCTGGATCGAATGATCAACTGGTGTTCGTATAACTATTTCGTTAGTGGATATGTTGAGAGTGTGGAACTTGGTAACCGATAAATTTCTGATATCCCAAGATTGTAATTTACTATAGTAATAATAGCCAAGTTTTATTTTCGATGGGCTGACATGGTTCATGTCGAGTGCCACGTGGACGAAGTATAACAGTTATGTAGGATTTTAAAGTGAATAATGCTATTCGCAATTAAGATTATCGGTAATCCATATATGTGTCGGTTTGGTGCATTAATGTGGTAGTTTTTTATTGACTTGTGCGTCAAATCACAAATCGTCACGTATATGCCACGCGGGAATAATATTATTTTTAAAGTGGGTTATCTTATCTGCACAGGCCTCAGTTCCCACTGGCTAAAATAATTTGAATCCTGTTGTGAATGTTAAGTTAAGCAGCAAAGAGTTAGAGGAAAAAACAAGAAAACAAGATATTCTTATGGATGAGGGAGAATGTCACTATTTGTGGTCATTGGAGTGTTATTGTACATATGAATCTGATTTTTAATTTATAGAGTGGAAAACAATACATGCATGGAAGGATTCATTCTAAAAGAACTTTGTATCTTCAGTGACTATGGAGATTACACATAATTGAACATGAAGTTATAATACGGGGTTTTAATTAACAGCTTATAAATTACTTAAAATCAGAGAGGGATTCAAAATCAGACTACAAGACGGACTAATATGTAAAAAAAAATATTTACACATAAAAAAATAGTATAAAGTATTGGGAACAACCCGGCCCAATCCCCCTAAATCCGTCCATGTTAAAATAGTATAAAGTATTGGGAAAATCGCCTCAAACGCAGGAATTGAGATTGATGACGAATTGAAATAACAAAGATCAGAAGAGAAAAAACAAGATTAAAGTAAAGAATGAGAAGAAAAATTGGCAGAGAAAACGATGTTTTATTCAACAACAATGGAGAGAAAATTACAAGAATTCGGTAATAATGGCTTCCTCCAAAACTGAATAAGGAGTCTACTATTTATAGGAAAGAATGTCTAAACCCAAGATGGAAACAAATCACGCGAAATAAAGGAAATAATATTTTTCAATATAACACGTGAAATAAAGGACATAATATTTTTCCAAATACGTGCAAAGAAGGAAAAATATATTCCCAAAAATTCTAACCTAATTTGGGTCACAAAATCCAATAATCTCCACCTTGACCCAAATTTCGGTGCAACGAACACAACTTCAAAATTTCTCCACCTGAGAAATGACTCCGTCTGCATCGAAATGACCAATTTCCTCAAACAGTAACCAAAACTCTCCATTACACAAAAAACATCTTCATCTGCTCGGCATCCACAAGCGACGCCCAAACCTTAAACCCGAATTCCTAAAATTCCAACAAGGAATTGATTATTGACCAGACAGGGTTGAAGCACTCCCTGTAGCAGAATCCATTTCAGATGCATGATCAGAAGGCCCATTACTAGAACTATCACCTTCAATGATCCCAAATGCATTACAGACATCCCCAACATTGTACCTACGCTCCATGAGTCCAACACTAGTATGTGAACACAGTAAATCCACTATACTTGGTGGCAAAGCGAGATCACCAACACTCTCCTGAGCAATGTCCTGAACTGACCCAAAGCCTGTCACAAGAGGTACTGTATCAAATTGAATTTCCACCACGGTACTGAACTTGTCCAAATGTCTTTTAACTGGTTCTACGCTCCCCTGCAAGATGTACAACTGAGACTTCATCCGTCCATCCAGTACAACTCGAGCACCTTTTCGGACCTTCAATGCTCCACATCTACCATAATTTATACCCGTTTGCATCCAGGGTACTTAGCGAGATGAGATTTCTTTTTAAGTCAGGAACATAACGAACCTGATCAAGTGTTCTGATTGTCCCATCATGTAACCTCAATCTGACCCGACCGATCCCAGCAACCCGACAAGATTGGTTGTTTCCCATGACAACGTCATCTTCCTTCACTGCCTCATATGTTTGAAACAAGTCCCGATTGGGACACATATGGTGCGAACATGCCAAATCAATAATTCACTCCTCGTCAAGCTTGGACTCCACGTCAGATACCACGGTCACCATCACATCACCGCCATCAGATAAATACTCAATAAAGTTAGCATCATCCGAATTAGAAGATTGCCCCCTATTATTTGCAACTAAATTACATTTAGCCTGCAACTTGTCGCAATCCTTCTTGACATGCACTTTCTTCTTGTACTAGAAGCAATACACATTGCTAAAGTTCCCTTTTGACCTACCCCTCCATCGATCACCATGAGAAACCAGAGTGTCTACATCCCTTGATGTAGCAACTCCAATCAGATGCTTCATCTTCTCCTTTGAGAATAAAGCATCGTAAGCGTCTTCAATGGTCAACGTGTCACAATTGTATAAGATGTGTCCTTAAACGATGAATAAGAAGCGGGTAGAGAACATAACAGGATCAAGGCCAGATCATCATCATCATATTTGACCTCCAATGTTTCCAAATCTATGACAATTTCCTTGAACACAGCCACGTGGTCTTCCAGTGATCATCTTTCTGCCATGCGATGTGAATATAGCATTTGCTTTAGATGCAGTTTGCTCGTGAGACTCTTGGTCATGCATAACTGCTCCAGTTTTAACCACAAAGTAGCCTTCGTTTTCTCCTTCAAGACATCATGCAGAATATTATTGGAAAGATGAAGATGAATTTGCGCTAAAGCCTTCCTGTCTTTCCGTTGTTTCTCTTCTATTGTCCAACTTACTGGCATTTATCAAAAACCAGAAGAGCATCGTTCAAATCCATCTGCGCCAACACGTCTCTCATCTTTACTTGTCATAGCGAAGACCTTGTATTGCGATCTAGCAGCGAAATATCATATTTCAATGAAGTCATCTCTGAAAAATCCCAATAAATCACGAAGAACCTGCATCCTGGCTCTGATACCACTTTGTTGGAAAAATCGTCTCAAATGCAGGAATTGAGATTGATGATGAATTGAATTAACAAAAATCACAAGAGAAAAAAACAAGATTAAAGTAAAGAATGAGAAGAAAAATTGGCAGAGGAAACGATGTTTTATTCAATAACAATGGATAGAAAATTACAAGAATTCAGCAATAATGACTTCCTCTAAAACTGAATAAGGAGTCTACTATTTATAGGGAAGATGTCCAAACCCAAGATGGAAACAAATCACGTGAAATAAAGGAATATATTTTTCCAATATAACACGTGAAATAAAGGAAATAATATTTTTTCAAATACGTGCAAAGAAGGAAAAATATATTCCCGAAAATCCCAATCTAATTTGGGTCACAAAATCCAACATAAAGAAACTCATCGAAATTAATATAATTTTATAGAGAATTGAACTATAAATCCTCAACATATTGCACAATCAGTCTTTAACAATATAAAGTGACCAACTATCTATTAAGACCTCATTTGGTAAGCTTATGCTTCTAGTAGAAAATGAAGTTACATTGGACCAACTTTATTTAATTGCCCTTTCAACCAAACGAAGCATTTTCAAAATGTGTGAAAGAAACTCAAAAGCAACTTCTTAGCATCAAAAGCAATTTTAACTTTTAGAAACCTTGCCAAATAGGTCATAAACTGTAAGTCCGTAATGTAATTCTCATGGCAACACCAACTTTTGGGCGCCACTTTGAGTTGAGTAATAAAATCTAGTTTCAAAGCGTTGGACACGCATGGTCCTCGAGACAATTTTCGTAACTGAGGACCGACGTGCAACTATAATGAAATGTTGCAAAGTAACTTGGTTATTTTTAGATCTTATGAACCAAATTACTACTTGAGCAATAGAATGAGTTCGGCATTGCTACAATTTTTCCTATTTTTATATGTTTTTTTTTAAGGAAAATAAAGTTATTCATTCATCAAATCGGCAAGCAGTACATTTGAAATAAATTAGGCGAAAAATAAGACCATTCAACAATAACATGTAATGAACTACCGGCTTTGGTTAGTATGTGAGCTACTTGGTTAGCCGATCTCCTAACCCAGCTAAACTTGAGATTTGGTAAGTCTCTAGCAAGAAGACGACACTCTTCAACAAGAACACCAAAGTAAGAATTGTCAACTCCATCATTTTGTAGAGCACTATAAACCAAGAGAGCATCCATTTCAGTGGTTTGGACCTCGAGAAATTTAGATTTAATCCAAGAAAGGACATCACGAATCTTCAAGTTTTGGCAATAAGTGGATCAACAATAAGTTGCTACTGCCTACAAGTAACAAAAAATTAAAATTAATTAACTCACTTGATTTAATTAATTTAGTGTTTGAAACTTGGGATCATAGTTGAAGGCTAAAAAAATAGAGCAGCAATTTCATGGAGACATCTTAGCATGAAATGCTCCACTTTTCATGTTGTTTCTCCCAATAATTAAGGATAGAAATTGTCCATCTTCAACGTTCAAAAGTTTTCTGGCCTAATTAATAAATATTTAATCTCAGAGCCCGCAATTCTTGGCGAACCTTCTAAAATTTGTGTTACGGAAATTTTTTAAATTAAAATCTCACTTTAAACGAGGAAGAAATTGTAATAAATAATTCGGGTTGGATTTATTACACGCAAGTAGGAAAATTGTTGGTACTCTAAAATCTATGGATTTCGTTAGATTTGAAGTAAACAATCTTATCGAATAAAAAGAAGCTAAAATCATATCATTTCCTAAATAAATGTGTTAAGATTTTAAAATCATCCTAACAATTTCTTCATTTCCTATAATGCAATAATAAGCAATTAGTTTCTTAATTATGAAATAAATACTCTATACGTCTCAATTATATAGGCTGAGTTTCATTTTTCTCTTGTTCCAAATATATAGACATGTTTACTAATGTAGAATATTTTGTTGTATTCTTTTACCAATATACCGTTATTAAATTTCTCCCACCTAATATGTCAACTTCTTGAAATCATCCAAATACACACATTCTCACTTCTTGAAAACATGAAACAACTCTCATTTCTTCTTCAAATTATTTATTAATTCAAACAATAATTTAGTTTTACATACTTAAAATTAAATAGAGGTAAATTAGGAAAGACTTTGACAAAAATTAATTTTCCAATGACATTAAAGAAGTTTTCTTAATTCATGTGAAAAAAGAAACAAACCTATATAATTAGGACGGAAGGAGTATATGTTACAGGTTGAACATAAGTGCGTAAAAAATCATTTATTTCTATATATTATTGTTTGATCTAGTATAAATATACTAATGTTAAGTGTAGAACTCCACAAAAAATGAAAATATTCATAAGATAAGACGTAAAATTCAATAAATTACTAAGCGTGTGTTTGAGCCACATTATTTTGAAAGAATGTATTTTGGAATAGTAGATTGATAGAGAATGTATGGTTGAAATGAGTAGAAGAGTGACTCATACAGGGGTTGAGTAGAAGATTATCTTTGACAAATATATTAAGCAATTATTGAGCCCTTCATCTGCAGGCTCTAACTTGTCAATATATAAGCATGTTTACTAATATAAAATATTTTTTTGTATTCTTTTACCAATATACCCTTATTAAATTTTCTCCACTTAATATGTCAATTTCTTGAAATCATCCAAGTACACACATTTTTCACTTCTTGGAAACATAGAACAACTTTCATTTCTTTTTCCTTTTCAAATTCTTAATTAATTCCAACAATAATTTAGTTTTACATACTGAAAATTAAATAGAGGTAAATTAGGAAAGATTTTGGCAAAAATTAATTTTTCAATGACATTAAAAAAGTTTTCTTAATCCGTGTGAAAAAAGAAACAAACCTATATAATTAGGACGGGAGGAGTATATGTTACATGTTGAACATAAGTGCGTAAAAATTATTTATTTCTATATATTATTGTTTGATCTAGTGTAAATATACTAATGTTAGGTGTAGAACTCCACAAAAAATGAAAATATTCATAAGATAAGACGTAAAATTCAATAAATTACTAAGGGTGTGTTCGAGTCACATTATTTTGGAAGAATGTAGTCTGAAATAGTAGATTGATGATAAATATGTGGTTGAAAATGAGTAGAATAGTGACTCAAACAGGGGTTGAGTAGAAGATTATCTTGGACAAATATATTAAGCAATTATTGAGCCCTTCATTTGCAGTCTCTAACTTGTCAATATATAAGCATGTTTACTAATATAAAATATTTTTTTGTATTCTTTTACCAATATACTCTTATTAAATTTTCCACACTTAATATGTCAATTTCTTGAAATCATCAAAGTACACACATTTTTCACTTCTTGGAAACATGGAACAACTCTCATTTCTTTTTCCTTTTCAAATTCTTAATTAATTCTAACAATAATTTAGTTTTACATACTGAAAATTAAATAGAGGTAAATTAGGAAAGATTTTGGCAAAAATTAATTTTTCAGTGACATTAAAGAAGTTTTCTTAATCCGTGTGAAAAAGAAACAAACCTATATAATTAGGACGGAATGAGTATATATTACAGATTGAACATAAGTGCGTAAAAAATCATTTATTTCTATATATTATTGTTTGATCTAGTATAAATATACTAAACATGTTAGGTGTAGAACTCCACAAAAATAGAAAATAATCATAAGATAAGACGTAAAATTCAATAAATTACTTTAGGGTGTGTTTGAGCTACATTATTTTGGAAGAATGTATTTTGAAATAGTAGATTGATGGAGAATGTGTAGTTAAAAATGAGTAGAAAAGCGACTCAAACAGGGGCTGAGTAAAAGATTATCTTGGACAAATATATTAAGCAATTATTGAGCCCTGCATCTGCAGGCTCTAACTTGTCAATACATGGAAAGGAGTGAAGACCAATACATTTTTCTAGTGTAATTAAAATTTGTTTTAGGTCATTTTCTCCATAATGAGCTATTAATGAGATTTTCATTTCCAAGAAAAGTTACCATTTTCACTAAAATCATCATATTGAGCTATTAATGGGATTTTCATTTCCAAGAAAAATTACCTTTTCATTAAAATCATGATCCAAACAGTGTAGGAGCTGGTGCCCCTATTTACTTTTTTTCATGTCTCATTTTCACAATTAATGATTCCAGAATGGGCTAAGGCCCAAAACAAAATATGTCTGTTTTTCATTCTTCAAAAATCTTGAACGACCAATTCGATAGAAATAAGCATAATCAGTGGTCTAAAAAGTTACTTTTGAAAATATTGGACAATTTTGTTAAAGTGTTTTGTCGACTTGATGAATTTTTAAAGGAAGCTAGTATAACGTAACTTCCTCGCAAACTCTTTTACAAAAAGTAGAAACCCTGCCAAATTGACTTAGACTTCAAGTATTTACCGCAACGGAGAGATGGTTCACTTGATCATTGGTTCATCAACGGTTGAATCGGTGGGTCTATCTTGTTTGACCTATAATGGGCAATAAACATAGTTGAAGTTCGAAGAATTTTAATCTCTAACTCATCGAGATTTACATTAATTCTCTCCGAATTTGTATCACGCGTAATGAAAAGTGAACATGCACGACACACATAAAAGGTTGAACATAACTATTCCATGTACGTCTTGTGTGAATTCTAGCCCCCTACACAAAAATAGCCTTAAGACCTACCCTCTAAGTTGTAAAATTCTTCCACATTAAAGGATTTTGGGCCTAAAATGACATGATTGTAATTAATTTAAACAGCAAGGACATTTAATTAAAGTTGCATTTAACTCCCTGTCCTAATTCATAATGAAATTAGTGACAGTTACCTATCACATTTGTGAATTTTGTTCAAGAGACCTTTGTTTTTTTTGTTCAAGAGACCTTTGTTTTTTTTATGGTAAATGAAAAAAATAAGTACAATATTCATATATATTTTTTATGTAAAAAATCTTGTTTATGCACATATTATACGAGAGTGCTATTTATTTGCTTTCTCTAAAATGGTTGTCATTAAGAAATCAATCACATATGACTTGGACAAATATTTTTAAAACTTAAAATTGATATAAAGGATAATTGCAATCACGGTCCCAATTCTTTTAATTTATTGCAGTTCTTACCCTAATCTTTCATTTGTTGAAATGTCGATCGCAAACCTTTCATTTATGTCCAGCCACAAGACCTCTAGACTCCGTTAGTTGATTAGAAAAATATATTTTGACCAATTTTTTTAAAAAATGATAACTTTATATTTTTTTTACATATAATAATTAAAAAGTAAATAAAAGAAATAAAAGAAAAGAGAGAGAAAAGAAGTATAAGAAATTCTTCATCTTCTTCTTCCTTCCACACCCCCAACCCAACCAAATCAAACCCATCCACTCGCTACTTGCTACCTTCACCACCACCCACTCCTACCACTTTGCCTTAAAATACATTTTTCTTGGTTAACTAATGGACCTTTGGACAAAAATCGTCCAGAGGTCCTTTGGCCGCACATATTTGAAAGGTTTGAAACAGATGCTACAACAAAAGAAAGGTTATGATAAAAGTTGTAAAAAATGAAAGATTTCACGCGAGTTTTCCTTTACAAAATTTTCACTTGACAAAGCTTTTAAAAAGTCAAAAGTTGTTTATGATATTATGAGGATGCTTTTAAACATTTTTAAACAATTTTCTAAAAATGCATTGTTTGACTAAAATAGTTCTTAGAGAAAATTTATCTAAGTTAACATTCTCAGAAAATCTCTTTTACTAGAAGTATAAACAAAAGTAAAAACCATGTCGGATGGGCTCCCTAATTACATTCAATATTATTTATCAAACACGTGTATTAGTATATATAAAATGGGATGTGCTATGGGTACATAATTGTACACATATGGACACCCGGCACTCCTCTATTGGTGAAATATTTTTTTTTATTTTTAACACTTAATTTTATTACTCTATATGTAATTTTTTTTTTCTATTTTTTGTTTTTACTAGATTTTTTCTAAATTATTATATTATTTTTCTTCATTTTCTTTGTATATACTATTTAATTGGATCAATATATTGAAAATTGAACTATTTTGAATACCTTTAATTATAGAGGGTGGATTTCAAATACATTCACAATTTCAAAATCTCAATCTGAAGATTGAGAGCATTTCAAGGTGAAAGGAAGGGATATCATTATAAATTTGAAGAGTCTATATTATAAGAAGGGATCTTATTAAAGTCAAAACATTTGCTGCTCAGCATTTATTTAGAAAATGGATCGTCGAAATGAATTCGATAGTAACACCATGATTGTTGAGGAAAAGCTTTTGAGTCGATTGACTATTGAAACCATATATTTAATTCGGGATATACACTTGAGGGTGGCAATAAATGACTCGTGAGATGATAAGCAGGAAAATTTCCGAACAACAGTATGCAATTGGTTGATTAGATTACTGTGTTTGATACACGTCGTGGAGAAAAAAATGCATTTTTTTTCAAGTGATGTGATGAAAAATACCTAGTTAAAAAATAAGGAAAATTTTTGGATTTGCTCGTAATATTATTTTATTTATGAATGTGTGATTGAAAATGAGTAGAAGAAGAATGCATTTTTCAAGAATGTGGATCCAGGGGCGGAGCCAGCTTGTCGAAGTAGGGGGGTCCTAGAGTTGGAAGTGGTGGGGCCCCACGGGGGTATCTGTTAAAATGAGGGAAGTTGGTATTTTGTGGTGGAGAAATGAAACAAATGAACATAAATTAATGTACATTATTAAAAAAAAAAAAATCAAGAAACGTATAAAAGAAAATACTAATTTTTAATTTAGCAAGTCATACCTTATTACAAGCGTTCATTTCGACTTCTCATACTTTAGATTGGTAGGATTTAAGTTTTTTATTCATTTGATGACAAAATGATAAATACAAAAAATAAAATTTTAAAAAAATATATTTGTCAAAAAATTGTGGGGGGGGGGGGGGGGTCCGGGTCCCCCCCAGGACCCCCCTTGCCACCGCCCTGTGTGGATCAAGCAAGAATTTAAAAAAGATTAAGGGTGTGTTTGTCTTCCATTCTTGGGAGAAGAATGATGTAATGAATAGTATTTTTGAAGAATGTGTGGTTGAAATTTAAAATAATTTTATTAGTTTGTGTGTAGAATATTTTATTGGGTGAATATGTGGTGGAAATTGTTTACTATAGCAAATAATGTTTGATAAAATGGTAGATAAACATGGGCTAAAGAACATAGATGTTTAATATAATTTCTCGAAAATAGTATCACCAAGAAAAGAAAAAGATAGGTTTTACTTGGGGATAATAAAAAGAGGAAATTACACTAAACAATGTGTTTACCTTTGACTTTTAAAAAATCAGGTTTATACTTTTTTTAATCAAAAATCAGGTTTTAATTTTTACCATTAATATTAATAATGATATTTTAAATTAAATTAATCTATATACCCACCCCACTACCTACCCCCACCAAATTTATTTTAACTATAAAAACGTAACCAAACCCTAATCCTTTTCATTCTTTCCACCCTCCCTCTCGCCGCCGCCGCCAACGCCACCGACCGCCACCACCGCCACCGCCACTGCCCTTCCCTTCTCCCTCTCCCCTCCCCTTCCATTCTCCCTCTCCCTCCCCTCCCGTCCCCTGCTGCGAATCGCAGCGTCACAGGCAGCGACGAAGCTGCCTGTGACGCTGCTGAGCGACTTGCCCGCGATGAAGCTGCCTGCGACGAAGCTGCCTGTGTCGCAGCGACACTCCTTTCCCCTCCCCCTACCTGCTGCGAATTGCAGCGTCACAGGCAGCGCGTCGCTGCCTGTGATGCTGATGAACGAATGCGACGCTGCTGCCGTTCAGCAGCGTCGCAGCGATGGCGAAGCTTCCCTCCCCTTCCCTTCTCCCCTCCCCTCCCCTCCGGCGATTTTGTGGTAGTTCTTCGGCGAGGGTGGTATGTCTCTGGCGATTTTGTGCCTTGTATCATTTGTGTGTCTCTTATGTAATTGTTGAGTAGCTAATGGAAGTTGGGTTTATTGTTTTTTAGCCTGCAACTGGGGATGATGGCTTATTATTGTTGTTTTTTGTTATTGTCGTGGTGGGGTGAACAGCGGTGGTGGTTTTTTGGGTGTCTGTGACTTGGATATTAAACTGTGGTGGGTTTTTTTTTTATATCGGTAACCTAGCTACTGTTCTGTGGCGATTTTTTTGGTGTTTGTGACCTAGCTAGTGTCTATGACCAACTATTTGGTCGATCTGCGACCAAGTAGGCGGTGGCGGTGGCGTCGGGCAGATGGGGCGAAGAGTTTCTGTGACCAACAATTTGATCGATCTGTGACCAAGTATTGTTGGTGTTATGAGATGAGGGACGAAGAGTTTCTGTGACCAACAATTTGGTCGATCTGTGACCAACTATATAGTTCTCTGTGACTAATTATTTAACTGTGACCTTAAAATTTGTAAATCTGTGACTCCAAATATAATATGTGGCCAACAAATTTTCTTACTTGTGACCAATTAAAAATCTGTGACTTATAAATTTTTTCATTTGTGACCTCAAAATAATCTGTGACCTTTAATAATATATCTGTGACCTTTGAATCGGAGCAGTTATCGGAAATTAAGCGGCGGTCAACGGTCACCGGAAAATAGTCGCTGGAATTAAGCGTGGTCGGAGAACGATCATCGGAGTTGTCGCCGGTCGTCGCCGGAGTAGTAGCCGGAACAGTGGTGGGGTGGGGTGGGGTGGGGTGCATCAGCTAAATATTTAATTTAATAAATTAATTGTAAAATATAATTAATTAATTCAATGAAAAACCTGAGTTTTGTAAATTTAAACCTTTGGGCCTGATTTTTGATTTCATGAAAGATAAAGTCTGATCCATGAATTTTTCCCATAATAAAAAAGCTCGTCGGTTTGGACGGTTCGGAAAAAGCTCTAGCCAAGCCCGACTCGGGCTTGGATTGAGCCTCATTTTTTTGGTCGGGCTTTGCTCGACTTGACTCGGGCCCAAAAAAACTCGAGCTGAACCCGAACTTTTTTATTTAATTTATAATACGTATAAATCGTATAAATTTTAAATTCTGTAAGTAAAAATGTAAATTTGACATTTTTTAAAAAAATCGAGCCAACTTTGCTCGGCTCGGGTCCAAAAAAACTCTAGTCGAGCCCAAATTATTATTTTTTGGCTCGAACTCGACTCGTTGACATGGCTAGTTTTACTACCATAAGAAATTGTGACTAAATATTTTACTCTAGTTGTAAAAGGAAAACTAACCATTCAACACGAGTTAGTTTTATAAAAAAAATTTAATATATTCTATTTAGTAACTAAAATTGCAATATTACATTATAACACCTAGCCCCTGTTTGGCACCATTAAATTTTTTGATGAAAATATAAGTCAAAATCAATAATTAGTTTTAATCACACATTTCATATGACCCACGACTTTTCAACCATACATTTCATTAATTTTTTATTAAAATCTGCTAAAAATATGATCTTAATCTCTACTAAACATGGGCTTAATGTTAAAGTACTTAAAATCATGAGATTTATAAGTATTCATTTTTTGCCCGATGAACAGATTACGAACAATCAAACTACCAAAGATCCGTAAATTACTCGATCATTAAACAACAAACAATTAATTAATATTTTAAAAATAGACAAAATATTAACCTATAAATGGTGAAGTATCGTATCAAAAAGTTGAAAGAACTGTCAAAAAATTCTAATTTTCCCCGCCTGATCCGACTTTTATAGCATTGATATGTACATTAAAAATGAGAAATGCTGCATTTACGGTCATTGGTGGGGTGTAAATTTACATCTCACTAATGACTGTACAAGAGGATTTTTCCATTAAAAATATATCCCTTAACGACAATATGTTATGTACCCTCATTCGCGGACGTAAAATATGAAACAATAGGTTCTCCGATGTGCCCATTTTAGAGTAAAGAATTGAATAATGTTGGAGTGATCTTTTTCTTGGACAAGTGTTGGCATAACAAGAGGCCTACAACAGCCTGAACCCTCAAATCTTGATGCTCTAAATCAAAACATTTCATTTTATTGCGTGGGGGACTTCTCAATTTCTTTTTATTTTATTATTATTATTATTATTATTTTCATGTCTAACATTTAGCCAACAAGATTTACTACCAACTAGAAAGCTCGTATGTTGGTGCCAAAGTTTGTAAAGTGGGATCCCCCGTATATGTGTTGACCAATATGGTTTGGTGAATTATGGATGGATAATGCAAAGGAGATTATAGATATAAACTAATAATTTTCAAAAATTATAAGTATGAAAATGAAGTGGGTTGACCTTTAAATCTAGAGGGTGTTTGGTAGGGATTAAAATTAGATTTTTAGTAGATTGTGATACAAGTTTTTGAAATGTGTGGTTGAAAAGCTGTGTAACCCATGAAAGATGTGGTTAATATTGATTGTTTGACTTTGACTTAACGTACTAAACATGACCCTAATAAACTTTGCTATTAACAGATCTTTACCACGTGTTACCTGCACACTTGTACACCAATAACTGCAAATGTTGGCGTCCACACGTTGGTTCGACAACTATATGCACTATGGATCAAATCAATTGTTAAGAAAATATACCTGAGTGTGAGAGATATAAATGGACAAATTTTTGGCTAGGTTTCATTTGCATGTCATTTCCTAGATCATCAATGATTCCATGGAGTAATTATAGGAAAAATGAGGTGTAAGGATATTTTCATCATTTTGGATACGCGTCTAACATTTATTGATTTTGTCTTTTCGTATATTTTATTTGATGATGATTCCTTTTTAACGATCATTCAAGCATGGAGATAAGCCCATCTCCACGAGGCCGCATGAATGTTCTGATGTTCCCTAGTCCATCCAAACGAGGCAAGTTTTGCAGTGGGAAATATGGAATCGAAAGATTTATATCTTATTTGGGAAGATTATGCAGCCTTAACTGTCGTAGCTGGTGCCCAGGGAAAATGGAGAAAGAATTTTCCTAAGGCAAATAGGTCACACACTTGCCTCGCCTTACAAGGTAGATGACGTTCGAACCCATCCCTTTCACATAGCTCGGCCTCCTCCGTAGATGAGGCGAGTTAGGCTTCGTACCATCCTCAAGCGGTCATATCCCTGATTTTGTGAGCTAAGCATGCGGTATTATGCTAGGATTATTTCTAGAATTATGCTAAGTGTACATTTCATGGATGACATTTTGCCTTACATTGTGTGGAGATTTAAAAAGTGTCGAGGGAAAATGTTTTTGTTTTTTTTTAAAATGTCCAATTATGCACTGACACGTGGCATTTTTTTTTTTTTTTTTTATTTTATTTTTATTTTATAAAATTCTCCTAGTAATTCTTGCTCCTTCTTTTGTTTTGTTTTGTTTTTTTTTCACTAATCGCCTTTTCGATCTCATAACTCCGTTAATACGTTCCCTAAATATCACCAAAAATTTATGGGATTTTATATGGCAAGCTCCACTCGACCCTCTATTCATTCGCAAAATAGTAATACGGAGCAAATAAAGTCAAAAAGATCTTCCATACAAATCTTATCGTCATTTAATTATGAGAACTTTGCATTCGAATTATCGCCACACGTAATGTGACGCATTGAATTTACAAATAAATAAATTTATTTTATCTCTAAAATGTTAAATCTCTAAATGAAGCATTCAACAATGAAAAAGTTGCACTATTAACAACTTATTTTTGTAATAGTAAGTTAAAAATGATTGAGTTGATTATCAACCAATTCCTAATACGAAAATGGTCCGAAACTCTATAAAATACCTAAATAATTTTGCTTCTAAGGATTTTATTTTTCGACTTGGACTAACGTCTAAAATTTAAGCGAAACACGTTATCGTAAGAGTTAGAAAGTAGAGATTATAACACTTTTCGTTCACATTGACTCGAAACTTTAATAGACAAACAAGCAAGTAATCACGTGGAGACTTACAGTTCCTCATCATAAATCTACTTTCGAGGGAATCATAAAATCCCTTTTATCTAACAGCTGCGGCTATCACTTTCTTACAAAAGCAAGAAAAAACATGATCGATTCTTTTCTTTTTTTTAGCAAAATTGGACCCAATTTGTTTTGTCATAATTCAGTTTCAAAACAGTTTTGTTTTTTTAATCAGAATCATCCTTAGCATTTTATTTCCTTTTCTTGTTTTCTTATCAATTATGTTGAATTAAGAAAATGGATCTCTGAGCAAAAGGTGTTTCCCACCCAGAAATTCACATGGAGATTGTTTTTATGTCTACTTAAAAAAAATCCTCCAAAGCCCCCCATCTACATTATTTTGTGCGTAATTTGATTTTTCTCGAAATCCCTCAAAAAAAAAAAAAAAAAAAAAAAAAAAAAAAGTTGGGGGGGGGGGGGGGGGGGGGGGGGGGAGCTTTTGATACTAACGACAGCACTCATGTTTTTCTTTGATTATGTATACTGATAATGGATATAAAAACATCATGTAATTCAATCCGTCATAAGAGTGGAGCTCTATCCACTGGGTTACATCCTCCAGAATCAAGTAGAGTACATTTTTTTATGGCGCAACTTTGCCTTCCCGAGCTATAAGATTTTCGCCAAAAAAGGGATAAGAAGAAGTTGATATTGTTGTCATTGCTTGAGAATGAATATTTTCTTACATTTCGTTAATTTCGTCTATTTAGACTTTATCGAAGATTCAAAAATACATATATATATATATATATAATTTTTCTTGTCCAACAATTTACGTTTTTGAACTATATGATCCAACAAGAGCGAGTTGAGGTCCAAAGATCATGTCTCATGCCGCTCTTTTCTCAAAAAAATTAAGTTTTTAGTCTTTAATGGATAATAAAATACAAGTTAATCCTTTGTACATAATGGTTTGTACATAATGTATTACCCACCCTCACATAATGCGCGATGCCCGCATGTATTTAAAAACTTCGACAATGTGGTCCACATCCTCATTGTGAGTAGTAGGTAAAAGATTCGATAAAAAAAATCCAGTACAGTTAACATGATCCATAAAATCCAGGCTACACATGAAAGTATTATAAATAAAATAATCTCTCTTTTAACTACTATAAACTTTTAATATCAGAGTACATAAAATGTTCGGAGTTTAAACCCCTATTTGATGTAGTTAAAAATTATATTTCTAGTAAATTTTGATAAAAGTCGATAAAATCTATGGTCAAAAAGTTGTGAATTTCATAAAATATGTGGTTAAAATTAATTGTTGAATTTGATTTAAATTTCAGTTTAGATGTTAATTCACATCCAAGTCTCATAATCATCAAAAAACATACAAGTTACTTTAAAATTAAAGATCAAAATTAATACAATGGCATCATATTTTATACAACAATTTTACAACATGTACATTCTAGTTTATATCATTGCTTATCGAAGTTACACTTGACACAATCTTACATTACCTTTTACATCTTTACATATTTAAATAGTGTTTGGTGTGGATTAAAATTGGATTTTTAGTGGATTGTGATAGAAGTTTTTGAAATGTATGATTGAAAATGTGTGAAATCCATAAAAGATGTGGTTGATATTGATTATTTGACTTAAATTTAGATTAAATTTAGATTTTAATTGGGCCCGAACAAACCCTTAATTCAATCATTGTAACACTTTTATATCATCAATCTGTGAAGAGGAGCCCGGAGGACTGAGGGTGTACAAATAGGTTAATTGCTTTATACAAAACCTAATCATTTAGTGGATATATAGAAACAAAAATGGATTGTGCTGGTAACAATGACAACCCTGCAGAGCATTAAGTTCCCATTGGACAGAGACCATCATTACATTGCACTCAGTTGTCAGATATTGCTAGCAATTTTTGCACAATCTGTCAAGAGTGAGAGCAGCTGGACACGCTGTTTAGGCATTCATTTTACAAGAAATGCATTCATATTTTCTTGATTTGATGGACCTCCATTCACTAGCATAAAGATTCTCTCGTGGATCCTTCAGATTTTACTACATGATTACTACATGAAAATTCATCGAACTCGTATGAATTCATTTTCCAAGTTGTACCTTAAAATTCGATTTTCCATTTTCATGTTGCAATCAAACGGCCTAGGTGAAATTCATTTTTTTCGGATGTGACATTTTTTTAAGAAAAATGTGACAATCAAACAAGGTCTAATATCATTTACCTAGTATTATTATATTAAATCTATATATGTTCTAATTGGCAACCTCGAAATTTGAGACGGTAACTAGTGAACATGATGTAAATTTTTGTGACCTTGGTACATTAATTACTACCTCATATTGATGCAGTCCTGCAGATACACACCACGTCAACTCGAACGAGAGAAAATCGTAAAGTTGAGCCCGGTTTGGTACACATTAAAATTTCATTTTCATTTTTCTACTTATTTTCAACCACACATTTTTCAATAAAATAATATTTTTCAGCACATCAATAGCTTTTCCTTATTTTTCAACCACACATTCTCCATTAATCAACTATTTCAAAATATATTCTTCTAAAATAACGTGGCTCAAACACACCACTGTGAAATGTCTCTTCTGCATTTACTCTTTTTACTGTGCTTAAAAATACTTATAAGCTCAGCGAACATGTTGCGAGTTCTTTTTCTTGGTTAGTGTTAAAAACAAGTAACCTACAGAATTTTTAATTGACTCCTACTCGAAATAAAGTAATTCTTTCGCTTGTAACGAGGGAAAAAAAAACTTTTATACGTAGACTAGGAGAGGCAAAGTTAAGTAAAAGTAAAATCGATTTATAATTTTTAATTTTGGCCAAATATGTCGGAATATAGAGAGTGCAAAATTACACAAAACCAATAAAAGTTTCTTTCAATTAGGCTTGATAAAAAAAAATGATCAAATTGATCGAATCGAACAGACCGTCATTTCGGTTCGGATCAGTTTGACATGGTTAGTTGGTTTGAGTTGATTTTATTTTAAACAAAATCACAGAGAGTCGGTTCGGCCATGATTTAAAGTGTCAAACCGCTGGTTAACCGACTCAACCCATTTAAACATGTTTCCATTCTTTCTTTGAAAAAAGAAAAAAAAAAGTCAAAATCAAAAGCTTGTTGATGTTCTCCGAAAAGTAGAGGTGCGCGAGCCACCTCTTTGAGTAGTTTTATTGAATACTATATAAAGACTTTATTTTATGAGGACATTTTCAATAAAACATTGATATTATTTTATGTCCTTTATAAACATTGTCTTCTACTTCAATCGGCAGGCCTTGTTTTCAGTTATTTATTATTTTTTTTTTTTATATAGCATGTTTTACTTGTAATAAGTTCGTCTTCTGAAAATGCAAGTTGAGATAATGATTTTCTTTCTTTGAAAATTGAAATCCCAAAGCTGTTTTTAGTTGCTATAGGTTGTAACTCAAATAAAAAAGTTGTATAAATCAAAAACAAATTTGGACAAAAACTCGAGACAATTTTTTTTTTTTTTTTTTTTAAAAAACTCAATTTGGACAAAAGCTCAAACCAACTAATCGAACCGAATCAAATTACATCGATTTGGTTTGGAATGGTTTAAGAGCTAGATTGTGTCGATTTGGGTTGAAAGTTATTCAAATCAACTAATTTGGTTTTAGTATCATGTTGGGGTCGAAATCGACTCAAACCAAACCACGTTCAAATATACTTTTAATGGTATTGGTACGAACTGAATGCAACAATCACAATTCAATATGTCAATAAATTTAGAATAGAGTATTTAAATTTTTTTTTCTATTAACAGCTACCGTGGAAGTACCTCTTCTAAATTGGGTACATTTATTTCAACATGCAAAATAGTTGGTATAATTTAATTATCAATTGACCCTCGGAGATTACACACACAAATATATAATACTAAGTACACAGGAAGAATAATCAAAGTAGCCAAAAATGATTCTTCTTGGAAGGAGGAGGCACGATGAAGGAAGATTCGACGTTAATATCACGAGTTTTTAAGGGCATGTTCGGTAGATATTAAAATTGAAAAATTAGTCGTTATTGTTGATTTTTATTAGACGAGTGAGACTCAAAAACGAATATATTTTCAATTTTAATTGAATTTTAAACCGTCCCGAACGGGCATAAATATATGATATATTAATTGTCGTCATTAAAGTGCATTAAAATAGGTGCTACATTTTTATTGACAAGTTTTCAAATCCCAACGTCTATCTTTCCCCACCAACAGAAGTACAGCTACAGACTCGTAAATATCGATGTTGACCAAAACACATTTACCTCTCTGGACATGAACTTTCCTTTAATTGCCATAGCAGCAACTTGTAAATGTGTAAGTGTTGAATTTAACTTTCGCGATATAAAGATAGGTAAAATTCTTTCAATTTTCAAGTAGAAAATTTCAAAGCTGTCTTTAAGAAACTTACTAAAATAGCAATGTCTTGCGAAATATCCTTGTAACTTCTGGATGGACGGTGTCTCCTCAAGAAGAGGGTCGTAGTGACTAGACTCGGGCAAAGAAACATTGGTACATGAAGAGTCGTAAAATCGTGCAATTCTTATTTGGTGCTCAAGATTTCATCCTCGTCTATTATGCTAGTCCAAATCAATAGTGATAGTGAATACCTATTTGAGTCACATTGTTTTTCCATTCTCATTCTTCTACTCATTTTCAATTACACATTCTTCAATAAAATAATATTTTCCATCTGATCAATAATTTTTCCTCTTTTTCAATCACATATTCCACATCACATTAAAAAAAAAAAAAAATGCATTCTTGGGGAAAAAATGTGCACCAAACAGGTGTTGAAAAAAGCCAAGCATAAAGAAATACAAATCTTGAACCAAAACAGGCAAAAGAAAAGTTGCATTCGATAATAACTGCTAAAAGATACAATTTTCACAGAATTTTTGACTCCCATAGTAGCATTTACATTTCGTCATGAAACTAACACGATGAAATTAAAAATGCTGTGAAAATTAAAGCTTTTTTTTTTCCCCCTACCTATTTCTAATCGAAACAGAAACCTCCTATGTAATTTCTGGGGTTCTGTTTTTCATACTAATAATATTCAGACACAAAATGACAAGACATTAATCATAATAAATTGGATATGCATTGCACGTGCATATCACCTAAAAGTCACGAGACATCCCCATTCCATGCAACCTGGGGGAAGCAGACCTTACTGAATAAACCCCGTTCCAGATCTCTGTAAAAGCTCTAACAATGGTTCCATGATAATATGGTTCATTCAGCTGCAAGAAACAGTTAAGAAGTTCTTTAAGATCATTCTTCGAGTAAATCTCTTTTTCCAGTATCATTTGCAACATTGATTGCCGGAAATCAAGATAAGGGTCGTCTGAGTCCTTCTCCACTGCCACACTTTGGCCGCCAATTTTTCCAAAGCCCTGAACAGCCTTCAAGCTCTTGATATCTGACTCGGTGTCGGAGGAGTAGGTGGCTGGTGGCATGTCGGAAAATGTGGTGGCGGCGGTGGTGGTGGTGTTCCATGAGCTTGAAGAAGAGTATTGGTGGTGGTGGTAAGAGGGTAATTTACATCTTGGTTTTGGGTGAAAAACGGAGGAGAGTTTTGGCCTTCTACAACTGCTGCTGCAACCTAAGTTCACTGTGACTGTGTTGAGAATGTACTTTTTCTTGCTGGTTGGCATCTTTCAGAGAAAAAATGGGTTTTCTCTGTGTTTTTTAGTGTGCGTATGGAGGGTAGGGGTGCCTCAGGAAGTGCTGCGCATTGGAATTGAAACTATGGGAGGCTGCCCTCTATCATATAAATTCTGCAAGTGAGGTTGGGCTCTTGGAGTGACTTTTCGTGCTAATCTGACAGGTAATAATTGAGAGAGCTTAATTTTAGTGCACAAGATTAGGAAAGCAAAAATGAGACGTATATATGTGGAACTTTTCAATTGGGCTGTGATGAACAAGGGTGACAGGTCTGTTACCTTAAAGCGTTGACAGACACAACGCTTATTTATAATGCCATATTATTAGGAGTGTTAAGTGAGTCGAGCAACTTGATTCACACATCATCAGACTAGACTAGACTTACCGCACAACCTGACTCGTCCAAAAACTCGCTCCTTAGTGGGGGCCATTTTTTCATATTTAAATTATATTTTCACTTCATTGACAAATGAGATGAGCGACCACTATAGCTCGCACGAGAAATTTGCTACTCTGCTTGCTAGTGAGATGAGTCGGGCCATCGAACAACTCGCCCCACTTAACAACCCCACAAATTATGTATTTAGCCAGATAAAAGAATTATAGGAACTGATGTGTAAGTTTAACAAGCTACACACGCACAAATGCATATATAGGAAACTGACAGGAAGATAGGTATGCCGATCTGGATTCTACCACCTAAAAAAACACACTTGATTCATCACCAACGGTTCAGTTATGCTCAAATGTATAGATACATTACATTGAAAAGTCTAATTGGCATGTACTTTGCCTTAAACTCAACACGAGAAACACAAATTTATCACCTATATCGTTCCATTTATTTTGTTCAGTTCAACTTGTCAAACATGTAAAAAACACATTTTTGTGTTAAAAAGCCAGCATATTTTGGTATTTTCTATTATCCACAAAAATTTGGAGATCCCAAGTTGATATACTCAGATACCAACTAGATCAGATGTGCTAAAAGAGAGAGATTCCAGCTTGGAACATGTGGAAGAATCCTTTACATCAGGAACATACTTTTTTGCATTGTCTTCCTCCTCTTCCCGAGTTAGTAGAATAGAAGTATGCCTTTTTGTGTCTCCCCTTTCCTCAGTGATTCCCTTTTGGGACATTTCTCATGTACCTTTTTTCTGTGCACAAATTAATATTTCTCAGGAAATTTTTTTTTTTTTTTAAAATCATCTTATTGGTAAAACTAGGAAACCCGAATCAGTTTCGATGAACTTTTTACTTCCACAAATTAATGAAGAACTAGTAAACTTTTCCACTTTATGGTAATGACATATTCTGAGCAAACATTTTATGGAACTTGAATAATGCTTAAACATTTTATGGAACTTGAATTAATCATATTGTAATAATCAAACATCATGGAGGATACAAGAGCCAGGTCGGAAAAAGAACTGCAAATAATTTAAATCCTAACTACACTAAGGTCATGTTATGCAGTACAAGACATGCTAGACAATACAACTGATAAAATTTGAGTTTTTTTCCTTGTTTAACAGTCTGATGTTGTCTAGTTCGCATTACCAAACATGCCATACAGCGAAACACGGTCCTTTGGAAGATAATTGCTAACCAGTTCTCATAATCCTCCCAGTATTGCTTAGTGCATATGTGATTGGACTATTTCTGGAGCCTTCACAAATTAATTTGAATTTGATATACAATTCTTGATCAAGCTTGCCACATGCTGAGCAACACACAATGATCCAGCATCTGAGCAAGAAAAAGCATGAGTATTACCCTCGCGTTCAACTGCTACACGAGCGTCAGGGATCTGCTTGCGAATCTATGAGCACGACATAGAACATTGATGAGATCAGAGCATGTAGTGAATACAGTAAGGGCATACTTGGTAGGCACTATTCGAAAGAACTACACAGTATAATTAAAAGACTTCTTGCTCCCTTTTTTTTTTTTTTCCCCTGACTGTAACAATGATCAGTATTGTCTAGTCCACAGTACAAAATATGCTATGAGAGAGAGAGAGAGAGTGGGGGGGGGGGGGGGGGGGTACTATAGAAAAACACCAAATAGGCTCAAAAACAGGGATAATGTTTCAGCATACTTCTGTAATTTAGAAATGGAAAGGGAAATGTTGACAATATTGGCCGTACAGAACGTATTTTATAAAACTGGTCATCCTTCCATTCCATCAATACGTGATTAGCAACATGAATTTCTTCAGCAATTTAATGTCACGTCACTAGCACCTTTGTTTCAACCAGTGTTTAAGCACTCTATGGTTATCCTCAACGTGAAAAAAATTCAATATTCATTTCCTCAAGTATCATCTTGGATATAAATTGTTCGAAACTCGTTAAGAAATACACGACAGCAATATCCAGACAGATTTAGATATTATAATTAATTATTGCTCATTTCAGAAAGTATAGGCTGATAAGATGGAATACTGAGGAACCAGACTTAAAAGTAGATATTTCTTCAGGACAACCATCTTAATGTCTTAACTAGCTGCATTCGTCCAATAAACCAAAGTTTGAGAGGAAAATAAATCCCAGGCAGAAGAGGTGCAGTAGTAGCAGTAGTTTTCTTCTGATGAAAATAAATGTTGCATGTTTGTTCCAAGAGGGGCAACATGTTGTAAAAGTAGCCTGATATTTCCTTGAGATAGAGGAAGTATGAGAAATGGTAAAGACTGCTTTTAATGGGAAACAAAACATCCTTCCAACTTTTGTTCTCCCTCTTTTTGACAAGAGGACAACGTTGTATTATACCCTATGCAGTTGAAGGAGTACTACATTCAAAAACTCAGATCTGCATAGCTTGTATTACCATGAAACAGAAAACAGTAAAAGTACTAGGCTACCTACATCAAGATTATAGGTAGATCCGTCCAAGAGAGAGAGAAATATTTCAACTCAGTTAAAATTTTAATTGTAGAAGTATATATTTTCGCCTTTGTTTACGATTTCCTTGTGTAGGAAAACCAAAGTAATGCTTAATGCGATTGAAGCTGCCACTGTCATCATACAAAATGGTAGACAGAAAGAAAGTTGATATAAGTCCCTATATTTCAGAATAAGAACATGACATAGAATGAAATCCTCCTAAAATAATGAGTCTCAAAACTTAGAGGAATGGAAACAGAATGTAGAAATAACAAAATAACGTATAATTACCTCTTCATATAAATGCAATGGACCCCAGTGATCATCATCACCAAACAAAAATGCTATCTGGCTTTTCTTCTCTCTCATGAAAGCCAAATCCGGTTTTTCTGAAAGCTATATAAAAGGACAGTGGTTAAGAAAAGGCTAGAAATGTCTTAAAGAGATAAACATAATCACATTCAATAAAGCATGCGAATTTAGTTTAATCCCTGTTCAGCTAAACATGCAGCTTTTACCCCGTAAACCTATCAATAAGTATTTTGATTGTGCCGGAAGTAGAAGCTTTGACTTAAACTTGGTTGCATGAGAATGTTAACTAAGGAAACATGGCCGGTACCCTGATTTCTTGTTGTGCTTCCATAGACCAACATCATGCAGATCACAAGACCAGTCAATTACAAAACATATAAAGAATAACAGGAAAAGAAATGAAATTGTTGTCAAAAAGGAAGCAAAACCCATTAGATCCAAATATCAATAAAACTCTAAATTATTATTTTTCACGTTGAATCTTGAATCTAGGACTAAAGTGTGTCAACCACATATTACTCCAATAAATAAAATCAGTCTGCTTGATTAAAATTGTTTAAAATTTTTTACAGGTTCTAAATGACCTTTGAACTATAAGTTAGCACTGCTAAGCATGTTCACCTCATTTAGTGTCTCTTTCTACAGATGGAAGAACAGAAAACAATTGGATGTGTTAAACTTTAAGAAACCCAAGATGAAGACATTATTGAGAAACTAGAAGAATGAATATACTACTTCTATCGGAAGCTTTATACAATTCCAAATTCAGAATTCATGATTAAATAAGCGGAATTACCATACTCTAACATAACAGATAATAAAAGTATCAAATTTGACATCTTGTTCTAGTAGATACAGTAGCTAGCACACATGATATAACAATCAGATGCATGGGCCAGACATTACAATTTTAACAAATTTCCCTGGAGTTCAAAATCAAACTAGAAATAGTTTACCTTCTCGAATTCAGTCATTGCCATAAAAAGCATATTCCGGATTGTGTGATACTGAAAATGAGCAAGTTGACAGAGTCAACGAAAAAATAATCCTAATCACATGTTAAGCACATAATATGATAAGATTTCTTATTTGAATTATAAGAAAACAACTTCCAAGAAAAGAGTCAAATGGCTTGTCATTAACAAATACACAGAATGATACGAGTTCAAATGGCATACATGTCTTCCTAATTCCTAATAAGCCCCTGTTTGAGCCACATTAAAATTCTCATTCTCATTCTTCTACTCATTTTCAACCACATATTTTTCAATAAAATAATATTTTTCATCACATCAATAACTTTTCATTTTTTTTCAACCACACATTTTTCATCAATCTACTATTTCAAAATACATTCTTCCAAAATAATGTGGCTCAAACACACCTTAAGTGTGTGTTATGTATATACTGGTGAAGTGCTTGATAAAAGCAAGCAAAACTAGGAAAATTAATCAGGCATCCATTAAACCTGTCTGAAGTACCACCCCCTAGTGTGAGTAGTACTTACAATGGAGACCAAGGACATACAACTTTATGCGCACCATAAATCAATGTAAGAAGCAGAAATACAATGAAACTAAAAAGGATGTGGAGCTGAGCTCTTTAAGTAGCACGAGTCACTGTTGGATGACTGAAGAAAGCAATTTGTTCCCATTTGGTCGTTTGAGTTAATATTTCCAATGTGTTCCACAACTCAAATGATATGGCCACCTTTCATCTTTTGCTTTAGTCTTATGAGCATAGAGTAAACTCAAATGAATCAAAAAGAATTTTATAAACATCATAATTAAACATGAAATATTAAAACCACTGATCAGCAAAAGCAGTATACCTGAAGTACACTAGTACAAAAAGATACAACTGCAGGAGAAGACCATGATTTCCCTATAGATTTTTTCACAACAAACCCTGAAATCTGAGCTGGTAGCTTTCCCAACAACCCCCCAATAGAACCAAGTGCAGCACATAGAAACTGAGATCTGCCCTAACAAGTAGAAAATTTCAATTGCTCTGGTTAATTATGAACTTTAAAAAATTTAAGAAATCATGACATAGGAGTGCAAAGTAATTGAGAGCCGGGGCATCAAAGAATTAAAGACTTGCCCCGTACAGTTACATAATTAATCATTCTGAAGAAATATTAACTATAGAGAATTTACAGAGCATAAAGTAACTGTGAGCTGGAGCAGTTACCATTTTCTTTTGACGGAGAAAGTGCATATATATATATATATATATATAAAATGGAAAAACAATAACATCATCATTCATTTTTTAAAGAAATTCAAAGTCATCACTTGAAACCAGAGAAGAAAGGGAACATGGGGGCAGGTTTGCACAATCACCACCACAATGTCTGGGGACAGAGGACATAAAACTAACAACATTTGTCAGATATACCGTATCATAGTTAGATGCATTGAAATATAACTTGAAAATTCTCTTGCAACTAAATCATACAAGAACATTCTAAGATTATGTTGACTTAACTCTATCATCAAGCAGTTTGTAGCTAAAATCTTTTTCCGATCCCAAAAGTATAACAAACCAGATCCAAATTCCTTTGATTTACCTTATCTCAAATGCGTAATCGTATTACACAGTGTTTATTTACTTGTATGTTTTTCTTCATCTTTACATGCATTCTTGCAAGTAGTCCAATGTATAAGGTATTTGAGTAATTTTCCTAACAAATTAAAATTTACGTCCTTTTTTAGAACTTAAACATACAAAATTAGTTTTAAATCTATTCAACTCCATGGTATGGCCCTGTTTTGTAAGTTTTGATTATTCCCTTGGGGGTAAATAATTGACGTTGTACATAAAAGGCGTAATGTATCTCATTAACTCTTAAAAACATAACATGAGTGAGAATATTTAAAGGTACAAATTTTTTTTTTATTCTAATATATAATTCGTATCAATCATTCAATCTCTTTAGGAATACTAACATACCATTATGCTGAAAAGAGTTCAGCTGCAGAAGCACTATCATTTAATGAATGTAATTAGATCGTTCAGGATTTATTATATTATACAATGTTTGATAAGCAAACATCAGTGTTTATAACATCAGTGTTTATAACAAATCTTTGCATCCAAAAGAAGAAAAAAAAAGCTGGTACATTGAAGGTGACAGTTAAATACAGGTGATGGAAGTGCTGAAGAATATAACGAAACAGCACAAACGAAAATGCATTATTATTAGTGAAATAATGAAGATCAATATTTAGTGAGACAACTTACCCTGCAAGTCTCCTAATGAAAGACTGTGCTGACGATACAGTGTTTACAGCCAAAAATGGATATAAACCTATGTAATATATCACCTATAACATCAAAAACAAGTGTAAAAAGAAGGTATCTTTGAAGCTAAAACCACGTGAATGGAAAAATTTTAAAAGACGAATATCTAGTCTTCAGGAATACCTTCTCTTGAGATCTTCTAAATATTTCAAGAGATATATAAGCACCAATGGAGTGGCCAACCTTCAGATTCAAATTAAATGTCAACCCATTTGAAAGACTATGATGTTATGATTATATCAGTGAAGTGTTAAAATGACAACAAATTTAGGAAAAATGTTGGACAAAATTATGAATTGAATAGTAGTAGCATTATTTTTTCTTAAACAAAACAAGGAACGACTTATCTTTGCTAAAGATGAAAAATGCTATTTCACCATTCATCCAACCAAAAAGAATTGAGACAAGGAGCGATTTGTGATGTTACATGTTCTTTGATGCTATATAGCTTTTGGTGTCTGGTAAAGTAAGAAATCACCACACTGATTTGCAGTGAACGGAAACAGGGTATGAGGGTATCCAACACAAGGTGCTGTTCAAATTTTTTCAATTTATTCTTCTTTTCTTAGTTAACCACATTTCATCAGAAAGAACCAAAAGGCTTTTGCTTCCACCCAGTGGTGAGGACAGTAGGGGACTAGGGGCAGCTGCTCTGAAGTTTAGAGATTTTCTGTTTTCACATATAGAGTACATGAAGTTGGCAAGGAACGTGTACCCCTCCCACCCCCAAAGAAAAAAGGGAAGAAGAATTTGTTGCAAAGTCACTTGGAGGAATGTTATGAGAATTGTAAGATACATTCATAAGAGCAACTGTCACTCGTTGGCCATATATTTACAGTTTTCAGCCCACAACTTTATATGTTTGAGCCCCATTTTGGAAGAAAAAATGCATTTTAGAATAGTGATTTTTTTGGGAGAATGTGTGGTTAAAAATGGAAAAGTTTTCGATTTACACGTAATATTATTTTATTGAAAAATGTGTGGTTGAAAAAATGGGGCTTAAACAAGGGCATAATAAGTCAACTGGCATGGCATTCCAGTTCCACTTTGAGAGAATCGTTAAAACTATTTCTTGGAAAGTTAAAACGATCTTGGGGTTTTAGGAGCAATTTTAGATCCTCGGTATGAAATGGATTTCAGCACATGATAGCTGATTTTAGTTTATTGACTCAACAGGTTGTAGGATTGCACTGCAATCATCCGTTATAAGGCATGCATTTCGACAAGTCTCTGCTCTGCATTATCTCTAAAAATGTAGTTTTCTATCTTTATTCCTCTTTCATCTTTTGGTGCTAAAAAAATGTCACTATTTCTTCAAATTTGAATTCTCATGGTGTGAATATATGGATTTAAAAATGATGAGCCTAAGTTCTCTCTTAAGCTAATTTCCATATTTAGCAGATAAATGCAATTGCTGACATTGCAATTAGATTCTGAATAGCATACCCATGACAACCAAAAGAGAAACAACAGCAAAGAAGAAGCTCTAAAGCATAATCTATACAAGATTCAACAATTATTAGAAATTGAACATCAAGTCGGTCTTCAAATGAAATTTCTCTTGCTTCCACAAATTTTAAGATGAGATAACTTCACCTTACCAGTATTATGGGAACTTCAACATCCTGAAATTCATGCTCTATGAAGCTTGTCTGGAAAGAAAATAAAGAAGTTGATAATAACTGAGGTCAACAAGTTCATTACGCTGCGATCAGGGAAAAAAAAGGAAATATTATCCGACAAACTAAACCCAAAATTCAAGAGAGCTGCACTCCTCAGCCACCACCAAAGCAATTTGGCCAGGTCTAATGTCCTTCATCTTTCTTTATTTCAGACTTCCAAAACCTTAAGATGTAATTATGGTTCTAGAATTGGAATTAGACGTCTGCATTTGTAGAGGTCTAGCTATAAATCTCGTTATCTCTTTCATATAAAAATCCACTGGTGTTGGGTTCACATATCCATCTAGGTCATTTCATAAAGAAAAGGGTGGCAAAGAGTAGTATGAACTTAAAATCAATCCAAAGTGGCATTCAATAGAATCAAGAGTTAGAATTTCTGCAGTTTAGAACCTGCTTACTAGAATAAAGGACCCTTGACATTCACAAAAGTATTAAAAAAAAAAAAAAAAAAAAAATATTATTAATTAGTTAATAGACGGATGTTGTTTTCCAATATATGGATTCTTTACAAAATAATATAATTGATAGCCAAGATTTCCTCCATAAAGCATGTGAAAAATTACCTTATGATCAATTTGTTCTTGCAATGAGAACAACCGTCCGTTCTCCCAGTCCTAGCAAGTGAAAAATCAAACAAACATGTTATCAGTGCCATTGATCAATTATTACTTCAAGATCCCAAATGCAAGTAGAATAGGTTAAATTACATCAGAGGTGATCATGATAATCCATGTATCAACCTCCCGCCCCCAATAGTGCATTTCACAAGCATCAAAAATTATAAATTGTATATAATAATTTGTCTCTAAATTACGAAGGAAAATACCTTATATATAAGTTACAAATAGCTCTAAAAGAAAAGATTACATACTAAGCCCTTGTTTGGCACACATTATTTTTTCATTCTCATTTTTCTACTCATGTTTAACCACATATTTTTCAATAAAATAATATTTTCCATCACATCAATAAATTTTCCTTCTTTTTTAACCACACATTATCCATCAATTTACTATTCCAGAATTCGTTCTTTCAAAATAATGTGGCTCAAACACACATTAATTATAGTAATTAATTATTAAGAAAAATAATCCTGGACAAATGGGAAAGTATCACAGAGAATCATATCTTTCCATAAGTTAACATCCTCTCTCAAAATCAAGATGTTTATAGACACCAGATTGAGATTTGCCTGCACTAAGAGCATATTGAATGCAAATTCAGAGAGCTTAAAAAATGTGTCACATAAGATACACAGGTTTTAAATTTTTTATCTCCTATGCAAACTGGCAGTGACTCCATCAAGATAACATGATAGAGAAAAACAAAATAGAATGTCTGGAGCTCTGTGGGACGGAATGACTCCACAAGTTTATATTCTCTCTCCAAATTTAGATTTTTTTTTTTTGTTTTTATTTTAAGAATATTAGCATTGGAGACTAATTTTGGACTCAAATATCTATTTATTAGACATCAATGCCATGTAATTTTCGTACTACCTAAATAGCAATCCATATTGCATTGGAGATGTTCTAATCTTTTGTGGCACAAAATGACAAACTTTTGATTGAATGATTTTCCCATCGGAATTTCTTACATTATATATGAATAATATCAATCTAACTATAGTAGATATTTTTTTTTTATAACCGTGGATGTCCGGACCAACTTGCACGCACCTCAACTAATTCTACGAGATCCTGAAGTTTACAGTTGGATACTTACCTCAATGGCCTTAAGGGGACTCGAACGGTGATCAATGGGGAGCAAACCCAAGGTCTCTAACTATAGTAGATGTAATAAACTTAAATATGGTAAACACAATTATATACATAATTATGTTAAGTCATAATCTTCGTTAATCTTCGCGATCTTTGTCAATTGCTGTTATCTCTGGTGGCGATTTCTTTTGATCTCATTGACGTCCCCCCCTCAAATTGATACTGATAAAAACATCAATTTGCAATCATGAAATGACTACGTTAACAATGCCCGTGTCCACGAAGAAAAGACTCAAATCACAACAACTATCTATGAAAAATAGTGACGATTAAAGACCTAAAAACAACAAATAGTACAGAAACAGTCAAGAACCACTCCACTCCAGAGAACTCACACCCCAAGAATAATTTCCAAAAGAAATTCACAAAGTGTGCCGACTATACACAATGAGCTCTATCAGTCGGGAGAACTCGATCGAACACATAATTTGTGTTCCAACAAAAGCCTTAACGGCCAATGCATCAGCTAAAAATCCAGCAATATATCGCTGACCATGATGCTACAGTTGGAAGAAATTCCACCGAACAGCCTATACCAAAAACTTAAAGATGGTCCTCCTCAATACACCAAAGAGACACGTGTTGACAAAAAATTATGTCAATCGTGCACAACCACGAGAAACCCATGCTTAAGAGGTTGAGTTATGACTAAAAAAAACCGAGGATTCAGTAAAAATCTATCAGGCTATGATATCATGACCAACTTTTGACTGAATGATTTTTCCGTTGGAATTTCTTACATTATAGGAATAATATTAATCTAAATATAGTAGATGTAATCAAGCTAAATATGGTAAATACATTTATATACATAACTATATTAAGTCATAATCATCGTCAATCTTTGTTATCTCCGTTGGCGATCTCTTTTGATCTCATTGACACAAAAGCCACCAAAATCTATCCATGCTAAACATCTTATACTGACTTATACATGCTACCATGTTAGATTGGAAGGTGGAATCTTATACTTCTAAAGCATTTTTCGCTGATTTCAGCTAATTCTTCTCTAGTATTACCTTCAAATACACCGTCCAACTCAGCAACAAAAACAGCCTTAAAATTCTCCATGTTACAAATTTAAATGATGCATCTCAGTAGTACATAGCTATTTGCATCAGGTCTACAATTGCCAGCTGTGATAATTGCACTTTAGTTACACACAACATGCCGCTCATGCATGATCAATCCTATCCACCACGTGAATTGAGAAATTTTTTGCAGTAATATGTTGAATCAAAGATCACAACAAAGTTAGATGTTTGAAATACCAACATGTTTTTGACATAGCTATATACCATAAATGTGTGTGAATTATAAAAATCCAAAAGTGAATTATTGCAAAATTTAAGAACTCCAATCATGTACGATGATATTTTCATGTGCTGATAGTCCAATTATATCATAAGTCTTCTCAGAGACCAATTTCTTATAGCAACCTTTCCATTAGACTTTTGTCATTTGTATACATATCTGGCACCTGTAGGGACACTGACGGAGTTTGCAGAGAGACATGTTATTATATATAACTCAACCATACATGATCAACATAAATCTGCTTTATAATTTTACTTTCATGGTAATGGTATTATCCCAGCCTCTTTCAGAAACTACTACTTTGTTGAGAAGTAGCAAGATTTTTGAATCCTGAATCCAGACAGTGAGTTAGAAATCTTGTGTTGGTGTAAAAGAATCACCTTTTCTGAGTGGGATATGTGCCCAATAGCTGATCACCAAGGAAGAGGAACAAATCAGTACACCAATCTATAGTTTCATTGAATTAAAGTCATGCCTATGAAACTCTTTAACTAAACATTTCTGAAACAATTGAAAAATGCAGTCTTTTTCCTTGCCTGTGACTGATGCAGTTCCTCCCAGCAGCTCAAACAGCGATTCCAGAAAATCAGTGTAAAAAGAAATAACACCTGTCACGTAATTATCCAAATTGCACTTCACTCCTTCTGACTTTACAATGCACACTGAGCAATGTTGGCTAAGCTTAATAAAAGGAAGTTGCTTTTAAGTAACTTTTGTTTCATACGTCACCATTTCTTACTGTAAAGTATCACAATGTGCGCTGAGCAAGGTTACTAAGCTTAAGAAAAAAATGTTGCTTTAACTTTTTTTTGGCACATGTTACCTTTTCTTACCTTAAAGCAAAAAATGATACTACTTATTTCCAACTTTGACAACTAATTTTTTTTTTTTTTTTTAGTAACTTATTAAGTACACCTTATAAGCTTAGCCAAGCATGCTCTTCCTAAATTTATTACACTGTCAAATTACCAGGATTGCCAGGGATAAACACAACGTGCAACGAAGGATCTCGGGCATGAATCTCTAACAAATCTGTTTTGTATCTAATCCATAGGGAACTAAAATTAATACTACAAAAATAAGTAACTAGGAGGAATAAGATCGTATTCAAATTTCTACTTTAGTTCTCGAAAATACCCGGACACTTTGCAAAGGCGAATATTCGCACGCTTTGTTTTGTCAATCATACTCAAATTGTCACGTCCCATCTGGAAAATCGCACGCCTCGTCGAAAATACCCTCCTGCGATATAGCATTAAAATGTTGAAAAATCATGAAATTTTTAAAAGATCAAGAACTGGGTTTTGCACAAATAGATGGAAAATGGAATTGGGCTTTGCACAAATGGATGAAAACATCAAGCATTTGATCAAAATTATTGAATTCCAGGCTCAAAGAAGACCTGGATTGGAAGGAGAGTGGCGAAATGAGACTTGTAGCAGTTGGAGAGAAAAGGCTCAGAATTACAGAATTCATCCAAAGTCTAATCTTTCTCCCGTGTGAATCAGAAGTCGAATGGCATCAGGATTGAAATTTTGAGGAAGAGGAATTCGTTATTCGAAGACGAAGTTGAAGAGAAAATAAAATATATCTCCCTCGCCTATAAATTCTTTTAATTGGTTGGCAGTTTGGTGCCTTTTAATTGCGTTTGGCTGCCAGATTTGTTTGACATCTCCATCACAACACTATTTACTTTGCACCAAAACATCAAAATGGTGCAAAGTCCAATTTACCTATCTTTTAAGTTGTGAAAATAATGATTTGAGGGTATTTGTGTCATTTGTATTATATAATTTTAATACAATTATTATTATTATTATTATTAAATTTGAAAGGTTAAAAATAATATATTTATTAATGAATTTAATATTTTCCTTAATTTAACGGAATTATTTATTTAGTAATTTATATATTTTTAAAATAAATAAATAAATAATATTCCTAATAAATAAATTATCAAGAATAAAAAAAAATGATTAAACACTGTTCATTTGGTTCATTTAGTATAAGTTTTGGTGTAATGATTGGAGATGAATTTTAGTTTGGTGCAAAATTTGATGCAAAATTTGGTGCAGCCCGAAGATGGCCTTAGAAATGTGAAGTGGCGTTGTTCGAAGAAATGTTTCTACTATTGTGACTTATCGTCCAACTATGAGAGAGAGGGTTCTAGGTGCTCCTTTGAAAAAGTTGTGGCCAATTCAAACTGCAAATTGATAAACATCCAACTACCTTGCCAAATATTTGCCCAGTGTAATTGACATCACGTCGTCCCCGCCACCATCCACCCTTTCCATGCAACCGCCACCTGCTTCGGGGAGAAATCTCCCTGGTCTTGGCCAGGGGCGGACGCAGCACTTGAAATTTAGGGGGGCACAATTAAACTCGAAAAAAAGTTGGGGGAAATTATACAATCGAAAATTTAGTCCAAAAAACTCATACTCATGTAATTTTGCATCCGACCATTTACATAGAATATGACTTTTTTGAATGTAAAAAATTCAAAATTTTTTGTCATATTCCATATAAAATTTCCTAATAAAATGATGAAAATTATATTAAAAAATTTGTATCGTAAAAATAATAAATATTAATGAAATAATTGAATTTTTTAAAAAAAATATTCAAGTTGGACGTCTTTCTTTAAAACTCACGTTTAACGTATTTTTAACTATTTTTTATATCTGTTTAGACTATTCGATATGTCCATAATATAGTTCTCGAAATAAGTTTTGAGATGATATAAACAATTTGTAAAATCGATTAGCGTACGATCGTCGGAGAATTTTTAAAATTAGCTTTCAAATTTATTGTGATTTTGTCCTTGTTTGGTGGAGATTAAAGTCAAATTTTTAGTAAATTTTGATAAAAGTTATATATTTAAAGATTCCATGATATGTGTTAATAAAATTAATTGTTAACTTTGATTTAGATTAAAATTTATATTTCAATCAATACCAAACATGACTCTATTTAAAAAAAAAAAAAAAAAAAAAAAAAAAAAAAAAAAAAAAAAAAAAAAAATCTTCCCAAAAGCTAGTGGGGCACGTGCCCCACTAGGCCCTACCCTGGGTCCGCCAGTGGTCTTGGCCATGAATAGAGGGCTTCTCCAACTGAAATTAGAACGTGGTGCAAGAAATAAAAAATGCGGTGAGTATATAATTAACTTGTCTATAATATCTGTAATAAGGGGCAGGATCTAGAAATTATTTTATGTACACTTTTATCCAAACCATTTTGATACTATCACAGAAACGCCATTTGTAAATTTTGAGGAAGAAACGTGACAAATCCCCTGATTAATTAAATGCGATCAAATTTTTATTTTTATTTTTTAGTGAGTAAGTAGTAATCATACGTAAATATTAAGCATGTGTCTGGTGTCGATTCTCACCAACTTTTAAGGAAAATGTGGACCGTTGGGAAGTAGAGTAGCTGTAATATTTTGACTCAAAAGTAGTTAAATTACCATAAATGTCCTCTTTTCAAAATTAGTTTATTAATGTCAAAAGAGTGTACATGTAATTCTGCAAAATTTGGTCAACAAAGTACGGCTCTGTAATAGTAAAAAAAGTTCTCAAAATTCGTTGAAAATCGACTCTAGACAAGTCTTAAGTATGAAAGTTCCACTATCATTCGTACTAATCAACCCAACAAAAGAAGATATTGTAACGAGGAAATGAGCCGAAGATTGAATATAATTATTCCAGAAGAAACAAATCATACTCTTATGTCAACACAATGTTTTAGCTAAATCAAATTCTCCTTACATGACCCAAAAAAAATGAGAAATGTTGAATATGGATGTGTGAGCCATATTATTTTAAAAGAATATATTTTGAAATAGTAAACTGACGGAGAATGTGTGGTTAAAAAAGAAGGAAAAATTATTGATTTATGAAAAATATTATTTTATTGAAAAATGTGTAATTGAAAATAAGTAAAAGAATGATAATCGAAAAAAAAAAAAAAACACATCTTCTATAAACAATGACTCAACATCTAAATTAAAATTTCCTCAATACTTAGAAAATGAGTATATATTACTGGAGATAAATAACTGAATCAGAAAAATAATTTTTAATAATTAAATTGTGACAGAATTGAACTGTGTATATAGATTTTTGGAGAATAAAATTTATGAAAAATGATATTTAAAAAAAAAAAAAAAAGGTTACTGAATCCCCATGTAAAATTATTTATGAATATGAATAAAATAATTGATCTGCATTGCATCGGCATCGACCAAGAGTGGACCAATAAAAATGGCGGGAACCCTCAACATGTAAACCCTTCCCAATCTTCAATCTTCAGTCTGTCCGACACACAAAGAAAGATGTATAAGAATACCCAATTTGACGGCAACGCTGCCTTCTCCGGCGGCGGTTTCATGCCTTCTCAGGCCACTCAAACCGCCGATCCTTCATTCTTGCCCGCCAAGGTATGCTCGTCAAAACTCTCAATTACCCTTCTCATTCCGTTAACGAAACACAAGAAATGCAATTACTCTTCCGTTGAGATTTGTGGATTATTATTTCTGTCTTTGTGGCTGCATCAAAATCTCTGCTTATTTCTTGAAGTCCTAATCCCCGGGCATTGTGTATGTGTCCTTTTCACGGTCCGGTTTTTTCAACTACAGGAGAAACATCAGAAAGTGTTTGGTATTTTTTGCTTCTTATTTTTTTGTTTGCAACCCAAACATTTTTATTTTCTAGGTGAGTAAATTTTGTCTGTGCAAATTTATAGTATAACAAGAGGATGGTTTTTCATATGATTGTTAACTCGATCCTGGGTTTGAGTTTGAGATTATATAATTGGTTTTTTCTCGCTTAAAAAATAATTAATTGATTCAATGTTTATTTCTATTTTAATTTTTTTAAATCAGCTCGAAAATCTGAAATATTTGTTAATATTTTATTTCTTGTTGGGTTTTGTGTAGAATCGCGATGCACAGTCTTTACTTCCATTGACCGTGAAGCAAATAAGCGAAGCATTTCAAGCAAGTGATGACAAAGTGAATTTTCTGATTGATGGGGTTGATGTGAACAATGTAGGGCTTCTTAAACTTGCGATTTTATTTATTCATTTATTTAAAAAAAAAAATAGATTGTTTAGTTTTCATTCATATGAATCATTAACTTGTTATTGAAATCGAGTCTTGTTAGGTGAAACTGTTGGGAATGCTCTATGATAAAGCTGAAAGGATCACTGATGTTTCTTTTGTGCTTGATGATGGCACTGGGCGCATTGACTGCCATAGATGGTGATATCCTTTTGTCCATATTTCTATTTTTTCCCTCTTATTGGTGATATACAATCATATGAATTGTCACAAGTTGAAGTGTTTGATTAAACTTCCATGTTTGTCTTTAATATTCAGCTTCTTTAGAAGCTAAATTGTGTCTCCGTGTGAATTTTTTAGGGTAAATGAAGCTGTGGATTCCAAGGAAATGGAGCTAGTATTGTAATACTCCTTTTGGATATACTTAACTTTCTGCTGATTTTTTTTTATTTTTGGGGTACATTTATTTTTTTGGGTACACTCGTTCCTAACCAGTTTTGATATGTTTATGGATAGAAATGGCATGTACGTAAAGGTTCATGGGCACCTGAAGGGCTTTCAGGGAAAGAAACAATTGATGGTTTACTCTGTCAGGTAAGAGTCTTAGGATCATATGAATCTCTTTTTGACGTTTGTGATTTTTTTCCATCATGCTTGCTACTGAAATCACGCGAGTAAAATACTTGACAGATACCATTCAAGGATTGTTACACATAAATCTCTCTCTTCCCCCCACTCCCCTCAAGCGAACATGCACACACAACTCCACTGAAAGAAAATGAGATGTTACTGAAGGCATATTTTGTATAATGTAAAGAGTATGCTCTATTTTAACTTGCGAGAAAAATTGCATATTTTGAGTTTTTTTAACTGTGGAATTTTGTACATTAGATTTGGTGAGGCTCAAAGTGAGGACTTAGAAGTCCCTTTAAAGCAAAAAGTAATTTTATTGTTTGCTACTATTCTCTTGTTTGAGCCCCATTTTATCAAAAACTCATTTTTTCAAAATTCATTTTCAACCATAGTTGTCAGATTCGATCCGGATAATACAGTGGGTCAATGAGTTAGTGGTTCAACCGGCGGGTCGATTCATGTCCAATATATTATTAATTATTTTAATTGAACAATAAAATTTTACTATTTTCTACCAATGACTAAATTAACCTCATATTATTTATTTACTAAAGATCAATATATATCCCAAATTTCACAAATTCTAAATCATATGTAGTTAAATATGTATTTGAAACAATAAAAACACACAATCAATGATAAAAAAAACTACTTTATCAAACAAAGTTCAACAAAATAGCTTCTTATGCTATAAGAATATGCTTTCAGAAATAAAAACATCATTCAAAAGTCATTTATGGATAAAGAACATGTTAACAAAGTAAATTTACAAATGGAGATATGGATTTTTGGGAGTGATTGACTTGCAAGAGATTGGAGACGGCTGCTGAGCTTTTTGATTTTGCAAGAATCCCTAATTCATCTGCAAAAAATCATAAAATTCAACGTTATATCATATATACTTAAATAAAAAAAAGAAACAATAGCTCCAATTTAATAATTACCATTGTTTTGATCTTATTGTATAGTACATAATACATCATGACGAAATGTTTCCAACTCATCATATATTAAATTCAGTGGCTTCTCCTCTGAAATCATGTTAAATAAGCAAATGGTTTCTAAAATAAGCCTTAGTCCAAAATGGGCAATATGAGGAAGCACTGAAGATGTTTTCTAGAATGATTCAAGTTGGCAAATAAGCTAATGTATACACCTATCGTCTGCTGATAGTGCATATGCTAATACAACAAATAAAAAACAAGGTAAACAAATTCAATAATAACACTGCATCAAAATGTCGGCAATGAAAGGATGGTGTTATATGAAATACCATCACAGGCCACCACATGGATATGGCAGTAAAGCAAAAAAGAATTTAAGAAGTCTAAAAAAAGCAAGAATGGTTGCAAGAGTTCACAGCTAGTGCTGTCATCACTTTCAAAGTTAGGAAGAAAATGTGAAGGTGAATAACCGAGTAATGAGACAGGTAAACATGTTGTAAGTGTAATAAACATAATTCACATCTTATCAAAAGATTTTAAAGCAATTAGATAGTGTAATCACACGTCCTATTAACTTTCAGGCTATAATAGTTTAAAAAGAGAATTTTAAATCAGTATCCTCACTTGCTGCAGAAGAGAATTGTCTAAGGCTGGCACTGCTGCTCATCACAGAAAGACCACCCCCATTGCAGTAATTACTTGGCATCCCTATATGCAAATTTAATGTAAATCGAGCACGTATTCTTTCTTTTCTTACAATCAAGGGAATAACTAGTAAATACATGTAGCACATTAGTGATCACTTAACATGTTAGTATAAGCTAAAGTAGAAAAAGTTAGTTTTACTTACTTTAAGTAACTTATAATCACCAAACAGATACATTACCCATTTTCTTACTTCTGTGTAGCTAAAGTTATAAATTTGTGAAGTAATTACCAACTTATTTGTTTTCAATTTTTACCAACAAAAACTTATTTACTTAAAAGTAAACTTCTTAGCCAAACATGCTCTCATGATTGCAGCCACAATAATGATGCAAAAATTGCAATTAATAATTTAATACACAAAATCAAAATAGATAATGTTTGATAACTCACAAGACAAGACAAGTAAACCCAATTTACAACAAAAAAGTAAGATGTTAAAATACAATTACATAATAATCAACACATAAGCTACTTAAAACAAACCATCAAATCTTAAAAAATTTCTTCCATTTTCCCAAAACAAACCCAAAAACACGTGAAGTTCCAAGGACCGAAAAACTTTCAAGCCGATAATGGAAAATATTTGGAGAGTGTTTGGTGGGGATTAAAATTAGATTTTTAGTAAATTGTGATAGAAGTTTTTGAAATGTGTGGTTGAAAATGTGTGGGACACATGAAATATGTGGTTAATATTGATTGTTTGACTTTGACTTAGATTAAAGTCGGATTTTAATTCAGCCCAAACAGAACCTTGAAATTTACCAAAAAATAAATAATTAAAATAAGAACAAAAAATTCTGACTTACACGTTCTTCTTCCTTCTATTACAACTTCAAATTGGGTATTTGGATCTAGTGGCGGATCTAGGGGGTGGCGAGCTAGGGCGGTTGCCCTAGCTGGATTCGCTGAGAAGATTTTTTTTTTTGTTGAGAATAGATAAATGATTTATATTATATATATGATAATTCACCTCATCTACAATTATCCCTAGTAGCTCAGTTGGTTGGCACTGCTTTTTTTAAACCACAGGTCCCAGGTTCGAAACCTTCCAATGCCAATATGTTGTGTAATTTTTATAAACAATTTTTACAAAAAATATGTGCAAAGTGGATTTGAACCTGTAACCTTTGCTTAAAGGTCAATGACAGGTTTACCATTATGGCAAGCATTGATTTTTGACACTTATTGAAACAACATAATATATATTCATTCGGTTTTAATGCAAATAGAAACATTTTAACCTGTGATTTGTTCCTCTTCTTGATTAATTTTTTTCTCTAATCAATTTATTGGAGAGTTTGGTCAATTAATGATGAATGAATTTGTAAAAAAAAAAATTGGCCTTAAGTCATAAGGAGACTTTCAACAAAACTTATTTAATTAATAGAAAATTTCGCTTTTCTTTCACAAAAAATCGATTGAGGAAAAGTGAAATCACACCATAACATAAATAATTTCAACTTTGTTAATATAATAATGGTTGTTTAATTAAATTTAATTGTAAATTGAATATTGACATTTTGTTAATATATATTGCATGTTTGATTGAAAAATAAATTAGAACATTTTACATATTATATAACGAATTTTTCATCCGAAATGAAAGTTGGTACCTAGTTGTAGTTCTAGTGGTGTATTTAGCCTCTGTTTGACAGTCATTTTTAATCTCATTCTCATTTTTCTACGGTACTCATTTTTAACCACACATTTTCCAAATAAAATAATATTACACAAATCAAAAAATTATTCTTACTTTTTAACCACACGTTCTTTACATCAATCACTATTCAAAAACTTATTCTTCAAAAGAATGGGTGTCAAACACCCACTTAGTTCTTCTAGTTCTAGTACGTACGATTTTTTGAATATTATTTAATTAAATATTAATAAACAACACCACTATTACGAACGTTGACCGTTGACAGTAAGCGTTCAATGTTCGCTATCCGCCCTAGCTGAACTCGAGCCTTGGATTCGCCCCTGTTTGGATCCTTACGACAGAAAGTAATAGAGGGAGAGTGGGGCGGCCGAAGGGTTTTCTCAATTTCTCACTATATCGTAACTATTGTGAATGTGAGGGAGGTGAAAAATTGTGGCTTTTATATAATCAGATTGGCCAGCCGGTTCATAAGAAATCGGGTTAGCGGGTTTCTTAATAAACCGATGGTTCACATGTTTTTTTACTGGGTTATATGCTCTTGATCCAAAATGATTGATCCGGACCAAACCTAGGTCTGATTCACGGGTTTTCAGACCGAACTGGCTGGTCCGGTCTAGTTTTAATAACTATGTTTTCAACCAATTCTTCAATAAAATAATTTTACACGTAAATCAAAATTTTTTCCTTATTTTTTAATCACGCATTCTTAAAAAATCACTATTCAAAAACACATTTTCTCCCCAAAATGGGGCTCAAACAAGGGCTATATATTGTTTTGTGGTGATTCTATCTTGAATTCAATTGGATGATATTATATAGAGTATGTTTGGTGGAGCTAAAAAGTCAATTAAAATTGAAAATATGACCGTTATTGGGTCTCACTCGTCTAATAAAAGTCAACAATAACGGCTAGTTTTTCAATTTTAATCTCTACCAAACACACTTATAGTAGAAAATTCTCACCCATAAAGGGCCGACTAAATGGTGTTCACCAATCTATTGGTTTTTATTTTGCTGATCCAAAACAAGCATTGAGCCAGTACTCTAAGTTGAAGCCAATATATGATGAATCTGCTTGCTTTTGTGGAAATTTAGAATATTAAGAGAAAATTTGTGATAGTTTATTGTGCTTCTGGAGAAGCTTCTTATAATTTCTCCAATTTTTGTGCCACCGTGGGCTTCAGCAATCTTGATTTGGCTGTCGTCATTTAACATCACAAGGCATAATACTATCTCAACATGGATATACTAATAATTCCCAGGAACCTGGATTATCTTATTACATTCTCGCATTTTGATTTGTTAGCACCTAAGTGAACAATCTTAAGGCGAAATGCAATTAGCTAGATAATGAGGATGTGACAAGAGTTCTATCCAACACTCACATTAAATAAATCTGTTCTCATGTTTTTAATGCAATCTTTTTTGTCTTATTCTTGAATTCTTGCAGCTCTTTCCTTATTAAAAAAGAAAAATTTAATTATGATGTGCTGTTACTTTTAGGCCATTGACAGACTATAATGAGATTGCATACCACTTTGCTGAATGTGTATATGTCCATTGCCACAACAACAGGCTTCGGGTATACTTATAACTGTTAACAAGTTTTTGTATGAACGAGCCTGTTATGTGTTTATAATGAGGTTTTCCTCCATCTAATCTCTTTAGAAGCTGCAGGATGCTGCCATAGCTCCTACTCATATGCCAAATTCTGCTGTTAACACCCCTTCAAAGGGTTTCCAGCCTACCCCATCAAATCATGTAAATTACTATTCAATAATGCATCTTGAATTATGTTTTTTTTTTTTTCCTGATTCAAATAATTGACGATTCTATCATTCCCTTTTCAGTTTTCTGTAAAATACGACATGGATGGGATCAAGGGCTTAGATAAATTGGTTTTGGACTATTTGCAGCAACCACCATGCCTGTGAGTTATATGAGCTACTTATCCATCTAATAAAAGATTAGGTTTCTCTTCTTCCTCTTCGAGGAATCCCCATACATGTTTGTTAATGATTTGTTGACTTTGTACTCAAGTACGCACACCCCTAAGGTGAATAGTTTAGTTCTCCAGGTGGTAATTGGTAACTATCACACTATCATTGGTAAGTGGTAACTTTTGGAGGTCTCTTCTTTCTGATGTTAGCTTTGGAACAATCAAGGCCGTTGAAGCACATAGGATTTATGCATTAAAATATAACACAGGTCTGGAGGTTTTCAAGTCTTATCACTGTCAAACTTAAGAAAATCAAGTTTCAGGGGCTGGGAGTACCACAGTCTTGAAAATATAGTAAACTTGGTGGGAAAATAATTAGTTTTCGTTCAGTAAAAACACTGTTGTAGTAGCATTTAGAGTCGGTTTCTTGATTACATACACTTTTATAGCACATTTGTAATGATGTCATAACTTTATTCTTTTGATTTATTTCTTCTTTTTCCCTGCTGAATGGTGATAAGTAATGATTATGTAGTTGACGTGGCTACTATGCAGTCTTGGATTTTGAAACTTTGCCAATTTTAACTTTTGTATGTTGAAGAAATTAAGTATATGGCATCCCAGCAGCAATAAACATGAAATTTGTACAAAATTCTTGTATACAAACTAAACCTCAAAAATATCTCGAATTGGTTCTGTTAAGGGTCTGTTTGAGCCATATTATTTTGAAAGAATGTATTTTTGAATGGTAGATTGATGAAAAATGTGTGGTTGAAAAAGAAGGAAAAGTTATTGATGGGATGGAAAATATTATTTTATTGAAGAATGTGTGGTTGAAAATTAGTAGAAGAATGAGAATGAAAATTTTAATGTGTACCAAACAAGGGCTAAAAGTAAAAATGTTACCTGCATATTTGAAACCAATTTATTACAAAAAATTTATGTCCTCAGCTTAACTCCCAGCAAAATTATGGGACAAATTCCAGGAATTAGATCTTCATTATGATGTTTTTGCTTATATAATATCTGGGAGAAAACACATTATCGGATTATCAACATGACATGTTATTGTTACCTCAAATGTGATTAATAGATGCATGTTGCATATGCATTCTTGACCTAGTGACAGCATCATTAATATACATCAGGTTTGTAGTATTCTAGTTAATGGTTTTCTTCCATCTTATTCTCAATTTTTGTCATAGGTTATGGTATAATGGCATCATATTGTTCTTGTTGCTTCTGTTGTTAAATTTCCTCAATTTCGCTTCACTTTTGGTATCTTGTGGATATAGCATTATGCAAATTTAGTGAGGCGTATAGGGGATGATGGTTGGCTGTCTAGATTGATGAAAAAATGTGTTTTTTATTTTTATTTTTCTGGTTTCTAGTATCTTCTGAGTTGTACTGTTTCAAGTATCCGAAGAGCCCCTTACAACTCTGAAGGTTTTCAATATTTCAGTGCAAGGGAGAAGGGAGTGCATCGCAATGAACTTGCACAACAGCTAAATCTTCCTGAACGCAAGATCTTGTAACCTCTCTCTCTCTCTCTCTCTCTCTCTCTCTCTCTCTCTCTCTCCTCTGTACAGAACATATTCATCCTTGTTTTTTGGGTCCCTTGACAGAGAAGCTATTGATTCTCTTGAATCGGAAGGTCTAGTTTACTCAACAATTGATGAATTTCACTACAAGTCCACTGCCAATGGTTGAATTCCTATAAAAGAGTGGAAGTGATTGAAGGGTATGCCAATGCCATGTTATTGCTACCAATAGCTATATATTTATGCTACCACAAATATGTGTGCCTGGCAATCTTCCTCTTCTTGTAGTATTCTCTGTCAACCTACTTTATAGATTGAAGTGAATTCAGTGGTGAATCAAATTCATTAGATTGATAATTAGAGGACACAAACTCTACGATTTTGTTGCTCATGGAATGTCTAATATGTTTTAGTCTATATTTCTGCTTCATTCGACAAAAAACATAAGATATATAGTTTTCAGGATACATATTGTTTTCCAGTTTGTGATGGGACTTAAAACTATGAATTGGTGAAAAGTCTGCAATATATTCTTTCTGATTTGGTGAATTCAGGTACTAGTGAACTACTGCCCATAGCTGTACATTGGTATTGATTTACTATGATTTGTTAGCTAAATGATTGATACCGTAGTAATTTTGTACATAATTTTATCTGATTATTACCTTCTTGTAGACTGTTAGGAATTCGAGAAGATGATATGACGCGATATGAAGTATAGATCGCACAAACTAATAAACAAGAACAAGATTTAAAAGAAAGCAAACAAGAAATTGACAAAGGAATCGAATATTTTATTAATGACAACCAATAAAGAGAAAATATAATTTTAGCTATGAAGAGTATTATTTATAGGGCTTAGAATTATCACAAAGATGAAAACAAGATAAAAGAAAATCACTTGAAATAAAAGAAATAATATTTTTTTTCAATAAAACATGTGAAATAAAATGAAATAATATTTTTCCAATAAATACGTGAAATAAAGGAAATATTTTCTCAAAATATCTCACTTAATTTGGGTCACAAAATTCAACAATTTCCACATTGATACAAATTCCGGAGCAACGAACGAAGTTTTAAAATTTCACCACCTGAAAAAATAAGTCTGACAGCAACGAACAAAGAGAACTCTTCATTTCAAACCAAACTTCTCCAACACACGAAAAATACTCTTCATTTTCCTCCATACCCAACACAGATAAATGAACCCAACCATCGAGTTTTCAAAATTCACAAAGAATTTAAAATTTACTAAACAAGGTCGAAGCACACCCTGTAGTAGAATCAACATTAAATATTTTAACTGAAGGCCCCTAGCTAGACTGTCACCTTCAGCAACTCCAAAAGCATGTGCATCCGGATCAACATCTCTGTACCTATCTCCAATGGGTCTCTCCCTAGCCGTTGAATACAATGGAACCGTAGACTGTGGTGGCAAAGCGGAATTACCCATATCCCCTAAACACGACATAATAGTATTATCCAAAATAGACATAGGACCAACTCGCAACGGTATTGTACTGAACTGTATATCCACCACGGTACCAAACTTGTGTTGATGTCTTTTCACTAATCCTGCCCAAACTTGCAGGATGTATAATTGAGATTTTCTTTGCCCCTCCAATATAACACAAGATACAATTCTGGACCTTCAAGACTCTACCTACTCCAGAGTACGTGTACCCTTTCAAATTCAAGGTACTCAACGAGATGATGTTCTTCTTCCAAGTCCGGAACATATCGAACTTGACCAAGTGTTCTGATTGTTCCATCCACCAACTTCAATTTGACTCTCCCAATACCCGCTACCCGACAAGATTCGTGTTTCCCATAACAACAACACATTGTGTCACCGTTTCATATGATTCAAACAAATCCCGATCGGGACTCATATGAAACACACAAGCTGTATCCAAAATTCACTTCTCATCAGACTTGGATTCCACTTCAGAAATCATCAAAACATCTACTCCACCCAAATAGTCCTCAACTACGTTGGTCTCGTCCGAAATATCTAATTACCTCCCACGATTTGTAGTTGAATTATTCTTATCCTGCAACTTCTCGCAATTCCTCTTGATGTGTCCTTTTTTCTTGCAGTAAAAGCAGACCTTATTGCTGAAATCCACCTTTGACTTGCCCCTTTGCTGATCACCATGAACCACAAGAGCTTCATCATCTCTAGAACCAGCTCCAACCAGATGCTTCATCTTCTCCTTTGAGAACAAAGCATCATACACGTCTTCAATGGTGAGTGTGTTACGGCTGTACATAATTGTGTCCTTAACCAATGAAAATGAACAAACAGTGAGCACAACAGGATTAAGGCCAAGTCCTCTTCATCATATTTTATCTCTAACGTCTCCAAATACGGCCAGATGATCTTCCAGTGATCTGTCTTCTACTATGTGATGAGAATAAAGTCTCTGCTTCAAATGCAATTTGTTGGTCAAACTTTTGGTCATGCACAATTGCTTCAGTTTCAACCACAATGGAACTGTTGTCTTCTCATTCAAGACGTTCTGAAGAATGTTGTTAGATAGATGAATCTACGAAAGTGCCTTGTGATCCTTTCGTTGTTTCTCCTCTGTTGTCCAAATTGTCGGCATCCTATCAAATCCTAATAAAGTATCATCCAAATCCATCTGTGCCAATATAGTTCTTATCTTCACTTGTTACAACGAAAATCTTGTACTGCGATCTAACAGTGGAATATCATATTTTATGGTAGCCATCGATAACAAAAATCTCGAACGAATCAAACCTTGCGCTCTGCAGAACTGTTGGACCTTGGCTCTAATACCACATGTTAGGAATTGGAAAAGATGATATGACACGATATGAAGTATAAATCGCACAAACTAATAAACAAGAACAAGATTTAAAAGAAAGCAAACAATAAATTGTTTGAGGAACCGAATATTTTATTAATGACAACCAATAGAGAGAAAATACAATTTCAACAATTTATGCTCTTTACTAAATTGAATGTATGTATTGAACTTAGAAATATCACAAAGATGGAAACAAGATAAAAAATTATGTAGAATAAATGAAATAATATTTTTGCAATATTTTTCCAATAAAACACATGAAATAGAAGGAAATAATATTTTTCAATAAAACACGTGAAATAAAAAAAAATATTTTCTCAAAATATTCCACCTAATTTGGATCACAAAATCCAACACAGTCTCAACCAAAATTTTATCTATGATTAGCTTTTTGCTGACTCCAACAAAGCTATATATCTATATCATATCCTTTTTGGTAAATAGAACTTGAGATACAATTGTCCTCCAACTAGTGTAAAAAGCTTGGATTAAACTATATGTACAAAAACAAAATTTGTCAGAAGTTTTACACCTACTCACATGTGTGGGGCCCACCGAAATAAAAAATGAAAATAAACCTACCCACCCCTACATTGTGAGCATCTGGTTCAAAAAACTTTCTTTTTGGATCCAAAATGTATGCCGTCATTCTTTTCGTGATTGAGGCTGTCTGTGTCACTGGTGCTAGAAGGAGTCGTCACGAGTGTTGTAAATCCTTTAAGGCTCCACGAATGTATAAAGTAATATATGCTTAAATTTATAAAAATTCATATAATACAAGTTTAAAAATTTATAATTTGACAACATTTTTTTTTTCAATTTGTCTCTATTTCAAAATATACATTTAAAGTCTTGCATTTTCTTTTCACTCAAGTCAAATCAATTTCATCCCTAATTTTTTCAATGCTCATACTAAAATTGAACAATTAATTTTTGAAGATATTAAATTTTGAAGTCAATGCATTTAAATATTAATGTTTCTTTTCTATGTATGTCTACATGTCTTTTTGAGTGCTTACAGATTAAATTTTAGAATTTCATCACAATCAATGTTTTTTTTTTTTCCTCCATGCATAATGTTAAAATATAATACAAGTTATAAAAATATAAAATACTCTATAAATGAATAAGGTGAGTGCTGTCATTCCCTAATTGAAAACTGTCCCATTTTCATGCTTAAACAAAGTTGGATGAATGAACAGAGTGGTAGCTTACCATTTAGCAATATGGTTTCTTTGCGTGGACACTACCTACCAAACCCCTCTATGAGTATTATATGGATAGTAGAAAATTCTCTGTGTTCGTGTCGAGTGCTTTATGCTTTCTTTTTATTTATATTTAAGAAAATCATTGCATTTGGAGGAGTGCCTCAAACGCGATGAAATTTAACAGTTTGTCCGACTTTAATTTTTGGGAAATAACTTCAGAAAATTGTAGGACGGGATTGGTTTTGTCAAGAAAAATTGAACCAAGATTGTGAATGCAATTTCCTGTAAATATAATGTTACTTCCATAAATTGGAGAGGCAAGGTTAGATGTATTTGTCAAAAATAAAAATAAAAATAAAAAAGGGTTTTGTTGATGAGTAATGTTATTTATGCTACCAAAAGTCATACCTGGCTTGCGACCGTTGATAAGCACGAACGTGATCTTCTTGTACCTGAAACAAAGGCGATGAGGTGTGCCCTCGTCGCCTTTCTGATGCTTAAGTCAGATAGGGAGTTTTGTGCGGAAGGCTATATGCTATGGAAATAATGTAAAAACGTACCTGAATACCGGATTGGGGGCCCATATTTATAGAGCTAGGTGATCGAGTCCGAGTATAACTGCGTTAGTTCACTCCTGATATGACTGTATTTGGCCTAACGCCCTTATCTTCCAAGAGTCCTTAACGGGGCAGGACTCCCCCTCTTGTTGGGCACGACCCCATAGGGACGGGGACAGTACCCCGAGGACGTAATAACAAACATCGCGACCATATTCCTCGAGGACTAGGACACCTTGAGGTCCTTTAATGTCTCGAGGATTTAGGTACCCCGAGGACTTCGATACTTATTCTTGATTACATGACCGGATGAGGTCCTCGAGGAAGGTTGGGTCTGGGTGCCTCGGTGGGTTGCTCGACGTGGGCGGTATAAGGGCGTCCTCGATCCTCCAAGACCTCGGTCGTAAAGAATCGACCATATCACTGGCCCCCGTGCACGCGCTTAAGATCTCGAGGGTCTTCAAGGGGGTGCACAAAAAGGTCATCGGGAAGGAGGGTGGTCGATATGGCCGTTATTGGTGGATCGTTGGATCTGTGACACGTGTCAACTTCGACGGTCAGAGATGGTGACCCTTGGCCTTCTAACTTCTCCCACTATAAATACCCTTCTTTTACCCTTCATTTTTCACTTTTACTGCTGTAAATTCTCCTTCTGCAAGCTCGTGCTCGCTCCAAAATCTCCTAGGAATCCTCTTGTGGTCGTCGGGTAATCTTAAGGTAAGCCTCGAGACTCTTAAGTTATTTAATTAGTAGACTTAGTCCTGTCATATAATGTCGAGTAGTGAGGGTAGCTCGAGTAGGTCGAGTAGTGGTGAGAATGTAGAGAACACGATGATTCCTATGGCTGTCTCCCTTGACACCCGACCTAGGGCCCATTATAGTGTACAGTTCGAGTTTCCCGACGAGGCCTGTAGGTTGAAAGAACACCTGGCCGTAGCGGTTGCCAGAGAGTATGAGATCATGCCTCTGTGTGATATTAGTCACCCGACCCTGAGGAAAGGGTGGTGAGTGCTCGACGAGGGGAGTTTGTGATATTTAGAGAGACCCTTAAGGCCGGTTTCGGATGGTCGTTGCACCCCTTTTTCACAGCCCTCCGGTCGGGCATTCGATGTGCCCGGGGCAGCTTTTGCCCAATGCTTGGAGGATGTTGGTGTATTTTTTTATAGCTTGTAGGTATTTAGGGATATAGCCTATGGTCGACCTTGCTAGGCTGGTCTTTGAACTTAAGAAACGCCCGAGGTACACCTATTTTGGTTATCTTTCGACCACAGGGGGCTTTAGGGTCCCTAAGATGGCGAGTTCCCTTAAAGGGTGGAGGGAGGCTGGTTTTACGTAGAACCCCAAGACCCTGATCTCCCTTTTTGGCCCGAGTGGGTTGTTCCCGACGCCGAGAAGTTTTGTGGGGCCCAGGAGTACCCCGAGGATATCGAGAGGAATAGGCAGATGCTGGTCGAGCTCTAGCCCCTTTTCTCGAACATGAAAGAGATCGGGAAAGAGGTGATAGATTTGGCTGATGTTAGAGGTCTCGAGGGTAGCGCTAGTTCTCCTTGCTTTTTTGTAATCGTTGGGTTCTACCTAGTGCTCGTTCTAATATGTTTGACATATTTTTCAATTTGCAGGGATGGCGTTTGATCCTCGAGCATTGCGAAACTTCATGAGCACAAGGCCTCAGGCTATTCCCCCGACCCCGACGCAGGCCAAGAAAAAAGGGAAGAAGAGAGCCCACGATCCTGCAGTCGATCCTTCTCTGAGGGGCCCTGGGGAGCCTTCACGACTCACTCCCCCAGTGGTTGAGCCGAGCCCTCCGATTCCGTCACACGCGACTCCACCACCCCCAGTATCTCGACGCTCTCCACAGGTGGTGGACCTCGAGGATGAGCCTTTGCCTCCTACAGCCAGTTTTGACGACTTCGAGAGGTGCCACCTTGTGCCCGACATAGTGGCCAAGTATAAGGACGGGGTCAAGCTGAAGGAGGGTTTGAAGCGGTTCGAGCTCTTCACGATGAAGGTAACCACCTTCGATTCTTTCGTACCTTACCTTTTTATATGCTCGGTATATTTACTTGTCGTTCTCCTATGTAAACCCTGAGCATGGCTCGAGGACTCACTCTTCAGGGGATCGAGGAGTCCTCGCGGGTTGCATCCATGGAAGAGTCTTCGGCTGCGAAGGATCGCCGCATCGCTGAGCTCGAGGCAAAGCTCGACCAGTGGAAGAAAGAGCACGACGAGGCCACACGCGAGGCCTTGAGGGCAAAAGATGAGGTCGGTGTCGCAAGGGACAAGGCCGAGGAGTTGAAATTTGAACTGCTCCGTAAAAACAAGGAGCTCGAGGACAAAGTCAACGAGGGCCGGAAGTGAGCTTTTTCCGAGGCTAAGGAACGAGCCTGGGAGGAGTTCAAGACCTCTGCGGAGTGTGACAAGATCAAGGCCGAGTATGCCTCGGGGGCTTACCTGCACGCGTTCAAGGAGGCTCGAGCCTTTCTTCGTTCCAGGCTTCCCGATGTAGTTCCCGAGGATTTGAGGTCCATGCCCGACATCGCAGGCACTCTCGAGCTTTCCGATGATGAAGGTGCCGGTGCCAAAGATGATGACCAGGGTCTCGAGGACGACGTCCAGATCGACATCACAAACCTTGATCCCCCTCTCGAGCATATAGGATAGATAATCCCCCCCTTCCTCTGTACCCCGAACTTTCAAATTTTGTAATATCCAATTGCAAGTTTTTTGCTCGACCTTATGAATGAAATGAATGATCTTTTTGTATTTTGTACTTCTCGATGAATGCTTATGGATTTTACTTTTTGAGTATCGAGTTTGAGGTTATATCGAGATTCTAAATAATTGTACAAGTATTAGGATCGAGGATAGATCGTATGTAAGTGTGGAGGACAAAATATGTTCGCCATTTTGTGAATACAATAGGGGTCGAGAACCTCGAGGTGATTACCAGACCCATTGGTTTCCCGAGGATTGTTACCTTGTGGAACGATAAAGTTGTCCCACTCGAGCACCTCGAGCCCTTGATATCCCGATGATTGTTACCTTGTGGAATGATAAAGTTGTTCCACTCGAGCACCTCGAGCCCTTGATATCCCGATGATTGTTACCTTGTGGAATGATAAAGTTGTTCTACTCGAGTACCTCGACCCCTTGATATCCCGAGGTATCAGGGTGGTTCAAGGCTCAACAGTGGCTTGCTCGGGGTAAGCCTTAAGTGTGGCCTGCTCGGGACAAAGCCTAAGAGTGACCTGCTCGGGGTAATGCTTAATTGTGGCTTGCACGGGGCAAGGCTTAGGTGGGGTTGCTCGGGGCAAGGCTTAATTGTGGCTTGCACGAGGCAATGCTTAATTGGGGCTTGCTCGGGGTAATGCTTAATTGTGGCTTGCACGGGGCAATGCTTAGGTGGGGCTTGCTCGGGTCAAGGCTTAGGTGGGGCTTGCTCGGGGCAAGGCTTAATTGTGGCTTGCACGGGGCAATGCTTAATTGTGGCTTGCACGGGGCAATGCTTAATTGGGGCTTGCTCGGGGCAAGGCTTAAGTGGGGCTTGCTCGGGGTAAGGCTTAATTGTGTGGCTTGCACGATGCAATGCTTAATTGGGGCTTGCTCGGGGCAAGGCTTAAGTGTGGCTTGCACGGGGCAAGGCTTAAGTGGGAAGGACTGTTAATTGAACTGTTCTGGAACATTTTACTTACGACCCAGCTATAAAGCAAATAGGGTACACCGGCCTGATAAATAAATTCTGGCGTGCAGGCCGGCCGTCAACTAAAAGATAAGAATGACTCAGGCACGCAGGATGACGAAAAAAAGATAAGAAAAACAAATAACTTAGGCTCGCAGGCCGATTATTAAGATAGATAACTTGGCGCGGGGGTCAAATAAATCCAGAACAGGGTCGAGCGAATTACTTGTAATAGATCTCCAGGTTTTCAGCATTCCATGGCCTAGGGAGTGGTCTCCCCGAGGCATCCCTTAAGCTGTACGACCCTCCGCGAACATTCCGTATGACTTTGAAAGGACCTTCCCAGTTGGGTCCGAGCTTCCTAGGGGTATGGCCCGCGGCTTCCGCTCTTCTTAACAATAAATCTCCTGCTCTAAATCTCCGAGGCCGCACCTTCCTATTGAAGTGTCTTGCGGTCATGTTTTGGTAACAGGCTGCTCTTGCGGCGGCGTTTTCCCTTACTTCCTCGAGTAGGTCGAGATGTTCACTTGTATGCTCAGGGGCCTCGGGCTCAAGTCTCCGGAGGCTGGGCACATTAACCTCGACAGGGATTGTAGCTTCAACCCCAAAAGCCAACATGAAGGGGGTCTCGCCCATGGCCGTTTTGTGAGATGTCCTATATGTCCAGAGTATGGAGGGCAGTTCGTTAGGCCAACAACCTTTGGCCTCACCGATCCTTTTTTTGAGGTCTTGTAATATGATCCTGTTTGTGACCTCAACGAGGCCATTACTCTGTGGATGTGATACCGATGTCAAGCGATGTTCCACCCCGAAGTTATTGCAGAAATTCTTGAATTGAAGGTTGTCAAACTGTCGGCTGTTGTCTGTTATGAGGACCTTTGGTATCCCAAACCTGCATATGATGGACTTCCATACGAATGCCCTTAGTTTGGGCTCCGAAATAACGACCAAGTCCTCGGCTTCTGCCCATTTGGTAAAGTACTCAACTGCTACTGCCACAAATTTTAATTGTCCTCTTGCCACGAGGAACGGGCTGAGGATGTCAACGCCCCACTGTTCAAAATGAGCGCAAACACCGATGGTAGTAAGGTCTTCGGGAGGGCAATGGATGATATTGCCGAATCTCTGGCATTTGTCACATTTTTTTACGTAGTCTGACGCGTCCTTCTTCATGGTAGCCCAGTAATATCCATACCTCAGAAGTTTGAAAGCCAGTGCGTGAGCCCCTTGGTGATTCCCGCAAACACCCTCGTGAACTTCGGCCATGGCTTAAGATGATTCTGATGGTCGAAGGCACCTAAGATATGGTAGAGTGAAACTTCTGCGGAATAAAACTTCCCTGATTATGCAATACCTCGGTGCTCTAGATCAAACGCTCCTTGCTTCTCGAGGATCCCCGGGCAGAGTTCCATTAGTTATGAAATCTACTATTGGGTCCATCCCTGAGGGCTCATGCTCCATATCCAAAACTTCTGGGTGCTTACAGATGCTGGGCTCGGTCACAATCTTCACAATTTCACAACCCTTGAACCGTCGTCGGAGATTGTGGACTCGTAGGCAATACAAACTCATCTTCTCCTCATTCCTTTCGAATGTTCCTTCTATCTGGCTCACGACAAGCTGTGAATCACTGAAAATTTTTACGTACTCAAGATCAAGGCCACAAGCGAGCTCCAACCCGATGACAATGGCCTCATACTCAGCCTCGTTGTTGGTGGCTTCAAATTCGAATCAAAGTGCACACTGAATTTTCGTGATCTTGTCGGGGCTAATGATAATGACCCCTGCTCTTGACCCCAAGGAATTGTATGCTCCATCCACAAAAATTTCCCAAGGTTCCACCGATCTCGAGGTCTCCTCTGGCCCCCGAGGCCTTGGGGTGAGTTCTGCTATGAAATCCGCCAAGGCCTGTGCCTTTATCGAGGGTCGCGTCTTGAATTCTATGTCGAATTCTCCAAGCTCTATTGCCCATTTAAGTAACCTTCCTACGACGTCAGGTTTCTGAAGTATGTGCCTGAGAGGTTGGTTTGTGAGCACGACTATTGGGTGAGACTGAAAATATTGTCTAAGCTTTCGGGCTGCTACGACCAGCGCAAGGGCAAGTTGCTCGGCCAGTGTATACCTATTCTCAGCATCAAGTAGGACTTTGCTCACGTAGTAGATAGGCCGTTGAGCTTTGTTGACCTCTTTCACCAACACACTGCTTACCGCATTCTGAGATACTGCTATGTATAAAAATAAAGTATCGCCGAGATCGGGCTTATTTAGGACCAGCGGCGACTCCAATGTTTGCTTGAGCTCCTGGAATGCTTTCTCGCATTCGTTTCCCCACTAGAAAGTTTGGTTGCCCCTAAGGACTTTGAAGAAGGGGAAGCACCTATCCGCTGCTCAGGACACAAACCTGCTTAGGGTGGCTACACGTCCAGTCAGTTTCTGCACTTCTTTCTTGTTCCTTGGGGGCTCCATGGAGGCTAAGGCCTGGATTTTGTCGAGGTTGGCCTCTATGCCCCTATGCGTTATCATGAAGCCCGAGAATTTCCCCGATGCTACTCCAAAAGCACATTTAGCTGGGTTCAACTTCATTCTGTACTTCTGTAGGGTGGTGAACACCTCCTCCAAATCTGATATGTGTCTGTTTACCTGCTTGCTTTTCACCACCATGTCATCCACATAGGCCTCTACGTTTCTTCCAATAAGCCCGACAAAGACTTTGTTGATGAGTCTTTGATAGGTTGCCCCTACGTTCTTTAATCCAAAGGGCATGACATTGTAGCAATATATGGCGAAATCTACCATGAAGGATGTCTTTTCTTGGTCTTCCTTGGCCATGCGGATTGGTGATACCCGGAAAATGCGTCCAGGAAGCTATAAAGTTTATGGCCTGACGTACTATCCATGAGGTCATCGATCCTGGGCAAGGGATAACTGTCTTTAGGACATGCCTTGTTCAGATCAGTGAAGTCAATGCAAACTCTCCACTTGTTGTTGGCCTTCTTCACAAGAACCACATTGGCGAGCCAATCAGGGTAATGTACCTCCCGAATGAATTGAGCACTGATGAGCTTGCCGATTTCCTCGCGGATCACCTCCCGTCGTTCCGGCGCGAAATGCCTCTTTATCTGCTTAACAGGCTTTGCTTCAGGGCTGATGTTAAGTTTGTGAACTACGACCTCAGGATCGATACCCGGCATATCCTCCACCCTCCATGCAAAAACATCAACGTTCCGGGATAGGCATTCTACAAGCTCTGTACTTAGTGTGGCGTCAAGGTCACGACCAATGGTGACGGTCTTACCGTCCTCGAGCTCAACCTCCTTTAACTCCTCAATTAGAGCTAGCCTCCCCGCTGGTCGAGGTCGGGCTCGGGCATCGAGAGTTCCATGACACCTTCGCCCATCGTCTGAACGCTAATAACGTAACACTGCCTGTTAGCCGTCTGATCTCCGCGGACGATCCCGATGCCACGACTTGTAGGGAACTTCATGGCCAGGTTGAAGGTGGACATGATGGCCCTGATTTTGTTGAGCAATGGCCTCCCAAGGGGTATGCCATCGAGGTCCGGACGACCTGAAAAGGTGTGACCTCGGTTATTTGTCTCTGATCCGATCCTAGGGTTAAGGGCAGCTCCATGATACCTTATGGAACAATGATTCCTCCACCAAACCCTTGAAGATGAGTTTTTACTGCTTTGAGTTTTTCGGTCGGAATACCCATCTTTATGAAGGCCTCTTGCGAGAGTATGTTTGCCGCACTTCCGTTATCAATAAAGATCATTTTTACTTCGAAATTAGCTATGATCGCCGAGACGACCAACGCGTCATCGTGAGGGTATGATATCTCCTCTAGATCCCCGACCCCGAAGGTAATGTCCTCGAGGTTATCTTGGACCCCCCTTGAGACGTGGTTGCACCGCCGGGCATACTGCCTACGCCCATTATACGTATCTCATCCCGAGGCAATGCCTCCTACTATTACATTGATGGTCCCTGCCGTGGGTCCCCGCCTCTGGCATCATGGGCTGTCCCTCTGTTCCGATCGCTCTTCTAGCGATTGTCGTGACCAATATAGGACCCGAGGAAACCCCTCTTGATCAATGACTCAATCTCCCGCTGCAGGGCCTTACAATTCTCTGTGGTATGCTCGTGGTCCCGGTGGAAGTCGCAGTATTTGTTGAAATCTCGCGAGTCCCGTGGGGACCTCAATCTGGAGGGCCACTTTAGCTCTTTCATGTCCTTGATCTCCATCAAAATGTTCGTCTTAGAGGTACTCAACCTGGAGAAAGGCGTCGGCGGGATGTCTGCCTCGGTCTGTTCTGCCGAACCTCCTGTCGAGAACCCGAATCATGAGGCCGTTTATGGTCGACCCTATCGTGGGTTGGTCCTGCCTTCCTTGGATTCATAGTCTCCTCCATATTTATGTACTTTTCTCCTCGGGTTAGAAGCTCGGTCACCGACTTTGGTGGGGTTTTGGATAACGACATCTTGAAAGCCTCACACCTTAGGCATACGTAAGGGCAGAGACCGCTGCCGTAATGTGAAGGTTGGGTATCTGAAGTCTCTCCTTGTTGAACCTAGTCATGAAGTCCCGTAACGACTCGCTATGCCCTTGACGAAGATGCATGAGGGAAGCCGTCGTCTTCCGGATGCGCTTACTACTCGCAAAGAAGGCTGAGAATTTTTCTGCCAAATCCGAGAATGAAGCTATGCTGTTGGGTTCCAGGGTTGAAAACCAATCCCTGGCGGCGTTTGTCAGAGTTTGCGGGAAGGCTTTGCACATTACCTGATCCGGCGCGACTTGTAAGTTCATGATGTCGGTGTACACGTTGAGGTGGTTGATAGGGTCCGTCGTCCCATCATACTCCTTTATATGGGGGTATTTGAATCTATCAGCAAGGGGTATGACAATACCTCTACTGTAAATGGTGTGTTGAGGGTGAATCCGGCTGACCCCTTAGTACTCTGTAGTAGGCCTGCCGTAATGCCTTCCTGGATAATCCTAGCTATGTCCTCAGGCTCCATTGTCACACTCCTCGGGGCCATGTGGTTGATGCCCGAGGCCCCCATTCCTCTATTGTCATTCGCGGGCTGTGAATCCCGACCCCAAGTGTCGTCCGTGGGCCCAATCACGGGTGCCGGCGCATGCTGCAGTTGCGTCTCTCTCTGACTCAGCAACTGTGTTAGTGCGAGGACCTGTTGACGGAGCTCTTCGAAGGCCCCCGGTGCAACGATCGCTGGTTGAGGTGCTGGAATCTCTAACGACTCATCCTGATGAGCAGGGGGTCCTTCAGGAAGGTTCGGAGCAGATGTACTTGCTGGTGGAAGACCCGAGCGTGTGGTAACCATGACTTTGGGTAGAGTTTCCCATAGACGGCGCCAATGATGATACCAAAAGTCGTACCTGGCTTGGCGATCGTTGATAACCACGAACGTGATCTTCTTGTACCTGAAACAAATGCGATGAGGTGTGCCATCGTCGCCCCTCCGATGCTTAAGTCAGATAGGAAGTTTTGTGCGGAAGGCTATATGCTATGGAAATAATGTAAAAACGTACCTGAATACCGGATTGGGAGCCCATATTTATAGAGCTATGTGGTAGAGTTCAAGTATAATTGCGTTAGTTCACTCCTGATAGGACTGTAGTTGGCCAACGCCCTTATCTTCCAAGAGTCCTTAACGGGGCAGGACTCCCCCTCTTGTTGGGCACGACCCCATAGGGACGGGGACAGTACCCCGAGGACGTAATAACAAACATCACGACCATATTCCTCGAGGACTAGGACACCTCGAGGTCCTTTAATAGCTAGAGGATTTAGGTACCCCGAGGACTTCGATACTTATTCTTGATTACATGACCGGATGAGGTCCTCGAGGAAGGTTGGGTCTGGGTGCCTCGGTGGGTTGCTCGACGTGGGCGGTATAAGGGCGTCCTTGATCCTCCAAGACCTCGGTCGTAAAGAATCGACCATATCGGTTATTAATCACCTGCCACAAATACAGTTTAGGTGGCTCTAAGTGATATGTTAAATTAAATGATTTATTTAATTTTACCTATTATTTAATGTCACATAACGCCACATAAATTGTGTTTGTAATTCCAGTGGGAATGAATAACATTACTCTTTGTTGATACGTTGAGAGAGAGAGAGAGGACTTGTCTATTAAAAAAAAGTCATATTGACTTTTCACTCTTTTCCAATAAGATTTTCCTTAAAAATTTAATTTTCGAGGCGCGTTTTAAAATTCTTTCACTCTTTTCCAATAAGATTTTCCTTAAAAATTTAATTTTCAAGGCGCGTTTTAAAATTATTTAGGTAAGAACCAATAGAGTTAAAAAAAGAATTTTCCATCAGTTGACTTTTCTCTCTCTTCGTGCTTCTTCCTTCATGAAACGAGTCGACTCATTTGACCAGTTCTTTCTTTCTCTCTTACCCATTCAACTTCAAGATTCATCCTTGTCTACTTTAATTCCTCATTTTCCTTTCAAAATACAATTCATCTTTTCAATTTTCATCGTTAGATCAGATCTACAAAAATGAACGATCTCTTTTCAGGATCCTTCTCTCGTCTCCGTGGCCAAGATCCAAATTCCCACACCATCCAAATGACGAACTCACCTAATTCCACAGGAGGTGTGAATCTCGACAAGTTTTTCCAAGACGTCGAGGCCATCAAGGACGAGCTCCGTGACCTGGAGACGCTCTACAGCCAACTCCAGGCCGCACACGAGCAGAGCAAAGTCCTCCACAATGCCAAAGCTGTAAAAGACCTTCGAGCAAAAATGGATAACGACATCGCCATATCGTTGAAAAAGGCGAAGGTGATCAAGGTCCGATTGGAGGGATTAGACAGGTCCAACGCTGCTAACCGCAGCATCCAGGGCTGTGGCCCCGGGAGCTCGTCCGACCGGACCAGGACCTCAGTCGTCAACGGCCTGAGGAAAAAACTTCAGGACATAATGAACCGATTCAATGAGCTGAGGCAGAAAATGAACTCCGAGTACCGGGAAACTGTCCAGAGAAGATACTACACAGTGACAGGGGAAAACCCTGATGAGAAAATCTTAGACAATCTGATCGAAACAGGGGGAAGCGAAACTTTCTTGCAGAAAGCAATACAGGAACAGGGCAGAGGGCAAGTAATGGACACTATAATGGAGATTCAAGAAAGGCATGACGCAGTGAAGGAAATGGAGAAGAATCTGAAGGAATTGCATCAGGTTTTCATGGACATGGCTGTATTGGTGCAGAGCCAAGGGGAACAATTGGATGATATTGAGAGTCAGGTTCACAGGGCAAATTCTTTTGTTAGAGGAGGCACTCATCAACTGGAGGTGGCTAGGAAACACCAGAAGAATACTAGGAAATGGGCTTGTTTTGGAATCATTCTTTTGTTGGTTATTATCTTGATTATTATTCTCTCCATTAGGCCTTGGGAGAAGAAATAAGATTTTTTTTTTTTTTCTGGGTTTTTATGCTATATTTTACTGTTTTTTAATTTTTAGTATTGTATATTGTTTTTTCCAGTGTTAAGAAGTCCTATTGCTATTTTATTGGGTTTTTTGAATTGTATTTACTGTTTGAGTTTAATGATTGATAACGCCAAGATTACATGGGTTAAATAAGATTATTTTCTCAATAACCATTTAAATTTTTGGATGAACATTGTTAAAAACTAACTCTTATAACATTAACGATCCCAACTCATCGATAGTCTGCATTACCATATAAAATCTTCTATTTTCTTCCATTACGTAGATATGTTGTGAATTTATTTCTTGATATCGTGTCCGAATTTAGGACGAATACCAATATGAACAATGAGATATAGAGTCCGAGCCAAAGTAGTGGATGGAAAGAGATTTACCTTATTCTAAGTAATAACCCATAAGCTCGACTTCAGGCAAATACTCTCGTAGTATTTATAACCACAACATTTGGCATTGATATCCATGTACAAAGTTAAAAGTTTCTTTATTACACGTGCTTTTCCACGACTTAAGAATCAAAATGCGCTCTCAAGAGCTATCCACCACTTTCTAAACATATTGTGTAGGTGAGTGATAAGTGCATTTCTTGCATGTATTTGGTTCATGGTTCCATAACTTTTAGATTGCATTGTGCGTATCTAAGTCGTTAGCTAGTTGATTTCTGCTCTTTTTGTGCTTTGTAACATCGAGTGCAAGAGGGTTAAAGTGGGTGTTTAAGAGGCATAATGTGTAGACGGACAAAATTCAAGAGGACACAAAGGGCTAATATGAGGGTCACCTGAGGCACACATACCCAGAAGCGAGCCCCATAGTTTGCTTGAAAAATAGAGCTCGCACCAGTGAGTCCTGTCGCGAGCGCCCTATTGAAGAAAAAAACCCTGGGCTTACTGGTGCGATTCCTAGCCAGGGAAACAAATGTCGACCTATTTTGACAAGATTTTAAGGGTAAATTTGATATTTGACGGTCCAATCTTCTAAGGTTTTCAGAAAATGCGTCTTACAATTCGGAATGGAAGAAGGGATTTTTTGTGGGTAGAGTAAAAACGTGAGTTTTCACTTGAATTTTTACATGACTTTAGAATTCTTGAGCCAGACGAAAAAAGAAGTTACAAGATTTGTCAAGAGAAATAGGAGGAATTCAAGTATTCTATTTTCTTCTTATTAAAAAGGTTGAACCCGAACCTTGAGGATCCCTACCGCCCCGCCCCTAGAGTATCGTGGAGGAGGTAAATCGCGAAATGTGTCTCAGCAGATCAGGGTACAAGAGCTGTCATACTGGTGCCCACAAAGAGTCTAATTCTAAACCTTTGTTAGAGGCAAGAATCGAACCTTCACATTGCGGCTACCAACTCCGCTGAAACTACCTTACTCTTGTCCTTTGCACCACTGAGCTATGCTCCGGGGGGCTTCTGCAGCTGCTAGTTTTCTTCTTTGCAACGATGTCGATATCTTCCGACATGGTGAAAAACTATGTAAAAGCATTCATAGATGACTTCTCAGTCTGTTAGGAATCTATAGAGTTCAAAGTTCTACTTACAATACAAACTAAACAGATTCAAAGCATAAAGAAAACATAGAAACTAAAATTACTGAAATCGAATTCTGCTTCCTTTCTATGGCTGGAAGTTGGCTCAGGAACAACCTTTCCACGTCGCAATCGCCATCCACAAAGAGAGAGTTCAACAGAGAACGCACATGTTCAATTTCTGGTCATCGATCGAGAATGATCTCCCAAAAACACAAAGTCTAGCTACAAATTTAGAGGAAAAACTACACAAAAACTAGCCACTATTCCTGGCTTGGATATAACCAAGATCAACCCCTAAATCACTAGAAGGAATCATTCAGAAATCACCCAGGAGAAGGAGAAGACAAACTTCACGAAAGAGAGACCAAGAAAAAAAGAGAAAAATGGAATGGTCTAGAATGAGTAGAGGTTACGAGTCTCTTAAGGAGACCAAGAGACAAAATATCTTGCAAGACTCAATCTCAACCATCCATCTCATCCAACGGTCACAAAGGATTCAAACTAGTACAATCCAAGTGACCACTTAGCTACCGATAAGTAGGTGACACTTAAGCAGCATAAATAAGAATAATAAACAATGTAAATATCACAAATAGCACTAGTCCAGTAGTGTTAGGAGAACGACTAAATCCCACATTCTTCACCTTGGTTCTCATAACACACCCTATCTTTCGGTTGCGAATTTGCACATGAAAGACTATTTATCATCACTGCCCATTACCTGCAAGAAAATTAATCTGTGTCAATATGTAACAAAGATAAGTACAATTTAAATTTTCCTACATGTAGAATTTTTGTCCCCATGTCTAAGGGGTTTTTGTCAGTATGGATCTTAACAAGTTCAACTTCACATTGAGACAGTTTTTCACGAATAAAATGATACTTCACGTCAATATATTTTGATCTTTCATCATAAACAAGATTTTTGCAACGCAATAAAGCACTTTGACTATCAGTAATCATAATAGGTGTATCATGCATGAAGTTCAATTCTTTTAAGATCCCTTTCAACCAAATACATTCCTTAACAACTTTTGTTATGACAACATATTCTGCTTCAGTACTAGACAAGGTAACTAAAGGCTGTAGCTGTGATTTCTATGTTATGCAGTTATCACCAAGAGTAAAGAAGTATGACGTGATTGATTTTCTTCTATCTTTATCACCAGCAAAACCAGTATCAACATATCCTTTAAGGGTTAAGTTCTCAGATCTTTTCTCATACACTAAACCTATATTAAAGTCCCAACCAGATACCTCAACAACCATTTTATTCCAGCCCAATGTGGTTTGCCAGGATTGGACATAAATCTACCTAGGAGGCTAATGAAAAATGCAAGATCAGGTCGGTAGTAATCATAGCAAACATAACAGAACCCATGACATTTGCATAAGGTAAATTTTCCATTTCTTTCAATTCAGATTCATATTTAGGAGAATGAGCATGTGAAAGATTCATATGACCAACATGAGGCACATTCACAATTTTACTATCTTTCATACCAATTTTTTTTACCACTTTGTTCAAATATGTTTCTTGTGAAATAGCTAACCTATTTTCAGCCATGTTCCTTGTTATAACCATTCCAAGATTATTTCTAGCATTTCCTAAATCTTTCATGTCAAATTCAGATTTTAAAAGATTTTTTAGTTCATTAATTTGAGACTTGCTAGGTCTAGCCAAAAACATATCATCAACATAAAGCAGCAAGTAAACTTCACACCTACTCTTCATGTTATTAAAATACAAGCAAACATCAAATTCACTTCTTTTAAACCCTATCTTTAGTACATAAGCATCAAACCTCTTGTACCATTGTCTTGTGCTTTGTTTCAGCCCATACAATAATTTTTCCAACTTGAAAACATAATTAGATTTGACTTTAGCCACAAAACCTTGTGGTTGACTCATGAAGATATCATCTTCTAATTCTCCATGTAAAAATGCAATTTTTACTTCAAGTTGTTCAAGTTCTCAATTGAATTGAACAACAAGAGCGAACATCATTTTGATTGTCTTATACTTAATTACATGTGAAAATATTTCATTGTAGTCAACACCCTCTCTTTGAGTATAACTTTTAGCAACTAACCTCGCCTTAAACCTCACATGAATATTAGGGTTCAAACCCTCCTTTAACTTGTAGATCCACTTACATTGAACCAATTTTTGATCTTTATGTTTCTTAACAAGTTTTCAAGTTTTGTTATCACTTAAAGATCGCATTTATTCCTGCATAGCTTTTAACTAATTTTCAGAATATTTTCCATTAACATCTTCTTCATAAGTGGGAGGTTCTATTTGCTCAAGGGCTTCACATGAAATTAAGGCAAAATTAGTCAAGTTTAGGGATTCATATTTGGGATTAGGCCTGATTTACAGTCTTGCCCTATCCCTAGTAAGCTGATAGTCTTGATTAGGTGGTTGATCATTAATAAGTTCAGTTTCAACAGGTTCAATGTTATCTTGAAGCTCAATCACCTCTGTAGGTTCAGTTCCAATTTCAGTTTCATGATGTGTAGGGTTATTTTCATCATTTCCAGGTTTAGGTGAATCAAACTTGGCCAACTTCACTTCAATCTGAACATTTCTTTCAGTTTCAGATTGGTTAGATTCATTAGTTTTTTGTTTTAGGCATAGCATTTCAGATTCATTAAAGACTACATTTCTGCTGTTAATAATCTTGATGCCCTCAACCCCTAAAACCCATAACCTATACCCTTTCACACCCTCGGGATACCCTAACATCACACACTTGACAACTCTAGGCTCAAGTTTCCCTTCAGACTGATGTGCATATGCAGTACATCCAAAAACCCTTATGTAATTTAGATTTGGAGGCTCCCCAATCCACAATTCCTGTGGAGTCTTAAAGTTTATACTACTGGATGGTGATCTATTAATCAGATAAGCTGCAGTATTTACAGCTTCAGCTCAAAAATCTTTGGCAAGGCCAGAGCTAATCAACATGCATCTAACCTTGTTCATTATGATCATGTTCATTCTCTCAGCGACCCCATTCTGTTCAGGTATATACTTAGTGTCCTGTTATTCCCTTTTGCTTACAAAAATTGTCAAATTCAAAATTACAGAACTCAAACCCATTATCAGTTCTTAATGTTTTAAGTTACGTGTCCAACTGGTTCTCAACAGACTTAAGCCAAATTCTAAATTTTCCAAAAGTCTCAAATTTAGCCTTCAAAGGATAAATCCAAAATTTCCTTAAGTAATCATTCACTAAGGACAAGAAGTACTTACTTCCACTAAATGTGGAATGATTCTCAGGACCCCATAGATCAGCATGGACATAGTCTAGTGCTCTGCTGGTTCTATAAGAGCTAGTTTCAAAGCTCACCTTATGGGATTTACCCAAAATACAAGTCTCACAAAAGTCCATAGTTTCAATGTCACCTTTTCCAATTAATTTCGTATTACTTAAATATTTTAGCTCTTTAAACCCAATGTGACCTATTCTATTATGCTAGAGCTCAGTTTTGTCTTTATTAAGTGTAAGAAGATTAGAATGATGAGGTGTTTCAGTTTTACCCTCAAGATAGTACATTCCATTCCTCTTAGGTCCTTTCATAACTACTAGAGACCCCTCATAATTTTTAGAATCTTATTTTCAGATTTAAAGGTATATCCCTCATCTTCAAGAGTACCTAAGGAAATAAGGTTCCTCTTCAAATTAGGGACATATCTGACATCTCTGAGTTGCCTGACAGTTCCATCATACATCCTGATGGCTATGTCACTAACCCCAACCACATTCTGAGAATTATTGTCTCCCATGTAGACCTTCCCAGGTTCAGTCTTTCTATAGTTATAAAAACAAGATCTTTCAGGGCACATGTGAAAGGTGCACCCTATGTCCATAGTCCAATTTTTATCAGATTCTTTCTCAGACACGTTCAAGACATGTAAACTATCCAATTCAGAAACAATGGCAGCATTATTTAGATCAGTATTGTTGAAGTTTTTTTGTTTCTTTTTCCAGTCAAAGCAGTCCCTCTTGAAATGTCCTAACTTTTCGCAGTTATAGCATTTCTTGTTACTTCTGTCTTTAGATTTAGATCTCATTTTAGACTTTCCCCTTCCCTTCTTGTTATGGAAGTTAAATTCTTTCTTTCCTGGTCTTCCCCTAACAAATAGACTTTCTTATCTGGAATTAGTTCTGTTGTCCTTTTCAGTTCTAGTTCTCTAGATTTCAAAGCATCTACCACAATAGCTCATGAAAGAGTGTCCCTACCATATTTTATGGCATTTCTAATTTCTTTATAAGATTCAGGTAATGAATTCAGCAGTATTACAGCTAAATTTTCATCCTCAAACTTCTTATCATTGTGAGCCAGACTCTTAACAATTATGCTATAGTCACTCAAATTCCCTTCCACATCCTTCCCCAGGTCCATCTTAAAACTTAACAGCTTTTCTAACATATATATCTTGTTAGGCAAAGTTTTAGTCAAGAACAAGACATCTAAAGTAGTCCACAAAGTTCTAGCATCTTTAGCACTATCAACTTGTCTAACAACATTATCAAATAAGTGCAAAATTATAGAACTATAAGCAATTTCATTCATTTCTTCAATTTCAGCAGGTTTAGCTTTTAACTTATCAGAAAAAGTAGCAGGATCATCGAGGGCTTTCGTAACCCTCTGTTAGACCAAAATGACTCATTTTTTGTTTCCATATCGAATAATCCTCCTTTCCATTGAATTGTGATAATTCGACCCTCGAACCCATTACAGATTCTGTAAAAAAGGTGGCCTGTACTCGTGGACATAACGGAAAAGGTTTTGAATTTTTTTTCAAATGATCAATGTAAAATAGAAACGCCGAGTTAAAATAATATCCAGAAAAATTGAAGTACAGCAATGAATAAATCCGATCAAGAAACCTCAATGTGATGTGTGTGGAGGTGTAATTTAAGCTCAGGCAATACACATGTATTTTATTCAAGTAAATATGTTTCCAAGATTACAAATCAGTTACAAAAGTCCAATTTCAGGAATTCACATATTGGTAATCAGTTAATCATATATCAATCACAAAAGGACACCAAACTGAATTCAAAGTAAGGTTTGGAACAATATTACCAAATACTGTTGAAAAACAGTAAATATAACCTCAAGCCCTCAATCCAACAAACCAGCCAGAGCCACCAATCACCCCATCCAGTCAACAACATACAAAATAAACAAACACGGAGGAATCAATGTCAATTAAAACTAGATGCCTTAAAGTGATATTCTCAGTTTAGACTTTGGAAGGTCCATACCGATAATATCACTCAAAAGAAAGAACCCAAACAGATTCAAGGAAGAATACGACCAAGCCCTAGACCGAAGGGCTCTGATACCAGTTTTGTTAGGAATCTATAGAGTTCAAAGTTCTACTCACAACACAAACTAAACAGATTCAAAGCATAAAGAAAACATAGAAACTAAAATTGCTGAAACCGAATTCTGCTTGCCTTCTATGGCTGAAAGTTATAGGCTCAGGAACAGTCCTTCCACGTTCACATCCACAAAGAGAGAGTTCAATAGAGAACGCACATGTTCAATTTCTAGTCATTGATCGGGAACGATCTCCCAACAACAAAGTCTAGCTACAGATTTAGAGGAAAAACTACACTGAAACCAGCCACTATTCCAGGCCTAGATATACCCAAGATTAACCCCTAAATCACTAGAAGAAATCACCCCAAGAGAAGGAGAAGACATACTTCATGAAAGAAAGACCAAAAAGAAAGAGAAAAATGGAATGGTCTAGAATGAGTAGAGGTCACAAGTTTCTGAAGGAGACCAAGAGACAAAATATCTTGCAAGACTCAATCTCAACCTTCCATCTCATCCAACGATCACAAATGATTCAAACTAGCACAATCCAAGTGACCACTTAGCTACCAATAAGTAGGTGGCACTTAAGCAGCATAAGTAAGAATAATAAACAATGTAAATGTCACAAATAACACTATTTTAGTAGTGTTAGGATAACCACTAAATCCCACACAGTCTTTGTGTTCATTCGACGAATGCTTTAAAAATTTGATTCTAGTCTTGCAATGATGTGAAAAAATCAAAACTATCCTTAATTGGGAGAAGTGTCACTTCATAATTTAGGAGGGGATTGTATTTGAACATCTGACTTTAGCTAAAGGGATTGAGGTTGACAAGAAAAAATTCAAGTGATACAGAAACTGCTACCACCAACATCACTAAAGGGACAATTTTATTGGTCATGCTAGATTCTTTAGGCATTTCCCAGAGGACTTTTAAGAAAATCATGAGACCACTGTGCAACCTTAGGAGAAAGATGCCCATTTTTACTATTTTGACTAGTGATTGTATGCCTTTTGACACACTTTGCCCTCGTTTGGCCCCCATTAAAATTATAATATATTTTTCTCTCATTTCTTTTCAACTATATTTTTCAATAAAATAATATTATACATAAACACAAAACTTTTCATTCTTTTCAACCATCTATTCTCCAGGAAATCACTATTCCAAAAATTATAATCTCAAAAATGTGGCCAAATGGGGGCAAAAGCTTGTGACATTAGTGGCTATAAGGTGGTAGCAGCTTTAGGTCAGCATCATGATAAAATTTTAAATGTTATTCATTGTGCATACTTGTGTATATTCTTATCCAAGTGAGAATATGAGCACACACAATCACTTCTAATTATTGTCATATGAAAATTGTTGTGTAATGGAATGAATTTTTTAATTGGTAGAATTAGTTTGCAATTTGTGCTAAAATACGTATCACCCCCCACAAATAAATCCCCATTAGAGAAAATTTCACCCACTAACACCGATTAAAACATAATTCCATTGTTACTGCACACTTTATTTTATTCCAAAAATACTATAACTAGTAGTAAAAATGCTCTTTTAGTGTTCAAGAAACCCACTAATCCCTTGAATTAACAAACATATCCCCACCAATCACGTACTTTGAAATTAAGTCATATCTAAATAAATCTTCCATTTTTGGTAGGCACAAGATTATACTCTAAAAACCTTAACCCCATTCTTCATCTTTTTAGTTCTTCTCTGCTAATCATCTTTGCAAATCATCTCAATCCCGATAATCATACATCCCAATGGACACTCCTAGAAATCGCCACTCTTTTGAAATTCTTATCAAGATTCACGGTGATCACAAGAACTTGAAAGAGAGTGATCAAAGCACGACCAATACAAAGAAGAAGAAAAAGAAACACTAAATCCATAAATTCTTAATTTATTTTTTAAAAATTTTTGTTGTGTTTTAAAAATTCAGTTATTTTTCATTGTTATTGATTAATAACCATTTTTAAAGGAATATACATTATTAAACCAAATTATTTGCCTTTTTTTTTGGTTCCTAAATACATTTTTGTAGTTATAGACCTCAAATTGTTAAAAATCTTTATGCTCAATTACGATAGTGATTGAAGTGCAATAATTTTTTCATATCAGTAAATAAAATTTTATAAGGATCAAAAGTTATGAACAAATACTCTAGACATTCCCAAGCTTACAAACTTCACAAATGCACCCATGAGATCAATCTAGATGCCCTGTCCTAAAGATTCATAATGATATAAAACATAAGGATACAAAGAGAACATAACTTTATACACTTGTTTTGATTCGTTGAACTATGTTATTGGGACGTGGTCTTAGATCTTCAAAGATCTTTCTGTTTCTAGCAGTCCAGATATTATATATAGTGATTGCAAACTCAAATTTCTTGGCCTTACATTGTCAAAATGTTCCAAGTGCTTCCTTCTTGATCAATTTCAAAGCACTCAGTATTTTAGACATGGCTCTAGCGATCTCGAGCCAATCTCTAATATGTCCCCAAATGTCCGTGCTCATGCTACATTGAAAGAAAATGTGTTGGCTTGATTCGGTTCCAGCTTGACAAAACGCGCACATGTTGTCAATCTCCATATGTTCTAGTCAATCTTTGGTAAGAAACTTATTTTTTGCACTAAGCCATAGGATGAAAGAATGTTTTGGAGTATTGCATGAGCTCCAAACAACCCTTGCCCAGATAGTTGGTATACCCTTCGGTCGAAAATAATCATATGCTTTAGCAATGCTTATATTGTCACCATGGAGCCATTCTGAGAATTTTGGGCAGGCAACATGAGATGATCCTTCGGTATCCTTAATGTACTTTGCAATGGACAATAACTTTTTGAGTAATGGAGAATCATCCTTCTTGGCATGTATGTTCTACAACGACTTGGCTAATAGTGCATTATTCCAGCATTTAACGTCTATGAATCCCAATCCTCCCTCGCTTTTGGGGTAACAAACATCAGACCATGTAATTAGCGTTTTTTTGGAATTTCAAAGGAAATTCCTATAGAGACGTATAATCCTCAAAGTGATCATGGATGGGATTGAAAATATAGATAATCAAAAACATTCAACTCCTTGTAAAACTAATCTCACAAGTTCAGCCCTATCAACATAAGATAATGAAGTTCTTGTTCAGGAATGTATGTATATGGCAATTTTATCCAAGAAATGAGCATTGTGGCTGACTTTCAATTTTTTACAACTAATGGAATTCCCAAATATATGAAAGGCGTGGAACCTTTCGGCATGTTCACTAACTCTTCGATGTCATCCAAGTCTTGGCCATGAATTCCAGCAGTTAATATGTTGGATTTATTTGCATTCATTTGAAGTCTCGAACAATCTCCAAAATTGGTCGAACAATCTTTCATTATGCGCATAGAAATAATGTCACCTCTAGCAAACAACATCATAATCATCCGCAAAGGTAAAAGGGACCTAAGACAAGGTGATCCCTTATCACCAATCTTATTCATGATCTGTCTCGAATATTTTTCAAGACCCGTGTGTGCTGCCATTAATTGCAATTGAGAAAAATGGTGTTGAGATGCAAGCCATCACCCATTTAATAAATCTGTGTAGGAATCCCATTTCCTCCAAAATTGATTTCGAAAATTCTGCTTTTCGAAGATCAATTTTAAGGAGGCGTTTTGGTGATACTATTTTTCTATTGTATTGTCTTAATAGTTCCTGTGCAAGATGCACATTTTCAACCAAGCTCATTCCCTCACAAAAGTTGTCTGCTATTGGTCAATGATGAAACCAAAAATAGGCGCTAATCTGTTTGACAAGATTTTTGTAATCGCCTTATAACCCACATTGTAGCATGAAATAGGCCTGAAATCCCCGACCGTGGATGAGTGGCTGCCCTTTGGAATAAAAAATATGACGATGTGATTAATTTGTTTAAGCATTGAACTAGACGTAAAGAATTTAGTAATACCATCAACAAAATCACCCCTAGCGTCTCCCATACTTCCTTAAAAAATGTGAAGTATATCCATCTGGTCCTAGGGATTTATCATCCCCAATGTTGAACAAAACATCCTTAATATCTTCCAAAAAAATATCCTTTACAAGGGATTTTGCATGTTGCGAAGAGAGTAATGGCCCTTCATAAAAAATATTACGATTGATGGGATCACATGTAATATTTTTCCTAAGCAAGTTTTGATAGTAGCTTATAAATTCAATTGCAACCTCCATTTGGGAATTCGTTGGAGTCCCATCTTCCTTGTTTACGACAGTAATAAAATTCCGCTTCACATTTCTTTTGACCAAAGAGTGGAAGAATTTCATACATTTATCACTCTTGCTCAAGTACGCATATTTGGCTTGTTGGTAGTAGAAGCTTCTATCTGCATCACAAATACCTACTCCTTGTTTTTGAAGAGATGCATCCATTCTTTGCAACTCCATATTCGTTGGATGATCATGTAGTTCCATTTGAGTGACCTTAAGATCATTTCTAGCTTTATCAACTCGAACAAAAATGTGTGCAAAGTGCTTGGTATTGTGTTGCTTCAAATTTTCCTTGAGTCTCTGTAACTATTTACACAGAGTAAACTGGTTCGTGCCATTGATATACTAATTCCAATTAGAAGACACTACATTCTGAAATTCTAAATAACTATCCACATATTGAAGAATTTAAAATGTTTGCTTATATGCCCACCTTCTTGTAAAAGTGAAACAATGCATGGCGAATGATCTGAGAGACATCCAGCTGGTTGGGAATTTGCTAAAGGATGAGTTCTCGCTTGCAGCCAAAGTTCATTATCCATGGCTCTATCAAACTTACTCCAAACTGAAGATATACTGTCCACTGAGTTTTTGGACCAAATATAATAGCATCCAATGGATCTCAAGTCTGTAAGACCCACATTCAAACAACAATTTGCAAAGTCTCTAATCTCATATGGAGTTATCTCCACTCTATTACATCATTCCTCAAAACAAAGTACATTATTAAAATCACACATGATCATCCAATGTAATGTACATGTATCTCCAAAATCAATCAAGTTATTCCATAAAGTCCTCTGAGTAACAGTAGAATGGAAACCATAAACAAAACTTAAACGGAATGTGATAAAAGTTACCTTAGAGGTTACTTCACAATGTATAACCTGTGGAGCAGCTTCCAAGACACAAAGGTCCACTTTTGCATGGTCCCATAACACCAAGATTATTCCTACTGGATGGGAAAGAAAGTTATCAGTATGCCTCCACCCATCGAATTTGTTCCTCATGATCCGAGCTAACTTTTGTTGGTTGACTTTCATCTCCAAGACGCCAATAATATCGATACATTGTTTCTTAATGAGGTGATGAACCCCAATTTGTTTTAGGGACATATTGAAACCCCTAATGTTCCACGATGCAATCTTCATGATGATATAAAGAGGGCCTTACTCCTCTTTTTATCATTCTTCTGTTTAACTGGTCGCATATCAGGCTTTGCTATAAGTTTATCATTGCTTATTGTCTTCGATGTTGGAACATCAAGAACCACGTTTGTGCCATGTAAGATGGGTGTTTCAAATTTCGTTCATGTCTTCTTTACATGCACTTTTTTTACTTGGAATAGGTCGTGGAGTAATTCTCCTTAGCATATGACCTTTGGTTGCAATGACTGGTTTATTCTTCTTACCCACCTCTATGAAATGGGCATCATCTTCATTTAGCACCAGTTGAGCACCTTGTTTTGTATTGACATGACTAATGGAATCTGCATGTCGAGATTGACTAACATTCTGGTCAATCAGATTTGTTGTTGTAATAGATGTTTCCAGCATACAGTCCCATTCGATTCCTGCCTCGCTTGGATAACCATCAATTTTCTGACCGTCATAGGTTGACTGAATTAAACCCCCAACAATGTTTTGATCTGTCGTTATTATAACTATTTTGAGCACACAGTTTTGTTCCATTGTTGCCTTGCTTGAGTTACCATTATTGTTCTGACTATCATTAGATAACTGACCCGAGCCCCCAGCAATGCTTTGGTCATGTACATCGATCTATATCCCCGTTTTCTTTGCCACATACTTAGGAGAAATAACTTGCTTATGGTTAGCAGGAGTAGATTTTCCTTTGCATGCATCATTTTTGTGCCTAAAACTTTTGCAAGTGGAACAGAATTTGGGCTCATGCTCATAAGAAACTAGCTGATTCCTAATTTTATCGCTTGGAACTTCCATCTTAATTGAGCGAACCAGATCCTTTGAGGTGCCAACCTCAACAAGAATGCATGCAAATGATATATATTATTTCATGAAAATGATGTATTATAATGCACAAGACAAGTAACGCTCACGTCCAAGGTCCAAACTCTCATCACCACCTTCCTAGTGAAACAAAGTCACTTAAAGGCAACGTCACCCATCTGCAAATTCTTGTGTTTGAATTTTGCACCTCATTAACTTTTATGTTGTGGTGATTGGTGTCTCGTGTCACATTTTGTGTAATTGTATTACTACAGGTTTCTGGATTTAATTAGTTAGTGTTTTGAAACTCATCAGTAGGTCTATACTATTAATTTTCCTTGGAGTTTCCTATACTATTAATTAATGTACCTAACCTCTGTATTCTTTCCTTATTGCAATTATATGGAGTCAAAACGGATTTAAGAGAAGAATCTGAAATTGAGTTCTCTTGTGCAGATTTCTTTGGCATTAGCTTTCTCTGGCCATTGTGTATGTCCTTGACATATTTGCTTTGGCTGGTTTTTTGGCCCTTGTTTTAGTATTGAGAGTGTTTATTGTATTTTGAAGAAGCAATTGTACATGAGTTCTATGTTTATTTTGTGTACTTTAAGACAATTTCGTAATGAAGTTATAATTTTCATTTCATATTATCTTAAAATACTTGTGCTTAGATGATGTTTGTTTTTAATTTTGTTGGTCTATAAAAATAGAAAAAAAGTGGGACAATAATCATGGAATGTTGCAAAGATTTAACAAGAAAAGAAACGACAACAGGCTAAAAGTGTTACCCAAGTGAACACAAAAGCAATGACAAAGTTCAAAAATCGTTGCTAAATGGTTAAAGGCAAAAGTCAATGAACGTTGCAAAAAAGGTATAGACAACGGTATTTGAACATTGCTAAAAGGTTAAAGGCAATAGTTAATGAACGTTGCGAAAAATTTAACGCAACACTCATTGACCGTTGCAAAAAAGGAAAATGCAACAGTCTTTGAACGTTGCTAAAAAGTTAAAGGCAACCGTTAATGAACGTTGCGAAAAATTTAAAGCAACACTCATTGAATGTTGTGAAAAAAATTAACCCAACATTCATTGAACATTGCGAAAAAGGAAAAGGCAACAGTCTTTGGACGTTGCGAAAAAGGAAAAGGCAACAGTCTATGAACGTTGCTAAAAGGTTAAAGGCAACACTCATTGAACGTTGCTAAAAAGGAAAGGGAAACAGTTACAGACCGTTGAAAAAAACTTTTACTCTACGGCAATATCAAAGCCCACAACATATACTCGAACGATGCAAAAGCTCTATAGCAACGTTTTTCGACCGTTGCAAAAGGCAATTTTTGTTGTAGTGTATGTCCCTTTGTTGTAGTGAGCAAATAAGTTGTGATCGATGTACCAATCTTTGTTCTTACTTAATGCATTGGGTGTCCAAAAACTCAATGAATACCTCGGTAATGTTACCCAAACCGGTAGAGTGCTAATATCACCATCATCGTACTCAAAGAATGATGGTACATTTTTTAGCATCAACGGTCTACCATATACAAAATATGGACCTCCTTCAAGCACTTGAAATTTGTCATTGGAATTTTCAAATTTGAACACAAGCCATCCACTTTGATGTACAAAGTATTGGTATTTAACTCTCCATTTATCACACATTTGCAATATGGCTGTTTTATCCGGGAATCGTCCAGCAAAGTATCCAACAAAATAATAGCCCCATGCTGTTTGATCATCATCAATATTTTCGATAGGTTTTCGTAGGATTTGAGCTTGAACCCATTCTCGCGCTTGCAATTTTCCTTAAATAAATTGGTCCATGGAGCTTTAGTTGCCTCAACTTTATTTTCATGAACAATATGGTTGGCTTGATGTACTGCATTTGAGCCTTCTTCCGATTCTATATCTTCATCACCCAGTGTTTGGGACACACTTGGTGATTTCATATTAGCCTGGTCAGTTTCCTCCCAGAATGTCTTAGTAGAATCTATGAAATTGGATGAAGACTTCCTTGTGCATGAAAATCGCTTGACTTGGACCCAGCCACGTTTGGGAAATCTCCAAAAAAATTTCTAAGCGCTGGAAAATCGTCTTGGATTAAGACATCCGGCCTACAATTATGCTTCTTACCTTCCTAATTGGTAGTCTTTCCAACTGTGTGATTTGGTAACTTACCTTCCTGATTGGTAGCCTTTTCAACTGTGGGATTTGGTAACTTACCAAATGTAATTGGTAACCTCCCACTATTATGGCTATTTGATTTATTTCCCATAATATGTTAAATGAAAATCCTACTATGATAGCCTAGAGTTTCGCACTTTCCAAAAAAAAAATTCGGCGCCACCCAAATTTCGACACACCGAACTGGTGTTCGGAATTTGCAGAAACATCAAGAAAAATGAGTTTCGATGCTAAAGATGGAATTTGCACTCCAAGAATTGGAAGAACTTCTCGCACTTTTGCACCCAGGAGAAGAACATAATGAAATCTTCCAAGTAGAATATCAAAATCATTCCAAAACCAAGAACCTTAACAAGATCTTTACTTGATTTAAAACTTTCACCCAAGGAATAAGGTAAAATTCAAATCAAGATCAAGATACTTTGAGGTTATGGTCGCGGAATTTTCCAAAACTCCAAAGAATCTTCAAAAACTTGGAGAAAAACCACACCGATCTGGACGAAATTTGGAGAATGAATCTCAATACTGATTAAAATCAGAAATCCAAGTATCAAACCAAGAAATAATGTAGAAAAACCAAGAAATCTCTCAAGAAAAGTGTGCACCAAGTGGAACTTTCTCTCACTAGGTTGCGAGCATCTCTCTCTTACTCACTTGTGACTTGACCGACTGAGAGCTCTTTGCAATAATATTTTTTAGTTGTAGGGTTGTTGCACAACGTACACGATCTTACAATTACTCTTTGCATGTAATAACTCAAAGTAGAAAATTATAGCAATCAAAATAAAGCAAAACCTGTATAAAGCAATGTCTTTCTTCGTAACACATAATGTCATATATCTTATCAAACAAGTTTCATTTGTAATTCGTAACTGTACGCATTTTATGACATGGTATTAAAGTCAAAGGAATTTAATATGTAACATACAACACATTATGCCAATCTATATAATGTGACATCGCACTTCATTTTCGATAAATAAGTCGCAACAAGTTAGAAGCCACCTAACATATTATTGTTAAGAATTCTTAACAAGCCAATAATCTTAAAAAAATTGTATAGTTTGGCTCATCTTATTACATATCAATAAACACACATGCAACACAACATGGTGTGTATTGGATCTGAAGTGCGATGTTGTAACAAACTATGACATCACACGGTTAACAATGATAATAATCATATATGACTAAATAGTGAAGAAATGTTCCATGACAATCCATATTAAGTAGTTCGAAAAGACGTAGAAGTTCAAATGCTTGTGTTATTCATATACGCTTAAATAAAAATTCACAACAATGTTTCACACACATACTATATGACTGTCATGAAAGTTTTCACTAATTTGATTTACACTTATGTGGTCAAATTGTCGAATTAGTAATTTGAAATTTACTAACATGAATAGTGAATAAATAAATAAGACTTGTTAAATATTATTGCGCAAAGTTTAAAAACAAAACAAATATGAATAATTACGTCTTAAGCTTCGAAAAAATAATTCTAATTGTTTACAGGTTGCAATAGTTTTGATTCATTGGGGTTTAAATGTAGCTAATTTCTAGGATTTATAATCAATATGATAGTGGTTATTTTTATTTATGTTCGATTACTTAAATTAAAATAGATTAAACATGGAATATCAACAATTAGTTTCTTTTTTTGGTTCGATCCAACCGAACTTGAGTGGAAAAGCAATGAGCGATATGGGAGCAAACTTAAAAATCCTATCGGGGAAGAATTTAAATATCAAGTTTTAAGGTACATCTGATCACAAGTAGGAAAGGAAAACTAAGAAAATTAATGAGTGGGATAAAACAAATTAAAAAAAAGGTTGTTCTATTATACGACTATGGCCGGACTAATGTGATAATTTTGATTGGCTATTTGCAGTCGAGCATTTGGATAAGTGAAAATTCTAGTGAGGCAATGTTTAGAGATTTATTGTGAATTGAATTTTGGATCTAGACGCAGAAAGTGAAAAATATCCTACAATGTGTTTCAAATCGTTGTTGATAAGTATATTTTTGCACACTTATTAAATACTTTAACAAACTAATTATTAATTAAATTGAGCAGATTTATTTTCACAATGGTGTAATTATGACTTTTGTAGGTCAAATTTTGAAATTTTTTTAGGGTTTTAAAATATACCGCACGGGGCAACCCTCTGTGATCGATTTTTTTTTTCCTTTCTGGCTTCCTTTCTCTTTTCAATTTTCTCTCTCTATTTTCCTTTTGATTTTTCTTGGTATTTTGGGGGAAAATTTTGAGCACAAGAAGAAGCAAATAAAGAAGTTGGAGAAATATTTGGAAAAAGTCGAGAACCAATCCATATATATAATATGAACTAATTCTTGTGTTCGAGACCTAACTTTAATTAATTTTAACATTTGTGAGGCAACTCAAAACATAGGTGGGTGGGGTGTGATTTTTGTCAATATATTAATCATGTGGGGCCCCCAATATGTGAGATAAGATTTAAAATTCTGTATAAAACCTGTAAAAAAAAATCATGTACTTCAGGAATAATTCTAAGTTATTTGTGCGACTATTGAGAAATTTTTGTACATTTTAGATCACGTAGTAAATACCCTAGGTTCGTGTATGAAATATAGATATATACATAACCTTGTGTAATTCAAAATCGGATCTAACATTGTCAATAAGCAATTTGTTAATTTGCTCTTGAAAAATAATTAGGCAACAATTAAACGAAACCATAAATCACAATCATGTTTTCCTTAAAAAATCTCCAGTATTTAAGTTTTCTTATTTTATAGATTTTTTTTTTTCAAATCTAAATCTTATTGTGTGTTTAAATTGAGTAAAGTTGTGTAATCGAAAGTATACATTTCTCGAGAAATCGATAATTCGGATTCAAAAGTTCACTTTATTGCTTGAATGTTGCACTTGCGGTTTGCACTTTATAGCGAACAGTAGTGTATGAGGATATGATTAAGAAAATTGTATTAAGGTGAATTATAGGGTATTATTCTAATATAATGTTTGGTGCTATATTATATTAGAAGATTGTACAAGACTATAAGGGTGTGTTTGATTTTAAAGGTGGAAAATAGGTGGAAAGAAAATGTTTTTACTGAGAATTATAATTAATTGTGTTTGATTGGTATAATTTTCTACATGGTCCGTTTGACATTATTTTTCATGGAAATGGTCAATCAAAGGGATACAATTTATTATAATTGGTGATAGAATTTGTTTAGATTGCCAAAAAGTAAAAAAAATAAAAAAATTCGAAATTTTTTTGTGTTCGTTTGACTTTGTTTTTCATGCAAATTGCCAATTAAATAAATAGATATTTTTACCATTGTGTTTGGAATTTGTTCTAATTGCCCAAAAAAAAAAAATTAATTAAAAAGCAAAAAAAAAAAAAAAAAAGATGGAAAATCAGATTCCCACCAAAAACCAAAGAAAATAAATTCCTTAAAAAGCAAGAAAAGTGCCGTGTGAATTTGTCGAGTGGAAAAGGAATTCTAGGCAAAATATTGTCCATCAAACAATATATATATATATATAACAAAAACTTGACCGATAAGAATTTTTTTACTTCTAATTTATTTGTACATGAATTGTTTACTCATAAGAAATTTTTGACTTATAAGTAATTTTTATATCTAAGTGGATTTTTTAACTTATAAGTGAAGTGTATTTTATGAAATATTTTTAGTTGTAAGTACTTTTTTTTTTACTTAGAAGTGAATTTTCTATTTATATTATGTTACGTATAAGCAAATAGTTTATAAGTGATTTTTACTTATTAGAAGTAAATTTTAGGTATAAGTATTAATATAAGCAAATTTTCACTAATAAATGAATATTTTTCTTTTGAGGAGTTTTATTATATGTAACTGATTTTTTTTAACTCGTATGAATTTCTTTTATTTATTAATATTATTTTCACTATAATTACTTACATCTGAATTTTTAATACGCACAATTGAATTTTTGTCTTATGAGAAGTAAAAAATCACTTTTAAAAAAACTATTTATAATTAAAATATCACCTGTAATTCAAAAATCTATTATAACTAAAACAAAAATTCATTTTTTTGTAAAAAAAAAATGTTTATAATAAAAATATCACCTATAATTATGAAAATTCAATTATAAGTACAAAATCAAGCAAGTTTTTACTTGTAAGTGAAATATTTTATTGCAAACAATTTATTTTATATATAAATGAAAATTTCTTTTAAGACTGTTTCAGAGGCCTTTTAGAAGACGAGGGCATTTTGGGCAGTCAAAATTGTTTTTATATATTAGATTTTATCTGGGTTATAATTTCACGGTTGGGTTTGAAGTTTTTGTTTGGTTTTTGCTTTTTAATTTGGGCAAACAAAATTGTCGCATGTGATAGTTTGATAATTAGTGTCTTGAGCATAGTTGAAGGATCAAATTGTTGCCTCTGGAACAGTAAGGAGAACAAATTGCAGCTTCAACATTGTTGGAGGATCGAATTGTCACCTCTATATATGGAGGACGAAATTACCAATTGATCATAGTATGATGACCGAATTATTGCCTGCGAATAGTTGAAGGATATAATTGTCTCCATTCAATAGTTAATGGACAGAATTGTCATCTCTTGTGGACCCAATTGACACTATAGTAGTTTGGTGGCCAACTTAACACTTTGACATAGTTTGAGGATCTTAGGGATAGTTGGAGGACCTAATTGACTATTCAGGACAACTAACTTTTCAGGATAGTTTTGTAACCGAACTGATCCTTAGAAATAGTAGGAGGACCTAATTTATTATTAAAGATAGCTATAGGACCAAAATAACCTTAGAGAATAGTTGGAGGACGAAATAGAATTTTCAGGATAGTTGGAGGACTTAATTTACTATTCAGTATAGTTTCAGGACCACAATAACTTGTGAGGATAGTCTGGTGACAAAATTGACCCTTCAATATCGTTGGAGATCCTAATTGACTCTTTGTATTAGTTAGTGGACCAAACTAACATTTATGATATTTTGAGGATCAAATCAATGCTTTAGGATAGTATGAGGACCTATCAACGTTTCTGGACAGTTGGAGGACTTAATTTACTCTTTAGCATAATTGGTGGACCAAATTGACTTTGACAGCTTGTGGACCAAATTGATATTTCAGTATAGTTTGAGGATGAAAACGATGCTTCCAGGATATATGTAGGATCAACATCACCATTATGAAAAGATGGAGCACTAGTTCACCCTTAAGGATTGTAGGAGGACTGAATTAACGCTTCAGAGTTGTTGGAGTACCAAATTTATGCTTAGGATAAGTGTAGGACCAATTTGGTACTTTAGGATAAGTGTAGGACCAATTTGGTACTTTAGGATAGTTGGAGGATCAACATCACTATTCTTAATTGTTGGTGGACCAAAAGGATCCTTCTATATACTTTGAGGACCATGATGATGCTTTATTATAGTTAAGGTCGACCCTTCCGTATACTTTGACGAACAAGTTGACTTATTTATATAGTTGGAGGATTATAATTGAAAATCCTCAATTTCGTTTTCCATCTGTATCTCCAAGTATTCAGAAGCTGTTATTTCATCCTCCAAGTATTTAGAAGCTACAATTTTGACCTTGTACTATTCTAATGCCAAGCTTTTTTCCCTCCAACTATTCTGAAGCAATAATTTCATCCTCCAACTTTTTAGAATTGGCACTTATGCTACATAACATCATTCCTCTCCTTAATGTATCACTTTTCTCATTAATTGTGCAAAGATAAGACTATTTTCAAGCAAAATGCATTTAAAACTCATTTTACCTTAAAATTTTCCTTTAAAAAAATCATAGGAGGAATAGCATCTTATTATCAACTTCTTCGGAGTAGCAAAGGGATCGCCATGAAGCCCGATCATTGTTTTTTTGGTCTATTTCTATCGTTATATTAGAACATCTCTAATGCTTTCATAGTTTCCTAAAACGTATTTGCTACATAAAAAAATAGACAATGTTTAAAGAGGAAACCCCAAAAAGTTGAAAAATACACGATAATTTCAAATTTTAGATTAAAAGTTAATAAATACGGTCAATTGTATTAGAAAATCAAGAATTTAGATATACCTTCTTTCTCTCTCTAAAAGCATGAGATTTAGAATCTGCCTTCTCCCTCTCACGATCCTATCTTTACATTGAAGGAGGGTTTCCTCCAAAAAAATTCTTCAAAATTTTATTCTTATTATCCACGCATTCCTTAATTGTTGCGCCATCATGTTTAATGTGTACCAATATTGATCTTCGAACACAACAAATTAGTAGCAAACTCTTAATATTAATTAAAAGATTAATATAGGGAAGTAGGAAATTATTTTCCCCTTTTCAACTTTTGTAGTGTTTGATTGGCGAAATTTTCCCGGAAAAATATTTTCCAACTTTCTAAATTTTCCACATTTTTGAGGAAAATAAATTTTTGATATTTTGGTGAGAAAATATTTTCCAACTTTTCAATTTTTTTTTTTGGCAATTGAAAAAAATTCTAGACACAATGATAAAAAAAAAATTCACTTTTATTGACAATTTCCATGTAAAACAAAGCCAAACGAATGATATTCAGTATAATTATTATTTTTTCAATTTTTTTTTTTGCAATTGGAACAAATTTTAGATCCAATGGTAAAAAGTATTATCACTTTAATGGACAATTTTCATAAAAAATGAAGTCAAACGGACACCAAACTTTCAATATTTTCCATGAAAAATTATACTAATCAAATACAATTAATTACAATTCCCAGCAAAACAATTTTTAGGAAAATCTTTTCCCTATAAAATATTTTCTTTCCACCTATTTTCCATCTTTCTATCAAACGAACCCTTAATGAATTTATCCAAACATTTCTATGGAGAAAAATCACTAATTTCACAAGCAATAGAGTTTCTTTTTCTATGAAAAATGTTAAGTGTGACCTTTTAATCAAAAAAGTGTCATAGCTTGTCACTTTTTAATGTAGAAACTTAATTCATGTCGAACGAACAAAAAAATGATTTCAATGTTTTAATTGATGTTTTGTCACTTTTTTAAGATTTATGTTACTTTTTTAATATTGTTACTTTCTTGAAATCTCTGTCACTTATTTGAATGACAAAACATCTCTTTTTAATAAATGTGACATTGTATGTCAAATTTTGATTAGAAAAAAAGTGACAATTAACTTTAAAAAGTAAAAAATGTGATATTGTGTCACATTTTTGAGTTTACATCACCTTTTGAGAGTGTGTGTCACTTTTTTTGAGTTTGTATTACTTTTTTAAAAAAGGTAAAAATGTGACAATATTTATATAAAAAAAGTGACATTGCGTCACTTTTTTATTTTACATAATATTTTTTACTTCTTGAAAACTTTTCATATGATTTTTTAAAATATCCATAATTTTAAGGATATTTTTGTAAGTACCCCATGTTTAAATTGATTAGGCTTTACCTAAATATTTATGAACCATCAATGGATAAAGTAGTTTCTAATAATCAAATTATTTACATATATTTTTAACGTATTTTAACATGCATGGAAATGTCATGAGTGGCGTAAAAAGGTGTAGCCCGTAGCCCAAGCTCAGCTATTTCTTTCACATGTAAAAATATTTTTTATGGATTTTTTCCCTACTATGCACTAACCTAGTGCAAAAAACACTTAAGGTCCGTTTGATTGATAAAAGTAAAAGTGCTTTCGAATTTCATGTAAGTTGAAAAATTAAAATCCAAGTCCACCATATGAATTCATTTTTCATGAAATTGACAAAAATCAAGCTTAAAGTAGTTGTACCTTGAAATTCGAACTACATTTTCACTTTCGTATGAAATAGCCAAAGTAGAAATTGAATTCCTTGAATGTGATATTTTTCTTGGAATTTAAACCAATCAAACAGACCCTTAATCTTCCCCGATTTTATTCCAGAAAATAAAAATGCATGATGACATAAAATTATCTTCAATCGTGTTTTAAAATATATCTAAATTTTGATTTAGATTTTTAAAGTGGTCAGAAACCTTCCAATGGAGATGTAAAGGAAATGCAAATTACATTTTTTGGTAGAAAATATTAAAAAAAAATGAAATTTACATCTACAAGAGGCAAAAAGTGGATTTACTTCTTCCCATTGAAGTAAAATTTGAATTTAAATCAGTCAACATATAAATAAGGATACAAAAGTGATTTTAAAAATATCAATTTACATCATCATTGGAGGTGTTTTAAATCCAGTAAATCTACCATTGTTATATACCTTTTGTCTTGACAAAAACATCAACATGCCCCACTAAATATGATTGGACACTTACCATCCCACCCGTCACGCCACATTAAGATCAGCCCTCCGCTTCGGCCAACACTATCAACCACAATATATTGATCCATTCCCACTTTCAACTTCAATTCAATATCCCAATTCTCAAATAACCTAAACTCGGCTAAAAAAAAATGTAGTCGAGTTGGGAAATAGTTTAGTTTCCTTGTTTTGGGTAATCATCAACCTGTTTGGTACACAATATTGGATTAAATTGGTATAGCATTTATTACAGTTACCAAGATATTTTTTTATTTTTTTCACTTATGTATGGTCCACTTTGTGAAATGTGTCATTATCAAATTTTAATAAATTCATGTTCCAAATTTAACATAAAATTTCTCTGTGTAAACAGTAATATAATTGTGAATTTTTCTTTGTTATTCAGTTTGTTGGGTTCTTCACAAAATCTGTATTAGCTGAGAGAGGTAAAAACTCAAGGACCTTTGTTGTGATGCAGGTTAAGAACCATTTCAATCTCAATGGTATATAATTTCTTTTCTTTCTTAAAATTTTTCGTTTGCTATCCAATCTACCTTATTAAAGTTACCAGCGATGTTTAGCAAACAAACGCCCATCTTTTAGATTTGAATAATACTGCACTTTTGCACTTTCGTCTGCTTCCATTGCACACTAACCAGTGGAGAAGACATGCTCAAATGTTATGTCAATCTTAAGACATGCAAATTAATTATGGGATGCATGGGAGACAGGATTTGCATAATCCAAGAAGCCCATGATCCAAGGCACCCCCTTTTCAAGTAATCATTTACTCCAAAAGACAAATTTGAGACATCCAATGTAAAGATATCTGATTCCTAAGCAGGTTCCACTTCAATCTTCATATCTTCTAATGCAATACTATATGTTATCAAACGTTTTATTCCCCCGATTCTGGTTTAGGACATACATATTTGGTACTTAGGGTTCATTTGGTAGGGATTTTTTTTTTCTTTTGTTTTTGTTAGAAATGTTTCATGTTGTTAACTAAAACGTCCAATGACAATTTTTAGCCATCATTTTATATTCTTTTTCTACACATTTTTTTTTTTTTTAGCATACAACATAGATACAATGGTAAATCAATAAAACTAAGCTCAAAGGAGGCACTTTTGGGGGCATTTGTCCTCTTGCTATGATAATCATACAAATTGATCGACGGTCCTTGAATCTTATTTTATCCCAAATAGAGACACAAAATATAATAATTTGATATGTACAGCACTTATGCGCATGGACGAGGTTTGACACCTGTGTTGATTTTTCGTACTTTAGATTGTAGTACGTTTTAAGAGTCCATCCATTTAAATGTAAGTTAGTTGGGATCTAACGTGGGATAGTTTGGCCCATATTCGCTGTAGGTATCGTAACATTGCCCTCTTTGCCATTAATTTAAAAGAACTTTATTTTGAATAATATTTTTTGGAGAATTTATGATTAAAAAGTAGGAAGAAATTCTGAATTTACGTGTTGAATATTTTATTGTGTGAATGTGTGATTGAAAAGGAGTATGAAAAATAAATTAAGTTAAATAGAGGGAATCTAATATGGGCTAAGTATTTTTTTTTTTTTTTTTTTTTTCTAATATGAAAGGTCTGGGAAGGATACAGTTTTGACATACTTGGTTAACTCATCTAGACGGAATGATTTGATTCAAATAAAAATAATTTCAATCATTTAATTTTGACACAAGAAAATCCCCGACGGGTTGCTCAACTGGTCAAGCTTTGTGTTTGCTCCTCAATGGTCACCAGTTCGAATTTTCTCAGAACCACTAAGGTGAGTACCCGACTGTAAACTTCAGGACCTCGTGGGATTAGTCGAGGTGCACGCATTCTGACCCAAACATCCACGATTATCAAAGAAGAAAAAAAATTGACAAAAAAAATGTTCTCTTCTAAAAAGAAATAAAAAAATTAAATATACACTTAAAATTTTGGGAATGAACCATCTTGTACTGTATACTGATCCACCATCAAAATTACTCCCTGAAAGCAAACCAGTTTGCCCTATCGAGGCCCCTTGCCCCCCAGGCCATACCACGATACGTGCAGGAAACACCGACACTTCGTATTAGCCTACGCCTCAGTTACCATAGGTTACCTATTCCATGCACACGTGCACATAGATATTGTAATATTGAATTCTCTCTATATATGCACTGTAATTTTAGAGAGAGAGAGAGAGATTCGAGTTCTTGAAGAGATCAGCTTATGAATTTCAAGATTTATTAGGATGGACAGGGGATGGAAACCTAATGTTGAGGTGTCGCTAGCCTGTCCTCGTTGTGGTTCTTCAAACACCAAATTTTGTTACTACAACAATTACAGCTCGACACAACCTAGGTACTTTTGCAAAGGTTGTAGAAGGTACTGGACTAAAGGTGGGTCCCTCCGGAATGTTCCAGTCGGCGGTGGTTGCCGGAAGAGAAGACGAGGTAAGTCCATACGCACGTCGTCTACAGTTGGTGTCTCCTCTAGAAGTTCAGGTAATAACGGAGCAATGCTCGAATCAAGTAGCTCATATCCTGGACCTGGTGTCTCAACCAATATTGATCTTGCAGCAGTTTATGCTAATTTCCTTAATCAGAAGCAACAACCAGAGCGTCGGGTAGAAGTCCCCAAGTTGTTATATGAAGGTACGTTAAGGGAACACGTTTATTTATTACGCTCTTATTCTACAAGTGTACAATTTTCATAAATAAGTTATTGCAACACCTAATTTGAGGACTTTTGTCTCTCTGAAACATATTGAACCTCCCCATGGAGCTATTAGAAAGTCGACAAACTTATTTATCGAAATCTTGCTTCAACAGGTATTCCATCTTTCTATTACATGGCAGCTGGTTTAGATCAAGAGAGTGGACGTGGGATTCTTTCTGATAAGTCATCAGAGATTCATGCAGGCATTGAAAATGCAAGATATTTTTGTGGGCTTGACGCCTTTAATCAGAAGCATCAGTATACAACTGATCATCAGTTAATTACAAGTACGAACGGCCTGATGAACAATTCTCCGTTGCCACCATTGCCTAGTGAAGATGTAGCAACTTCTGAAGGGATGGTGTGGTCCAGCTTTGACTTAATGTTGCCAAATCACATATTTCGGTCAACAGATGATACGGCAGGGATTGAACAAGATTCAGAACAGTTGAATGGAAATGGGAACCCATTCAGCATGCTGAATCTTGAAGCCATTTTCAGACCTTAAGTCTTGATGAGGTTCCCTTTTATATCTTAGTTTTGTATAGGTTAAAATTATTATAAAGACATATACTACTGCTAAATTTGTAATCGTACATAATAATAACAATAAAACTGCACCAGATTTACATAATTCTTTCATGGCAGCAAAACTTCGGGGGTAGGGGTCTGATAAAAACCTTCCAAAGCGCTATGCTATGTTAACCATACAGTCTGTACAGATAGAGATAGGCAGATAGCAAGGGGGGTCTGATGGTTTAGAATTATGAGCATGCTATGTGTACATGGCCTTACCTGTCCCCTATACAAATGGAATTTCCCTTGGAATTAAATTAGTTGTATATCCATTGTGTAAAAATAGTTGGACATTTAACAAAATTCAGGTCATTAATTGTTTTAACTATTAAGTGTTGTTGAAATCATCGGCAAAATTGTGTGCCACGTCATGGAATGTAAACAAAACTATAAACCAAAGATCAAGTGTAGCAATTGGATGGTTTAAGTATGGAACAGACGTGCAACTGACGTGCATGCTGGATTTATTTAATAAATGCACGACACAAGTACAATTTTTTATATAAGCCCCTATCTTGTTTCACTAAAAAATTTGATTAAAATTGAAGTTAAAGTTAACAATTAATTAATCACGCACATTTCATGGGATTCATAACCTGATTTGAATCCATAAGCGGGACCAAGCATGTTACCGCTAGAAGCAGAACCCTATATTTCTTCTAGAGAATCTCCTAACTAATCTAGAGCAACTAGAAAGAGATTCTTTAACCATAAAGAATTCGGTTGCACATGTTGTGCATTACCCCCTGTGAATACTCCGCTGGTAAGAAAAGCTCTTGATGTTAATCGAGTATTCGATTTTCCAATCAATTGTCCTGCAATAAGACCTACAGCTTCTCCTAGGCCAAAAATTAGAATACATTCCGGGAAAATCAAACTTCCATCGAAGAGAAGCAAATGAAAAGCTTTCATAAAAATTCTCGTGGAATCGAGAATGAAGTTTTCGCTAGATTGGCCCGTTCTGCCATAAGTATCTCCATATTTTGCTGAGTACGATTCAACGAGTTTGATCAAAGTTCTTTTTGTATCACTTTGCGTATTTATTATTATTTTTTCATCGAGTCAAAATATATTTGAGTTATAAAGTATGAATTACCCCTTTGCTGTTGCAACACCTTCTAAAAAGAGTTGCGTTTGAATAGTTAGTTGGTGGGGACAATAACTTACAAAGACAATGATCAGTAGTTGGTCCGAAAGGATGATCAGCCATACTTGGATTGAGACACAGCCCATACTCTCACGGGAGACAGCAGTGGGGAATTTTCTGCAAGGAGATCAGTTAATTCAATAAGAAATAGGAGTTAGCACTCGATTTTGTTGGTACCATTCAATTGAATCCAATTCAATTGTTTCCTATTCATCCACTTGAAATTTTCTAGTTCCATCAATTTTTTTCTAAAACTCTAATTTTAATCTCTATCAAACAGCTTGGGCAAGTGTCATGTGTAGGCAAGAAATTACACTTTAAAATAAGAACTTGTTCACAAAACAATTATAGGTGTTGCGCTGGTAGCAGTTATGTGGGTGATTTTTTTTATTTTTTAACACATTTGTTTTATAAAAAATAAAAATCTGTCAAAGTCTACTTGCATGATTCTTAAAATAATGTGCAGTAGTTGAAAATGTTGCGGGGAAATTGGAAAACCAACATAGAATTCAGTTATCCAAGAAATAACCCCCTGCAATCATCCTAGTTTGACGAGATAATCAAAGAATACTTTCTAAATTAATTAGTAGATTAGTCAAATCATGAACGTGTTACTCCATACTCATAGTTCCCTATAATGCATACTGAATTTGAAAATAATAATGAATCTCTTTTGGGAAGTTTAATTTCACAATTGCTATTGAATCTATCTCACAAAAAGCTAAAACAATATAGATATTTATTTATTTAAATTTAATTTAATTTTCAACATGCACATGCAAACTTGATTTATATTTCTTCAAATGCATGATACTCGCAAAATCTTCATGAACGAATGTCACTCAAACTTGATTTTTTATTTTTATTTTTAAAGTTATTTTAATTAACATAGAATTCCCGCTACATATTCATTTCTCGTCTTCTCATCACGACCTCTCCAACTGATCATTCAAGAGGATGGCTGGTAGCCTGATAGGCTGATACCAGTAAACTGACTATATGGTCATTCTGATGATCAAGGTTAATACCGAGGAAAATTTCAAATAGCAGACACATATCCAATTCAGCAAGCATAAACACAAGAATATTGTATAGACTGTAAAAACGCAGCAATCATAAACTGGTAAAATAAACTGCAGAAAATGTAAATAACGATAATACCAAGATTGTTGACCCAGTTTAGCACTAAGGCCTAATCTGGGGGATCAGGGGTAAGTCCGTTTGAAAGATTTTCACAACTGCCTTTCAGGGATTACGTTTACGAAGGAACCAAATCAGATTTCGACTCAAAGGTTTTATTCATATACCATCAAGATCTCATAAACCTTACTAAATAATAACAAACCCTATCTCTGTATATCAACCGAACAGTAACCCTGGTCCCAGTCACTACAGCCAAAAACGAGGCCCAAGGTTACAATCATATACACGGACCCGGCAAATCAGTACCTACATATCCAAGATCAAAAGCTCATTTACAGGGAAGGGGAATTTTGAGAGAGAGAGAGAGAGAGAGAGAGAGCACGAGAGACTCAAGCCCAAAGCAAAGAATCAGAATGAATACCAAGGGACACCTCTAAACACATAATAGAGGTAAGAAATGATCACAGCCATACAACAAAGAAGAGAAAGCACAATCCGGTCCTCAACCAAGCAGCCAATAGGAAGCTACCACCAGGTTTTTTTTTTTTTTTTTTTTTTTTTCCGCTTAAAGAGTTGCTCACCTATAATTTAGTGGCGTTAAGTGCAGGGGCGGACCTAGAATAATTTTTGAGTGGGGGCGAGATTAGGAATGGAGTTAGCTTCCTAAAGTTGAAGGGGTGGGGGCTTACGGGGGTTCGGGGGCACCGCCCCCGAAATTTTTTTTTTTTTTTAGAGTTGTTGAATAGTTTAGATTTAGTTGTATTTTCCCAACTAGTTCATGCTATATAGGCCATGAACGAAACCTCTCACCCTGCATCAAACCCACAAATATATTCACTCTGACCATGCAACACTTTTTGCAATCACAGGCGGTCAAAATGAGATTTACATAATATACCAATTCTTCAGCAATATTAGCCACCTGAACTACTATGTGGCCAAAATACTTTCCTTTCGAATCGTGGACTTCAATTGTCAAATCATCTCCAAACCCTTCTGGCAAGCTGTATTCAAGTGGGAAGGAAATTTAACCATCCAACTCTATGAGATTGAAGAACATGTAACAAGATTAAAGAGAAAAATATTACATACAAAACATGAGTTTCACTAGATCCTGGCTGCATTCGAGATAGAAAAAAGCTAAAAAAACTGTTAAAAAAAAAAAAAAAAAAAATTTTTTTTTTTTTTTTTGGTTTTTTTTTTCAGTGGGGGCGGCCGCCCCCGCTGGGCCCTTCGTGGGTCCGCCCCTGGTTAAGTGTCATATTAACACCACTTAGACTGAGATTATAATTTCAGTGGGGCTAAATAACATTACTCTTTTTGAAAACATGTTTTTAACTTTCAAGAACAATAATAAACAAAATAATGTGGTTCGATGATGTGCGCCTATAGAGAGTAGCATTTTCATTATTGATTTCTTGATGACAACAACATTTACACAGTAAATAGTATATCACAAAGCACTTAATACAGAAACAAAATCCTTGACTGCAAGAAGTGAATCTCAAAATAAAATAAAATCACTTCCCTCCACCAATTTTTTCAATACTCAAAAACTTAAAGATGGAAGAATTATTTCCAAAAGCTTCTATATATGGTCAAGTTTCTCAACCACGTGTTACTTTCTACTGTATATGTATTCTAATTAAATTCAGTTATATTAAGAAATAGGAATGAAGCTGAACTGGGGAGAAAATAATTGGCAAGGAGTACACATCAGCATCCTCGCTGGCAGCTGCCTCCAACAGATCAAAATAGGAATCATCCAGAAGATAGGGAGCTGGACATTCTAGAAGATTGGGATAGAAGAAAAGTTGGTTGGAAATTGTTGCATAAAACTGAATTTCTAGGGCAGTGCATATTCTGTTATTTGATTTTTTATTTTTCTTTCATTTGTATTATAAATACTCATGCAATGTAATTATTCTATTGGAAAGAAGAAATGAAAGCATCATAAGAGCCAAAGAAGAAATGAAAGCATAAGAGCCTTTCTTCTATTCAAGTATTTTCTTCCATTTTAGTTGCTGCACCTTCAAAATTTATATGTTATCAGAGCTAAAATGAAAGAAACACGCGATCAAAACATTTTATCTCATAATGATGAACTGCATCCAGCTGCTAACCAAAATCAATCAACACTCACTGCTCATGATCCAACTTAGCCCACAAGTCCTTTTTACATTGGTAACATTGATGGCTCGGGTGCAATGCTAGTCACACACATTCTGGATTCAAATAATTATCATTCATGGGCTAGATCCATGAAGAGAGCCCTACATATTAAGAACAAATTGGGGTTCATAAATGGTAGCATTTGTGAGCCATCATACTCCAGTGATCCCCTGATGGAACATTGGTTGTGATGTAACGATATAGTGATAACTTGGATTAGATGTGTCAAGACGGATGGGCCGACCAGACCGGTGAAAACCGGCCCGGATCGACCAGGGACCGCGGGCCGACCCGTGACCCGAGCAGGCGGTTCACGGGTCAAGAGGTGTGACCCAAGGGCTTCGTGGGTTGCACCTTTATGGGCCGCGATTAACTGTGACCCGTGAAAAAAAAAATTAAATATTATAGTTAAGTAGGTGCCAACCTAATTGAGATGTACTTAAACTATAAATTATAGTAAAAGTAGGTACCAACCTAGTTGAAATGTACTTATACTATAAATATTTGATAATAGTAATTAGAAATGCATTTAGTTGTTATTTGTTCAAGTTAAATTTAACTTTTCAAAGTTATAAATAATTCATGTAACATTAGATTTGAATTCCATGTAAACATTTTTTAGTATAAATATGAATTTATCATTTTATTCAATTCTTAGTTTACATTTTCTTTAAAGAAAAAAAAAATTTGCTATAAATATGAAAAATTCTATATTTTTATAATTTTATTTATACAATTATACGTGCCAAACCGAAACAAACCTTGACCCGTGATCCGCATGGGCTCGACCCGGATAGATCAGCGGGCGAGCCTGGGTTGTAGTCCAAAATTGTGGGCCGACCCGTAACTGGCCCATAGCGGGCGAGCTTTTTTTTCACTCGGGTCGTTACCAGACTTATATGTTGGTGGGCCGACTCGGCTCGGACCACTCGGATTGACACCTTTAACTTGGATGCAAAATATAATGGCAGTAGATATCAAATGCAACACAGTTTATGCAGAGATTGGTCATCAACTCTGGCTGGAATTAGAGCAACGTTTTGCTCAACAAAATGCACCAAGGATTTTTGAAGTAAAACAAGGGATTACAGCCTTATTGCAAAATTATGATTGTGTCAGTGTATATCTTTCCAAACTGAAAACCTTAGTTGATGAATTGTTGAACTATGAATCCATTCCCAACTGCACTTGTGGAGGCTTGAAAGGACTCTTACAAAGGGATAAAGGCTCAAAATCTGTTAATCAAGCCCTTTCCTAGTCGAAATGAAGTATACTCAATTGTCCAACAAGAAGAGAAAAGGAGGGAAATATCTAATACTAGTTTGAGCAATGACTCTGTAGCTTTGATGAACATGACAATACTAATAAGCAATATGGTGGATCACAAAAGAAGGATAGGTACTATTGTACCTACTGTAAGATCCCAGGGCATTCACTAGAAAGATGCTTCAAGGCCAATACAGATAGACGTGTGTTTTTACTGCCAAATGCCAAGCTATATAGCGAAGAAATGTTTCAAATTGAATGGATATCCAACAAACCACAAGTTAGATGGGAAGGCTAGATCCACGGTGAATCATATGGTTGTAGGCGTGAATTCTGATCCAAAAAATGTAGAAGGCAAATCTCAAATGCCATTGACTCGAGAGCAGTACTCACAGCTTTTAGCACTCTTAAAATCTGCCACTAACACTCAAGTTTCCACCCATGCAGCCAACAATGTTCACAGCATACTAGCACCCCTTCTACTGATTATAAGATGTCTGGTATATGTTCCTTATCTGTTTTTTTCTTCTAAATCTTCTAGAACTTGTGACATCCCATGAATTTTAGATACAGGGGCAACAAATCATATGATCTGTTCTAAATCTTTGTTTCACTCCATTCAAGCTAAAATCTTGTCCACAGTAGCTCTACCCAATGGGGAAGTAGTACCTATTACCCTCATAGGAACAACCAAAGTTACAAAATTACTCACACTCAGTGATGTTCTCTGTGTTTCTCATTTTTCTTTTAACCTAATTTCAGCCAATAAATTAGCTCAGGAACTAAATTGTTGCCTTATTTTTTTCTTTGATAGTTGTTATATTCAGGACCTCTTGAGATGGACAACGATTGGAATGGATGAGGTGAAGCAAGGACTCTACCATATATTGCAAGATGATGTCTCTCCTGCAGCTTTATCAAACTCTTAGCCAAGTACAACCTGAAAACCTCTTGCATTATAGGCTGGGTCATTCTTCTTATCTTAGGTCACATGATGATCAATCTTGTGTTATTTTTCCATTAGCAAAGCAACACAAGTTGCCCTTTTCTAATAGCCAGCACAAAACCAATGCTTGTTTTGAACTAATATACTGTGATATTTGGGGCCCTTGCAATGAAGTTTGTCATGATGGTTCTAGATATTTTCTAACTGTAGTGGATAATTTTAGTAGATGCACTTGGATTTACATGTTGAAATTGAAATCAGAAGCCACTACTACCTTGCAACATTTTTGCACTATGGTAGAATACAAATTTGAAACTTAATAAAAATTATTCGAAGTAATAATGGAGGGGAGTTTATCATGAAAGATCTTTACCTACAAAAAGGGATTATACATCAAATAGCATGCGTGGAAGCGTCCCAACAAAATGCCATTGCAGAGAGGAAATATCAACACATTTTAAATGTAGCAAGCGCATTGAGATTTCAAAGTGGTATTCCTATAAAATATTGGAACCATTGTGTCCTAACAACTGTATATTTGATAAATAGGACTCCCACTCCTCTGTCAAAACACAAAAACCCTATTGAGGTTCTCTTTAAAACTAAGCCAAACTATGATCACCTCAAAGTTTTTGGATGCTTAGCTTTAGCCACTACCCTTGTTCAAGGAAGACATAAATTTGATCATAGGGCTAGGAGGTGTATATTCATTGGTTACCCCTTTGGCACTATTCACTAAAGGATATAAACTACTAGATTTAGATAATAAAAAAAATTCTCTCTCGAAATGTGATCTTTCATGAGATTGTTTTTCCATTTAAAATTGAGAAAATAACCTGTCATGACTCTTTGCTAAGTCTCGATGATCTCAGTTATTCCAAAAATCCTATTATTTCCAACACTAGCCTACCCCCTCATCATAACATTGAATCCCAGATGAATGACATGGCTACTACTGAACCACCCAGTTTGGAAACAAATGAAGCTGTTGAACCTGATAATAGTCCCCTGCAAAGAACCAGAACCTGAGCAAACCACCTATACACATTTGCCTCGAAGGTCAAACAAATTAAAAATGGCTCCAGCACACCTCCAAAACTTTATATGCCAGCAGGCCACTTCACTTGACCCATCTCAATTGTTGGATGATCAAAAGGTACAAACACAATCAGCTAATCATTTTCCTCTTACTGCTAGCATGACTTATGAAAAGTTATTATACCATACAAAGCTTTTGTGACCTCAATTACCTCATACGCAGAGCCCAAAAACTACTTAGAAGCTAGCTTGTCTCTTGAATGGAGAGCTGCCATGAAAGCTGATATTACCGCCCTTGAACTCAATGATACCTGGGTGATTGTCAACTTGGATTAGTCTTCTTGTACATTGGGATGTCCATAATGGACACCCGGTGCCCCCTATTGGATGGAGTGTCGGTGGGTCCGACACTCCGTCCAATAGGGGGGCGCCGGGTGTCCATTATGGACACCCCAATGTACCCATAGCATCACCTTTGTCAACTTACCTCTTGATAAAGAAACAATAGGTTGCAAGTGGGTGTATAATATTAAATTTAATGCTGATGGGATTGTATAAAGATACAAAGCGAGACTCGTTGCTAAGGGATACACGCAGCAAGAGGGGTTGGATTATCATTAGACTTTTTCACTAGTAGCCAAAATGGTAACGGTAAGAACCTTGCTGGCAATTGCAGCAGTTAAAGGATAGATTTTACAATAGTTTGATGTAAATAGCACATTCTTGCATGGAGACTTGGAAGAGGAAGTATACATGGATCTACCACCTGGATATCTTGGCAAAGAAGGGAGAAAAGTGTCAAACTCAAGAAAAATCTTTATGGGCTTAAGCAAGCCTCTCGCCAATGGTATTCAGAACTTTTGAATTTTATCATTCAGCAGGGGTACTCTCAATCTAAAGCTGATTATAGCTTATTTACAAAAGGGACTGACACTTCTTTTACAGCCATCTTAGTGTACGTGGATGATATAATAGTTGCTGGTAATTGCATAGAGACAATCAATCAATTGAAGTGTTCTCTTGATAATCAATTCAAAATAAAAGATCTTGGGAAGCTAAAATACTTTATTGGCATTGATGTTGCCTGATCAACAAAATGGATCTACTTGTGCCAACGAAAATATGCTTTGGATATCCTAGGAGACTTAGGTACCATTGGATCAACTCCTGCCAAGATTCCTCTAGATCAAAACGTTAAACTATCCAGGGAAGATGAAAACCTTCTACGTGAACTTGCCCTCTACAGAAGATTGATTGGGAGATTTTTGTATCTTACCATCACGAGAGGCCTGATATATCCTACTCAGTACAATTATTGAGTCAATTTATGGATAATCCTAGACTACCACACTTACATGCAACACACAGTTTTACGGTATATAAAGAGATTGCTAGGGCAAGGATTATTCTATACTGTGGATTTTGAAATTCAGCTTAAAGGATATAGTGACTTGGGGAGCTTGTCCATACACTAGGAAGTCTGTGACAGGATATTGTGTTCATAGGGAGTTCCTTGGTGTCTTGGAAATCGAAGAAGCAGGGTGATATCTCTAGGTCATCTACTGAAGTAGAGTACAGGGCAATGTCCAATGTATGCTGTGAATTAACTTGGTTTGGCTATCTATTTAAAGACTTACAGATTGCACATCCACAAAGTGCAAAATTGTATTGAAATAACAAATCCGCCATACATATTGCTACAAATTTTGTTTTTCATGAAAGAACAAAACACATAGAGATAGATTGCCTCTTGAATCGGGATAAAATTCAAGAAGGGAGCATTTCAACTGAATATATGAACAGAAAATGTCAGGTGGCAAATATTCTTACCAAGAGCTCGGGCTCACAAAATTTCTACTCAAGTATGTTCGAGATAGGAGTAGTAGATATCTATTCTCCATCTTGCCGGGGGCTATTAAGAAATAGGAATGAAGCTGCTGAAGCTGATCAAATAAAGGGAAAGTCAGCTGAACTGGGGAGAAAAGAATTGGCAAGGAGTACACATTAGCATCCTCGTTGGCAGCTGCCTCCAACAGATCAAAATAGGAATCATCAGAAGATAGGCAGCTGGACATTCTAGAAAAGGGATAGAAGAAAAGTTGGTTGCAAATTGTTGCATAAAACTAAATTTCTGGCGCAGTGTATATTGTTCAGATTCTGTTATTTGATTTTTTATTTTTCTTTCATTTGTATTATAAATACTCATGCAATGTAATTATTCAATTGGCAAGAAGAAATGAAAGCATAAGAGCCTTTCTTCTATTCAAGTCTTTTCTTCCATTTTATTTGCTGCACCTTCAAAATTTATAAGTTATGTACACAACTAGTTTCTATCTATCCCCTAATTCCATCACTAACTCTAGATGGATAAAAACCAAACAACTCCATGGGCACACATTGAGAGCTCTTCCATGATCTTGCATGCAGTTAAAGTATGTCTCCAGCTGTATTCATTGTTTTGGTTCCACAATTAACTTGAAGCACAAGACACAGCTTTGTCACCGCACCAATCTGCAACATTTCTTGAAGAACTCGATGAGTTGCAGAGAATTTCGAAATAGAATGTAAAATTCTAACTCCCCTTTCACTTGCAACTTGTGAAACCCTAAGTATTTTCTTCGACACAATGGCCAATCCTGCACTGTGCTTTAATAATTCTGCTCTTCCTTCTGCGCATTGGCATAGAAAATCCAACACCGTTAGCATCATTTCACAAGCCCTTTTGTTTGACGTGTCGAGTAAAAGGTCAATTAAAGAAGAAACTGCTCCTGCTTCCACCGCTTTGATCTTGTTTCTTCCCCATGGACAGACAATGGTAAGAATTTTCAGAGAGGATTTTGAGGCTTTTTGAGAAATCTTATCCTTCAAGATTTGGACTAATTCGATGAAGAATTCAGGTTTTAAGATGGTTAGCTCTGTTGGATCATCAGCTACTTCAAACATGGATTTCAGTAGCATAACAGCATAAGCTCGAGATTCATATCTCCCATGCTGAATTATATGCGTTAAGGACTCAATGAATTGATCACCATTGTTCCTTAAGAGGGACTTAAGGCTGGATTCGGATAATTGGAGATGGACAAGAATGCTCAAAGCTTCATCTCTAATTCTTGCCAATTCCAATAAATCTTCTGATTCTTCAATTGAAGATTCTACCATGATTTTCTTAACAATCAAGGAAGCTAAGAATTCTGCCGTTCCTGCTTTCACCATGCATACTTTATTCGTTTCGTTTTCAAAAGCTATGGATTTCAATCTTTGTAGACATTTCATTTGCATTTGTGGAGATTTGGCATCTTTGAATATCTTCAGGAGTTGTGGTTTGCTGATAGGAGCCTTAGGTGTCGGGTACCTTTCGATGCCATGGGAGGCATGGAGGACGCACCACGATTGGATGAGTCGTCGAACTGTGATGTTTGGAGTCAATTCTGAATCTGAAATGACTTGTTTTGTTACCGGACAGGTACCATTATTCCAAGAGAACATCCATTTCTCTATACTTTCTCGATCATATGTTATGCCCGATGAGACCGTCACCGGATCTTTCATAATCTCTAGAGTGATGGGGCAGAGAAAATATGGTGGAATCTGAATTTGATCCATTTGAAACTAGTTATAAAGATCAAGATTTTGAAGTTTTTGCGGAGAAGACGGTGAAGCTGTTTGAGGAGTTATAGATTGGTTTGAAGATGTTAAGAGTTGAGAGGGTGGTTTGATTTTATATGAAGAAATGAGAGAGATTTAAATGGGAAAGTCGAACCATGGAATTGTGTGTGTGTGTGTGTTTTAGAGAGAGAAGTCTTTTTTTAATAGCTTATCTTTGGAGGTTTTGACTTGGAGCAGTAATCTGTACAGTTGTTATTCATGTATTAGAAAAGTCCAACCATGGAATCGTGCGTGTTTTAGAGAGAAGTCTTTTTTAATAGCCTATCTATGGAGCTTTTGACTTTCCCTCTCTATAAGAATTTTTACCCACTTATATCTACGAACAAAAGCAAAAATGAATAATGTTATTTATGAACAAAAGCAAGAATGAAATGTTAGGGTTAAAATGGTGGAGGGCAATGTTGTGGATTTTCAATTTCATCTGAGGGCAAAATAATTCATGAAGGCTCAACGGCATTATCCACTTTATATCCATACTAAAAAAAAAAATCTTAACTTCTTGTAATGTGTTATCAAACGTGTACCGTAGGAAAATGATATGTTGTATATATATATAAAAAAAAACTCGTTAGAATGGGTATCAAACGGTGGCCAGGTGATTCATTGTCACTTAAAAATTAATAACTATTGTTGCGTATTTTTATATCGCAAGTGTACGATATCGTAACAAGTAATATAGTGGACCTAAGAGTCCGGATTATCGTTCCCACGAGGACTATACTTTAGTTTTAATCTACTTTTCTAACTCTTATTTGATGGAAGCAAATCAAATAAGGAATTGTGATAGTTGGAAAGATTGATTCTCTTAAATGAATTAAATGCCTAAAACTAATGAAAATTATGATGAAATAACAAATACAAATAGATCAAAGATTCATGTATATAAGATGTATTAGGGCAAAACAACTTCATCTAATGATTACCTTAATTCTCAATTCAAGATTCTAGCCTAACGTAGTGTTCGGTCGAATTCTCCTACGGTATTCAATTTACCCCTCTCGAGTTCTCATTGAGCCTATTTAACTAATTCAATTCCATATCTCTATGCGAATTACCCTTAGTTAAACGAGTTATGGCACTAGGAATTCATATAACGACCGCAGCACTTAGTATAGGTATCTCTACACGTTATACCTCGTTACCGGATTTTATTGCACGTTCTAAGTCTCAAACTCACCTCTCGATTCGTAAGAAACTCAATAGATCATCAAATTATTGATCAGGTAATTCAATGCATTGCAATCACAATAAAATCAACACATGAAAGAATAAAACTCAGAAATTCATGAATTAAAGAACTAAGGGTCTCAATAGATTACATTATTTGCCCTAATAATGAATTTAGCTACTCATAATCAAAACAATGAAATAAATAACTAAATTTGAATACATCACCGGATTTAAATGATAAAAAGATGGAAAAGAATTAGCTCTTGCACCAAGATCTTCTTCCACTTCCAATCCTTGCTTTGAACTTGAATCCTTCCTCTTCGATCTTGTGTTTTTCTCTTAATGTTACAAAGTGTGGAACCCTCTTTTCAATGTGTGGGAACCTCTTTTCAATGTGTCCCTAGGTCTATTTATACTTTCATATACATTCTTGACCAAGTTGGAGTCTTTTTGTGGAGTTTTCGCGGCCCAAAAAAATAAAAAACCTAAAATTTGTGCGGCGGCGGCGCTTGAGCGCTACGGGACAGCGCTCGAGCGCTGAGAATCTGTTAAAAAATCAGCATTCAGGCGCCTGAGCGCTAGGTAGGTAGCGCTTGGGCGCTGCGTTTCTGTCTACTTTGCACCAACTTCAGTATTTTTGTCATAACTTTTTCTCCCGATATCCGATTGAGGTAATTCAAGATGCGTTGGAAAGCTAACTCAAAGGGCTACAACTCTTCTTCAGACATCGTCTTCAAATTCGATCGTTTGCTATGTCAAATATGGATCATAACATGAGTCTAAAAATCGATGCATAACTCTTTCAATCCTAAATTGATGTGTGATCATATTTTAACGATATTTTATCCCTTTGACGTCTTCCTTTATCCAATTGAGTCCTAGTACTCTCGAATCTTCATCGTGAGATTCTACACAACTTTTGAGCATTTGCGCTTCAGTCCTCAAACTTTGGATCTTGCCTCTTTTTCGCCAATTTTGCATTCTTTTCTCCAATTCTTTATCTTCCATCGAGTTTCACCTAATAACATATTATATCATAAATTAGGCTATAATCTCATTAGAAGAACGACAAAATGTCATTGTTTTGGAGCCTAAATAAGTGTATAAAATACACTTATCAAATACCCCCAAACTTAAGCATTTGTTTGTCCTCAAACAAAATCATAATCTAACTTAACAAACACACAAACATGCAATGTTAATTACCTAATTGGTGGCCAGTCAATCAAGTAAAGCAACAATATTTAGCTAGTTAACTTGACTTTTTTATCTCAAGATTGAAATCATAATATCAAGTTTATGCACAGCTTCAAAATCACAATACAAAAATTAAAATCCACTTTTCCAATGTAAAATCGACGTGTGTGTGTGAAGAATTAAGTATAACATTATGAATTCATAAGTTGTTTCGATTCCCGACCCTCAATGGTCAAATATGTTCTTTCATCACTCGTAAGATTCACACACCCCCAAACTTATTATTTTCGCTCTTTTCCACTGTGTGAACTAAGGTTGAATTTTCTACTATCCTCACCTCTCTAGTTTGATAAAATTTCACCAATCGCAGTACAACATTTCAATAAACAAGGATTCTCTATTAAATTTGATTGCTTCAATCTTTAGGACTTAACTAGGCTAACAATCTCTTATCATAAGTCAAATTTTCTTAAACAAGTGTTTGAGACATAACCAAGGCATTTGGTGCGTATTCTGTTTCATGCACGTGCTTTTTCTGATTTTTTCCATTTTTTTTTCACTTTTTTTTTTAAAATATTTTTTTCTTTATTGGAAGCATTCTCTCCCTTAAGCTTTCTAAATGATCCATGTAACAAGTTTTCAGCCGATGACTCCCAAGTCAGATGACCATAGGGCACCAGGTTTTAAAGACCCTTGCAGGCTTAATTGCTCGAATCATAAAGACTACGAAGAGAAATTTTCTAATAAATTCTTTTTTTTTTATGCCTTGATTAGTGCAATGTCCCTCATTTAACACCAATTCAAGTAAACCGACCTCTAACTTGAGAATTTCACCCAATTGCATCCTATCGACCTTAGACAATTCACACAAGATTTTTAATTTCACACATGGAATCCCTATTTATCTCAACATCTTCCTGCAACAGTGAAATCCCCCCAAACTATTCTAAATTTGGTCTAAGAATGTAAAATTTAATGGTTTTGGATTTAGCATCTATGGTCCACTATTTCAACCTATCCAATTATGAAATCAACTCATTCCTACACAATACTCAACTTAATTCACGTGCTCAATATATATCAAATCTTACATGGAAAAGCACAATTTAATCTAAGAATGCAACTTATTCACTATTCATAGATCAATATATGATTCAATATATTCATCATTGCCAGTCAAACCAACTAACTCACACAAGCACACAAAAAGATTTTTTTTTTAACTAAAACAATAAAGCACACAAAACACACAAAAAATAAAAACTCGTGTTTTCCACCCCCAAACTTAAATTAGACATTGTCCTCAATGTCTTTTAATCCTAAATCCGCATATAAAGGGGTGGGAAAGAAAGTAAAGAAAAGGCTCCCTGATATGACGTGTAATTCAATGACTAGCTTTCCTATTGCTCCCGTTGGCTCCTTGGTATGGTTTACATGTTCCGCGTCATGTTCCTGAAAAATAAAATATTAAGATAAAAAAAACTGGAACAAGCATTACTTAGCTCTAACATCTAATAAACCAATGAACATATAAAAGACCTAAGGGAAAACGAGGTATAGATGATGAATCACAAATAACTTAAAAATAAACTAAATTATCCTAAAACTCGAAAACAAAATAAATGAAAGGGAAAAAGGCTTGGGTTGTCTCCCAAGAAGCGCTTCTTTAAAGTCATTAGCTTGACTCTTTGCACAAGTGTTTCATGGCACTTTGAATGTGGCTTTGGATGCTCTGTTTAGCTTGTTTAATTTGACTTTGTTCCATGTTGCATTTTTCCTCCAAATTTTAGCATTGCTCTTCTCCATGTAGTATGACTTTTCCTCATCACCTAGTTCGAAATCAACAATGTATACCTCAATCTCTTCATAATGTTTAATTACAAAATCCACTTTTGAGCAAACGATGAAGTCGAGGAATTCCTTTTCTTCGAATGTTGCACATTCCTTTTCGCCCGTTGTGATTAATTTCTTGATTTTCTCATGCTCCTCTTCTTTGATTGAAGTTTTCTCAAGTTCAACATCCATGTCCAAAACTTCTGGCACAAAGACAATGACATCTTCATTGGAAGTCTCCTCCTCTTGTTGTATTTGTTGATAGTTCGGTGGATTTGATTCTCCTAAATGATGATCATTAGTAATTTCTAGAAGAAATAATTCCACAGGCAAATCATTCATATCAAATTCCCACGAGAGAAAAAATGCAACAGGCAAGCTTCTCAGGACAGTTTCATCAATTACATATTCTGCTTTTAGTTCTTGTATATTCCGTCCAATAAAGATATCTCCCACAAGCATATCTCCCTCAGCAATTCCTTGAGCTGCCAATTGTTGTTGCCTTATGATGAAGTCACATACGAGCATATTGTCAAAATCAACATTGGCCATCTTTTATCCTGAAAAAGAAAGAAGAAAAACAAAACAAACTAAAATAGAAAAATAAAAATAAATAAATAAATAAAAGAAAATAAACAAATCAAGTAACAGTTAAAAAGAATAAATTAAAACTAAAAGTAAATAGTCCCCGGCAACGGCGCCAAAAACTTGTTGCGTATTTTTATATCGCAAGTGTACGATATCGTAACAAGTAATATAGTGGACCTAAGAGTCCGGATTATCGTTCCCACGAGGACTATACTTTAGTTTTAATCTACTTTTCTAACTCTTATTTGATGGAAGCAAATCAAATAAGGAATTGTGATAGTTGGAAAGATTGATTCTCTTAAATGAATTAAATGCCTAAAACTAATGAAAATTATGATGAAATAACAAATACAAATAGATCAAAGATTCATGTATATAAGATGTATTAGGGCAAAACAACTTCATCTAATGATTACCTTAATTCTCAATTCAAGATTCTAGCCTAACGTAGTGTTCGGTCGAATTCTCCTACGGTATTCAATTTACCCCTCTCGAGTTCTCATTGAGCCTATTTAACTAATTCAATTCCATATCTCTATGTGAATTACCCTTAGTTAAACGAGTTATGGCACTAGGAATTCATATAACGACCGCAGCACTTAGTATAGGTATCTCTACACGTTATACCTCGTTACCGGATTTTATTGCACGTTCTAAGTCTCAAACTCACCTCTCGATTCGTAAGAAACTCAATAGATCATCAAATTATTGATCAGGTAATTCAATGCATTGCAATCACAATAAAATCAACACATGAAAGAATAAAACTCAGAAATTCATGAATTAAAGAACTAAGGGTCTCAATAGATTACATTATTTGCCCTAATAATGAATTTAGCTACTCATAATCAAAACAATGAAATAAATAACTAAATTCGAATACATCACCGGATTTAAATGATAAAAAGATGGAAAAGAAACAGCTCTTGCACCAAGATCTTCTTCCACTTCCAATCCTTGGTTTGAATTCGAATCCTTCCTCTTCGATCTTGTGTTTTTCTCTCAATGTTACAAAGTGTGGAACCCTCTTTTCAATGAGTGGGAACCCCCTTTTCAATGTGTCCCTAGGTCTATTTATACTTTCATATAGGTTCTTGGCCAAGTTGGAGTCTTTTTGTGGAGTTTTCGCGGCCCAAACAATAAAAACCTAAAATCTGTGGCGGCGGCGGCGCTTGAGCGCTACGGGACAGCGCTCGAGCGCTGAAAATCTGTTAAAAATTCATTTTTCTAGCTGGTGCAGCGCTTGAGCGCTGAGTTTATAGCGCTTGAGCGCCGAGTTTCTGTCCACTTTGCATCTGCTTCAGTATTTTTGTCATAACTTTTTCTTCCGATGTCCGATTGAGGTGATTCAAGATTCGTTAGAAAGATAACTCGAAGGGATACAACTTTAATAGAAATAGCTCTTCTTCAATTCGAACGTTTACTAGGCCAAAAATGGGTCTCAATCTCCAACTAAAACTTTGGACATCCTTGTGCGGTTGAAAATTGATTTGTTTTCACTCCTTTTGATCTTTAGTTGCATCTATTTGACTTCTAGCATTCTCGAATCTTCATCGTGAGCTCCGACACAACTTTTGAGTATTTGTACTTTAGTCCCAAAACTTTGGATCTTGCCTCTTTTTCGCCAATTTTGTATTCTTTTCTCCAATTCTTCATCTTCCATCGAGTTTCACCTTATAACATATTATATCATAAATTAGGCTATAATCTCATTAGAAGAACGACAAAATGTCATTATTTTGGAGCCTAAATAAGTGTATAAAATACACTTATCAGTAATCTAAAACTTCTTCTATTTCTTGATAAAAACTAAGAATTTCCCTTTCGGGAGAAAAAGGAAATTATATATATAAACCATACATGGGCTTAATATATAAGCACCTTTTTGGCCCCTATTAAAATTTTAGTACTCGTGTAAACCATCATGAGTTTTAAAAGCGGTTTTCCATTCGTCCCCTGGTCTGATCTTTATTTGATGATAACCACTCTGTAGATCGATTTTAGAGAACCACAAAGATCTTGCTGGCGCATCCAACATATTCTCAAGTCGTGGAATAAGAAATCGGTACTTAACTGTAATTTTGTTGATGGCTCGACTATCAACACACATGCGCTATGAGTCATCCTTCTTAGTGGTGAGTAAAACGGGGATTGCATTAAGGCTAAGGCAAGGGCGAACAAAACCTTTAACGAGTAAAGCATCGATTTTCTTATTGAGTTTAGCTCGCTTAGCAAGGTTTATTCTATAATAGGGGCGATTTGGCAACTAGGAACCGGGACAAGATCGACAACACGTTGATTATCCCGCATAGAAGGAAGCTTATCAGGTAGGTCGACACGCATAATATCACTAAACTCATCTAGCAAAGGAGTTATCTCGGGTGGAAAATCGATTTGAGAATCACAAATGGGTGGTGAAGAAACTTTAACAACCAAAGCAAACCTTAGCCCGATGTCTTGACCTACACGCTCAAAATCTTTAAGAGACGACAGTTGAATATAGGCGTATGCAACACCTTTGGGGTCGAGAAGGGCGTTGCCTTCTTCGGGGTGTCTGAGGGTTTGTCCGGTAAGAGATAAATAGTTTTGCCGTTGTGGAGAAATTCATATGTGTTGTCACGCCTGAAATGCTTGACATCATGATCATAAAGCCAAGGACGACCCAAAAGGACATGAGTAACACCCATAGGTAAGACATCGCAATAAATGTCTTTCGAAAAAGGGACCTAAAGTAAGGGGTACTAGACAGCGATAAGTGACAAGTAAAGAGGTTCGGTTAACTCATGCTACTTTAAAAGGACGGGGGTGTGGTTCGATTCTGAAGCCGAACTTGGCCGTGATGGACTTGGATACGACATTCATAGTGCTACCCTCGTCAATCACTAACTTCCATGAACAAGAATTACAAGGGATGAATGTATTCATTTCCACGAGTCAGATTCAATAGGGGTGGAAATGATACATCTCATAATAGAGATAACAGCCACCTCATCTGCCTCCTCATAAATCTCAAATTGGTTAAGGTCCTCATCAGAATGGTCAATAGGGTCGACCGTGAAACACTCATTTTATGGGGTCGGAAGTAGAGGTTCTTGTGTAAGGGTGAGGGTGAGGGCACAATTGGGACATTGAGAGGCTATATGACCTCGAGCATGACAGCTATGACATACAATTTCAGATGTAGGTCCTCGAGAAATGGTGGAAAAAGCAGGGGACCTTTAGAGATATCGCGAGGAATATAAGCAAAGGACGAACCAACAGTCGAACGAGTTTGGGTCGAGTAGGGCCACCACTAGGAGCGCCAGTCAGAAGAGATCGAGAGAGAAGAGGGTCAGGTAAGGTGAGAGGCCACGTCATGAATATGAAGAAAGAGAGTATCGCTCGTGTTCTAATGCCTTATGAAAAACATCTTCTAATGAGTTAGGATTGAGTACAAGGATTTGATATTTGAGGTCAAGTATCAGACCATTAAGAAACCTAGTGATAGTGACATCCTCAGGTTCAACAAGGCCGAGGAGATACAGTAACTCATCAATACGGGTTCCATAGTCTGACACATATGAGGAATTTTGCCGATGATTAAGAAGACGTTCTATGAGTTGAGAACGATGACAAGAAGAAACTTACTTCTCAGTAAGTTTTAATTTCATTTCTCTCCACAATGTAATGGGCTAACCTAAAAGGTCTAGGAATAGTGTCACTGTCTGCAGATAGCATTTAACAGATTTGATAGGTTCCATTTTGGCAAAACGAAGACGTTGGTAGTCAGACATCTGGTACCAATCGAAGTATTCTTCGATGGCATCGAGCCAGTTAAGAAAGGCTTCAAGGTCAAGGCGACCATCAAACTTAAGAGCATCTACCTTAACTTTCCTAGTGACATCTTCAATGGTGTCCCTATGCTGGTTATAACGTGGAGGTGGAGGATCCAGATGAGGTGCATGAACAACAACTGGGTCATGATGGTCTAGATAGGGGGTGTTGTCTAGGATCAAGATTGTGTGGATTAGGTAGTATGCTGCCGGGAGTGAAGAGGAGTATTTCTTGGACGTTTTGACTGACGGTGGAGAAGTCGGATAAATCGTCCATATAACATTTACCCGGGTTTCAATATGATTGCTCGGTTTGATCGATAAGGGTTTGAAGAAGAGTTTTAAGTTCAGCGAGATCTCATTTCACTAATGACATATTCGATGAAAGATTTGTGACTTGTGACAAGGCTTCATGAGATTGATTGAATTCTTTAATATTCATTGTACTATGACTAGTTTAGAAATGTGTTATGAGATGACGTCAAAGGTTTTTTTTTTACCTGGAACTAAAACTAAATCAACAAAGTAAAACGGAATGCACTTAAATATAAGTTCAGTATCACCGACAATACAAGAGCTGCATGGTTGGGCATCTAATGGAGATGGTGGTAGTTTTTCACGAAGAAGCACAAAAGACACAAAAGAGTTAAACAGTGTTCCAATCACGATCTTCAAATGGTACGGTGACAATGGAAGAGTGGTAATGGATTCATCTGAATGACTATGTAAATCAATAGAAAAAAAAAGAGAACGATTCTGGGAAGATATATTTTTTTAAAACTATGCTATTAATTGAAATGACAAACAAACCCAACAAAGAAGGATACAAGGAAGGTCAAAAACTGGTAGTGGGACTCTGACGACGTCGTGGCGACGGAAGGTGGTAGGTACTTCAGTCGAGTGTTGGTGGTGTGTAACCCGGTGGAGAAGACGTCACCTAATGCAAGCTAGAACGATCGACGATCGGGTCGCACTTTGGAAATATATGGAACGGCTGCCGAAGTAATCGGTAGAGCACAGACGAAAGATAAACTACAGATGATGGCTAATGAAGTCAAGTGGATATGGCGATACCGAAGATGCGATGACATGAACCGAATTAAGATGGCAGCGACAGTAGCCGATGCAGCGATGGCTAGCAGAATATCATGAGACAATAGTAGGTGATAGTGAAAAACAGAAGCAAGAAGCGGCATCGACAATTGAAACTCAAGGTGGTGGTGTACTGACTGGTGGCGGACTGGGAACTGAGCGGTGATGGCAGTGATGACTGATTTACAGTTGCGTAGATGGGCGACGAGTGGTGGCTCCTGAAGCGATAGTATTTTGCAATTGTATGTGTTTGATATGTGTTGTAGCAGTGGTAAGTGAATCACAATGGAGAGAGTGGGGCGAATTGGTCAAAACATTAGCGGCTATGGCTTGTTGTCGCAATGACGCTGGGCAGAATAGCAATTATTCTGCAAGCTGTGATCAATAAACAAAGACAGGGAATAAAGCAAGAGCAACACCAAAGGAAACGATAAGAAATCTTTATTATTCAACAACTGAATGAAAAATAACTCACAAGCCGGGTTATGTAGCCAAATATGCGAAATTAGTGAGAATTTACCAAAAATGGTAAATTCTAATTTTACTACCAAAATAAAATACTTAATAAAAGAAATAACATCACCAAAATTCGGCTCAAATCGAGCTCTTATTCTATGTCAAGAAGGTAATCGAAATATTACCATAAACGACAAAAAATAATTTAAATTGTTGATTTAGAAATGAAAATAGCTGAGTTCGGCTTCGAAATCGATGCTCACCGAGAAAAGCTGGGTGACCACATCGTGCGTGCCGAAAAGACCTTTTCAGATTGGGGTCATAGTCGTGATTCTGATAACCGTAGCAAAAGTTATGGCCAAAATACCGAAACATGCCCGTAGATGGATCCAATTAGGAAATACTGCCAATTATTTGCCAATTTTGCACTGATATGCCAACTCATGGTATCGCAGCGCCATTAACGTACTATCAGACAGCTCGGCCTCATCTGATTCGGATCCTCCTACATCACGCAAGAAGTAGTCGGTGGTGGAGATGTGTTACAGAGGAGAGATGATAGATTAAAGTTTGTGTGGAGATGTCTGACAGTGTTATGGCGGTGCCGTCATGCGGTGAGTGCGAATAAGGTTGGAGATGAGGTGAAGAGTTGGACGAATGACCAACGAGAGGGTGTGATCGGAGCTATCGATGTAGCTCGATGGTGGTAGATAGGGTAGGCAACGACTTTTAAGTTATGGTTTTGAGATGATGAAGATTAGGGTTTTATTGGGCCTAGTAATGGTTTGTAATCGGATAGGTTTGTGTTGATATTGGGCTTGGTTATTGGTGTAAGATTGGGTAGTGGCAATTGTGTCTAGTGGGTTTGGGTTAGTATGTGTAGCGGGCTTGGGATTAATGGACTGGTTATATGGAATGCAATGTGATTTGTGGGTTATTGAATGTATGGAATATGGCAATTTTGTTGACCACTTGACCTATGTTCCTTCTTAGTAGCAGGCAGCAAACAACACAAACGATAGTAAACTTTTTTTTTTGGAAGTAACAGAATATCTACTGCAACTACTATTGATCGGTGAACGGTTCCGACTCTTTTTTTTTTTTTTTTTTGGCTAACTAAGAAAAGAACTAAAAGGAAAACTAAAACTGCTGCTGCTGTTGTGATGTTTGGTTTTCCTCTTTTGTTTTGTGTTGTTCAAAGGTGGGTGTATGTGAGGGTGGATGAAAACTGTAACGGTTGGGGATGATTTGTTGGCCCAAGGAAGGAAACAAGTCGCCATGATACCAAGTTGATGTCGATCGTAATGCGTGAACCAATAAGAGGAAAGGAGGAGAAAATAAGAGAGAAAATGAAGGAAGATTGTATTTTTTAATTCAAAAAATACATTTTTGAATAGTGTATTGATGAGAAATATATAGTTAAAAATAAGTAAAATTTTTGGATTTGGGTTCAATATCATTTTATTAAAGAATGTGTTGTTGAAATGAAATCAAAATATTATTCAAGAATACATTATTTTCAGAAAATAGACTCATACAAGAGCATAATCATATTTTTACTTAGATATTTCATCAACTTTTATTAAAAAATTAATTTTAATGCTATAAAAGTGGGCTTAAAACTTTTTTGTATCAAACAAAAACATATATGCACCCCATATTTTTCTCTTCAGAATGCATTTTAAATAGTGTTTGATGAAAAATACGTGATTAAAAAATAAAGAAATTTTTTAAATTTACGTGTAATATTATTTTATTGAAAAATGTTATTCAAACTAGAAAAGAAAAAAATATATTTTAAAATGATATAATCAAACAATAAATACAAAACAAGTGAAGCTCCCGATCAATTTCCTGGAGATTCCTCGAAACAGTGAAACAGTGGACTGTCATTTTATGTCGTTTTCAATTATCACCGTTTTCAAAAAGTTCCACGCGCGCACTTTTTCTCTCTCTTGGAATTTGGAAGTGTACTCCACAAGTTGCTTAGTTGCTAAGTTGTTCATCTTCATATACTGTTCTTTTTTTTGTGTGTGAGTATATATACACACACAACCCTTGATCAATCTTGTACTCTGAAAATCAAGAAATCTTGAACAGAACCCTGTTTTCTAGCAAATGGTGAGTTCTTTTTTTTGTGGATTTAGGAAGTTGTGAAACTTTCCTATCTTTCGGAGTTTTATTTAAAATTTGGATCTGGATTTTGTGTGTGTGTGTGTGTGTGTTTTTTTTAATATACATGCACACAACCCTTATATATCAGGTTCGATCAGTTTTTTTCTTTAAAAATTAAAAATCAAGAAATCTTGAACAGATCCTTGTTTTCTAGCAAGTGGTGAGTACTTTTCGTGGATTTTTATGTGGGACGTTGTGAAACTAATACTCTTTCTACGTTACTTTTAAAATTTAGTACTGGATTTTGAATTCTAAAGATATTTTGATCATGGTTTAAGGTTTTTTTGGTAGATAACATACATTCTTGCTATTTTCTCTGTTTCTTTATTAGTATAAAATATTAATGTAACTTTTCACCTTTAATGTTGTGATCCTAATGAAATAGTTCAAATTTGGGCAGACAATTGACATGGCTATTGATGGAGAAAACCACCCGCTTGCCGCTGATTCTGTTCCTTTCGCCAGAAGGTCACTGGTCTCTCTGATTGTGTCTTGTAATTTGATTTGTTTCCAATTCATTTTTCTTCGGTTGATATTGTGAAGGGATAAAATTCCACGTTGAAGAAAGATGAAAATATAGACAGAGTTATAAGAGTTTGTGCTACTTATACCTGTTAAAATTCAACCCCAAATCTTAACAGGTATCGTAGAGAAAAAGGTGTGGATGAACTATCCAACCTATCAAGCCAGAAAAACATTAGACTAAATATGAATGAGTGGACATAGTAAGTCTTCCTGATTTTTTCATCAATTGTCTTTTATGCATTGAGAATTTTAGTATTAATTGAACATTTTACTATTGCAATTTTTGTCCATTCTTAAATTCGTAAGTATCAAAAAATCTTTAAAAGTAATTTTTTTAAAACAAATTTTTTATTCTTCTTCAATCCTAAAGAGTTCTAATTGGACGTGTTCAGGTGAAGTTTCTGTTAATATATTTCTCAAGACATCATTCTTATTTTCTGAATAATATTAATTCCCCTCTATGATATGTCACATATTAAAGTTTATTATTCACAGAGTCATCAAATAAAAAAATAAAAAAACTATTTTATATATATATTCTTATTGAGAACCATTTACTTCAGATTTTATGAATTTTTATTATTATTATATAAGATGGATAATTTCTATGTGATAATTTCGAGAGTTTTAATGATTCCACAGATTTGGTATATTTTCATTTATATATCTTTGTGTAACACTCAAAACTAGTCACAACTAGGTATTTCTTGTCTATCATTAATTATAGACAAATATTTAATTAAAACATTTTTTTTCTTTTTTCTCTTTCCACCAATCAAACAAGTTTTGTTATCAATTTTTTCTTGAATATTTTAAAATTGAATAAAAAAAAAAAAAAAAAAAAAATTTTTTTCAAGATTTTCCTTCATTGCCTATTGATTTATTAGATTTCAAAAAATTAGCATATTACTATTTTTTTTAATTAATATTTCTTTTTTTGGTATCCTTAGTTATTCCAAGTCTCCCCGAACCGTTTATTCTGTTACCTCCCTAAACCTAACATTGTTCCTTTTTTTTTTTGTAAATTTTAGACTCGCAATCTTCTACCAAAATTTCGTATATCACTTTCTTCCAAGTATCATTGTTCACTATGTTCGAGGTCTTTTTCATACTATCCTACTCATATCTTAAAAGAATGTGTCATTTGATATGTGAGAATACATATATGGATAATCTCACTATTCCAATTTTTATGCTCAGAGCACTTCATATTGTCCTGGGACACAGAACATATGAATATCGGATCCCTGTCCAACCTCCTTGTATACAGTAACTGTTAAGCTAATATTGAGCGATTTTCCACTGTTCCACTAAATTATAGTCATTCTCACGCCACAATGGTTTTGACTGATAGGAATTGTACACTCATTGTGCCATAAATATCTATTTCCTTCTATAATATAATTTCTTCAAGCTCTCTTTCGAGCGATTGGTCTTTGATTATTTCTAAATATATCTTTCTATCTATACATAATTATCTAAATATATATTATTATATATTTATATATCATCTATATTTATAAATATAACTACTATATAATCCTTCTATCATGATCTACCATCATCTTGTCCAATTTATTTCTCTCTCCTCTCTCACTCACTTTTTTCTTCGTGCCATGCTCACTGTCAGGCTGAACTCACTTTGGGCAGGTCTTTAAGGTTCATAGTGTTTATTTTTGAGTCTCATTTTGGTTGTTTGACATTTGTTATTTTTGTATGTATTAGGAATATCCTTGTGGATCGGAAGATTATCGAGCAATATCTGAAATGGGTTGATGTACGTTGTTATTATCTCAAGTTTTTCAATTATTTTCACTTGTACTTGAAATTAATTACCTTTGCTTCAACTTGTTTAGGAGGATTACAGGCTAAGAGACATGATGAGCTTCTTCACAAGTTCACGAAGGGTCGCTCTTTCCAAACAATGTTGTTTTGGTTCTTTAGCAGGGGTGACTTGGATTGAATCACTTATCAAGGTGATAGTGAACAATGTTGACATAACATCTCTTGTGTATGAAAGGAAATGACTATCATCCTCATATGCCACTGTATAGCAATTTTTCCCATTTTGAGATGAAGACAATACATTTTGTGTTTCTATAGCATCCTGGTTTGTGAGGCTATTGTTATCTTTTCCGGAAATCATTCTCGAATCTTGTTAGTATTTGATAGGTATTTGGTTTGTAGAGTAGGAATATCATATGAATTTTCAAAATACAAAAAAAAAAAAATGAATGAAAAATGTTAAATTTATTTTCTTAGTATTAAGATTTGTGTTGATGGATGGAATTAATTGGGTTTTTGTTTGACAGAACACGAGCGACCGACTGACGGTTACTATTGCAAAAAAAAAAAATGTGAAATTGAGATCGAAGTATATGTACTCACGTTTGTGTTAGGATTTGTTGTGTCACGGGGTTTGGCGGGGGGGGTTGGTGTTGGTGTGCTGGGGGTGTGTGTGGGGGGGGGTTTTTTTATTTTTTTTTGGGGTTGGGGGGGGGGGGGGTGAGGGGGGTGGGGAGGGGGGGGCAATAATGTTGATATCTTCACACATGCTAAGATTGTACCGTGTTTAATCACCTTTTATTTTTTTTTTTTTTTTTTTTTTTTGGGCAATTTTAGCGTTTCTTATTAAGTTACATCAAAATCTACGAGAATCATCCAAATTAAATATATTTTTTTTGCTTGATGGAGCAACAACTCTGAGCATTAATAGGGAGAGAGCTCAGCCATAATGACGGCTAGCATTATAAGCTAACTCGCGCCCTATTATGCAGAGTTTACGTCTCCGCAAGGGGACAAAAAGGGTACTCTGGCAGAAGATTGCGGAGCTTTATTCTCCGCATTTTTGCGGAGCACTAACTTCGTATTATGCGGAGTAAGCTCCACATAATGCGAAGCAACAATGCTCCACACAAATGCGGTGCGGAGCAAGTATGATTAATTTTTTTAAAATTTAGTGATCAATGATGAAGGTGTTATCGCATAATTTACAATTCGGATTTCATGTTACGAGCTTCTTTACTTAACCTCTAAAGACATTGCGTAGTATGCCTATTTTTCAACAGGATATTAAAAAACCATAATAAATGTGGATTGGTCGAACCTTCCACTTGTTCCAGAGACTTAATTGGATTGAAGTGGGCCTGCTTCCTCTCAGCCTTGGCGTTTTGACAATTTCGCCTTTGTGGGTCTACTTCTTGAGTGCAGAGCTAAACTATTGGCATATTACTTATATTGATCAATAAGCATGAAATATGACTCTACAAAAGGAATGAAATAGTATGTTTTTGTGTTTTTTTTTTTTTTATTATATATATGAAAAACACTTGAGATAAGAAATTTAGTGTTTCACTAACATTTTCATAAGTGTATCCTTATAGATACCTTATTTCAATCGAACTAAATTTAGGAAGGTCATAGGTAACTTTAAAGGAGATCAATAAATATCTTTCATGAATTAAGGGTGGGCTTGCTCAGTTGAAATATATTTGAAATGTACCATGACCACCTGGACATTGTCAGTGACACCCCAATTGCTCGTTTGCCCCTTACCTAAACCTCTTTGCAGTTTGTTAAATGTCAATTAACCTACTAGACTTTGTAGTAAAAGGGACTAAAGACATAAAAATCGACAGAACTCAAGATGGGAATCATATTGGCTAATCTAAGACAATGCACATAAGTATTAATAGTAATCAATTGAATTTGTAATTGTGGCAGGGGGCTTGCCCATACTATATATCATCAATAGCTCTCAAGTTTAACACAAGATAGGTGTGCTATAGTATAATTAAATTTGAGTCTAATTTGTTCTTATTCATTATTACATAAAATTTATATAAGCATAAAAAAAAAAAAAAAAACAAAATAAATTTTATTTTCTTTATATTTTGAAGTGCTAGCTGCACGCTCTTGTAAGAGCATCTCCACATTATGCGGAAGCTTTACATAATGCGGAGTAGGGTTTTTTCTTCTGCATTTTCTATGGAGCTTCTGTTAACTCAGCATATTGCGGATGTTCTTTTTGGATGTTGTGTCATTATTTTTTTTTCTTAACCATTTTTTTTCCCGATTTTTTTTTTTACTTCTTTTTTTTTAAAAAAAAAACTTTAACTAATATATTTTAATGGGTACAATATAAAATTAGAAATGTGAAATTGAATATGTATGTTAGAATTTATCTGAAAATTTCTTCTGTGTGTCTGCAACTGCGCTCTTTTTTTTATTCTATTTCATTTTTTTTTTTTTTTTTTTTTTATTTATTTACATTTACACAAGCTTTTATCTACCCAAATCTATCATACACTTATTAATAAATACTCAAAATGTGCTTACTATGCCTTACGCAACCCGCGCCCTTTTTATTTTTTTTGCCAAAAATTCAACTTCTTTACATTTTTACACATTTATTCCAATACATTAACAGTATAATTAAGAATGAAATTACTCGTCCGGATGCTCCGACACAACCGCGCTGTTTTTTTTTTATGTACAAAAAAAAAAAAAAAAAAAAAAATTATTTATTGATATTTTACATCAAACTCATTCCATACATACATTTTTTTTTTTTTTTTTTCAAAAAATTTCTTTATGTCTCCGCACTCGCGCTTTTTTTTTTTTAAATCTCATTATTTTTTTCCGCAAAAAATTCTACTTATTTACATTTGATACAAACTCATTCCATTTCCATCTATAAATAAATTACAAATTTCTTCTGATCTCCGCGGCACTCGCCTGAGTCACTCGTGTGTGTTTACTCTGTTATCTGTCCCTTTCCCTTTTTTTAAATTTCTCTGTTCTGTCTTTTTGTCAAAGAAAATTATAACTTTATTTGAGACTACATTTTTTGTCTACAAACTCATTCATACAATTAATAAATATATAAGGATTCAAATATTTGCTGTCGCTGTGTCTTCCGATTCACATCGCCTTTGTCATTTTTGCCCCTATTGCGCATTGTCTATTTTTTAATTTAGATTTGTTGAGTTTGAATTTTTTTTTTTTTTTTTTTTTTACTTATTTACATTTAACACAAACTCATTCCATAACACATAGGTATGTAATTATTAAATTCAAATATGGTAAGTCGCTTCCGTAGGCTGTTCACACACCCGCCATCTTTTTTATTTGTGTTTTTTTAGGTCCAGAAAAATTCTTTATATTAATTTATATATATGGTTACAACACATACTATATATATTATGTTGATCAAATGTATAACTTTAAATATATAATATAAAAAAAAAACCATATGTCATCTTTGAAAATTATCTGACACTATTCTCTATACATACATGGGGTAAAATGATCAAAATTTCCTGTATCAGTGATATTCTGTGACTCTGGACATGGGTATGTGTTGTTGGCCGAAAGAGAAGACGCTGGTAAGTCCATGTTAGCACTTGGTCGTCTACAGTTTGGTGAGTCTCCTTCTAGAGTTCAGGAATAACTGGGAAGCAATTCATGGACTCGATTGTTATCAAATGTAGTTGTAAGCTCAGATCCGTTGAACTACGTGTCTCAACCAATATTGATCTTGCAGCAGTTTATGCTAATTTCCTTAGTTATCAGGAGATCCGCGGTAACAACCAGACCGCAGCTAGTGTTTAGGTTAGAGACTAATACCGCCGTTCCCCAGTTATGTTATTATGATGGTACTATTAGTAATGGGGTAATAACCTTATTTATTCCACTCTTATTCTACACGTGTGGTACAAGTTTCATAAATAAGTTATGGCTGCAACACCCATGTGAGAATTTAGAGGACTTTTGTCTCTTCTGAAAACATACATATGTAACACAATACCGCTAGCCTATTGGAGCTAATATTTAGTACAAGTGACCCGATCAAAATCGTTGAATTTCATGCTGGATAATATTGCTTCAACTGAAGTGGATTTCCAATTATTTCTATTACACACTATGGCATATTAGTTTCTGGTTGCTAGTTTTAAGAATCAGAAGCGCTGGGATGATGTGGGATTCTTTTCTGATAATTCATTATTTTGAGATTTCGATGGTATAGGCCCATTGAAAAATGCGAAGATTGAGTTTTTTTGTGGGCTTGACGCACTTTTAATCAGAATCTGCACGGGGGGGGCGCCATCCAGTATTACAAAGTTCTGATCATCAGTTAATTACAAGTACGAACGGCCTGATGAACAATTCTCCGTTGCCCACCATGCCTAGGGAAGATTGTGTGTGAGCAACTTATGGAAGGGATGGTGTGGTCCAGCTTTGACTTAATGTTGCCAAATCACATATTTCGGTCAACAGATCATACGGCAGGGATTAAACAAGATGTTGGGAGACAGTTTGAATGGCAATGGGAACACCATTCAGGCATGAACGAATCTTGAAGCCACTTTTCAAGACCGTAAGTCTGATGGATGTTACATTTTTTAATCTTTTCAAACCTAGAGTTCAACATCTGCAGTTTAGAATTTTTAACAAATTTAATAAAATATATGTAAAAATATACCTACTGCATAAAATTTGTAATCGTTACATACTTAAATCACTAAAATGAATGAAAATCTGCACCAGATTTACACAATTTCTTTCATTGAGGTCAGTCAAAACCTCGGGTTCGGTTAAGGCGTCTTTGATAATAAACCTCCTCCAAAGGCTCTAATGCTATGTTAACCGTAGCAAGAATCATGTTAGCAGGAGTAGAGATGCAGATAAGCAATGGGGAACAATATGCTTTCAATGGTAGCTTAGGCCATTAATGTAAATAGTGACTATTTGGTGTGGGGGGGGGGGCGCGGGGTCTGTATGGTTTAGAATTACGAGCATGCTATGTGTACATGACCTTACTTGTCCCCTATACAAATGGAATTCTGCTGAAATTAAATTAGTGTATATCCATTGTGTTTGTAAAAATAGCTGACATTTAACAAAATCAGGTCATTTTATTGTTTTGTTTAACTAAAAGTTGTTTGTTGTGTAATATCATTCGGCCAAAATTGTGGCCACTGTATGGAATGTAAACAAACAACTATGAACAACCAAAGATCAATGTTTGTAGCAAAATTGGATGGTTAAGTATGGAACAGACATGCAACTGGTGTGCATGCTGGATTTATTTAATAAATGCACGAAAGTGTTACAATTTTTTATATGAGCCCCTATCTTGTTTCACTAAAAAAATATTTGTATTAAAATTGAAGTTAAATGTTACTAGATAATTAATCGCACACATTTCTGGGATTCATAACTTGATTTGATCCCATAAGCAGGACCAAGCATGTTGCCACTAGAAGCAGAACCCTATATTTGCTAGAGAATCTCCTAATTAATCTAGAGCAACTAGAGAGAGATTCTTTAACCATAAAATGCGGTTGAACATGTTGTGCATATTCCCCCCGCGGAATTACTCAGCTACGTAAGGAAAAAGATCTTAATGTTAAGTAACATCTGCATGGAGTAATATCGTCTTTGTCCAGTTTTTTCCAATTATCAATTGGTCCTGCAATAAAGCCTGCAGCTGAGTCTCCGTTTAGACCAAAAATTAGAATACATTCCGGGAAAATCAAATCTTCCAATCGAGCTACCGAGAAACAATAATGAAAAAGCTTTCGGACTAAAAAAGATCCACAGCTGGAAAACCTTCTTTGAAGATGAAGTTTTCGCTACGATTTGGCCGCAATTTGAGGACCATAAGATCTACTAATTTGGCTGGAGTACAGACATTCCAATGGGGTTTGATCACGTCTTTTGTATCACTTTGCCGTAACTTTTTATTTATTAATCTTTTTTTTTTTTTAAAGTTGAAAAGAAAGTAAATATTATAGTTATAAAGTATGAACTACCCCTTGCTGTTGCAACAACCTTTAATAAAGAGTTGTGTTCTGAATAGTTAGTTGGTGTTAGGCGTGACCATTGCTGGCGTATCTTTGGTGTGTCTTTATTCTATCTGGGGAAACAAATAAGCTACTACAAAGGACAATGGATCAGTAGTTGGTTCCGAAGAAGGTATTGTCCTAGATCAGACCATACTTGGATTGAGGACACAGACTAGACACCTCCACACGGCGAAGGACACAGCCAATTCTGAATGTGGGTTTTGTCCGCATTAAAGAATTTGGCTATTACTTTCTTAGGGAATTTTTGAAGCACTTAGATCAGGTTAGTCAAGAGAGAATTGTCAATAGAGAAATAGGAAGTTATTATGCACTCTCGATTTTGTTGGTAACCATTCACAAACACGACAAATTCCATTATATTCTAATTGTTTTCTATTCATACACTGAAATGTTGTCTGATGTGGTCCCGGAATCAATATTCTTTCTTAAAAACTCTACATTTTGAACCATATACCAAACAGCCTTGGCGCCTTATAGATCATTGGTTCTTATAGCAGGCGAAGAATAATTTACCATTATCACTAAATATAACAAATCATTGTCAATCCTCAAAAACATTATATCGGTTGTTCTGAATCGCATGATGTTGGTGAGCACTACCGTGTGTTATTTTTAATTTATTTTGTATATGAGTATGTGTTATAAAAAAATAAAAAATCAGATTTTTTTTTTTTTTTTTTTTTTTTATAAATTAATGTGCATTAGTTGAAAAATGTGTTGGGGAGGAAATTGGGAAAACCAACATAGAATTCAGTTATCCAAGAAATAACCCCCTGCAATCATCCTAGTTCATGAGATAATCAAAACGAATACTTCTAAATTAATTAGTAGATTAGTCAAATACGGGAACGTCAGTGACTCCACTACTCATAGTTTTACTATAATGCATACTGATTTGAGAAATAATAAAAAAAAAAAAAAAAAAAAAAAATTTCACAAATTTTTAATATGAATCTATCTCAAAAAAAGCTAAAACAATATAGATATTTATTATTTAAATATGAGAATTTGTAATTTTCAAACTAGCACATGCAAACTTGATTATATTTCTTCAAATGCATGATACTCGCAAAATCTTCATGAACGAATGTCACTCAAAAGTTAGCTCATATTCCTCATGTTTGCTTTGATGACTGATATATGCGATCAATTATCTCGTCTATTTTTATTTTTTATTTTTAAGTTATTTAATTCAACATAGAATTCCAGCTACATATTCATTTCTCGTCTTCTTTTCCAATCCCCAACGGGGGGGGGGGGGGGAAAAAAAAAAAAACCTCTCCAATGATCAGTTAGAGCGCATAATGCCTGGTAAGCCTGAATATCAAGACAGTACCAGTAAATCTGGACTATATATGGTATCCTACATTGTATACAAGTTTAATACGAGTGATAAAATTTCAAATAGCAGACACATATCCAATTCAGCAAGCATAAACACAAGAATATTTACTCATGTTTTCACAATAAACACTGTAAAAACGCAGCAATCATAAACTGGTAAAATAAACTGCAGAAAATGTAAATAACGATAATACCAAGATTGTTGACCCAGTTTAGCACTAAGGCCTAATCTGGGGGATCAGGGGTAAGTCCGTTTGAAAGATTTTCACAACTGCCTTTCAGGGATTACGTTTACGAAGGAACCAAATCAGATTTCGACTCAAAGGTTTTATTCATATACCATCAAGATCTCATAAACCTTACTAAATAATAACAAACCCTATCTCTGTATATCAACCGAACAGTAACCCTGGTCCCAGTCACTACAGCCAAAAACGAGGCCCAAGGTTACAATCATATACACGGACCCGGCAAATCAGTACCTACATATCCAAGATCAAAAGCTCATTTACAGGGAAGGGGAATTTTGAGAGAGAGAGAGAGAGAGAGAGAGAGCACGAGAGACTCAAGCCCAAAGCAAAGAATCAGAATGAATACCAAGGGACACCTCTAAACACATAATAGAGGTAAGAAATGATCACAGCCATACAACAAAGAAGAGAAAGCACAATCCGGTCCTCAACCAAGCAGCCAATAGGAAGCTACCACCAGGTTTTTTTTTTTTTTTTTTTTTTTTTCCGCTTAAAGAGTTGCTCACCTACAATTTAGTAGCGTTAAGTGCAGGGGCGGACCTAGAATAATTTTTGAGTGGGGGCGAGATTAGGAATGGAGTTAGCTTCCTAAAGTTGAAGGGGTGGGGGCTTACGGGGGTTCGGGGGCAGCGCCCCCGAAATTTTTTTTTTTTAGAGTTGTTGAATAGTTTAGATTTAGTTGTATTTTCCCAACTAGTTCATGCTATATAGGCCATGAACGAAACCTCTCACCCTGCATCAAACCCACAAATATATTCACTCTGACCATGCAACACTTTTTGCAATCACAGGCGGTCAAAATGAGATTTACATAATATACCAATTCTTCAGCAATATTAGCCACCTGAACTACTATGTGGCCAAAATACTTTCCTTTCGAATCGTGGACTTCAATTGTCAAATCATCTCCAAACCCTTCTGGCAAGCTGTATTCAAGTGGGAAGGAAATTTAACCATCCAACTCTATGAGATTGAAGAACATGTAACAAGATTAAAGAGAAAAATATTACATACAAAACATGAGTTTCACTAGATCCTGGCTGCATTCGAGATAGAAAAAAGCTAAAAAAACTGTTAAAAAAAAAAAAAAAAATTTTTTTTTTTTTGGTTTTTTTTTTCAGTGGGGGCGGCCGCCCCCGCTGGGCCCTTCGTGGGTCCGCCCCTGGTTAAGTGTCATATTAACACCACTTAGACTGAGATTATAATTTCAGTGGGGCTAAATAACATTACTCTTTTTGAAAACATGTTTTTAACTTTCAAGAACAATAATAAACAAAATAATGTGGTTCGATGATGTGCCTATACAGAGTAGCATTTTCATTATTGATTTCTTGATGACAACAACATTTACACAGTAAATAGTATATCACAAAGCACTTAATACAGAAACAAAATCCTTGACTGCAAGAAGTGAATCTCAAAATAAAATAAAATCACTTCCCTCCACCAATTTTTTCAATACTCAAAAACTTAAAGATGGAAGAATTATTTCCAAAAGCTTCTATATATGGTCAAGTTTCTCAACCACGTGTTACTTTCTACTGTATATGTATTCTAATTAAATTCAGTTATATTAAGAAATAGGAATGAAGCTGAAACTGCTGAAGCTGATCGAATGAAGGGAAAATCAGCTGAACTGGGGAGAAAATAATTGGCAAGGAGTACACATCAGCATCCTCGCTGGCAGCTGCCTCCAACAGATCAAAATAGGAATCATCCAGAAGATAGGGAGCTGGACATTCTAGAAGATTGGGATAGAAGAAAAGTTGGTTGGAAATTGTTGCATAAAACTGAATTTCTAGGGCAGTGCATATTCTGTTATTTGATTTTTTATTTTTCTTTCATTTGTATTATAAATACTCATGCAATGTAATTATTCTATTGGAAAGAAGAAATGAAAGCATCATAAGAGCCAAAGAAGAAATGAAAGCATAAGAGCCTTTCTTCTATTCAAGTATTTTCTTCCATTTTAGTTGCTGCACCTTCAAAATTTATATGTTATCAGAGCTAAAATGAAAGAAACACGCGATCAAAACATTTGATCTCATAATGATGAACTGCATCCAACTGCTAACCAAAATCAATCAACACTCACTGCTCATGATCCAACTTAGCCCACAAGTCCTTTTTACATTGGTAACATTGATGGCTCGGGTGCAATGCTAGTCACACACATTCTGGATTCAAATAATTATCATTCATGGGCTAGATCCATGAAGAGAGCCCTACATATTAAGAACAAATTGGGGTTCATAAATGGTAGCATTTGTGAGCCATCATACTCCAGTGATCCCCTGATGGAACATTGGTTGTGATGTAACGATATAGTGATAACTTGGATTAGATGTGTCAAGACGGATGGGCCGACCAGACCGGTGAAAATCGGCCCGGATCGACCAGGGACCGCGGGCCGACCCGTGACCCGAGCAGGCGGTTCACGGGTCAAGAGGTGTGACCCGCGGGCTTCGTGGGTTGCACCTTTATGGGCCGCGATTAACTGTGACCCGTGAAAAAAAAAATTAAATATTATAGTTAAGTAGGTGCCAACCTAATTGAGATGTACTTAAACTATAAATTATAGTAAAAGTAGGTACCAACCTAGTTGAAATGTACTTATACTATAAATATTTGATAATAGTAATTAGAAATGCATTTAGTTGTTATTTGTTCAAGTTAAATTTAACTTTTCAAAGTTATAAATAATTCATGTAACATTAGATTTGAATTCCATGTAAACATTTTTTAGTATAAATATGAATTTATCATTTTATTCAATTCTTAGTTTACATTTTCTTTAAAGAAAAAAAAAATTTGCTATAAATATGAAAAATTCTATATTTTTATAATTTTATTTATACAATTATACGTGCCAAACCGAAACAAACCTTGACCCGTGATCCGCATGGGCTCGACCCGGATAGATCAGCGGGCGAGCCTGGGTTGTAGTCCAAAATTGTGGGCCGACCCGTAACTGGCCCATAGCGGGCGAGCTTTTTTTTCACTCGGGTCGTTACCAGACTTATATGTTGGTGGGCCGACTCGGCTCGGACCACTCGGATTGACACCTTTAACTTGGATGCAAAATATAATGGCAGTAGATATCAAATGCAACACAGTTTATGCAGAGATTGGTCATCAACTCTGGCTGGAATTAGAGCAACGTTTTGCTCAACAAAATGCACCAAGGATTTTTGAAGTAAAACAAGGGATTACAGCCTTATTGCAAAATTATGATTGTGTAAGTGTATATTTTTCCAAACTGAAAACCTTAGTTGATGAATTGTTGAACTATGAATCCATTCCCAACTGCACTTGTGGAGGCTTGAAAGGACTCTTACAAAGGGATAAAGGCTCAAAATCTGTTAATCAAGCCCTTTCCTAGTCGAAATGAAGTATACTCAATTGTCCAACAAGAAGAGAAAAGGAGGGAAATATCTAATACTAGTTTGAGCAATGACTCTGTAGCTTTGATGAACATGACAATACTAATAAGCAATATGGTGGATCACAAAAGAAGGATAGGTACTATTGTACCTACTGTAAGATCCCAGGGCATTCACTAGAAAGATGCTTCAAGGCCAATACAGATAGACGTGTGTTTTTACTGCCAAATGCCAAGCTATATAGCGAAGAAATGTTTCAAATTGAATGGATATCCAACAAACCACAAGTTAGATGGGAAGGCTAGATCCACGGTGAATCATATGGTTGTAGGCGTGAATTCTGATCCAAAAAATGTAGAAGGCAAATCTCAAATGCCATTGACTCGAGAGCAGTACTCACAGCTTTTAGCACTCTTAAAATCTGCCACTAACACTCAAGTTTCCACCCATGCAGCCAACAATGTTCAAAGCATACTAGCACCCCTTCTACTGATTATAAGATGTCTGGTATATGTTCCTTATCTGTTTTTTTCTTCTAAATCTTCTAGAACTTGTGACATCCCATGAATTTTAGATACAGGGGCAACAAATCATATGATCTGTTCTAAATCTTTGTTTCACTCCATTCAAGCTAAAATCTTGTCCACAGTAGCTCTACCCAATGGGGAAGTAGTACCTATTACCCTCATAGGAACAACCAAAGTTACAAAATTACTCACACTCAGTGATGTTCTCTGTGTTTCTCATTTTTCTTTTAACCTAATTTCAGCCAATAAATTAACTCAGGAACTAAATTGTTGCCTTATTTTTTTCTTTGATAGTTGTTATATTCAGGACCTCTTGAGATGGACAACGATTGGAATGGATGAGGTGAAGCAAGGACTCTACCATATATTGCAAGATGATGTCTCTCCTGCAACTTTATCAAACTCTTAGCCAAGTACAACCTGAAAACCTCTTGCATTATAGGCTGGGTCATTCTTCTTATCTTAGGTCACATGATGATCAATCTTGTGTTATTTTTCCATTAGCAAAGCAACACAAGCTGCCCTTTTCTAATAGCCAGCACAAAACCAATGCTTGTTTTGAACTAATATACTGTGATATTTGGGGCCCTTGCAATGAAGTTTGTCATGATGGTTCTAGATATTTTCTAACTGTAGTGGATAATTTTAGTAGATGCACTTGGATTTACATGTTGAAATTGAAATCCGAAGCCACTACTACCTTGCAACATTTTTGCACTATGGTAGAATACAAATTTGAAACTTAATAAAAATTATTCGAAGTAATAATGGAGGGGATTTTATCATGAAAGATCTTTACCTACAAAAAGGTATTATACATCAAATAGCATGCGTGGAAGCGTCCCAACAAAATGCCATTGCAGAGAAGAAATATCAACACATTTTAAATGTAGCAAGCGCATTGAGATTTCAAAGTGGTATTCCTATAAAATATTGGAACCATTGTGTCCTAACAACTGTATATTTGATAAATAGGACTCCCACTCCTCTGTCAAAACACAAAAACCCTATTGAGGTTCTCTTTAAAACTAAGCCAAACTATGATCACCTCAAAGTTTTTGGATGCTTAGCTTTAGCCACTACCCTTGTTCAAGGAAGACATAAATTTGATCATAGGGCTAGGAGGTGTATATTCATTGGTTACCCCTTTGGCACTATTCACTAAAGGATATAAACTACTAGATTTAGATAATAAAAAAAATTCTCTCTCGAAATGTGATCTTTCATGAGATTGTTTTTTCCATTTAAAATTGAGAAAATAACCTGTCATGACTCTTTGCTAAGTCTCGATGATCTCAGTTATACCAAAAATCCTATTATTTCCAACACTAGCCTACCCCCTCATCATAACATTGAATCCCAGATGAATGACATGGCTACTACTGAACCACCCAGTTTGGAAACAAATGAAGCTGTTGAACCTGATAATAGTCCCCTGCAAAGAACCAGAACCTGAGCAAACCACCTATACACATTTGCCTCGAAGGTCAAACAAATTAAAAATGGCTCCAGCACACCTCCAAAACTTTATATGCCAGCAGGCCACTTCACTTGACCCATCTCAATTGTTGGATGATCAAAAGGTACAAACACAATCAGCTAATCATTTTCCTCTTACTGCTAGCATGACTTATGAAAAGTTATTATACCATACAAAGCTTTTGTGACCTCAATTACCTCATACGCAGAGCTCAAAAACTACTTAGAAGCTAGCTTGTCTCTTGAATGGAGAGCTGCCATGAAAGCTGATATTACCGCCCTTGAACTCAATGATACCTGGGTGATTGTCAACTTGGATTAGTCTTATTGTACATTGGGATGTCCATAATGGACACCCGGTGCCCCCTATTGGATGGAGTGTCGGTGGGTCCGACACTCCGTCCAATAGGGGGGCGCCGGGTGTCCATTATGGACACCCCAATGTACCCATAACATCACCCTTGTCAACTTACCTCCTGATAAAGAAACAATAGGTTGCAAGTGGGTGTATAATATTAAATTTAATGCTGATGGGATTGTATAAAGATACAAAGCGAGACTCGTTGCTAAGGGATACACGCAGCAAGAGGGGTTGGATTATCATTAGACTTTTTCACTAGTAGCCAAAATGGTAACGGTAAGAACCTTGCTGGCAATTGCAGCAGTTAAAGGATAGATTTTACAATAGTTTGATGTAAATAGCACATTCTAGCATGGAGACTTGGAAGAGGAAGTATACATGGATCTACCACCTGGATATCTTGGCAAAGAAGGGAGAAAAGTGTCAAACTCAAGAAAAATCTTTATGGACTTAAGCAAGCCTCTCGCCAATGGTATTCAGAACTTTTGAATTTTATCATTCAGCAGGGGTACTCTCAATCTAAAGCTGATTATAGCTTATTTACAAAAGGGACTGACGCTTCTTTTACAGCCATCTTAGTGTACGTGGATGATATAATAGTTGCTGGTAATTGCATAGAGACAATCAATCAATTGAAGTGTTCTCTTGATAATCAATTCAAAATAAAAGATCTTGGGAAGCTAAAATACTTTATTGGCATTGATGTTGCCTGATCAACAAAATGGATCTACTTGTGCCAACGAAAATATGCTTTGGATATCCTAGGAGACTTAGGTACCATTGGATCAACTCCTGCCAAGATTCCTCTAGATCAAAACGTTAAACTATCCACGGAAGATGAAAACCTTCTACGTGAACTTGCCCTCTACAGAAGATTGATTGGGAGATTTTTGTATCTTACCATCACGAGAGGCCTGATATATCCTACTCAGTACAATTATTGAGTCAATTTATGGATAATCCTAGACTACCACACTTACATGCAACACACAGTTTTACGGTATATAAAGAGATTGCTAGGGCAAGGATTATTCTATACTGTGGATTTTGAAATTCAGCTTAAAGGATATAGTGACTTGGGGAGCTTGTCCATACACTAGGAAGTCTGTGACAGGATATTGTGTTCATAGGGAGTTCCTTGGTGTCTTGGAAATCGAAGAAGCAGGGTGATATCTCTAGGTCATCTACTGAAGTAGAGTACAGGGCAATGTCCAATGTATGCTGTGAATTAACTTGGTTTGGCTATCTATTTAAAGACTTACAGATTGCACATCCACAAAGTGCAAAATTGTATTGAAATAACAAATCCGCCATACATATTGCTACAAATTTTGTTTTTCATGAAAGAACAAAACACATAGAGATAGATTGCCTCTTGAATCGGGATAAAATTCAAGAAGGGAGCATTTCAACTGAATATATGAACAGAAAATGTCAGGTGGCAAATATTCTTACCAAGAGCTCGGGCTCACAAAATTTCTACTCAAGTATGTTCGAGATAGGAGTAGTAGATATCTATTCTCCATCTTGCCGGGGGCTATTAAGAAATAGGAATGAAGCTGCTGAAGCTGATCAAATAAAGGGAAAGTCAGCTGAACTGGGGAGAAAAGAATTGGCAAGGAGTACACATTAGCATCCTCGTTGGCAGCTGCCTCCAACAGATCAAAATAGGAATCATCAGAAGATAGGCAGCTGGACATTCTAGAAAAGGGATAGAAGAAAAGTTGGTTGCAAATTGTTGCATAAAACTAAATTTCTGGCGCAGTGTATATTGATCAGATTCTGTTATTTGATTTTTTATTTTTCTTTCATTTGTATTATAAATACTCATGCAATGTAATTATTCAATTGGCAAGAAGAAATGAAAGCATAAGAGCCTTTCTTCTATTCAAGTCTTTTCTTCCATTTTATTTGCTGCACCTTCAAAATTTATAAGTTATGTACACAACTAGTTTCTATCTATCCCCTAATTCCATCACTAACTCTAGATGGATAAAAATCAAACAACTCCATGGGCACACATTGAGAGCTCTTCCATGATCTTGCATGCAGTTTAAGTATGTCTCCAGCTGTATTCATTGTTTTGGTTCCACAATTAACTTGAAGCACAAGACACAGCTTTGTCACCGCACCAATCTGCAACATTTCTTGAAGAACTCGATGAGTTGCAGAGAATTTCGAAATAGAATGTAAAATTCTAACTCCCCTTTCACTTGCAACTTGTGAAACCCTAAGTATTTTCTTCGACACAATGGCCAATCCTGCACTGTGCTTTAATAATTCTGCTCTTCCTTCTGCGCATTGGCATAGAAAATCCAACACCGTTAGCATCATTTCACAAGCCCTTTTGTTTGACGTGTCGAGTAAAAGGTCAATTAAAGAAGAAACTGCTCCTGCTTCCACCGCTTTGATCTTGTTTCTTCCCCATGGACAGACAATGGTAAGAATTTTCAGAGAGGATTTTGAGGCTTTTTGAGAAATCTTATCCTTCAAGATTTGGACTAATTCGATGAAGAATTCAGGTTTTAAGATGGTTAGCTCTGTTGGATCATCAGCTACTTCAAACATGGATTTCAGTAGCATAACAGCATAAGCTCGAGATTCATATCTCCCATGCTGAATTATATGCGTTAAGGACTCAATGAATTGATCACCATTGTTCCTTAAGAGGGACTTAAGGCTGGATTCGGATAATTGGAGATGGACAAGAATGCTCAAAGCTTCATCTCTAATTCTTGCCAATTCCAATAAATCTTCTGATTCTTCAATTGAAGATTCTACCATGATTTTCTTAACAATCAAGGAAGCTAAGAATTCTGCCGTTCCTGCTTTCACCATGCATACTTTATTCGTTTCGTTTTCAAAAGCTATGGATTTCAATCTTTGTAGACATTTCATTTGCATTTGTGGAGATTTGGCATCTTTGAATATCTTCAGGAGTTGTGGTTTGCTGATAGGAGCCTTAGGTGTCGGGTACCTTTCGATGCCATGGGAGGCATGGAGGACGCACCACGATTGGATGAGTCGTCGAACTGTGATGTTTGGAGTCAATTCTGAATCTGAAATGACTTGTTTTGTTACCGGACAGGTACCATTATTCCAAGAGAACATCCATTTCTCTATACTTTCTCGATCATATGTTATGCCCGATGAGACCGTCACCGGATCTTTCATAATCTCTAGAGTGATGGGGCAGAGAAAATATGGTGGAATCTGAATTTGATCCATTTGAAACTAGTTATAAAGATCAAGATTTTGAAGTTTTTGCGGAGAAGACGGTGAAGCTGTTTGAGGAGTTATAGATTGGTTTGAAGATGTTAAGAGTTGAGAGGGTGGTTTGATTTTATATGAAGAAATGAGAGAGATTTAAATGGGAAAGTCGAACCATGGAATTGTGTGTGTGTGTGTGTTTTAGAGAGAGAAGTCTTTTTTTAATAGCTTATCTTTGGAGGTTTTGACTTGGAGCAGTAATCTGTACAGTTGTTATTCATGTATTAGAAAAGTCCAACCATGGAATCGTGCGTGTTTTAGAGAGAGAAGTCTTTTTTACTCCATAGCCTATCTATGGAGCTTTTGACTTTCCCTCTCTATAAGAATTTTTACCCACTTATATCTACGAACAAAAGCAAAAATGAATAATGTTATTTATGAACAAAAGCAAGAATGAAATGTTAGGGTTAAAATGGTGGAGGGCAATGTTGTGGATTTTCAATTTCATCTGAGGGCAAAATAATTCATGAAGGCTCAACGGCATTATCCACTTTATATCCATACTAAAAAAAAAAATCTTAACTTCTTGTAATGTGTTATCAAACGTGTACCGTAGGAAAATGATATGTTGTATATATATATAAAAAAAAACTCGTTAGAATGGGTATCAAATGGTGGCCAGGTGATTCATTGTCACTTAAAAATTAATAACTATCATCATTGATGATAAAATATCATTACTCAAAAGTAAATGCTTATGATAATGGCGCTATAACTTTTATTCGAACTTTTTCTATATATTTTTATTTGTAAAATTTTAAAATCACATGATAATAATTATTATAATTATTTGAGTTTATTTGAATAAAGTATTGGAAATGATTGTACATGATGATGATAATACATAATAAAGAATTATTTTTATTACCATTCAATATATTTTCTTTTCTTTTTTAACCAAAAAATGTCAATATATGATTCTCATTGTATGGTCGTTTATAACAATAAAAATATAAATTGTTATCATTTTTGCAACAATCAACCAATTGATATAAAACAAGTATAAATATAAATTTTCGGAAAATGAAGTTGAAATATTTGCAGTTGAAACAATATTGAGCTATAAAATTTTGGAAGATGCTACGTGTATCAAATAGATTACATAATCAAACGTGGCGGCCATCTATTGGGGGCGCCTACAATAGAGGATCAACACGTGTTGATTATGTAATTTATTTTGTACAAATAGATTCTTCCTAAAATTTTAGCACCTATCGAATTGGTTTTAGTCCACTTATAAGTACTCGAGAGAAAAAGAAAACTCGTGCTTAAATATGTGGAATATATGACTGAAATTGTATTTGTACCACGTGAAAGATAACGTGTGTTTTTTATTTTCAAAATTGGCTGCTCCATGCATCTTTAATGCCGACGTGTACTTTGGCCACTCTTGTCACCATGCAATATTGACCAAGGATTTTGCAATTTCATTCTCTTACTTTTGTGGCTTACGTGAATGCGAAAAAGAATAATATTATCTAATATTATTGATGTTACGATATTACCATATATTATTAAAGAGTATATTCAGTTAAGATGGATGAATTATTTAATTAATTCTATCATTTAATGATATATATCCTTCAGATCGAGATTGTAGCACCACTGGTGCTAACAGGGGCGAAGGGAGTGGAGGGAGGCTTGAGCTTTAGACAAAGAAGTCTAGAGCAGCATCTCCCTTCGTGTGTATCTAGAAGCATTATGGACAAACCTATTCGGCTCTCACTTACACGGATAAAATTAATAAACGTCATGATGTAAATAAAAAATAAAAAGGGACTCGTAAAACAGAACTATAGACGCAATCTAATACTTTGCTTTTCTTCTATGCATATTATCATGGTTTCATTAATGAAGTGGCCCTGTATTTAGAAATTTAAGTGTTAAAGTCTAATTGATATGACGAGGATTTAATTGCATAATTATGAGATCTTAAATTTGAATAACAATGTCAATAATAGATGGAAACACGAGTTGTAGTGACTTGAATGATAATAGTAAACTCAAAAAACTAAATCAAAGAATGCACTATCGTAACTAGTATAACTTATGGCCATAAATTACTTATTTAATTATAATTCAAATTATAAGTATTTCCACATCATATTTGAATAAAAAAAATGTGCCTTAATTCCTTGTACTAAAAAGGCTAACGGATTCAAAAGACTCACAAAATAGAGAAAATGTAGAGTCAACCATCACAGGCCAAATTGCTATCTATATATGGCTGTCATCTCTTTGAATGGTCCTCATGGCTATAATTAATACACAGAAGTCACAAAAAATTTAATGATGTGAGATTGTGAATCAATATACGTATGTGCTGAGCTAGGTTAAGAGGAGAGAGAAACCCTTGCGTATATTTTGCGTTTTTGAGTGTGGACATGATTCAATTCGATAAAATTTGTGTTTTTGAGTGGACATGATTCAATTTGATAAAATTTTCATTCGAAGAAAAATTGAACTGAACTAGCCACCAATAATAATTATGTACAAGAGACGCAATGGTTTGTGTGTAGTAGCGAAATCATATTGGACCAATACTCGATTCAGACTAATCTTTTTTTTTTTTTTTTTATCTTCATAAATTATAAAAATTAAATCGAGAGATTGTACAAAAAATTAGAATCAAATTAAAATTTGATTTTACAGATAGAACAATAATCGGATCACATTCGTCTCATTTTTATTTCTAAAACTCAAAACCTGTTAAATTTGAATCAAATAAAACTAGTCAATGTTGACCCTATTCGTGTTGTTTGTGGAAAAATGTCCACCCACCCCCTAGCGTTTTTTCGTGTATTGAATTGTACATCGAAAAATAAGTTATCTAGATACGATAAGTTTTGACTGTACTAGAAAATAAAATGAGCAATTCTTTGTATTTTTAATAGATTCCGACGAGAATGATTGGTTCTTAAAAATCTAATTTTAATCCCCACCAAACACCCTCTAAGTGAGGAAAAAGTGACTCACAATATGATTGTTAGTGGTTTTCTGTTGCCTAATTATAAAAAATACGAATAAAGTGTTTGCTCAATTTTGCACGGGTAAAATGCAATTATTGATTACACTTAAATACACATATAAGCAATTAAAAGTTTATCTAAAGCACAATATTAATCAATTAGGTCAATTACCGCATAATTAACTCTAAATAATACATAATTATTCAACCCAATCATTCAATCCACAAAAGAAAAAGGAAAAAAAATGAAAGTTAGTGGAGGTGGAGTTTATTTTTTTGAATTTCATGTTACAAGTCAATATATATGTAATGATTGACTAAAAAGACACGTGAATTAAGTAATCAAATTAATACTGATAACACTTGGGACGAGAAGAGAATTGGGTTACTGATTTGGGTTTTCTCGTTCATTTTCCCCTTATTTCTCATTTTCTTTTTATTTGTACTTCATAAGTTCAATTACTCTTTTACCCGCAAATGCAATATAGGAATTGGGTTCAGCAATAATGATATCTCCAAACATACCAAAACTAGCTGTTACCCCACCAGTAGTAGGAGATGTAAGGATTGATACATAAAATAACTTTTTATTTGATTGATAATCATATAAAGCAGACGATATTTTAGCCATTTGCAAGATAATAGTCGTTTCGACATAATTTCTGAGTTCTCAATTGTCAAACCTTGCTCCTAGTAGTTGTTTATAAGGACGAGGACCTGTGTAGTACAAACGGGAGATTGGAGGCCTAAATGTCAGAAGTCCTAAACATTAGGGACTCCAAATGAAATTTACTCAATAAAAACTGGGGGATTTTTCAAAATAACCGGGTCAATTGGCCCTTTTAAGGGTTTTATAGAAAAGTTTATTTTACCTTTAATAAAATGTGTTTCTTTATTGCAAGACATGTCATTTTATCTTAAAGTAAGTTTTGGATTTATTCTATATTTCTTATATCCTGAATTTTAATACATAAATACATTCTTTGATCTAATATATTAGCATAATCTGTTATTTTTTGTTCGTATTCTTTTATAAGTTTATCATATATTTCAGACATTTTATCTATATTTTCTAGTTGGGATCTAATACTTCCTATTTTTTCTAATATCTTTTTTAACAAATCGTCTAATCCTTTAATTGTATATCTTGACATAACTGAATACTATTATCATGAAAATTGTTATAGCATTATAAAACAATGATATAAACATTATGGTAAAAAATAATTCAAACATCGTGAATAATCATAAACATTTATGATCCCTGCGATTCTTTAAGATTTTAAGAAAATTCTTTCAAAATTTAACAAGAAATAGTAGTTCTACCTTAATTTTGATATGGATCTCTATTCTTAGATCGAGTGACCTTCAAACTCTGAATATGCAAATTGTTCCCTTCAACAGCCTCTTGCCTTAACAGGATCTTTGCTATTTCAGCTTCTTGCCTTCACTATATCGTTTCCAAAGATAAATTCCTAAACTTGGATTAAAGAAAAACTGTATTGATTGTTAAAATAAGAAAGAAGTTTCTTCTTAAATATATCAAGAATATATGGGAATAGAAATTTAAAAACTTATTCTTCTATGAAAGAAATGAAATATTATTGATATTCAATGATTATATCAAAAGATAGGAATGTTTTGGCTTTCTCACAATTTGAGAGCTCAAGTGTTTTTCTAACTCATTCTTTCTTTATCTTAACCTAAATGCTTCTATTTATACCACTACACGAGGCTCGATTATTGAGCCTCTTACATCATTCATTATCATACTCCACTAATGGAGTTCCATTACAACAGTATACTACATAATTGTAGTTCTATTATTGCTTCCAGTTGTCCATCTTTCTTTCACATCTTTTTTTTCTCTATTGTCTACATATAGAGTTGGCAAGATTTTTCAATAATGTTTGGCATAATGGTGAGACATTTTATCTTTTTATATCTTTGTCTTCTTTTCATTGGGTAGCATGTGGGGTATTCCCTTAATTGACATGATTTCATCTTATCTTTGTATATCTTTGTTTTCTTTTCATTTGGATACCATGTGGGGCATTCCCTTAATTGACATAATTCATGTATAGTTGATGGATTTCCATGAATATGATGGATATCAAATTTTTGGATATACTCTTTTAAAATTGAAAATTTTTCTTTTCTATTATTTGTCATGATCATCCATCCTTCATACTAGCATATGCATTGAAATTTTTTATCATATAAGTTTTTTGTCATATTATAGAGAACTTTCTTCCCTAGAACTCTTCAAGATTTTATCCATGATTTGTTAATATTTGGTAATGACTTTCTACTTTGGCCTACTTCAATCTGGAAATTTCGGTCTACATATCCAATTGTAATAATATTCTTTACAGGATAATATATCATTCCATCAATTTTCTGGACTGATTGAATAAAATTTAAGACATATTGATCTTCCCTTGGCAAATTTTGAAATTTCTCATCGGAAGATATCATCAAGTTTCTTAATTTCTTTTAAATCTTTTCCTAGATAAATTAGGTCCAAGAATCCATAGTTTGCTACCATCTTGACCATGTTAGGGTCTCCATTATTTGTAATGATCATTCTTGGGTAGACATGTTCTCTTGGGAAGATGAAATAAGATTCATCATCTTGTAATTTATAAACAATCTTCGCAAAAGTTTTATATTCTTCTTCTTTTGGCGTTAAAGGGGTCTCATCATCTTCATCTGCTCTGATTTTGATTACCCTTGTATGCTTATCATCATTTTTTATTGTCACATTTCAGGGATTTTCCACGATCGCATCTATTTTTATTTGACTTGGTACACTGCTGCTTCCGCTTGGTATACCTGTTTGTATTCCCTGTTGGGTATCATGAGATTGTGTTAAAGTATCAATCTTTGTATTTTTTTTTTTTTTTTTGGTATTTGTATACTCTAATTGTGCTTCAAGAGTATCAATTCGATCTTTTATTTCATTGATAACTTTGTTATGGGATTCACTGATCTCAAGTAATAATTTAACATTATAACTCAAGGTTTCAGCTAATGTCTTCATTCCAATTTTTATTTCATCGGCTTCATCTTTGGCAAATGCTGTCGCATATTTATTTCTGATATCACCTGTTTGATATTATCCATCTCCAAACTCGATATTCCTACTTAAAAAATCAGCAAGATACTTATTTATACATTTAATATGAATAATATCAAAATTATAAAATGACAAATATGTGCAATCTCCTATATTGAGGCTCCATTGGTAATATATTTTTAATTAATAATGTAACATTAGAATTGTCAGTTTCAATAATAAACTTTTTAGATAATAGGAATGATGAAAACTTTTTTAGTTCTCTGATAATTGCTAATAATTCTTTTTTATGAGTAGTATAATTTATTTCTGCTTGATTAAAAGTTTCACTTGAATATCTGCGAATTTCATTTAAATCTGTTTTTAATATAGCTGCCCAATACTTATCAGAAGTATCAGCATAACAACTAAGTTATCCTTTTCATCGGCAATTTGAATTTTGGTAAATTTTTACATTCTTATTTTAATGATTTAACTATTTCTATATATTCTTCATTCCATCTTTTAGTTTTTATTTTTCTAAGTAAAACTTGTATTTTATATCTCTTTTTTGAAAGATTTTCAATAAATCCTTCTGCATAATTTAAACATCCTAAGAACTTTTGTATTTGTTCTTTTGATTCTAATTTATTTGGAAAACTTTATATCTTTTTGGATATATGAGTTTGCAATTTTATTCTTCTTTTATCTATTGATAATCCAAGAAAATCAATTTCTTATCTTTCTATTACTGCTTTCTTTTTTGAAAGGACAATTCCTTCCTTTTTGCATTCATTTATGAATTGCATCAAATGATTTCTATGTTCTTTTTTAGTATTAGAACATATTAATATATCATCAACATATACCATTAAAAATTCATCAAACTTTCTAAATATATTATCCATTTTTTTTTGATATATTTGTGGTGCATTTTTAAACCAAAAGACATTACTAACTATTCATATTTACCCTGAGGTGTACTAAATGCAGTATATTGTATACTATTTTCTTCCATCTTAACTTGCCAAAAACCCGATTTACAATCAAACTTAAAATAATATTATTTTCCTTTTACAATGTTTATTAGAAATTCTTTATTTGGTAAAAAGTATCCATCACATTCAGTATATTTATTTAATTCTTTATAATTGATTACAATTCTGGCTTTTCCTCTAACTTGCTCAGAATGTTTCATAACCATAAAAGCTGGACTATTATAGGGTACATTACTAGATCTAATAAGTTTTTGTTCTAATAGTTCTTTTATTTAGATTTTGAATTCTTGTGTATCTTGTATAATATACATCATTGGTCTAACTCTAATTATAACATTTTCTGCAAGTTCTATTCTAGCTTTAGGATGGTATGGTTTCTAAAATAATAATTGATTTTCTCTACATGTCTTTTCTAATCGTTCTATGATTTTTTCTATGCTTATTTCGATGTCTGTTTTCAAGATTTTTTTGTATAAGGTTTTTGTATTTATATCTCTATTTATAATTTGTTTTTTCTCTCATATATCACCACGCTTGGTTGGCCGAACTCTGTAAGGTCTAAATTCCCTTGAAATTTTTAATAAGTGTGCACATGATGTTTGTAACATTATCATATAATTATTTTATTTATAATATTGAAATTGTTGTATGAACTCATTTCCTTGTAATATATCACATTCTAATTTATTATAACTATATATTTTATTTATTATGACTTATTTCCTTCAAGTATTATACTGACATTGGCAACACTATTAATTATTTGTGTACTTTTTCCTGTTACTCATGTTATCTTTATTTTACTATTTTCATTCCATGATTTTATTAATAATTTTTTTAAATATTGTTATATCACTTCCTGTATCTATTAAGACACATGTTGTTATATTTGTTTCTACTATAGTAACTTGTATATATATATATATATATATATATATATATATATATATATATATATATATATATTTAATGGAAAACTTATTTGATTATTCATTTATCTTTTTCCGCATAATATAATTTGACCATTATGTGTTATATATAGTCCTTCTCTTTTTATACTATAATCTTTTAATCCATTTAAAAAATTTATTTCTAATAATATATGAGGATCTGTATTCATACTATTATCTATATAACATGGTAATACCATATTAATTCCTCATATTTTTGTTGGTACCTTAGCTTTTAATTCTGTAATATGTATTTGTCCATCAAAATTTAAATATATATATATGGTTCAACCTTATGAATCGTTAATTATTTATTTCTAATTGACGCTATATGATATTCACTTGCTCCTGTATCTATTAGTATATTTGGTCTTTCAATATGTTATCTTCCATTATAATATTCTCCTTTTATCTTTATATTTTTAGCATTTCTATGAAACTTAATTTCTTTTATATTACTTGTTCTGTCTAACCTTTTTCTAAGGCTTGTTGATCTTTTAATTAATCTTCCATCTCTAAACATTATTTTATCAGAATAATCATCTTTTTTATTTTCTGTTATTTCAGGTTTATCCTTGATTATACTAAATTTATATTCTTTAAGAATTAAATTTATTTGTTTTCTTGGTTCTATTATTTTACTAATATCCTTACATTCCTTATAAACTTCTATGTATGGTTTTTTAGAGTATATTTTTTTCATAATTAGAGTTAGTAAATGTGTACAAAACTCTATATTCTATAGTCATAATTCTGTCTTCTGGTTCCATTATATCATCTCTATGTAGCTTGAAATGTGGTCCTAAGATTTCATTAAAGTTTTTGTCTTTTATTGAGACACAATATTTTGGGTAACAAGTAAATATTAATTTTTGGTATGGTAAGTTTCCTTCTATACTTCCTAAATGATTATCTTTTAAATTTATTATTCTTCCATCATATAAACTTACAGTTAAATGCGAATCTATTTCTTCTCTAAATAAAGATTTAAACATTATTTGTATTCCTACTAAATAAAAATATTGGAGTTTCTCTCGTTTTTTATTAATTTTTGTTAACAATTCATCTACTGTATTTTTTTTTAAAAAGATTTAATTTATGGGTTCCTTGAGTTGTTCTAACATTTATGACTTTTTCAATTTTATGATATTAGGCTAAGACTTCCCATTTTCCTATTTTTAAATTTAAAGATAATTTTCGCATTTTCTTGAATTTGTTATTATCAAATATTATTTTTAATCCATATCCTTCTATTCCTTCATATTCTTGTTTATCTATATTATCTCTTTCTATTTCTTTAATTTCTTTAGTCAGATTCAAATTCATTATTTTCTTCTGAATCTGTTTCACTTATATATACTTTCTTGATCATAATATTATTTAATATCTGATATTTCACTTAATTCACTTTCTATTTCTAAATATTCTTTTTGTAATATTTTAACCTTTTTCTTTTTACAATCAGGGCTTATATGTCATATTTCACCACAATTCCAACATTTGCATTGACTTTTATCTTTTTTTATAAGGTTTGTTTTTCTGTTGTCTATTTGGATTATATTTCCTTTTATAATACTTTCTTCTAGGTTTTATGTATTTTTTCCCTAAAATTTCTAAATTTTTTAAATTTTTTATTTTTGAATTCTCTCTTAATATTTTTTCTTTCAGAATTACATCTCCATTGTGTAGGTTAGAGGTGTCAAGACGGACGGGCCGGCCAGACCCGTAAAAATCGGCTCGGAACGACCCGGGACAGCGAGCCTACCCATGACCCGAGCGAGCGGTTCACGGGCCAAAGAGGTGTGACCCGTGGATTTAGGCTTCACGGGCCGCGGTTAACTCGCGGCACGTGAAGAAAAAAAATTTGAAAAATGGTAGAAGAGCCTGCTTGTTGCAGGCGTAGCATGCAGCTACGCGTGCATGCTATTTAATGTTTTTTTTAGTTTGTAATTGTAATGGTAATATCAAATATTTCATCTATAAATTCAATTAATTGGTAATATTTAGTTCACTTCACTTTCCTTTTTCAAGTTTCAACTACAAATATTATCATCATCTCTATTATATTTCTTTCTTCTTACTACTAAACTGTTTAATATTATTATATTATGGATTCTCACGATTTTTCGTCTCAAAATCATATTTTCAATGATAGTTGCTCCCCAATAAATGTAGAAGATGATAATGTTGCAGAAGTTGGATCATCTCAAAATTCAAGGAAAAAAACAAGCATGAGATGTGTGGCAATTTTTACAGTAAATGAAATGGATGGAAAAGCAGTATGTAATATCTGCAAAAAAGATTATTTCTGGAGATATGGTCAAGGCAACGGCACGCTACGGAGACACAAAGCTAAACATCTAAATGAAACAGGACATTTGGATCCTAGACAAACTCAAATTATTGGTTTTACTAATGCTAGTGGATCAGTCACTTTTACTAATTTTGTTTATTCGCAGGAGCGAATGTGAGTTGGGATGTCGAAATTTTTAGCAGCTCGTAAGATGCCCTTCACATTTGCAGAATATCATTATTTTGAAGAGTTCCTGCAAAAGTACATTCAACCATCTTACAGGAGCGTAAGTAGAAATACTGCTTGTTCTGATTCTATGAAATTATTTTATACAATGATCGAGAATTTAAAAAATGAACTTAAAAAAATTGATGGAATTATGTGTTTCACGTCTGATTGTTGGTCTGGACGAAATCATAATGGTTATGCTTGATAATAATTGGTTATTGCATAAGTGAATTATTACTTTTCGTTTACTTGAATATCCACATAATTGTGCAAATTTGTGTGAAAATTTATTACAAGTTTCTAATGAATTTGGTGTGTTAAATAAACTATTTTGTATTACCTTGTATAATGCAAGTGCTAATAATGCATGTATTGAGCTTTTAATTAGGACGGTTAGACCCCTATATGATTCTAAATTATTTCACATGCGTCGTGTTTGTCATATATATAATTTAGTTGTGCAAGATGGTTTAAAATTAATAACACCACAAATAAGTATAATTAGAGAATCTATTAATTATATTTCTTGTTCAGATTCTAGACAACAAAAAATTGCAAAAAATTGTAAAAATCTTGAATTGAGAAGAAGAAAATTTGTTGATGATGTTCCTAATATATGGAATTCAATATTTTTAATGTTAAAATCGTGTGTTTGCTATACTAATGTTATTAATGCATTTGTTAATTCAAAGCAAAATTAATTTTATATAACTGATTCGGATTAGGAAAAAGCATTTAAAGTTATAAATTTTTGAAACCTTTTTATAAGGCAACAAAAGTTAGTTCTGGAATTTATTATCCAACTAGTAATTTTGTACTTTTACAATTAGTAGAAATTGCGGACAGTTTTCATCATTTAAAGACGATCCATTTTTCTTTCAAATTATTTACTCAATGGAGGAAAAGTTTAAAAAATATTATGAAAACATGCCACTAATTTTTCCACTGGCAGTTGTAATGAATCCTCGCATTAAGTTGTTTGGTGTTCATTGTGCTTTAGAATCACTTTCTGATACATTAGCTTTTAACATAAATATTACAAATCGACAATTGGATACTTTTATTAATGAAATGTATAACGACTATTTTATTAAATATGACAACAATGAAAATATTTCTTCTTCTACAAACTCTAGTACAATTTCGAAAGGTAAATCTTCTTTTTTCTCCATAATAGTTAAGAAACGTAATGTTCTTGGTTCTTCATCTACAACTTCAACTGCAAATTCAAATACCACACCTGTTGAATTAGAAAGATATTATCAATTTGATCATTATAGTTTAATACCTGAAGAAGAAGTGGATAATTTAGATATTTTACGATGGTGGAAATTAAATGAGTGATCATATCATGTATTATCTAAAATAGCACAAGATCTACTAACAGTTCCAGTCTCAACAGTGGCATCCGAGTCTGCTTTTAGTGTAGGTAACAGGGTATTAGACGAAAGAAGATCTAGACTTAAAGAAGTATTTTGGAATCTTTCATATGCGTGAAAGATTGAATATTCGCGGATCGAATGATAAAAGATAAAATTATTGATGAGATTGCTGAAGACTTAAAAAATCTTGAAATTCCTAAGATTGATTGGAAAACAAAAATATAATTTTTGAACAACTAAATTATAGTTAAGTAGGTGTCAACCTAGTTGGGATATACTTAAACTATAAATTATAGTAAAAGTAGATGCTAACCTAGTTGAGATGTACTTATGCTATAAATATTCGATAATAGTAATTGACATGTATTTAGTTGTTATTTGTTTAAGTTTAATTTAACTTTGTAAAGTTATAAATAATTCATTTAACATTAAATTTGAATTCTATGTAAAAATTTCTTGATATAATTATGAATTTATCATTTTATTCAATTCTTAGTTTATATTTAACAAAATATATATATATATATATATATATGAGAAATTCTATATTTTTATAATTTTATCTATGCAATCATACGGGCCAAATCGGAACGAACCGCGACCCGTGACTCGCATGGGCTCAACCCGGATGGGTCAGCGGACTGGCCTGGGTTGTAGTCCAAAATTGTGGGCCGACCCGTAACTGGCCCAGAACCCGCAGCAGGAGGACTTTTTTCACGCGGACCGTTACCTGGCTCACATGATGGTGGGCCGACCCGGCCCGAACCACCCGGATTGACACCTCTAGTGTAGGTTTTTCCATATCTTCACAACACATCTTAGTTAATCTTCCTGATTTTTTCATCAATTGTCTTTGTTGACATATATATATGCAAGTCTTTTAAATAAGAAAATTATTCTTAATCCTAAAGATCTAAGTGTTTCAGGATTTTCTTTAATATATTTCTCAAATTCTATTCTGAAATATATTCCCCATGATCATATTAAGTTATTATAGTACATATCTTTATATATATCTTGATTTTCATTACTATAAAATTGGATATAGTGATATTCTTTAAATTCACAAGTATATTATTTAATTTTACACATATCACACATATTGTTAGGTTTATTAATTTTATCCTAACATTTTTTTTCTTTTATTTCTTCTCCATCAAAATTTTTTATCCAATATTCTCCTAAAAAATTATCTGAAATATAGTTTACTAATCTTTTTATATCTTCTCTATTGATTTTATTATTTCTGTTTGTACATTTCTTTTTATTAATATTTTTGTATCATTATTTATTCCAGCCCACCAGTTCCTAACATTTCCTTCAAAAGATACTACTATGATTAACGGGTTTATCATAATCCAATATCCTTCTTTCAGTACTTTCACATGTATCATCTTTATCACTCCTATCTTAAAAGAGTGATCATATTATTCACTATTCATTTATGTTACACTCATTTTCACACAGAAACTGGTTTAGTACTGTAGCTAATATGGATTTCCACTGTTCATAAATATCTCATTCTCACGCCACAATTGTTGACTGAAGGAATTGTTGCATAAATATCTCCTCTATAAAATTCTTCAAGCTTTGGCGATGGTTTGATATTTTAAATATCTTCTATATATATATATATATATATATATATATATATATATATATATATCTTCTTCTACCATCATCTTCCAATTTATTCTCTCTCTCTCTCTCACTCACTTTTCTCGTGGCGAACTCTTTCGGTAAGGTTCATATTGTTTTTTGGTCTCGTGTTTGACATTTGTTATTTTTTGTAGTTAGAATATCCTTGTGGATCGGAAGATTATCGAGCAATATCTGAAATGGGTTGGTGTTGTTAATTATTCAAGTTTTTCAATTATTTTCACTACATTAATTACCTTTGCTTCATCTTGTTTAGGAGGATTACAGGCTAAGAGACATGATGAGCTTCTTCACAAGTTCACGAAGGCTGGTGACTTGGATTGAATCACTTCAAGTGTAGTAAACAAGTGACAAAATCGTGAAAGGAAATGACACATTCAGCAGATAGCCATTTTTCCATTTTGAGATGAAGCCAATACATTTTGTGTTTCCATAGCATCATGGCTGGTAACTCCATCTTGATCCTGTATTATGAAGAGAGGAATAATATGAATTTTCAAACATGGATCAAGAGAAAATGTAAATTTATTTCTTAGCCTTAAGATTTTGTTGTGATTGATAGATTATTGGGTTTTGAACACGTGGTTACTATTGCAAGAAAAAAAATGTGGAATTTGATATCAGTATATACTCACGTGTAGGATTTGCTGAGAATAATGTAGATATTCTTCACACATGCTAAGATTTTACCATGTTTAATCACTTTTTTTTTTTGGCAATTTTAGCGTTCCTTATTAAGCTACATCAAAATCGTTGTTAGAATCACCCAAATAACATTAAAAAAAAAAATTAATATCAACTCCGCATAATACGGAAAGAGCTCCGCATAATATGGAGCATTAACTCCGTATTATGCAGAGTACGCTCCGCAAAATTTGGAGTTGGTGCTCTACAGAAATGCGGAGCTCTCCGCATTCTTGCGGAGTTCTGTGAGGCTTGAGCTCTGCATTATGTGGATTGTAGCTGCTCCAGATATGGTTTTATGGTGGTTTGTACAATAGAAGATCATATGGACCCACAACCATCTAATGGACATGAACAATTGAAACAAAAAATTAGTGATCAATATGAAGTTTCGCTAATAGTTTAGCGGATTCATGTAGTTTACTAACCTAAGCAAGTAGTATGCCTATTTTTCACAGAATTAAAAACCAAATAAATGTATTGTCGACCTTTGTTCCAAACCTTAATTGGGGTTTTGAAATTTTGCCTTTGTGGGTTACAGTGATAACTTATAATAATCAATAAGCATGAAATATGACTCTACAAAAGGAAGTATTTTTGTTTTTTGTCTCTACATAGTAGCAGTATATTTTTCAACATTTTCAAGTATGTATCCTAAATACTATTCATGAATAAATTTAAAGATGGACTTTAAAGAATATAATAAAACTTTCATGAAGGTAGTATATATTTGAAATGACATGACACATGACATTTCAGTGCCCATTTGCTGTCTGCTAAACCTCTTGCAGTTTGTAAAATGTCAATTCAACCTACTAGACTTTAAAGGTTAAATCAAAATCGACAGAACTCAAGATGGGAATCATATTGGCTAATCTAAGACAATGCACATAAGTATTAAATAATCAAGATTTATAAGAGGACTGCCATATATATCATCAATAGCTCTCAAGTTTAACACATGGTGTATAGAAATTAAATTGAATAATTTGTTTATCATATTACATAAAATTAATAAGCAAAAAAAAAAAAAAAAAAAAAAAAATTTACTCCGCATTATGCGGAGCACCAGCCCCACATAATGCAGAGCTATCTCCACATTATGTGGAGCTTACTCCGCATAATGCGGAGTTAGGGCTCTGCATTTCTATGGAGCTCTAACTCAGCATAATGCGGAGTTTGTGTCATTATTTTTTTTCTAACATTTTTCGATTTTTTTACATTCTTTTTTTACGTACTTTAACTAATATATTTTAAGGTAATATAAAATTAGAAATGTGAAATTGAATATGTATGTTAGAATTTATCTGAAAATTTCTTCTGTGTGTCTGCACTTGCGTCTTTTTTTATTCTATTTTTTAGTCAACATTTTTACTTATTTACATTTCACACAACTTATTCCATACATACATATAATAAATTCAAAATTTCTTATATGTCTTCGCACCCGCGCCTTTTTTATTTTTTTTTGCCAAAAATTCAACTTCTTTACATTTTACACAAATTTATTCCATACATACATATAATAAATTCGAAATTCCTTCCGACTCCGCACCCGCGCCTGTTTTTTATTTTTATTTTTATTATTTACCAAAAATTCTATTTATTTATATTTTACACAAACTCATTCCATACATACATACATATAATAAATTCAAAATTTCTTTTATGTCTCCGCACTCGCGCTTTTTTTATTTTATTTTTTTTGCCAAAAATTCTACTTATTTACATTTTATACAAACTCATTCCATACATATATATAATAAATTCCAAATTTCTTCTGTATCTCCGCACTCGCGCCCTTTTTTATTTCCTTCTCTTTTTGTCAAAAATTCTACTTATTTACATTTTATACAAACTCATTTCATACATACATATAATAAATTCAAAATTTCTTCCGTGTCTCCGCACCCGCGCCTTTTATTTATTTATTTTTGCCAAAAATTTTACTTATTTACATTTAACACAAACTCATTCCATACATATATGTAATAAATTCAAAATGTCTTCCGTGTGTTCCACACCCGCCTTTTTTATTTGTTTTTTTTGGCCAAAAATTCTATTTATTTATATTTTACACAAACTATATATATAATTTCACTAATTCATAATTTAATTCAAAAACATTAGAAAATATTACATTCCATACATACATGAAAATCAAAATTCCTTTCAGAGACGTGACTTCTTGGACAGGTAGTGGTTGCCGAAAGAGAAGACGAGGTAAGTCCATGAGCACGTCGTCTACAGTTGGGGTCTCCTCTAGGAGTTCAGGTAATAACGGAGCAATTCTCGAATCAAGTAGCTCATATCCTGAACCTAGTGTCTCAACCAATATTGATCTTGCAGCAGTTTATGCTAATTTCCTTAATCAGAAGCAACAACCAGAGCGTCGGGTAGAAGTCCCCAAGTTGTTATATGATGGTACATTAAGGGAACACATTTATTTATTCCACTCTTATTCTACACGTGTACAATTTTCATAAATAAGTTATTGCAACACCTAATTTGAGGACTTTTGTCTCTCTGAAACATATTGAACCGCACCATGGAGCTATTAGAAAGGCGACAAACTTATTTATCGAAATCTTGCTTCAACAGGTATTCCATATTTCTATTACATGGCAGCTGGTTTAGTTCAAGAGAGTGGATGTGGGATTCTTTCTGATAATTCATTAGAGATTCATGCAGGCATTGAAAATGCAAGATATTTTTGTGGGCTTGACGCCTTTAATCAGAAGCATCAGTATACAACTGATCATCAGTTAATTACAAGTACGAACGGCCTGATGAACAATTCTCCGTTGCCACCATTGCCTAGTGAAGATGTAGCAACTTCTGAAGGGATGGTGTGGTCCAGCTTTGACTTAATGTTGCCAAATCACATATTTCGGTCAACAGATCATACGGCAGGGATTAAACAAGATTTGGAACAGTTGAATGGAAATGGGAACCCATTCAGCATGCTGAATCTTGAAGCCATTTTCAGACCTTAAGTCTTGATGAGGTTCCCTTTTATATCTTAGTTTTGTATAGGTTAAAATTACTATAAAGACATATACTACTGCTAAATTTGTAATCGTACATAATAATAACAATAAAACTGCACCAGATTTACACAATTCTTTCATGGCAGCAAAACTTCGGGGGTAGGGGTCTGATAAAAACCTTCCAAAGCGCTATGCTATGTTAACCGTACAGTCTGTACAGATAGATATGCAGATAGCAAGGGGGGTCTGATGGTTTAGAATTACGAGCATGCTATGTGTACATGACCTTACTTGTCCCCTATACAAATGGAATTTCCCTTGGAATTAAATTAGTTGTATATCCATTGTGTAAAAATAGTTTGACATTTAACAAAATTCAGGTCATTAATTGTTTTAACTATTAAGTGTTGTTGAAATCATCGGCAAAATTGTGTGCCACGTCATGGAATGTAAACAAAACTATAAACCAAAGATCAAGTGTAGCAAAATTGGATGGTTAAGTATGGAACAGACATGCAACTGGTGTGCATGCTGGATTTATTTAATAAATGCACGACACGTGTACAATTTTTTATATAAGCCCCTATCTTGTTTCACTAAAAAATATTGATTAAAATTGAAGTTAAAGTTAACAATTAATTAATCGCACACATTTCTGGGATTCATAACTTGATTTGATCCCATAAGCAGGACCAAGCATGTTGCCACTAGAAGCAGAACCCTATATTTCTTCTAGAGAATCTCCTAATTAATCTAGAGCAACTAGAGAGAGATTCTTTAACCATAAATAATTCGGTTGCACATGTTGTGCATTATCCCCCGCGAATACTCCGCTAGTAAGAAAAGCTCTTAATGTTAATCGAGTATTCGGTTTTCCAATCAATTGTCCTGCAATAAGACCTGCAGCTTCTCCTAGGCCAAAAATTAGAATACATTCCGGGAAAATCAAACTTCCATCGAAGAGAAACAAATGAAAAGCTTTCATAAAAATTCTCGTGGAATCGAGAATGAAGTTTTCGCTAGATTGGCCCATTCTGCCATAAGTATCTCTATATTTTGCTGAGTACGATTCAATGGGTTTGATCACAGTTCTTTTTGTATCACTTTGCGTATTTATTATTATTTTTTTATCGAGTCAAAATATATTCGAGTTATAAAGTATGAATTACCCCTTTGCTGTTGCAACACCTTCTAAAAAGAGTTGTGTCTGAATAGTTAGTTGGTGGGGACAATAACTTACAAAGACAATGATCAGTAGTTGGTCCGAAAGGATGATCAGCCATACTTGGATTGAGACACAGCCTAGACTCCCACGGGAGACAGCAGTGGGGAATTTTCTGCACAGAGATCAGTTAATTCAATAAGAAATGTCAATAAGAAATAGGAGTTAGCACTCGATTTTGTTGGTACCATTCAATTGAATCCAATTCAATTGTTTCCTATTCATCCACTTGAAATTTTCTAGTTCCATCAATTTTTTTCTAAAACTCTAATTTTAATCTCTACCAAACAGCTTGGGCAAGTGTCATGTGTAGGCAAGAAATTACACTTTAAAATAAGAACTTGTTCACAAAACAATTATAGGTGTTGCGTTGGTAGCACTCTTGTGGGTGATTTTTTTATTTTTTAAGACGTTTGTTTTATAAAAAATAAAAATCTGTCGAAGTCTACTTGCATGATTCTTAAAATAATGTGCAGTAGTTGAAAATGTTGCGGGGAAATTGGAAAACCAACATAGAATTCAGTTATCCAAGAAATAACCCCCTGCAATCATCCTAGTTCGACGAGATAATCAAAGAATACTTTCTAAATTAATTAGTAGATTAGTCAAATCATGAACGTGTTACTCCATACTCATAGTTCCCTATAATGCATACTGAATTTGAAAATAATAATGAATCTCTTTTGGGAAGTTTAATTTCACAATTGCTATTGAATCTATCTCACAAAAAGCTAAAACAATATAGATATTTATTTATTTAAATTTAATTTAATTTTCAACATGCACATGCAAACTTGATTTATATTTCTTCAAATGCATGATACTCGCAAAATCTTCATGAACGAATGTCACTCAAAGTTGAGCTCATATCTCATGTTTGCTTTGATGACTGATATATGCGATCAATTATCTCGTCTATTTTTATTTTTTTATTTTTAAAGTTATTTTAATTAACATAGAATTCCAGCTACATATTCATTTCTCGTCTTCTCATCACGACCTCTCCAACTGATCATTTAAGAGGATGGCTGGTAGCCTGATAGGCTGATACCAGTAAACTGACTATATGGTCATTCTGATGATCAAGGTTAATACCGAGGAAAATTTCAAATAGCAGACACATATCCAATTCAGCAAGCATAAACACAAGAATATTGTATAAACTGTAAAAACGCAGCAATCATAAACTGGTAAAATAAACTGCAGAAAATGTAAATAACGATAATACCAAGATTGTTGACCCAGTTTAGCACTAAGGCCTAATCTGGGGGATCAGGGGTAAGTCCGTTTGAAAGATTTTCACAACTGCCTTTCAGGGATTACGTTTACGAAGGAACCAAATCAGATTTCGACTCAAAGGTTTTATTCATATACCATCAAGATCTCATAAACCTTACTAAATAATAACAAACCCTATCTCTGTATATCAACCGAACAGTAACCCTGGTCCCAGTCACTACAGCCAAAAACGAGGCCCAAGGTTACAATCATATACACGGACCCGGCAAATCAGTACCTACATATCCAAGATCAAAAGCTCATTTACAGGGAAGGGGAATTTTGAGAGAGAGAGAGAGAGAGAGCACGAGAGACTCAAGCCCAAAGCAAAGAATCAGAATGAATACCAAGGGACACCTCTAAACACATAATAGAGGTAAGAAATGATCACAGCCATACAACAAAGAAGAGAAAGCACAATCCGGTCCTCAACCAAGCAGCCAATAGGAAGCTACCACGAGGTTTTTTTTTTTTTTTTTTTTTTTCGCTTAAAGAGTTGCTCACCTATAATTTAGTGGCGTTAAGTGTCATATTAACGCCACTTAGACTGAGATTATAATTTCAGTGGGGTTAAATAACATTACTCTTTTTGAAAACATGTTTTTAACTTTCAAGAACAATAATAAACAAAATAATGTGGTTCGATGATGTGCCTATACAGAGTAGCATTTTCATTATTGATTTCTTGATGACAACAACATTTACACAGTAAATAGTATATCACAAAGCACTTAATACAGAAACAAAATCCTTGACTGCAAGAAGTGAATCTCAAAATAAAATAAAATCACTTCCCTCCACCAATTTTTTCAATACTCAAAAACTTAAAGATGGAAGAATTATTTCCAAAAGCTTCTATATATGGTCAAGTTTCTCAACCACGTGTTACTTTCTACTGTATATGTATTCTAATTAAATTCAGTTATATTAAGAAATAGGAATGAAGCTGAAACTGCTGAAGCTGATCGAATGAAGGGAAAATCAGCTGAACTGGGGAGAAAATAATTGGCAAGGAGTACACATCAGCATCCTCGCTGGCAGCTGCCTCCAACAGATCAAAATAGGAATCATCCAGAAGATAGGGAGCTGGACATTCTAGAAGATTGGGATAGAAGAAAAGTTGGTTGGAAATTGTTGCATAAAACTGAATTTCTAGGGCAGTGCATATTCTGTTATTTGATTTTTTATTTTTCTTTCATTTGTATTATAAATACTCATGCAATGTAATTATTCTATTGGAAAGAAGAAATGAAAGCATCATAAGAGCCAAAGAAGAAATGAAAGCATAAGAGCCTTTCTTCTATTCAAGTATTTTCTTCCATTTTAGTTGCTGCACCTTCAAAATTTATATGTTATCAGAGCTAAAATGAAAGAAACACGCGATCAAAACATTTGATCTCATAATGATGAACTGCATCCAACTGCTAACCAAAATCAATCAACACTCACTGCTCATGATCCAACTTAGCCCACAAGTCCTTTTTACATTGGTAACATTGATGGCTCGGGTGCAATGCTAGTCACACACATTCTGGATTCAAATAATTATCATTCATGGGCTAGATCCATGAAGAGAGCCCTACATATTAAGAACAAATTGGGGTTCATAAATGGTAGCATTTGTGAGCCATCATACTCCAGTGATCCCCTGATGGAACATTGGTTGTGATGTAACGATATAGTGATAACTTGGATTAGATGTGTCAAGACGGATGGGCCGACCAGACCGGTGAAAACCAGCTCAGATCGACCCGGGACCGCGAGCCGACCCGTGACCCGAGCAGGCGGTTCACAGGTCAAGAGGTGTGACCCGCGGGCTTCGTGGGTTGCACCTTCATGGGCCGCAATTAACTGTGACTCGTGAAAAAAAAAATTAAATATTATAGTTAAATATGTGTCAACTTAATTGAGATGTACTTAAACTATAAATTATAGTAAAAGTAGGTACCAACCTAGTTGAAATGTACTTATACTATAAATATTTGATAATAGTAATTAGAAATGCATTTAGTTATTATTTGTTCAAGTTAAATTTAACTTTTTAAAGTTATAAATAATTCATGTAACATTAAATTTGAATTCCATGTAAACATTTTTTAGTATAAATATAAATTTATTATTTTATTCAATTCTTAGTTTACATTTTCTTTCAAGAAAAAAAAATTTGCCATAAATATGAAAAATTCTATATTTTTATAATTTTATTTATACAATTATACGTGCCAAACCGAAACAAACCTTGACCCGTGATCCGCATGGGCTCGACCCGGATGGATAAGCGGGCGGGCCTGGGTTGTAGTCCAAAATTGTGGGCCGACCCGTAACTGGCCCATAGCGGGCGAGCTTTTTTTTTTTCACTCGGGTCGTTACCAGGCTTATATGTTGGTGGGCCGACTCGGCCCGAACCACTCGGATTGACACCTTTAACTTGGATGCAAAATATAATGGCAGTAGATATCAAATGCAACACAGTTTATGCAGAGATTGGTCATCAACTCTGGCTGGAATTGGAGCAACGTTTTGCTCAACAAAATGCACCAAGGATTTTTGAAGTAAAACAAGGGATTACAGCCTTATTGCAAAATTATGATTGTGTAAGTGTATATTTTTCCAAACTGAAAACCTTAGTTGATGAATTGTTGAACTATGAATCCATTCCCAACTGCACTTGTGGAGGCTTGAAAGGACTCTTACAAAGGGATAAAGGCTCAAAATCTGTTAATCAAGCCCTTTCCTAGTCGAAATGAAGTATACTCAATTGTCCAACAAGAAGAGAAAAGGAGGGAAATATCTAATACTAGTTTGAGCAATGACTCTGTAGCTTTGATGAACATGACAATACTAATAAGCAATATGGTGGATCACAAAAGAAGGATAGGTACTATTGTACCTACTGTAAGATCCCAGGGCATTCACTAGAAAGATGCTTCAAGGCCAATACAGATAGACGTGTGTTTTTACTGCCAAATGCCAAGCTACATAGCGAAGAAATGTTTCAAATTGAATGGATATCCAACAAACCACAAGTTAGATGGGAAGGCTAGATCCACGGTGAATCATATGGTTGTAGGCGTGAATTCTGATCCAAAAAATGTAGAAGGCAAATCTCAAATGCCATTGACTCAAGAGCAGTACTCACAGCTTTTAGCACTCTTAAAATCTGCCACTAACACTCAAGTTTCCACCCATGCAGCCAACAATGTTCAAAGCATACTAGCACCCCTTCTACTGATTATAAGATGTCTGGTATATGTTCCTTATCTATTTTTTTCTTCTAAATCTTCTAGAACTTGTGACATCCCATGAATTTTAGATACAGGGGCAACAAATCATATGATCTGTTCTAAATCTTTGTTTCACTCCATTCAAGCTAAAATCTTGTCCACAGTAGCTCTTCCCAATGGGGAAGTAGTACCTATTACCCTCATAGGAACAACCAAAGTTACAAAATTACTCACACTCAGTGATGTTCTCTGTGTTTCTCATTTTTCTTTTAACCTAATTTCAGCCAATTAATTGGCTCAGGAACTAAATTGTTGCCTTATTTTTTTCTTTGATAGTTGTTATATTCAGGACCTCTTGAGATGGACAATGATTGGAATGGATGAGGTGAAGCAAGGACTCTACCATATATTGCAAGATGATGTCTCTCCTGCAGCTTTATCAAACTCTTAGCCAAGTACAACCTGAAAACCTCTTGCATTATAGGCTGGGTCATTCTTCTTATCTTAGGTCACATGATGATCAATCTTGTGTTATTTTTCCATTAGCAAAGCAACACAAGCTGCCCTTTTCTAATAGCCAGCACAAAACCAATGCTTGTTTTGAACTAATACACTGTGATATTTGGGGCCCTTGCAATGAAGTTTGTCATGATGGTTCTAGATATTTTCTAACTGTAGTGGATAATTTTAGTAGATGCACTTGGATTTACATGTTGAAATTGAAATCAGAAGCCACTACTACCTTGCAACATTTTTGCACTATGGTAGAATACAAATTTGAAACTTAATAAAAATTATTCGAAGTAATAATGGAGGGGAGTTTATCATGAAAGATCTTTACCTACAAAAAGGGATTATACATCAAATAGCATGCGTGGAAGCGTCCCAACAAAATGCCATTGCAGAGAGGAAATATCAACACATTTTAAATGTAGCAAGCGCATTGAGATTTCAAAGTGGTATTCCTATAAAATATTGGAACCATTGTGTCCTAACAACTGTATATTTGATAAATAGGACTCCCACTCCTCTGTCAAAACACAAAAACCCTATTGAGGTTCTCTTTAAAACTAAGCCAAACTATGATCACCTCAAAGTTTTTGGATGCTTAGCTTTAGCCACTACCCTTGTTCAAGGAAGACATAAATTTGATCATAGGGCTAGGAGGTGTATATTCATTGGTTACCCCTTTGGCACTATTCACTAAAGGATATAAACTACTAGATTTAGATAATAAAAAAAATTCTCTCTCGAAATGTGATCTTTCATGAGATTGTTTTTCCATTTAAAATTGAGAAAATAACATGTCATGACTCTTTGCTAAGTCTCAATGATCTCAGTTATACCAAAAATCCTATTATTTCTAACACTAGCCTACCCCCTCATCATATCATTGAATCCCAGATGAATGACATGGCTACTACTGAACCACCCAGTTTGGAAACAAATGAAGCTGTTGAACCTGATAATAGTCCCCTGCAAAGAACCAGAACCTGAGCAAACCACTTATACACATTTGCCTCGAAGGTCAAACAAATTAAAAAGGGCTCCAGCACACCTCCAAAACTTTATATGCCAGCAGGCCACTTCACTTGACCCATCTCAATTGTTGGATGATCAAAAGGTACAAACACAATCAGCTAATCATTTTCCTCTTACTGCTAGCATGACTTATGAAAAGTTATTATACCATACAAAGCTTTTGTGACCTCAATTACCTCATACGCAGAGCTCAAAAACTACTTAGAAGCTAGCTTGTCTCTTGAATGGAGAGCTGCCATGAAAGCTGATATTACCGCACTTGAACTCAATGATACCTGGGTGATTGTCAACTTGGATTAGTCTTCTTGTACATTGGGATGTCCATAATGGACACCCGGTGCCCCCTATTGGATGGAGTGTCGGTGGGTCCGACACTCCGTCCAATAGGGGGGCGCCGGGTGTCCATTATGGACACCCCAATGTACCCATAACATCACCCTTGTCAACTTACCTCCTGATAAAGAAACAATAGGTTGCAAGTGGGTGTATAATATTAAATTTAATGCTGATGGGATTGTATAAAGATACAAAGCGAGACTCGTTACTAAGGGATACACGCAGCAAGAGGGGTTGGATTATCATTAGACTTTTTCACTAGTAGCCAAAATGGTAACGGTAAGAACCTTGCTGGCAATTGCAGCAGTTAAAGGATAGATTTTACAATAGTTTGATGTAAATAGCACATTCTAGCATGGAGACTTGGAAGAGGAAGTATACATGGATCTACCACCTGGATATCTTGGCAAAGAAGGGAGAAAAGTGTCAAACTCAAGAAAAATCTTTATGGACTTAAGCAAGCCTCTCGCCAATGGTATTCAGAACTTTTGAATTTTATCATTCAGCAGGGGTACTCTCAATCTAAAGCTGATTATAGCTTATTTACAAAAGGGACTGACGCTTCTTTTACAGCCATCTTAGTGTACGTGGATGATATAATAGTTGCTGGTAATTGCATAGAGACAATCAATCAATTGAAGTGTTCTCTTGATAATCAATTCAAAATAAAAGATCTTGGGAAGCTAAAATACTTTATTGGCATTGATGTTGCCTGATCAACAAAATGGATCTACTTGTGCCAACGAAAATATGCTTTGGATATCCTAGGAGACTTAGGTACCATTGGATCAACTCCTGCCAAGATTCCTCTAGATCAAAACGTTAAACTATCCACGGAAGATGAAAACCTTCTACGTGAACTTGCCCTCTACAGAAGATTGATTGGGAGATTTTTGTATCTTACCATCACGAGAGGCCTGATATATCCTACTCAGTACAATTATTGAGTCAATTTATGGATAATCCTAGACTACCACACTTACATGCAACACAAAGTTTTACGGTATATAAAGAGATTGCTAGGGCAGGGATTATTCTATACTGTGGATTTTGAAATTCAGCTTAAAGGATATAGTGACTTGGGGAGCTTGTCCATACACTAGGAAGTCTGTGACATGATATTGTGTTCATAGGGAGTTCCTTGGTGTCTTGGAAATCGAAGAAGCAGGGTGATATCTCTAGGTCATCTACTGAAGTAGAGTACATGGCAATGTCCAATGTATGCTGTGAATTAACTTGGTTTGGCTATCTATTTAAAGACTTACAGATTGCACATCCACAAAGTGCAAAATTGTATTGAAATAACAAATCCGCCATACATATTGCTACAAATTTTGTTTTTCATGAAAGAACAAAACACATAGAGATAGATTGCCTCTTGAATCGGGATAAAATTCAAGAAGGGAGCATTTCAACTGAATATATGAACAGAAAATGTCAGGTGGCAAACATTCTTACCAAGAGCTCGGGCTCACAAAATTTCTACTCAAGTATGTTCGAGATAGGAGTAGTAGATATCTATTCTCCATCTTGCCGGGGGCTATTAAGAAATAGGAATGAAGCTGCTGAAGCTGATCAAATAAAGGGAAAGTCAGCTGAACTGGGGAGAAAAGAATTGGCAAGGAGTACACATTAGCATCCTCGTTGGCAGCTGCCTCCAACAGATCAAAATAGGAATCATCAGAAGATAGGCAGCTGGACATTCTAGAAAAGGGATAGAAGAAAAGTTGGTTGCAAATTGTTGCATAAAACTAAATTTCTGGCGCAATGTATATTGTTCAGATTCTGTTATTTGATTTTTTATTTTTCTTTCATTTGTATTATAAATACTCATGCAATGTAATTATTCAATTGGTAAGAAGAAATGAAAGCATAAGATCCTTTCTTCTATTCAAGTCTTTTCTTCCATTTTATTTGCTACACCTTCAAAATTTATAAGTTATGTACACAACTAGTTTCTATCTATCCCCTAATTCCATCACTAACTCTAGATGGATAAAAATCAAAGAACTCCATGGGCACACATTGAGAGCTCTTCCATGATCTTGAATGCAGTTTAAGTATGTCTCCAGCTGTCTTCATTGTTTTGGTTCCACAATTAACTTGAAGCACAAGACACAGCTTTGTCACCGCACCAATCTGCAACATTTCTTGAAGAACTCGATGAGTTGCAGAGAATTTCGAAATAGAATGTAAAATTCTAACTCCCCTTTCACTTGCAACTTGTGAAACCCCAAGTATTTTCTTCGACACAATGGCCAATCCTGCACTGTGCTTTAATAATTCTGCTCTTCCTTCTGCGCATTGGCATAGAAAATCCAACACCGTTAGCATCATTTCACAAGCCCTTTTGTTTGACGTGTCGAGTAAAAGGTCAATTAAAGAAGAAACTGCTCCTGCTTTCACCGCTTTGATCCTGTTTCTTCCCCATGGACAGACAATGGTAAGAATTTTCAGAGAGGATTTTGAGGCTTTTTGAGAAATCTTATCCTTCAAGATTTGGACTAATTCAATGAAAAATTCAGATTTTAAGATGGTTAGCTCTGTTGGATCATCAGCTACTTCAAACATGGATTTCAGTAGCATAACAGCATAAGCTCGAGATTCATATCTCCCATGCTGAATTATATGCGTTAAGGACTCAATGAATTGATCACCATTGTTCCTTAAGAGGGACTTAAGGCTGGATTCGGATAATTGGAGGTGGACAAGAATGCTCAAAGCTTCATCTCTAATTCTTGCCAATTCCAATAAATCTTCTGATTCTTCAATTGAAGATTCTACCATGATTTTCTTAACAATCAATGAAGCTAAGAATTCTGCCGTTCCTGCTTTCACCATGCATATTTTATTCGTTTCGTTTTCAAAAGCTATGGATTTCAATCTTTGAAGACATTTCATTTGCATTTGTGGAGATTTGGCATCTTTAAATATCTTCAGGAGCTGTGGTTTGCTGATAGGAGCCTTAGGTGTGGGGTACCTTTCGATGCCATGGGACGCATGGAGGACGCACCACGATTGGATCAGTCGTCGAACTGTGATGTTTGGAGTCAATTCTGAATCTGAAATGACTTGTTTTGTTACCGGACAGGTACCATTATTCCAAGAGAACATCCATTTCTCTATACTTGCTCGATCATATGTTATGCCTGATGAGACCGTCACCGGATCTTTCATAATCTCTAGAGTGATGGGGCAGAGAAAATATGGTGGAATCTGAATTTGATCCATTTGAAACTAGTTATAAAGATCAAGATTTTGAAGTTTTTGCGGAGAAGACGGTGAAGCTGTTTGATTGAGGAGTTATAGATTGGTTTGAAGATGTTAAGAGTTGAGAGGGTGGTTTGATTTTATATGAAGAAATGAGAGAGATTTAAATGGGAAAGTCGAACCATGGAATTGTGTGTGTGTGTGTTTTAGAGAGAGAAGTCTTTTTTTAATAGCTTATCTTTAGAGGTTTTGACTTGGAGCAGTAATCTGTACAGTTGTTATTCATGTATTAGAAAAGTCCAACCATGGAATCGTGCGTGTTTTAGAGAGATGTCTTTTTTAATCGCCTATCTATGGAGCTTTTGACTTTCCCTCTCTATAAGAATTTTTACCCACTTATATCTACGAACAAAAGCAAAAATGAATAATGTTATTTATGAACAAAAGCAAGAATGAAATGTTAGGGTTAAAATGGTGGAGGGCAATGTTGTTGATTTTCAATTTCATCCGAGGGCAAAATAGTTCATGAATGCTCAACTACTTGTAATGTGTTATCAAACGTGTACCGCAGGAAAAAAAAAAAAAAACCTCGTTAGACTGAGTATCAAACGGTGGCCAGGTGATTCATTGTCACTTAAAATTAATAACTATCATCATTGATGATAAAATAGCATTACTCAAAGTAAATGCTTATGATAATGGCACTAAAACTTTTATTCGAACTTTTTCTATTTTTATTTGTAAAATCTTAAAATCACATGATAATAATTATTAAAATTATTTGAGTTTATTTGAATAAAGTATTGGAAATGATTAATGTACATGATGATGATAATAATAATAAAGAATTCTTTTTATTACCATTCAATATATTTTCTTTTCTTTTTTAACCAAAAAATGTCAATATATGATTCTCATTGTATGGTCATTTATAACAATCAAAATATATAATATAAATTGTTATCATTTTTGCAACAATCAACCAATTGATATAAATATAAATTTTCGGAAAATGAAGTGGCCAGCATGATTTGCAGCGATATTATTGTATAAAATATTTGCAGTTGAAACAATATTGAGCTATAAAATTTTGGAAGATGCTACGTGTATCAAATAGATTACATAATCAAACGTGGCGGCCACCTATTGGGGGCGCCTACAATAGAGGGTCGACACGTGTTTATTATGTAATTTATTTTGTACAAATAGATTCTTCCTAAAATTATAGCACCTATCGAATTGGTTTTAGTCCACTTATAAGTACTAGAGAGAAAAAGAAAACTCGTGCTTAAATATGTGGAATATATGACTGAAATTGTATTTGTACCACGTGAAAGATAACGTGTGTTTTTTATTTTCAAAATTGGCTGCTCCATGCATCTTTAATGCCGACGTGTACTTTGGCCACTCTTGTCACCATGCAATATTGACCAAGGATTTTGCAATTTCATTCTCTTACTTTTGTGGCTTACGTGAATGCGAAAAAGAATAATATTATCTAATATTATTGATGTTACGATATTACCATATATTATTAAAGAGTATATTCAGTTAAGATGGATGAATTATTTAATTAATTCTATCATTTAATGATATATATCCTTCAGATCGAGATTGTAGCACCACTGGTGCTAACAGGGGCGAAGGGAGTGGAGGGAGGCTTGAGCTTTAGACAAAGAAGTCTAGAGCAGCATCTCCCTTCGTGTGTATCTAGAAGCATTATGGACAAACCTATTCGGCTCTCACTTACACGGATAAAATTAATAAACGTCATGATGTAAATAAAAAATAAAAAGGGACTCGTAAAACAGAACTATAGACGCAATCTAATACTTTGTTTTTCTTCTATGCATATTATCATGGTTTCATTAATGAAGTGGCCCGGTATTTAGAAATTTAAGTGTTAAAGTCTAATTGATATGACGAGGATTTAATTTCATAATTATGAGATCTTAAATTTGAATAACAATGTCAATAATAGATGGAAACACGAGTTGTAGTGACTTGAATGATAATAGTAAACTCAAAAAACTAAATCAAAGAACGCACTATCGTAACTAGTATAACTTATGGCCATAAATTACTTATTTAATTATAATTCAAATTATAAGTATTTCCACATCATATTTGAATAAAAAAAATGTGCCTTAATTCCTTGTACTAAAAAGGCTAACGGATTCAAAAGACTCACAAAATAGAGAAAATGTAGAGTCAACCATCACAGGCCAAATTGCTATCTATATATGGCTGTCATCTCTTTGAATGGTCCTCATGGCTATAATTAATACACAGAAGTCACAAAAAATTTAATGATGTGAGATTGTGAATCAATATACGTATGTGCTGAGCTAGGTTAAGAGGAGAGAGAAACCCTTGCGTATATTTTGCGTTTTTGAGTGTGGACATGATTCAATTCGATAAAATTTGTGTTTTTGAGTGGACATGATTCAATTTGATAAAATTTTCATTCGAAGAAAAATTGAACTGAACTAGCCACCAATAATAATTATGTACAAGAGACGCAATGGTTTGTGTGTAGTCGCGAAATCATATTGGACCAATACTCGATTCAAACTAATCTTTTTTTTTTTTTTATCTTCATAAATTATAAAAATTAAATCGAGAGATTGTACAAAAAATTAGAATCAAATTAAAATTTGATTTCACAGATAGAACAATAATTGGATCACATTCGTCTCATTTTTATTTCTAAAACTCAAAACCCGTTAAATTTGAATCAAATAAAACTAGTCAATATTGACCCTATTCGTGTTGTTTGTGGAAAAATGTCCACCCACCCCTTAGCGTTTCTTCGTATATTGAATTGTACATCGAAAAATAAGTTATCTAGATACGATAAGTTTTGATTGTACTAGATAATAAAATGAGCAATTCTTTAGTATTTTTAATAGATTCCTAGTAGAATGATTGATTTTAATGAACTATAAAATGTACAATATGATTGTTAGTGGTTTTCTGTTGCCTTAATTATAAAAAGTATGAATTAAAGTGTTTGCTCAATTTTGCACGGGTAAAATGCAATTATTGATTACACTTAAATACACATATAAGCAATTAAAAGTTTATCTAAAGCACAATATTAATCAATTAGGTCAATTACCGCATAATTAACTCTAAATAATACATAATTATTCAACCCAATCATTCAATCCACAAAAGAAAAAGAAAAAAAAAATGAAAGTTAGTGGAGGTGGAGTTTATTTTTTTGAATTTCATGTTACAAGTCAATATATGTAATGATTGACTAAAAAGACACGTGAATTAAGTAATCAAATTAATACTGATAACACTTGGGACGAGAAGAGAATTGGGTTACTGATTTGAGTTTTCTCGTTCATTTTCCCCTTATTTCTCATTTTCTTTTTATTTGTACTTCATAAGTGTATAATAGTCGTTTCGAAATAATTTTTGAGTTCTCAATTGTCAGACCTTGCTCCTAGTAGTTGTTTATAAGGACGAGGACCTGTGTACTACAAACGGGAGATTGGAGGCCTAAATGTCAGAAGTCCTAAATATTAGGGACTCCAAATGAAATTTACTCAATAAAAACTGGGAGATTTTTCAAACTAGCCCGGTCAATTGGCCCTTTTAAGGGTTTTATAGAAAAGTCTATTTTACCTTTAATAAAATGTGTTTCTTTATTGCAAGATATGTCTTTTTTATCTTAAAATAAGTTTTGGATTTGTTCTATATTTCTTATATCCTGAATTTTAATACATAAATCCATTCTTTGATCTAATGTATTAGCATAATCTGCTATTTTTTGTTCATATTCTTTTATAAGTTTATTATATTTTTCAGATATTTTATCTATATTTTCTAGTTAGGATCTAATACTTCCTATTTTTTCTAATATCTTTTTTAATAAATCGTCTAATCCTTTGACTGTATATCCTGATATAATTGAATACTATTATCGTGAAAATTGTTATAGCATTATAAAATAATGATATAAACATTATGGTAAAAAATAATTCAAACATCGTGAATAATCATAAACATTTATGATCCCTGCAATTCTTTAAGATCTTAAGAAAATTCTTTTAAAATTTAACAAGAAATAGTAGTTCTACCTTAATTTTGATCTGGATCTTTATTCTTAGAATCGAGTGACCTTTAAGCTCTGAATATGCAAACTGTTCCCTTCAACAGCCTCTTGCCTTACGGGATCTTTGCTATTTCAACTTCTTGCCTTCACTGTATCGTTTCCAAGGATAAATTCCTAAATTTGGATTAAATAAAAACTGTATTGGCTGTTAAAATAAGAAAGAAGTTTCTTCTTAAATCTATCAAGAATTTATTGGAATAGAAATTTAGAAACGCATTCTTCTATGAAAGAAATGAAATATTATTGATATTCATGGATTATATTAAAAGACAGGAATGTTTTGGCTTTCTCACAGTTTGAGAGCTCAAGTGTTTTTCTAACTCATTCTTTCTCTATCTTAGCCCAAATGCTTCTATTTATACCACTACATGAGGCTCAATTATTGGCCTCTTACATCATTCATTATCATACTCCACTAATGGAGTTCTATTACAACAATATACTACATAATTGTAGTTCTATTATTGCTTCCAGTTATTCATCTTTCTTTCATATCTTCTTTTTCTCTATTGTCTTCATATGGAGTTGACAAGATTCTTCAATAATGCTTAGTATAGTGATGAGACATCTTATCTTTTTATATCTTTGTCTTCTTTTCATTTGGATAGCATATGGGGCATTCCCTTAATTTGCATGATTCATGTATAGTTGATGGATTTCCATGAATCTGATGGATATCAAATTTTTGGATATACTATTTTAAAATTGAGAATTTTTCTTTTCCATTATTTGTCATGAGCATCCATCCTTCATATTGGCATAGGCATTGAAATTTTTTATCATATAAGTTTTTTGTCATATTATAGAGAACTTTCATCCCTAAGACTCTTCGAGATTTCATCCATGATTTGTTAATATTTGGTAATGGCTTTCTACTTTGGCCTACTTCAATCTGGAAGTTTCGGCTTACATATCCAATTGTAATAAGGATAATATATCATTCCATCAATTTTCTGGACTGATTGAATAAAATTTAAGATATATTGATCTTCCTTTGACAAATTTTTAAATTTCTCCTCAAAAGATATCATCAAATTTCTTAATTTCTTTTAAATCTTTTCCTGGATAAATTAGGTCCAAGAATTCATAGTCTGCTACCATCTTAACCATGTTAGGGTCTCCATTATTTGTAATGATCATTCTTGGGTAGACATGTTCTCATGGGGAGATGAAATAAAATTCATCATCTTGTAATTTATAAACAATCTTTGCAAAAGTTTTATATTTTCCTTCTTTTGGCGTTAAAGGGGTCTCATCATCTTCATATGCTCTGATTTTGATTACCCTTGTATACTTATCATCATTTTTTATTGTCACATTGCGGGGATTTTCCATAATCGCATCTCTTTTTATTTGACTTGGTCCACTGCTGCTTCCGCTTGGTATACCTGTTTGTATTCCCTGTTTGGTATCATGAGATTGTGTTAAAGCATCAATCTTTGTATTTTTTTTGGTATTTGTAGACTCTAATTGTGCTTCAAGAGCATCAATTCGGTTTTTTATTTCATTGGTAACTTTGGTATGGGATTCACTGATCTCAAGTAATAATTTAACATTATAATTCAAGGTTTCAACTAATGTCTTCATTCCAAATTTTATATTATCGGCTTCATCTTTGGCAAATGATGTCGTATATTTTATTTCTGATATCACCCGTTTGATATTATCCATCTCCAACTCGACATTCCTACTTAGAAAATCAGCAAGATACTTATTTATACCTTTAATATGAATAATATCAAAATTATAAAATGACAAATATGCTTGCCATATGTGCAATCTCCTATATTGAGACTCCATTGGTAATTTATTTTTAATTAATCATATAACATTAGAATGGTCAGTTTCAACAATAAACTTTTTAGATAATATGAATGATGAAAACTTTTTTATTTCTTTGATAATTGCTAATAATTCTTTTTTATGAGTAGTATAATTTATTTCTACTTGATTAAAAGTTTCACTTGAATATCTGCAAATTTCATTTAAATCTGTTTTTAAAATCAATTTCTTGTCTATCTATTATTGCTTTCTTTTTTAAAGGACAATTCCTTCCTTTTTGCATTCATTTATGAATTGCATCAAATGGTTTCTATGTTCTTCTTTAGTATTAGAACATATTAATATATCATCAACATATACCATTAAAAATTCATCAAACTTTCTAAATATATTATCCATTTTTCTTTGATATATTTGTGGTGCATTTTTTAAACCAAAAGGCATTACTAATCATTCATATTTACCCTGAGGTGTACTAAATGCAGTCTATTGTATACTATCTTCTTCCATCTTAACTTGCCAAAAGTCTGATTTACAATCAAACTTAAAATAATATTATTTTCCTTTTGCAATGTTTATTAGAACTTCTTTATTTAGTAAAAAGTATACATCATTGATCTATCTCTAATTATAACATTTTCTGCCAGTTCTATTTTAGCTTTAGGATGGTATGGTTTCTAAAATAATAATTGATTTTCTCTACATGTCTTTTCTAATTGTTCTATGATTTTTTCTATGTTTATTTCCATTTCTGCTTTCAAGACTTTTTTTGTATAAGGTTTTTGTATTTATATCTCTATTTATAATTTGTTTTTTTCTCTCATCTATCACCACGCTTGGTTGGCCGAACTCTATAAAGTTTAAATTCCCTTGAAATTTTTAATAAGTGTGCACATGGTGTTTGTAACATTATCATATAATTATTTTATTTATAATATTGAAATTGTTGTATGAAGTCATTTCCTAGTAATATATCGCATTCTAATTTATTATAACTATATATTTTGTTTCTTATGACTTGTTTACTTCTAAGTATTATACTGACTTTATCAACACTATTAATTATTTGTGTACTTTCTCATGTTACTCATGTTATCTTTATTTTACTATTTTCATTCCATGATTTTATTAATAAGTTTTTAAATATTGTTATATCACTTCATGTATCTATTAAGATACATGTTGTTATATTTGTTTCTATTATAATAACTTGTATATATATAGCTAATGGAAAACTTATTTGATTATTCATTTATCTTTTTCCGTATAATATAGTTTGACCATTATGTGTTATATATAGTCCTTCTCTTTTTATACTATAATCTTCTAATCCATTTAGAAAATTTATTTCTAATAATATATCAAGATCTGTATTCATACTATTATCTATATAACATGGTAATACCATATTAATTCCTCCTATTTTTATTGGTACTTTGACTTCTAATTCTATAATATGTATTTGTCCATCAAAATTTACATATATATATATGATTCAATCTTATGAATCGTTAATCATTTATTTTTAATTGACGTTATATGACATTTACTTGCTGCTGTATCTATTAGTATATTTAGTCTTTCAATATATTCTCTTCCATTATAATATTCTCCTTCTATCTTTATATTTCCAGCATTTCTATGAAACTTAATTTCTTTTATGTTACTTGTTATTTCTAACCTTTTTCTAAGGCTTGTTGATCTTTTAATTAATATTCTATCTCTAAACATTATTTTATCAGAATAATCATCTTCTTTATTTTCTGTTATTTCAGGTTTATCCTTGATTATACTAAATTTATATTCTTTAGGAATTAAATTTATTTATTTTCTTGGTTCTATTATTTTACTAATATCCTTACATTTCTTATGAACTTCTATGTATGGTTTTTTAGAGTATATTTTTCCATAATTGGAGTTAGTAAATGTGTACAAAGCTCTATATTCTATAATCATAATTCTGTCTCCTGGTTCCATTATATCATCCCTATGTAGCTTGAAATGTAGTCCTAAAATTTCATTAAAGTTTTTGTCTTTTATTGAGACACAATATTTTGGGTAACAAGTAAATATTAATTTTTGGTATGGTAAGTTTCATTCTATAGTTCCTAAATGACTATCTTTTAATTTTATTATTCTTCCATCATTTAAACTTACAGTTAAAGGTGAATATATTTCTTCTCTAAATAAGGATTTAAACATTATTTGTATTCCTACTAAATAAACATATTGGGTTTTTTCTCCTTGTTTTTTTATTAATTTTTGTTAACAATTCATCTACTGTATTTTTTGTTAAAAAATTTAATTTATGCGTTCCTTGAGTTGTTCTAGCATTTATAACTTTTTCAATTTTATGATATTCATTTATTGCTATTCTTTCTCTTTTCCATATCCTATCTAAAACTTCCCATTTTCCTATTTTTAAATTTAAAGATAATTTTCGCATTTTCTTGAATTTGTTATTATCAAATATTATTTTTAATCCATATTCTTGTATTCCTTCATATTCTTGTTTATCTATATTATCTCTTTCTATTTCTTTAATTTCTTTATTTAGATTCAAATTCATTATTTTCTTCTAAATCTGTTTAACTTATATATACTTCTTGATCATAATATTATTCAATATCTGATATTTGACTTAATTCACTTTCTATTTCTAAATATTCTTTTTGTAATATTTTAACATTTTTCTTTTTACAATCAGGGCTTATATGTCATATTTCTCCACAATTCCAACATTTGCATTGACTTTTATCTTTTTTATAAGGTTTGTTTTTCTGTTGTCTATTTGGATTATATTTCCTTTTATAATACTTTTTTCTAGGTTTTATGTATTTTTTTCCCTAAAATTTCTAAATTTTTAAAATTTTTTATTTTTGAATTTTCTCTTAATATTTTTTCTTTCAGGATTACATCCCTATTGTGTAGGTTAAATATGTCAAGAGGACGGGCCGACCAGACCCGTAAAAATCTGCCCAGAACGACCCTGGACCGCGGGCCTACCCATGACCCGAGCGGACGGTTCACGGACCAAAGATGTGTGACCCGCGGGTTTAGGCTTCACGGGCCGCGGTTAACCCGCTGGCCCGTGAAGAAAAAAAATTTGAAAAATGGTGGGAGAGCCTGCTTGCTGCAGGCGTAGCATGCAGCTACGCGTGCATACTATTTAATATTTTTTTTGTTTTTGTTTTAGTTTGTAATTGTAATGGTAATATCAAATATTTCATCTATAAATTCAATTAATTGGTAATATTTAGTTCACTTCACTTTCGTTTTTCAAGTTTCAACTACAAATATTATCATCATCTCTATTATATTTCTTTCTTCTTACTACTAAACTGTTTAATACTATTATATTATGGATTCTCACGATTTTTTGTCTCAAAATTCTATTTTCAATGATAGTTGCTCCCCAATAAATGTAGAAGATGATAATGTTGCAGAAGTTGAATCATCTCAAAATTCAAGAAAAAACAAACATGAGATGTATGACAAATTTTTACAGTAAATGAAATGGATGGAAAAGCAGTATGTAATATCTGCAAAAAAGATTATGTCTGGAAATATGGTCAAGGCACCGGCACGCTACGGAGACACAAATAGAAACATCTAAATGAAACAGGACATTTGGATCCTAGACAAACTCAAATTACTGGTTTTACTAATGCTAGTGGATCAGTCACTTTTACTAATTTTGTTTATTCGCAGGAACGAATGCGAGTTGGGATATCAGAATTTTTAGCAGCTCGTAAGATGCCCTTCACATTTGCAGAAGATCAGTATTTTGAAGAGTTCCTGTAAAAGTACATTCAACCTTCTTACAGGAGCGTTAGTAGAAATATTGCTTGTTCTGATTCTATGAAATTATTTTATACAATGGCTGAGAATTTAAAAAATGAACTTAAAAAATTGATGGAATTATGTGTTTCACGTCTGATTGTTGGTCTGGATGAAATCATAATGGTTATGCTTGATAATAATTGGTTATTGTATAAGAGAATTATTGATTTTTGTTTACTTGAATATCTACATAATGGTGCAAATTTATGTGAAAATTTATTACAAGTTTTTAATGAATTTGGTGTGTTAAATAAACTATTTAGTATTACCTTTGATAATGCAAGTGCTAATAATGCATGTATTGAGCTTTTAATTAGGACGGTTAGACCCCTATATGATTTTAAATTATTTCACATGCGTTGTGTTTGTCATATATATAATTTAGTTGTGCAAGATGATTTGAAATTAATAACACCACAAATAAGTATAATTAGAGAATCTATTAATTATATTTCTTGTTCAGATTCTAGACAACAAGAATTTGCAAGAATTTGTAAAACTCTTGAATTGAGAAGAATAAAATTTGTTGATGATGTTCCTAATAGATGGAATTCAACATTTTTAATGTTAAAATCGTGTGTTGGCTATACTAATGTTATTAATGCATTTGTTAATTCAAAGCAAAGTCAATTTTATTTAACTAATTCGAACTGGGAAAAAGCATTTAAAGTTATGAAAATTTTGAAACCTTTTTATAAGGCAACAAAAGTTAGTTTTGGAGTTTATTATCCAACTAGTAATCTTGTACTTTTACAATTAGTAGAAATTGCGGACAGTTTTCATCATTTAGAGACGATCCATTTTTCTTTCAAATTATTTACTCAATGGAGTAAAAATTTAAAAAATATTATGAAAACATGCCACTAATTTTTCCAGTGGCAGCTGTAATATATCCTCGCATTAAGTTGTTTGGTGTTCATTGTACTTTAGAATCACTTTCTGATACATTAGCTTTTAACATAAATATTACAAATCGACAATTGGATACTTTTATTAATGAAATGTATAACGACTATTTTATTAAATATGGTAACAATGAAAATATTTCTTCTTCTACAAATTCTAGTACAATTTCGAAAGGCAAATCGTCTTTTTTCTCCATAATAGTTAAGAAACGTAATGTTCTTGGTTCTTCATCTACAACTTCAACTGCAAATTCAAATACCACACCAACTGAATTAGAAAGATATTATCAATTTGATCATTATAGTTTAATACCTGAAGAAGAAGTGGATAATTTAGATATTTTACGATGGTGGAAATTAAATGAGCGATCATATCCTGTATTAGCTAAAATGGCAAGAGATCTACTAACAGTTCCAGTCTCAATAGTGGCATCCGAATCTGCTTTTGGTGCAGGTAACAGGGTATTGGACGAAAGAAGATCTGGACTTAAAGAAGATATTTTGGAAGCTCTCATATGCGTGAAAGATTGGATATTTGCGGATCGAAGGATACAAGATATAATTATTGATGAGATTGTTGAAGACTTCAAAAATCTTGCAATTCCTGAAGATTGATTGGAAAACAAAAATATAATTTTTGAACAATTAAATTATAGTTAAGTAGGTGCCAACCTAGTTGGGATATATTTAAACTATAAATTATAGTAAAAGTAGGTGTCAACCTAATTGAGATGTACTTATGCTATAAATATTTGATAATAGTAATTAGACATGCATTTAGTTGTTATTTGTTTAAGTTTAATTTAACTTTGCAAAGTTATAAATAATTCATGTAATATTAAATTTGAATTCTATATAAAAATTTCTTGATATAATATATATATATATATATATATATATATATATATATATATATATATATATATATATATGTGTGTGTGTGTGTGTGTGTGTGTGTGTGTGTGTGTGTGTGTGTGTGTATTTTGCTATAAATATGAGAAAATTTATATTTTTATAATTTTATTTATACAATCATACGGGCCAAATCGGAACGAACCGCGACCCGTGACCCGCATGGACTCTACCCGGATGGGTCAGCGGACTGGCCTAGGTTGTAGTCCAAAATTGTGGGACAACCCGTAACCGGCCCGGAACCCGCAGCGGGCGGGCTTTTTTCACGCGGGCCGTTACCGGACTCACATGATGGTGGGCCGACCCGGCTCGGACCACCCGGATTGACACCTCTAGTATAAGTTTTTCCATATCTTCACAACATATCTTAGTTAATTTTCCTGATTTTCTCATCAATTGTCTTTGTTAACATATATATGAAAGTCTTTTAAATAAAAAAATTTATTTTTAATCCTAAAGATCTAAGTGCTTCAGGATTTTCTTTAATATATTTCTCAAATTCTATTCTGAAATATATTCTCCATGATCCTAGTAAGTTATTATAGTACATATCTTTATATATATCTTGATTTTCATTACTATAAAATTGGATATAGTGATATTCTTTAAATTCACAAGTATATTCTTTAATTTTACACATATCACATATTGTTAGGTTTATTAATTTTATCCTAGCATTTTCTTTTTCTTTTATTTCTTCTCCATCAAAAATTTTTATCCAATATTCTCCTAAAAATTTATCTAAAATATAGTTTACTAATCTTTCTATACCTTCTCTATCTGATTTTATTATTTCTGTTTGTACATTTCTTTTTATTAATGTCTTTGTATCATTATTTATTCCAGCCCACCAGTTTCTAACATTTCTTTCAAAAGATGCTACTATGATTAATGGGTTTATCATAATCCAATATCCTTCTTTCAGTACTTTCACATGTATCATCTTTATCACTCCTATCTTAAAAGAGTGATCATATTATTCACTATTAATTTATGTCACACTTCTTTTCACACAGAAAACTGGTTTAGTACTGTAGTTAATATGGATTTTCACTGTTCATAAATATCCCATTCTCACGCCACAATTGTTGACTGAAGGAATTGTTGCATAAATATCTCCTCTATAAAATTCTTCAAGCTTTGGCGGTGGTTTGATATTTTAAATATCTTCTACATATATATCTTCTTCTACCACCATCTTCCAATTTATTCCCTCTCTCTCACTAACTTTTCTTGTGCGCGAGCTCCTTCGATAATGTTCATATTGTTTTTTGGTCTCATGTTTGATATTTGTTATTTTTTGTAGTTGAAATTGTTATTTTTTGTAGTTGGAATATCCTTGTGGATCAGAAGATTATCGAGCAATATCTGAAATGGGTTGGTGTTGTTAATTATTCAAGTTTTTCAATTATTTTCACTACATTAATTACCTTCGCTTCATCTTGTTTAGGATGATTACATGCTAAAAGGCATGATGAGCTTCTTCACAAGTTCACGAAGGCTGGTAACTTGGATTGAATCACTTCAAGTGTAGTAAACAAGTGACAAAGTCGTGAAAGGAAATGACACCTTCAGCAGATATCCATTTTTCCATTTTGAGATGAAGCCAATACATTTTGTGTTTCCATAGCATCATGGCTGGTAACTCCATCTTGATCCTGTATTATGAAGAGAGGAATAATATGAATTTTCAAACATGGATCAAGAGAAAATGTAAATTTATTTCTTAGCCTTAAGATTTTGTTGTGATTGATAGATTATTGGGTTTTGAACACGTGGTTACTATTGCAAGAAAAAAAATGTGGAATTTGATATCAGTATATACTCACGTGTAGGATTTGCTGAGAATAATGTAGATATTCTTCACACATGCTAAGATTTTACCATGTTTAATCACTTTTTTTTTTTGGCAATTTTAGCGTTCCTTATTAAGCTACATCAAAATCGTTGTTAGAATCACCCAAATAACATTAAAAAAAAAAATTAATATCAACTCCGCATAATACGGAAAGAGCTCCGCATAATATGGAGCATTAACTCCGTATTATGCAGAGTACGCTCCGCAAAATTTGGAGTTGGTGCTCTACAGAAATGCGGAGCTCTCCGCATTCTTGCGGAGTTCTGTGAGGCTTGAGCTCTGCATTATGTGGATTGTAGCTGCTCCAGATATGGTTTTATGGTGGTTTGTACAATAGAAGATCATATGGACCCACAACCATCTAATGGACATGAACAATTGAAACAAAAAATTAGTGATCAATATGAAGTTTCGCTAATAGTTTAGCGGATTCATGTAGTTTACTAACCTAAGCAAGTAGTATGCCTATTTTTCACAGAACTAAAAACCAAATAAATGTATTGTCGACCTTTGTTCCAAACCTTAAATGGGGTTTTGAGATTTTGTTTTTGTGGGTTACAGTGATAACTCATAATGATCAATAAGCATGAAATATGACTCTACAAAATGAAGTATTTTTGTTTTTTGTCTCTACAGAGTAGCAGTATATTTTTCAACATTTTCAAGTATGTATCCTTAATGCTATTCATGAATAAATTTAAAGATGGACTTTAAAGAATATAATAAAACTTTCATGAATGAATTCAAGAAGGTAGTATATATTTGAAATGACATGACACATGACATTTCAGAGCCCATTTGCTGTCTGCTAAACCTCTTGCAGTTTGTAAAATGTCAATTCAACCTGCTAGACTTTAAAGGTTAAATCAAAATCGGCAGAACTCAAGATGGGAATCATATCGGCTAATCTAAGACAGTGCACATAAGTATTAAATAATCATGATTTATAAGAGGACTGCCATATATATCATCGATAGCTCTCAAGTTTAACACACGGTGTATAGAAATTAATTTGAATAATTTGTTTATCATATTACATAAAATTAATAAGCAAAAAAAAAAAAAAATTACTCCGCATTATGCAGAGTTCATGTTCGGTACTCCGCATAATGCGGAGTTGGTGCTCCGCATTATGAGGAGTTAGCGCTCCTCAAAAATGCGGAGCACCAGCCCCACATAATGCAGAGCTTACTCCGCATAATGCAGAGTTAGAGCTCTGCATTTCTACGGAGCTCTAACTCTGCATAATGCGGAGTTTGTGTCATTATTTTTTTTTTCTAACATTCTTCGATTTTTTACATTCTTTTTTTACGTACTAACACTAATATATTTTAACGTAATATAAAATTAGAAATGTGAAATTGAATATTTATGTTAGAATTTATCTGAAAATTTCTTATGTGTGTCTGCACTTGCGTCTTTTTTTGATTCTATTTTTTAGTCAAAAATTCTACTTATTTACATTTCACACAACTCATTCCATACATACATATAATAAATTCAAAATTTCTTCCGTGTCTTCGCACCCGCGCCTTTTTTATTTTTTATTTGCCAAAAATTCAACTTATTTACATTTTACACAAATTCATTCCATACATACATATAATAAATTCGAAATTCCTTCCGACTCTGCACCCGCGCCTATTTTTTATTTCTGTTTTTTTACCAAAAAATTTACTTATTTATATTTTACACAAACTCATTCCATACATACATATAATAAATTCAAAATTTCTTTTATGTCTTCGCACCCGTGCCTTTTTTTATTTTATTTGCCAAAAATTCTACTTATTTACATTTTACACAAACTCATTCCATACATATATAATAAATTCCAAATTTCTTCTGTATCTCCGCACCCGCGCCTTTTTTATTTCCTTCTCTTTTTGCCAAAAATTCTACTTATTTACATTTTACACAAACTCATTCCATACATACATGTAATAAATTCAAAAAAATTTCCGTGTCTTCGCACCCGCACCTTTTATTTATTTATTTTTGCAAAAAAATTATACTTATTTACATTTAACACAAACTCATTCCATACATACATGTAATAAATTCAAAATGTCTTCCGTGTGTTCCACACCCGCCTTTTTTTATTTCCTTTTTTTTTTGGCCAAAAATTCTATTTATTTACATTTTACACAAACTATATATATAATTTCACTGATTCATAATTTAATTCAAAAACATTAAAAAATATTACATTCCATACATACATGAAAACCAAAATTCCTTTCGGAGACATGACTTCTTGGACAGGTAGCAGCAATAAAAAACGTGAATAACATGAGACGCGCATTTTTTTCCTTATTTTTTTTTTGTCAAAAAATTCTACTCATTTACATTTTACACAAACTATAAATATAATTTTACTTATTCATAATTTAATTCAAAAACATTAGAAAATATTCAATTCCATACATACATGAAAACCAAAACACTAGTAATCACAAACTCATTCCATACATACGTATAAAATTTAAGCAAAATAACAAAGATCTAATTGGATCCTGAGTTTTACTATAAAAACTTTGAAGGATGAATATGAGAAAACAAATTGGTTTGAAACAAATTACAACAAATTTAAGCAAGTGTTTGGTCTTGAGGTTATTTAATGGTTGTCAAAATTATTCAATGAGATTTTAAAAGAGTAAAAAGAAGTATAACATGTGGAGGAACATTTTTCTAGCATTTACTTATAAGCATAAAGGATGGAGAGACTATTTAAGAGAATGAAGGACGCATTTAAGATTGTACCAATCACATGACTGAGAAGGGATTAAGGATTCAAAAATCTTAAACAATCTGTTTGTTTGTTATGTTAAGCAGATCTACTATAAGCTACTTAAGGGAAATACTTGAGAAAAAAATGATGTCCACATGAGCCAATGATAAGATGTCAAGAGAAGTGTTATAGTTGGGGGCCAGAGACAATAAACTTCTACTGAATATGAATATTATTAAAAGATATATATGATGCACCTCCGTTCACTCTTTGTTAATGCTGTTAATTGGCGGGTTTATAATAGGTTTTTAATCTACTTCGTTTTACAGCCAATAGAAATGAGCCTTGAAAAGATTGAAAATAAATTAGGCTCCCTTATTCAAGCAGATACAGTTGCGCATTTGAAGAGTACTGTGTGGAAAGAGCGGCTTGAAGGTTTATATTTTCATTTGTTCTCTTTATTGTTGAGTTTATTAAAGTTGATTCTAATCTAATATTTTTTGCAATGAAAACATACAAATCGTCTTGTTCCATTAAGTATGGAGGTTTCAAATGAAACTTGTTTTTAGTAAGCTTTGGAATTTGAATGGAATATTCTTATTTGGACTTACAACCTCAAGCTTAATAATGCAATAGCTTGTCACTTGTCTGTGATGAAGTCTATCTTTTGAAATACTTTTGAAATGTATAAAACATCTTTGCTGGCTTCTAAAATTATTCTTTATTTCTCCTTTAGTTTAATCTAACTTCAAATAAACCCTACTGTTTTCTGGAATTTTTTTTTTACCTTATCCGTTGTTTTGATTCTTTGGGTTAATTTTGGAGTAATTAACAGAGATTGCGTGCTAGATATACATTGGGGAAAGGCAAGTAAGTGCATTGAGGAAGAAGTATTTGGAGGCTGTGTTGAAACAGGATGTTGGGTTCTTTGATACTGATGCAAGGACTAGGGATATTGTTTTTAGTGTCTCAATCGACACCCTTCTTGTCCAAGATGCTATGAGCGAGAAGGTGCGGTATCTCCGCATTATGCGGAGAAAGCCTTGGTATGCGGAGACACAGCTCCGCCCAAGTTGCATAAAATGCCAACTGAAAACAAGTCGGGCCAAGTGTAAAGAGAACACTCTGCATAATGTGGAGTTCATGGTCCATGTCTCCAAATTCTATGGAGACAAGGTGTACCGTGTCTCCATAGAATTTGGAGACACTTTGTTCGAAACTTTTAACCGAGAGATCTTCACGGGGTGCCAAATTTCATTGTAAGTTCTTGTATAAAAGTTAATTTTGCTGCAACAATATTCAATTTGGCTTTGATTTGTAGCTACAATTGTTATGAAAAACAATGTGGAATGAATGTCATTTTCTATTTATGTTTTTTTTTTTTTATGAAATTTATACTATGAGAGGGTTTATAATTAGTTAAGCTAGGAAAAATTCAAACAAATAAAAAAACCCTTATTTGCTCCGCATAATGCGGAACATTTTTTTATTTTTTTTTTCAGTTTTTTAAAGGTTTCTTGCTTCATTCCATATATATATGAAATTAAAATTTCTTCCGTATCTCCGCACTCTGCGCCTGTTTTTTCATTTCTTATTTTTTTTTTGGCCAAAAATCTACTTATTTACATTTTACACAAACTATTTTGCACCTTTCATTTCACACCTAAACTGATTCGTCACTGCGTCTCCGTGGTGTGCGGATAAGCAATGGGTTGTACTAGAAAAAAATCTCTCCGGATTATGCGGAGAGTGGTGTCCTCGCATCAGCTGGTGTTCGCACACGGTGTATGTAGTGTGCGGACACCAAAGGACTCTCCGCACAATTCAGAGAGATTTTTTTTTTTAAATATAGTAGCTACAATTTTTATGGAAAACAATGTGGAATGTATGTCATTTTTTACTTATGTTTTTTTATGAAATTTATACTACGAGAGTGTTTTTAATTAATTAAGTTAGGAAAAGTTCAAGTAAATAAAAAAAAACCTCATTTGCTCCGCATTATACGGAGCAACTCCGCACCAATGTGGAGTGCTCTGCATTGATGTGGAGCATTGTTGCTCCGCATAGTGCGGAACACAATATTTTTTTTCCAGTTTTTTTTTAATGGTTTCTTGCTTCATTTCATATATATACATAAAATTAAAATTTCTTCTGTGTCTCCGTGCCCCGCGCCTTTAGTTTTTGCCAAAAATTCTATTTATTTACATTTTTACACAAACTATAAATACAGGTCGATCCCCGTCAGGGCCATTGCCCTCGAACCCCCACGAGGGGCGCTGCCTCCACGACGTCTACCCCTTTTGTTTTTTTTTTGTTTTTTTTTTCAATTATGCTATATTACATTTAAAGAAATCACTTCAACTTTCATCTCCGTTCACGCACAGGGTATTTAGGAATTTTTTTTTTTACATTTCCAATTATGAAAAAATATTTTCTTAGTAATTAAAATCACTACACATTTATTAACAATAAATCACTCCAACCTCCATACACCATTCATTTGATTTTCATCTCTTTTGTCTTTCTTGACAAATCCATTTGAATCACTCGATTTTCAAATATATTAGAAATTTGTTCCAAATTGCAGTTTCTACGAAGCAATTAAATTTTCAAATCATAATGAAATTTTGTGTGAAATAGTTATTATGTCGTTTCACATTTTTCAGCCTCCTAAACATAATAATATCTCTAGCACTAACACGTATGACAAAAAAATTATTGACTACAAAAAAGACGAAGAATTAAAAGATGAAGAAACTTAGCATGCTATGTTCATAACTGTCATAAATCTTTATCTTAAAATTCATTATTAAACCCAATTTAATTGCTTGTTTATTTGTGTTCTTGAAAATGATTATTAACTACTAAGGAAAAAAAAAGGAACGACGCTCTATTTAACGTTTATTTGTGTCTCGCGACCTGACCGGTCAGGTCATTAATGCACTAGGTTGTGTTTTCTCGAACTGAAATTGACGACATCTATGTAAACTTAGTGGTGTGACGAGGATCGAGTATAGTATCAAATATTGATTCCTATTTGTTCAAAATTCTTAGTTTTGGAGTGAGTGTTTCTACTTCTCATAGGACCAACTTCTTCTTGCTAGATGATAGATGGTGTTTTTAATCTTATATAATGTTCTTTTCAATTATTTCTTTATTAAATATTGTCTATAACCAGTTCGATTTAAAAGAATTCTTGAATTCTTGATTCCTTGAAATGTTGAATGTAAAATAAACTAGAACGTATTATTTAGACTGAGTATTTGGTTTCTAATGGAGTGCTGCCGTTAAATGTACTCCCAAGGAAGTGGCAAAATGGTGGCTTGAAGAAAATGATTTTAGACCACATGAAGTAAACCCAATTCATATAGATGTTCGTGCATCTGCTCATTCTCGTTCCGGGGATGCTTAAGAGGATATAAGACCTGGTACGAGAAGACATTGAGATGAGTATAATTCAATGGGGTCGAGAAGTTTTGCAAGAGGAAGTACAAGAGTTGTGTCCTACCATAACTTTGGACAAAGTCAGTCATGGTTTCGAAAAAAGAGTACAAATATTTATTTGAAATTATTTATTCATTTTACCATTTATATAGAAAAAATGGACAACTCCAACTCCGCATAATGCGGAGAGCAAAATAATTTAGAACCTCAAGAATCTGATCAATTAAATCATCAACAGAAAGCACCGGATCTTCAGAATTAAGTGTTGCAGGTCCCAACTGCAAGAGCTCATATGAAGTCCCACGAGAAAGTAAGCGTGAGTTATAAAATGTAGTAGAAACATGTGTAATATAGTCACTAAACAACTGATACATGAAAGATGCCAAAGTATTTACACAATGACACATGAGTTGATCAAATTACAGACCTCGTGCCTAGGTGGACTAATGTCTTAAATGCAGAAATTGTGAAGTAGCAAAGACACAACTTCAGGACAAACGAACAATCCTTGAAAACAAGACATATCTGCATGAAATATAACATCCCAAAGAAAAATCTTACCAAACTGCAGCTAAAAGAAAACTCACCGCTCAAGAATTTAAAGCTAAATATTGAAAATTGTCATTAAAGATAATATCAAAATGAACCACAATTACTATCACATCAAACTTATCACTCACGATTTAAAGCTAAATCTGAATAAGTTGTCGTGGAAAAGGTCATGTGCTAAGCCTTTGCTATAGATTTATATTTAACATACACTACAGATTCTCATATTAGATTTTTCTTCAAGTAAATTGGAGATATACTTATTATAAAAACGAGTTGCAAACATACATTTGGATGACAGATTTTGCTTTTCAATAGTGATGGCCATTCTTGCTTCAGTTCATTCCCCTCTTGTACAATAAAACTTACAATTTACCTCATCAAAGTTAGTTTACTCTGAAGTAAAAAAATGTTATTATTTTTTTATTTCACTCCCTTAAGACGTGTCTTCACGCTTTTTTTTTTCCTTTTGTGTTAAATAACATATTCATTACTTTTTTCACTCCATTAAACTTTTTACTCTCACAATTAGTTCCTATATTGTTTACTTTGGGGTCTAACTATTTGATAATTTATCTTATTGTTTTGATAAGTAATTCAAAAATGTCCCCTGATAGAAAGCCTAAACAACAATTATTTGCTTCGCGTAATGCGGAGACACGGCTTGGTGTCTCCGGACACAATTTTTTGTTTTTTGTTTTTTTTTCCATTCGATACATATATAAAATCAAAATTTCTTTCATATCTTCGCACCCGTGCCTGTTTTCTTCATTTATTATTTTCAATTGTCGATTCCTACATAAATAATACACTACAGTAACTTTTCCGAGACTCCTGAATGTTGGTATTAAAAGTGTCCATGAATGTACAATATATTTTCGTGAATTAATGATGGTATTTGGATGACTTCATCGACATAGGAAAGAAAATAAAACACTAGCAATCTTGAATATTGGAACCAAAATGATGAATTTTGTATGAGACTTATTTTAGACATGAAAGATAGAAACAATTTTGTCGTAAATAATTGTTAGCATATGTGTAAAAAAAAAATTTCCAAAAACACAAGTTTACATTTTCTTTATTTTTTTCGTAAATTATTGTTAGCATGTAAAAAAAACGCAAAAATTATTTGCTCTGCATAATGCGGAGACACGGCTTGGTAGTGTCTCCGCATTATGCAAAAACACGGTTTGGTGTCATGGTTTCATGTCTCCGCATTATGCAGAGACAGGGACACAATTTTTATTTTTATTTTTAGTTTCTTGCTTCATTCCATACATGCATAAAATCAAAATTTCTTTTATGTCTCCGCATCCGCGCCTATTTTTTCCAGTTATTATTTCCAATTGTCAATTCCTACATAAATAATACACTACAAGAACTTTTCCAGGACTCCTGAATGTTGGTATTAAATGTGTCCATGAATATGCAGTATATTTTCGTGAATGAATGATGGTGTTTAGACGATTTAATCGACATAGGAAAGAAAATAAAACACTAACAATATTGAATATTGGAACCAATTTATTTTTGCTCTTAGAATAATATATTCTAAATTTAGTTAGAAATTAGTAGAAATTTCCTTCTATGAATTAAAAGTTTGGTAGAGTTGAAAGCAGAGCAATGTCTCCTCACAATGCGGAGCCACGAACATAATTTTTTTTTTATTTTAGTTTCTTGCTTCATTCCATACATACATAAATTTCTTTCATTTCTCCGCACCCGTGCATGTTTGTGTAAAATATAAATAAGTAGAATTTTTGGCAAAAAAAGCGCGGGTTCGGAGACACGGAAGAAAGTTTGAATTTATTATATGTATGTATGGAATGAGTTTATGTAAAATATAAATAAGTAGAATTTTTTGGAAAAAAGAAAATAAAAAAATGCGTGGGTGCCAAAAAAAGGAAATTAAAAAAAAGGCGCGGGTGTGGAGATACATAAGAAATTTTGAATTTATTATATGTATGTATGGAATGAGTTTGTGTAAAATGTAAATAAGTAGAATTTTGACAAGAAATAAAAAAGGCGCAGGTGCGAAGACACTAAGCAGTTCGTGTCTCCGAATTATGCGGAGATACCAAGCAATGTCTCCGCATAATGCTGAGACAGAAACAAAAAAAAAAACTTGTCCAGAAATTTAAAAAAAATTATGCGTGTCTCCGCATTATGCGGAGACACCAAGCCATGTCTTCGCATAATACGGAGACAGAAACTTAAAAAAAAATTACGTACGGAGACACCAAGCAGTCCGTGTCTCCGCATTATGCGGAGACACCAAACCATATCTCTGCATAATGCGGAGACACCATGTGCGCGGTGTCTCCGCATTATGCAAAGACACTTATGGAGAGCCAAAAAAAAAACTCCCAATGTGTTTCATGTCTCTACATTATGCGGAGCTCATGCCTGTGGCTGTCTCTGCATAATGCGGAGACACCGTGTGTTGTCTCCGCATAATGCGGAGACATCAATTTGTTTTCTCATTAATGATGAAGTTCAAATCATCGCCTCTTTATTTATTTAGTTAATCGATGATTAATTTATTTACATTTTTATGTCCACTGTACTCAAAATTGAAATTTAAAACTGCACAACACATAAATTTTTCCTACTTTATTGAATTCCTTTTTTGTACCTCTGTGATGCCCAACAGCACAGATGACAATAAAGACAGGAGACTGGAAGATGTTTCCACAAGGCAGGGATAACAAGTCATTTTCTACTACTACTACTATTACTATTATTATTATTTTAGAGTGGTTAAAGGGGGAGGGGAAGCAGAAATGGTGCGTACCTTTCCCTCAGGGATGATAAATAAGATCAAGACATCCTTAATGCACAGCATGCCCACAGGAAGAGACATAAATTCCAACATTGTCGGATGAACCAAATCCATTGCATTCTGGATGTAGCATATTGGATTCTAATTGTGTCCTATCCTTCAAAGAACGGCCGTGCTCTGAAGCTGAAGAATTGTCCAATGCCTCTCTAGACATTGCAGCTATGTATTTACCAAGCAAAAGAGATTCAGCATTGTTGCTTCTCTCCAGGTGTAGAAAAATTTCCAACAGGCCTTTGAGAATCCTTTTCACACAAACTAGCACGAAATCCTCTAATCATCAAATACATATGTTCTTCTAATGGCTCAAGCGAATATGATGTCTTCTCCTTCGTATCTATCGATATGCAAAGGAGACGAACACTTTCTATTGAAGGTAATAACGCCCGAATAAATTCCAGAAAAGCATTACAAAAGGACACAATGCTTCATGTTTTATTCATCTAAGGAAACACAGCTGGTGTTCGCATTATGCGAAGACACAAGGACATCACACCAAGTCATGTCTCCGCATAATGCGGAGACAGAAACTTAAAAATAATCTTATGTCGGAGACACCAAGCAGTCTGTGTCTCCACATTATGCGGAGACATCAAACTATGTCTCCGCATAATGTGGAGACAGAAACAAAAAAAAAATTATGTCCAGAAACTTAAAAAAAAAAAATTATGCGTGTGCGGAGACACTATATTGTTTACTTTGGGCTCCAACTATTTGATAATTTATCTTATTGTTATAATAGGTAATTCAAAAATGTCCGCTAATGAAGAGCCTAATGTTCATAACCCTAAAACTATTTTTCAAAGTACAAATGAGTCATATAATGCCTTCATTCAGCAACAACAAAATCAAAGACATAAGGATCGACGAAATCGAGTTAGAACTGGGTACATTCACCATCGCAAAAGGATGGTTGATCCTATGTTAACTGGGAATACTAATTTAGGTGTCGCCGATGTGCATAAATTCACAATATACCATCATTCTGAAGCTTCTACTTCAAATGAAGCAACTGCCAATATTTCCAATGTTGAATTACAAAAAATTTCTACCCCATTGAATGTACCAATTACTCCATATGTATTACCGACATGTACCTATTGTGAACATTGTGGTACACAAAAATTTTATAAAGAAAGTAAAAGCTTTTGTTACTCTTATGTAAAAGTTAAGCTTTATATGTGTGATTCACCATCTGAACTGTTCAACTTGTTTGCTTCTACAGAAGCTAAATGTATAGAATTTAAAAAAAAATTGTAAAGGATATAATAACCATTTTGCATTCACTTTATTTGGTATAAAGTATGACAAAGAACGTTTTAAAGCATATAGAAGTATATACACATTTAGAGTTCAGGGGCAAGTATATCATTATGTAAATCAACTTATACCAAATAATAATATGTCTTGTTATATGCAGTTGTATTTTTATGATACAGATAATGAACTTGAAAATAGTATGAAAAATTTAGAAAACTTTATTGAATCTATTTTAATGATTTTAATTGAAATCCTGCAAATAAATCCATACAGGAGATTTTTTAGATCTTTAAGTGATATAACGCATTTCTCTTACTTGGTAAACTTATTTGTTGAAGGTCTTCTTCTTTGGAATCAAACAGGAAACCAATGGATTGGAAATAAGGGATCTAAAAGCAAGTACAAACTCAAGAACCCAAATTATAGTAAGCAACTTTTATGGTTTGTGTCATTAGAGGTTATTTTGGACAGCAACTCTTATTTTTATTGCATAATTTTAGTACAGTTTCTCCAAATCCTTGACTATTAAGTATGAAAAAAAAAGTTTTATTATGCATACAATGGTTAAGAAAAACTACCAGGGAAATATTTTTTTTTCCAATGCTAACATTACCTTCGTAACCACACCGCCCGTGCATTGCACGGGCAATAGACTTTTTATATAAAAAGAATAATATAATTGAATCTGCCCAAGTTACTAAGGATTTCTTAATATCTATTTTACAATTTAAATCTAATTTTTCTCCTCCATGATTAACAAGTTTATCATAATTATCATTTAGTTCAAACTTATTACTATATTTGTTTCCTCTTGGTGGTTACCTATTTCTTATCTTGTCATAATATTGTCTATATGATTTATTGTATATAGGTGCATAACTTTCATCTAAGTCTAGTATTTCTTGTTTGTTAGAGGATTCTGCTCTATTTGATCATACTCCAGTATTCATTAGGGCTTGATATACATCTAAATTTTCTAAACTTAATTAATTAAAATTTTCTATAAGTAAATCTAATTCTTCATTCATCTTTGTTTTTTTATATTATTCTGATTTTCTTTAATATCTAATTTTCCTAGTACTTTTTCTTTAGATTTTTCCATTTTTTCTTCTTCTTCTATTATTTTTGGTAAAATCTTTATCCTAAATTCATCATCCATTCTACCTGTTTCTATTATTATATTTTCTTGTTCAGAATATTTTTTCCATATTCTAGACATTTCTTTTTCTATAAGTTTTTGTCTATTATCGTATCTTTTCCTTTATTATTTTCTTTTAATTTTCTTACTTCAAGTTTTAGAATATTAGTATCGTTTCTTACTTCTTTTATTTTATTATTTATGTTTTGAATATCATTTATTAATATTTTTATTAGTGTTTTTAATTCTTCTATATACTCACTTATTGACATTTTTAATGATTTGTCATCTTTCCTTTGATTGATTTAAGTAATATGTTCTACATTCAGCATCTTTACAATCTTTTATTATTTTTTCATATTTTTGTTTTGCTAATTCATTATATGTTAATTTTTTCATTTTTCTCGTAATAATTTGCTCTTATTTTATATATTTCTTGTTTTAATTTTAATATTTTTTTTTTGTGTTTTTGTTATTTTTTCAGGTTCTAAAAGTTCATCTTGTATTTGTAGATTTATTTCTCTTACTCTGCTAATTTTCTATCTAAGATTTCTTTTATCTCCATTAATTCTATTAGTCTAGTTATCTGAAAAACTGTTGTTTTTTATAAATCGTTTAGAGTGATTCATATATTTGATTTTCATATTTTTCTTTATAATATAAATTGGTATCTTCTTTTTCAAAAGTTTCTATTATTTTTTCATATATATATATATATATTTCTTTTATTGATTTTATTATTAATCTATGTAATCTTTACTTTAACTTCTCTAGGTAATTTTCTAATTACTCTTAATGTTATTATTTTAAACTTATTGGGTATAGGTTCTAAAAATATATAATTTCCTCTTTCTGTTTCTAATTTATAATAATTATCTATTTTTATAATTCTATAATTCATAGTTTTTGCAATATAACATAATTTCTTCTTTTTCAAGTTCTATAATAATTTTTTCATTATACATATTCATCTCTTAATGATCCTAATATAAGGTTATCTATAATTTGTTCTTTTACTTCTCGAGATAATTCTTTAATTATCATTAATGTTATTGTTTTTAGTTTCTTAGGAATATGTTCTAAAAATATATAATTTCATTTTTCTGTTTCTATTTTGTAATACCAATCTATTTTTGTAATTGTAATGTACATGATCTCCATGGCTCTGATACCAACCAAATGGGGTGATACATGGAGCGAACAAAAATCAAATAATTCTTAAAATCTTTCAAATCTAATTTTTATATAGTCGTGTATTCTATGTATCTTTTTAATTGATCAAGATCCAATTTATTATTGGTTATTGATATGTAAAATCTTAAAGTCATATTTAATTTTAATTTCTTATATTCTTGTTGTAATTTATTTGAGATATGTCTTCTCATTTATAAAATTTAAGTAATTCTTCAAAATCTATTAATGTTTGGGAATTTATAATATCAAGATCTGTTATTATATCAATATTTGATTCAAAATGTATATTATATTTTGCGATATTCTTTTTCCTTTTTTCTAATTTATCTATTATATCTTGTATATCTTTTATGATTATAGATCTAACAATTCCTTTGACAAAATTTTCTATTACGTTTTCTTTGAAACATTTTAATATTTCTTGAGATGCAAACAATTGTTCTTGGTATCCTATCTTATCAATTTCATTTTCGAATTCAATTTCTTTTTTATTTTTTGCAATTTTTTTAATTTTATATGGATCTCTTTTTGTTCTAGGTTTTTTCATTTTATAATTATTATTAGTCATATTTAGTTTGATAAAATATTATAACTTTGAGATTAAAATAAATCTTTTAGGACTTAATTGTTATTTTCTTTTTACTATGATGACTTTAGTTGTAAATTCTATTTTTGGGGGTATATTTGGTAGTTTACAACCTTTGAATAGTCAAATGCTATTTTGGAAAGGGTATGATTGAGTTTTGGCTATTTCCATGTATTTCCCATAAAAACTGTCCTTCAAAAATTCAAAAACCCTAGTCAATGGCCCAATTTACGGTTCAATTTGTGGCACGTCAAATTTCTTTTTCAATCCAAATCTCATCAATCATCAATATACAAAAGAGAGAATACAATTTTACTCTCACACGTGCACCAAGAAATTGAACATATTGTAGCAAAAAGGTTCACTTCGAATTTGATGATTTTAGATTTTGAGTAAATTCAAGTCTTCATGTCAAAAGATATTTGGCTGATTTAAAATAACCCCCGAATCATTAACATTAGTTAGTATTTTCAGAAAAGATAACTCAAATTTCTTGAAACATCTTTGAGTTTGGCTCGTGTTAAGTAGTCTCACGCGAGATGAATTGTTTTTCTAGCATAATGTCTGCTCAACCCCGTTGAATTTACTATGGTCAAGTTGGATGCAAAAGGCGTGAGACAATTGAAGTTATTAGGTTAATTTGATTTTGGTTGAAACAACTTTATTATTTATTATTATTTAAAATCTTTTTTCAATGTCAATATTACAAAACATTATTTCTAGAAAAGACAAGTTCTTGAAAGACTGATGTCATGTGATAGCAAAGTTATGGTGCGCTTTGTCGCTCCTTCGGGGGTCATGTTCGTATGTAGTAGAGAGAGATCCATAAGGAGAAGAACCGTTTCCCGAATGTTCGTACCAAGTGTGTATAAGCTGTAATTGCATCCGGATTTACCCGGTTGGCGAACAAGGGGGAAGGCTGCCACTCAAAAGAAAATTAAAAAAAAAGGAAGAAAAGAAAAAAAAAATTGTTAATTTTTTTGTTTTAGTTTGAGGTGGAGAGAAGGTACTTCTTGTAGTTTAACTGTTTAAGTATGACCAAAAAGAAAAAAAGGTGCTACAAAATTATAATTGTCCCTTTGTAGAAGCAATTGTGTCAATTTTCTTAATTTTGGGTTAGGTTGAATAGAGTACTGAATTTTCCCAATGCCGTCGGTGCATTTTCTGCCTTTCTATTTAACATAATATACGAACTAATACGATGCATAAGCGTTGCTCAACATATAGAATTTTAACTTTTTATTTATTTTATGAGTTGAGTATTGTCTAATCCAGATTATCAAATATATTATTCACGTTTACTTACATGGTTGATGGATGGCATCTGAAAAATGTCTCACTGGTATGCAATTCTGTGAATGTGTTGTACATACAATTCTTGTTCACTAGCGATATTCATGTTGGGTTTGTGACCCAAAATCAGTATGGTTTTTTTTTTGAAAAAAATATTTGTTTCATTTAATCCACTCATTTTTGATTGAAAATATTGTTTCCTTTATTTCACATATTTTGATACTATTTTCATATGTAAGAACATTGTTAGGGCTTTGATATGTCTCCTATATATAGTTAGCTCTTCTTTATAAGTTGAATTATTAGAGAAGTTAGAATTAGCCACTGTTTGGCACACATTAAAATTTTCATTTTCATTCTTTTGCTCATTTTCAACCACACATTCTTGAATAAAATAATATTTTTCATCACATCAATAACTTTTCCTTTTTTTTTTCAACCACACATTCTCCATCAATCTACTATTTCAGAATACATTCTTCCAAAATAATGTGGCTCAAACACACCCTAATTGTGAGAAAAAAAATTGTTGTAGTTCTTTCTCCATTATAGTTAAATAAAAAATTTCAATTCTTCTGCCAAATTAAATTCTTGTTTTTGTGATCAATACTTCAAATCGTCTCGTATAACCTTATTCCACCCCTAACAAGTGGTATCAGAACTTTGGTCTTTTGATTTGTTCGAGATTCTTGTTCTTAATGGCAACCATGAATTAGTATGAGATGCCGCTTTTGGATCGCATCACTACATTCTCATTGTGGCAGGTGAAAATATGAGTTGTACTCGCGCAGATGAATTTGGATGATATGTTGTTAGAATTTGATAAGATGCCCTCAACTTGATCAACGAAGGAGAAACAACATCAGGATCGGAAGATATTTTTACAAATTCATCTTCATCTTTCGAATAACATTTTTTTGGATGTTTTGAAGGAAAAAACGACAGTTGCGTTGTGGTTGAAATTGGAACAATTGTGGATGACTAAGAGTCTAATCGGTAAATTGCACCCGAAGCAGCGTTGGTATTCTTATTGTATGATAAAAGGCAAATCGTTGAAAGATCACCTGATTGTTTTTAAGGAGATCTCGCTGATTTGGAGACTTTAGTGGTGAATTATGATGAACAAGATTTGGCCTTAATTGTCACTTTGTTTACTTCATTTAGAGATACAATTTTATATAGTCGCGATATTCTCATAATTGAAGATGCGTATGATGCTTTGTTTTCAAATGAGAAGATGAAATATTTGGTTGGATCTTAGTATAGAGATGGAGAAGGCCTTGTTCATGGTGGTCACGGAAGGGGCAAGTTTAAATCTAATTTCAGTAATCAAATATGTTTTTATTACAAGAAGAAATGACACATTAAGAAGGATTGCAACAACTTGTTTGCAAATCAGAAGGGAAAGCAATTAGAAACTAAAGGTGAAGCGATGTCGCAGAGAACTACTTAAGTGATGGAGATGTGTTGACTATTTCCAACGACAAGTCCAAACTTGATGAGGATTGGATTTTGGATAAAGCTTGTGCTTTTCACGCGTCTCAATCAGGATTTGTTGTCAACATATGAGACAATTTTGACAGATGTGATCATGAGAAACAATGCATCTTTTGAGTAATTGGTATTGGTAGAGTCGGACTTAAGTTGGTAGATAGGATAGTTAGAACACTTGATCAGATTCGACATGTTCTTGATATAAAGAAAAATCTAATCTCATTGAGTACCCTTGATTCAAAAGTGTACATGTTCTTTGATGGAGGTAGAGCTTTGAGAGTTTACAAAGGTATTCGTATTGTACTCGAGGGGTGAAAAAAGTTCCAATTATACGTCTTGCAAAATTGTGCAAAATCTGTGAACAACAATTAGCAAAGGTTTAGTATCGTGGTGAATATTCAATTTGGTACAGTACTGTTAGGATATGAATTTGGCTTAGTCGAGTTTGAAGGATATGGTTAATTCAGCTTTGCCACCAATTGTGCTGTCATCATAGTCAATTGTTAGGGACAGAACTATTAAAGATAAGTACATGGATGCCGATTTTGTTGCGCATACTTTAAGTGTATTTGAAGGTGTTAAGCCTAGTAAGGTACCTTCTTCAAAAGCATTTGGTATTGATTCTGTTTTAGGGTGTGTTTTGGCCTTGTTTTGTAAATTTTAAATCATTTGTGATTTTTTGTTGAACCCGAGGTAATTTTGCGGAACAGTCTTTGGATTCATTTATTGTAGTTGGCTGTCGTAGAGGAGGTGGAGAATTTTTGATTCATTGAAGAAGTTAGTTTGATTTTTATTGAAGAGTTCAGTTCATTTTTTACAATCGAATTTTTTCTCCAGATGAAGAAACTTTAGAGCTTTGTTCGTTGCAGTGGAATTTGTGTTAAGGTGAAAATTTTTGGATTTGTGACTCAAATTTGATTGGATTTTTTTAGTAAAATATTATTTCCTTTATTACACACGTTTTTATACTATTTCCATATTTAAGAATATTGTTACAATTTTGTTATGTCCCCTATATATAGTTGCTCTTCTTTACAAGCTGAATTATTATAGAAGTTAGAATAATTGTAAAAAACACAATTGTTGTAATTCTTTGTACATTATAGTTAAAAATAAAATTTCCAATTCTTCTGTCAAATTAAATTCTTATCATTGCATTCATCTTGTTGTTGTGTGCAATACTTTATACTGTTTCATATATAACCTCGTTTTGTCCCCCAACAATTTAATGCTATCATTTTTTCTTACGATATCTTGTCCAAACATATCATTTATAAATTGACAATGTCATCGCTTTTATAACCAAATAAAGTTCTCTGAGTGCTCCATAATTTAGATTGATTGTTCCTATTGTACATAGAGTTGAATATCTTGAGTGAGTTGCGTACTTGATCAATCGGTTACTAGCAAGAAGTTAAATAAACTCAGTTTGAATAAAATTCGTAATTTTCTTTGATGAAGTATTACATACGAAAAGAATACCCACGTTTATCTCTTTTTAAAACACAACTCTTTAATTCTTATATTCATTTTCAATTAAATATTTACACAATAAAATATTTTGTACATAAACTCAAATTTTTTTCTACTTTTTAACCACACATATTCAAAAAATTACTTTTAAAACATTTTTTTTTTAAAAAAAATAATGGGCATCAAACGGGGTATAGAAGAAAAATATCTTCAACTATGGTATGGATGTCTTTTTATCTTTCTCATAGGCATGTTAGTCGATGGGTCATGATACAATTTGATGTTGACTAGTAGAACTAGGGATGGCAACAAGTCGAGCTGAGCCAGCCCGAGCCAAAAAAAAAAAGTTTGGGCTCGGCTCGAGCTTTTTTTGGCCCAAGTCGAGCCGAGCCCGGTTAAAAAAAATAAGGCTCAGCCCGAGCTTTCAGTTCGAGCCTTAGCGGGCCAAGTTGAGCTCGGGCCGGCTCATTTTTTTGTTTTTTAATGCCAAATCTACAATTTTTTCTTAAAAAATTTAAAATTTGTGCGGTTTATACGTACTATAAATTAAAGAAAAAAGCCCGGGCTTGACTTGAGCTTTTTTGGGCCTGAGCCGTGCAAAGCCCGATCAAAAAAATGAGGCTGGGCCCGGCTCGAGATTTTTCCGAGCCGAGCTCGAGCTGTCCGAGCCGACGAGCTTTTTTGCCATCCTAAGTAGAACCATAATTCCAAATATGATTTAAATTTTGCTATAAAAATTTTGTGTCACATTCATACATAAACCCCATAATTAGACACTCTCTTATTTATTCTTCTATACCACCCCCAAAATATATAGCAATCATCTATTTATCTGCAGCAACAAAAATAATATACAGTCTTCAATCATATGTTCTAAAGACCTAATCTGTCTGTAAGAACTCAAAAGCCCCTCCCTTCTCAAATCTATATGCCTATATAATTTAATTTCTTTCCTTCTCTACACTATCAGCATGCTATCCCCTTAGGACACATAATGCAGGTCGAGATGGAAAAATCTGCGTCCGTATATTTCCAGACGAACCAGTTACAGTAACTCATCAGGTTACAAAGTCCGGCAACAATTGTTCCGCGTACCTCTTGCGGTTTTGAATGTTGATGTTTTCAAACATGCTGGTCGAGTGAGCAGATGTTGCAGTACTCATGCCATTGTACTCATTTGTTTCTCCAATTTCGACTCCTCTTATGCTATGGTTTGGCAGGAAAGTTTGATGTGTACCGGAGAGGTTTTCGCAGTGTGGAAGGCCAAGAGTGAGAGAGACTGTACCATTTCCTGAATATGGAGCGTGGAACTGTTCTGTCCCAAACCTTCCGATTTCCCCCATTGGATACGAACCAAATCCTCCAATTAAGTTTGATGGTGTAGCCATTAATGTGAATCCATCTCTGCTCTGTCTCTCATTGCTGAATTCCATTGCCATTTGATCATTGTTTGCATCAGTAGAATTTGAATCCATGTTTGTTGATGGAACAATGCTGCTGCGCGTTTTCTTTCTACTTCCTTGAGTAATGCTTTCAATTTCTGAGGATCCAATTAAGTTGAAAACTGACTGGTTTCTGAAACTTGCATCAGTTGGAGATGCGGAACTAGTTGAAATTGTCATTGATGGAGTTATGATATTCTGGTTAATGTGGCTGTCCTGTTCTGCAATAAAATTCTTGTTCTGTTTTTCGGTTCCGGGGCTATTCTCTTCTGGAGGAGCTGTAGATTTTGATACTGATTCTTCGTTCTTTCTACCTTTGCCAGTCTTCTCATCTGACCCATTTTTTTCATGTTCCTTAATCTCCTCTGTGTACATCTCCTCGACCATCGGTTTCCAGAGTCGAACTCGAGCATTGATAAACCAATTAGATACCTGAACAATAATGGTTTGTTAGTTAAGTTGAACTCTTAAGGTACTTATATTAAAGAAGAAAAAGTTGTTCAGCACGGTCATGTCTTAAGATCACAATCAAGAAGCCCCAAAAGTATATGAGTTATCAGGTACCTGACTCCTAGTAAGCCCTGTCTGTTTAGCAAGCATGAGCTTATCTGAATCCTTGGGATAACTGAACGCCAATTGCAAGAAAAATATATCATTAAAAATCAAGAAAAAAACTATCAAATTTCTATTATCACAGATAGATTCTGTATGAAATTCTAAAAAAAGTTACGGGTGCAGGAAGTGTTCAAAGAGCCAGGCACGAAGAACTGAAACAGAACGCTCAGGCAATCCTCTCTGGGGTCTCCAAGCACTGTGCTGGATCATTCCCAATTGCTGTAAAGCTTTTTGTTGTCGAATCTGATTATCGACATATTTGAGTCTTGAACCCTCAACTTTTCCTCCCAAATTCTCTTCTTCACCTAGGGCGTTGCTTGCAGAACGAATTTGGTTTAATATAGAATCTTTTAAGCACCGGAATTGCTTTGAGATCGTTTGTAAAGCTAGAGCAGTGTACGTTTTTGCAGAACCGATTCCTGCTGCTTGCTCGAACATAGATATGACCACCCGCATCTGGTGGTGGTACTGTCTGTACCTCTGCTCCACCTTAAAAAAACAAACAGACTAATTAATCATTGTCCTAATAAACTCGGGCAAATTATTTTTCTCCACTATATGTCCTGTTTATTGCTATATTAATTATAGGAAAGTATAAAATAATTATATTTGTGTCAGTAATGTCGTCAAATATACCTCAATGCGCAGGGAGAGAGAAGATTCCTACCTCATCGAGCATGTTGACAAGCTTTGCTTTCTTCATCTGAATTTCTAGTTGTTCTGCTGTAGTGAGTTCAGCACTGCGTTTTCCACTGGTTTCTGCGATGCTATTTGCAGCGGCTGAGGATTCTCCGACTGTACTCTTGGCTTGTCCGAAGGTCGACTTCCCTGATTCTTTAGCACTCTTTACTTCCCTACTGACATTGACAACTTCTTCTAGAAGTTCCTGTGCCGCCTTCAAATACTTAGAACTCAAAAGCATACTTTCCATACCAGTTACGCCGTTGGAAACCCCAGAAACCGAGGAAGGTGATTCCCCAGAAACCCTAATGTCGTCCCCACGAACCGAAGACTTGGTGTTCACAACGGGTTGGGATGGAGATTCGCCTTCGGGCCTAAAAGACCCAAACCTAGGAGGATGCTGGGAAGAGAGGGTTAAAGAGAGTCCTTGTTGAGCGCGTGTGACATCACGCGCCTCTGTGAGGTCCATAGACGGGTTGTACAGATTGTACTGAACTCGAGGGAGGAAGCTGTGGAGGGCTGAGAGATCCTGCTGGGAATGGACAGATGGAGGGTGAGTGTTTTGGTATGAGGTGGCGGTGGTGGAAGTGGTGGCTTGGAGGGGTATGCCAACAAAGTGTTGAGTTTGAGAGGGTGGCGCATGGGGTAAGTTTAGGGAATTCCCTGAGTTGTTGGAGTTGAGAAACACGAAGTTGTTGCCACCCGGCTGCGACGGCGGCTGGGTGTCAGAGTATCCAACGTAGCTTGGATTCATCAGAATCAGGGTTTGTAACCCATCACCACCTCCTTGGATTTCTGAATTTCCATGGAAGTACGCAGCCATCTATAATTCAACACACACTTTTCACACACACTAACACAAAAGGCAAATATGTAAATACAAACTATACCTGTTAAGGATTTATGAGAGTTGCAGGTTTTTATGGGTCAAATCATTTGATAAAAAAAACTGTAGAGAATTGACTGTATCTGTAATAATCTTGTGATTAAATGATCCCTGTAAAATAAAAAAATAATAATAATAATTAAATCTGACATCTTCATGATTAGATAATAAAGAATTGATAATAACCCACAATCTTGATTCTTCAATATATTTGTTGACAATGTATTTTTCTGTAGAGTGGAAGTGGAATGAAAAGAAAGAAACCTAAAAGCAGATATCTGAATTTATTGGTAAGGAAAGAGAGATTTGAATGGAGAGGAAAGGTAATGGTTGGGTTAATATTATCGATACCTGGTTTGATGAAAATCACGTGCTCCATCGTCACCGTCTGCAAAGGAGGAAGAATTTAGTTACAGTGACACCATAAACACCATCATCAAGCTTCAGTAGCGATAGCAACAGGGATACTATCTCACGAGAAATCTATATATACATATATATGTAGAGAGAGAGAGAGAGAGATTTAAAGTGAAATATATGTCAGACTCAAACTCAAGAACTCTGCAACTGATATCTATCCGTAGATAAGGAAAGAAAGAAGTGAAGGTCGAGATGAAGCTAAAAAGGCTGTGAAAAAGGTCCCCTTCTTTATTCACTCAGTTATCCACACGTTTCTCTCTTCTTTTCCTTTCAAAAATTAGAATAAGAATAATTCAAGAAAAGAAAAAATATGTGTGTGTGGGTTTTGGGTGAAGTACCTGCGAATTGATTAAACACAGGAACTTCATTGATTTGACCTTCGTTCTCAAATCATTTGATGCAGGCAGGACTACTGCTATGAACTACAAACAACTTTTTCAGAGAGAGAAAGCTCTGTGTGTATATGTTTGATGTAAGAAAAATGCTAATCTGATCAAGTGTGTGTATGTCCGGCTGAAAACGAGGAAACGTCCCCTTCCCACTAAAGATTTATGTATATATAATTATATTATTATAAAGATAGAAAAGAAAGAAGATCATCATGGATATTTCTGCTATTGCTATGTAGAAGTAGTAGTGAGGGGGAGTGAGGGGTGGGGGGGGGGGTCCCCTTCTCCATTATTGATTTCTTGTTTGTCTTTTTTTTTTTTTTTTTTTCTTTTTTTTTTGTAATATTTTTTGTGTTTAATTATTTTTGGTATTTTTGTGGTGGGTGGCAAAGTTTTAGATAAAGCAATTTTAATGCTGAGGAACACATGGCCAACCACCATATAATGCCCAAAAAGCTACTGTGCTATATCTTTTAATTTTATGCATAAAATATAAGTTTATATTTGTCAATATGTGTAAATTTTGGATTTGTCCTTTCTATGTGTTGAGTATTGAAATGCACATGAATCATTTTTCATCGCTTTATTTTGATCTAATGAACAACATTCTTGACGATAGCCTATTCAACCTCTAACAATTCTTGCTACATTTCAAACTTGACAAGAGGTGATACAGAAGAATGTGAGAGTAGACTGTACGAGTATGGCTTGTCAGTTAGAGCTCATCCGAAGTGTCGCTAGAGGCACGAAGAATCAATGCCTCTCTTTAGAATTTGCACTTTTGAGAATGCTTAAATATGAAGAATCAAATAAATTTTAAAATTAAAAAAAAAAAAGAAATTTATATGTGGGTGAATTAACAACAAAAAATAAAATCTATATATAGAAGGAAGACACTTTATATTTACCCAAATGTTAATCTCTAGGGTTAGGTAATTTAATTTGTGACAACTAAACTATTAATCAAGATTTGAAAAGTATAACCCTCTTTTAATAAAACACAACCTTGATGTCTAGAGGACCCATATGCATGTTCATTGATCAATGCGAAATTGTGGTCCTACAAAAACCCAATAAGTCTAGGGGAAAAAAACTTACTTCTCTTTGAATAATTTTAACTTGTTTTGGCACGTCAATAGATGGAAAGATTATTTAATTAAAGCTTAAACATCCAATTTTAATCAGTAATTAGAGCACCTCCGAGAGTCAACATTTAAAATCATACTCCAAAAGACTCTTTAAATTAATATTTGTTATTCATCCCCAATAGAGTTACAAACACAGTTTAGGTGACTCTAAATGATAGGTTAAATGAAATGTGAAATTAAATAATTTATTTAATTTCACATATCATTTAATGTCACTTAAACTGTGTTTGTAATCTCAATGGGGATGAATAGCATTAATCTTTAATTTAGAGAGTATGTTTGGCTCTCCAAATTTGGAGAGTCAAACTCACTCTCTGTAATTAAATGCATTAAAAAGTTTCAATTTTCAATATAAGAAATTAATAAAATAATATAAAGAAAAACTAATTAAAATAATAAATATTTGTTGGGAGTAGTAGAATTAAGTGTTAAATATAAAGAGCTGTTAGAGTACTTCAAAATTTTAACTCTTTAAATTTATGGATACTCTTCAAATGATAAAATATACTCTTTAAAAATAGATAGTCTCTTGAAGATGCTCTTAAACTTGTTAAATCTATTTAATTTTGTATTTTATTAATTGTTTCTCGGTGGCAAGGAAATATTGAGAGTAAATTGATTTAAACTTTTTGTTGTTTTTCTATATATTACACAACATGAAAGCTGGATTCATTTATTTATTTGTACCGTATTTATCAGAACATTTATGAGAGTAAAATTTAAATTACTTTGGAAAAGACAATTCAAAATTTTCACTTTTCAGTTTTCACTTTCAATGGATGCAGTTATTACTATGTACAAAAGTGTTTCCCTTCCCCATATTGTGAGTATACTATCAGGAAAGGTGTCAAACACTTCGTTGCAGCATAGTAGCATTGATGTACGCGATGGATAAATGACATGATTAGATAGGGAAATTTCGAGATATTAATTGACCATGGTGTTTAATATTGGACGATGTATGGACTGTGAATGTTAATAACTGTGCTTCATTAGATTGATCAATACATGTTTATGTAAAACTTGATTTACTTTGCGCACGATACTCATGCTTGCATATTGGGCTAATGATTTGACTCATTGCTTAGAGATAATTGAACATAGAGATTATACCCGAAAAATCTCATTTGTGCTAAACCATGACCAATTTTTAGAATAGTTTAGATGTGATTGAACTGTTGCAAAGGAACAATGAGACAATTAAAGGTTCCGTGCGTGATATGATGTATGGATTATCTAAAACCAATGGGATGATAGCATGTGAAAGTTTCAAGTTATGGTTTGGTTTTAGAGATTGAGTGTTTAAAAAAAATGGGCATTGCACTAGTTATAGGATAAATAAAGACATATGTTCGAATCTGTATAATTTGAGTGATTAAGCTTGTAGAGGTTTAAAATATGATGCCCTATAATCATCTGATTTGGGAGTTATCGGCTCAAAGCTTGCTACATGGGTTATACAGAAAGTAAATGAAAGAAGCCATGAAAAAAAATACAAAAAAAACTATTTTTATCTGCTGATGAATAACATACATACTCTTCTGTATAAAATGTATTGATTAGCCTCAGACACTCGGTTGATAAGACTATATCTCTAATGCGAGACAATTAGCTTAGTGTAGTCTCAAAGGTTGAAGAAGTCAAAAAAATTAGGAGAGCCTCTATTTGTAGAAGTGAGAACTTGTGACAGTGTGATTTGTCAAAACTAAAAGAGAGGGAAATGAATAGATATAAATGAGTTCAATCTTAAAACACACCCCGAGATAATTGAGTGAAAAGAATAAGTTTTGGAGAGTGTGTATCTTTAGAGTGATGAGAGTGAAAATTTGATTACATTGGGTCGGGTATGAGTCAGTCATGATCCTAAAATGTTGATATGAGTTTACACACACATCGAGTTTTTCATATAACATGTGGAGATTGATGTGATCTTGCACGGCTGTAGCTGTTCATGTTGTTTCTTACTAAATTTCAATCCTGAGATACAGCGAATTGAAAAACCATGTGTTACTTAGAATTAAGTTACGAAATTTTTTTACAATGATTTAAGTTTAGGGGAGTTGATAAATGCGTTTTTACACGTTCAGTTAAGTTCACAAACATGGGTAATTATAGATAAATGTGCAGAATATAGCTTAATTCGATGTAATATGTGTTTGCAGGACATCAACGATGAACGTGGGGAAAATTAGGAAAAAAAAACAAGCAAAAAAGAGGTTTAAATGAAGTAAAATCAAAGTTTGAGAACTCAAGTGCAATTACTGAAAAGTTGTGTCAAACCTCACGATGAAAATTTGAGCATGTTGGAGTCAATTGGATAAATAAGACATCAAATGGATGAAATATCGTCAAAGTATGATCACACATCAATTTTCAATCGAAAAAGTTATGAACTGATTTTCAGTCTCATACTAAGACCCGTTTTAACAAGGTAAACGATATAATTGGAAGATGATGTTTAAATAAAATTTGTAACCCTTTGAGTTAGCTTTCCAACGCAACTTGAATTATTATAATCGGACGTCGTCAGTTAAATATATGACCAAAATACTAAACGATATCTGGCGAATAAAGTGATAACACTATGCGGTCGCATAGTGTTAATTCCTTGCGACCGCATAGACCACTACAGAGATCTTTTGGGCTGAATTTATTTGTTCTATGAGATCGCATGACTTTCTACTGTAGTCGCATAGAAGACCTCCGACATGAAAATTCTGATTTCCTTATTTCATTTCAACTCTTATGAAAACCAATATTTTGACAACCATATAAACTCTTAAGCCGTCCTAAAACCCTAAGTAGACTTGTGAGGAGATTTTTGAGGCATTTGAGAGAAAAATCAAAGCATAAACAAGGAGAATAACATCACAACAGCGAAGAATCAACTCAAGAATCTAAATTGGTGATGTCGTTCTTTATTATATTTTCTGATTTCTTTTGTTCTATCATGTTAGGCTAAATCTTTACGTGTTAGGTGAACGATGAACCTTGTGATGTGATATTTTAATTCCTGGTTTTACTTTGTTGACATTAGAACGCGTTTTGAATTATTGGATGATTTATATACATTGTTTTTTCTTTACAATTATATGCGCAATAGTTGTATGAGTATTGTGGCTTATTTTATGCATTCGAAAGAAGAGAAATAAGCTCGACATGGTATAAATCATCGTAGAGTCTGATAGGGGATAGAAATATACCACTATGCTCTACATAAATCTCTAAGTATTTACAAAATGTCATGCATTCTTGTATATTGCATTTGTCATAAAAATATAGGCAAATGGTATGGGAGAATAGGTTCAATTCTACTCGAGAAAGATTATTGAAAATGTTAGAAATATTGATTCTTCATCAATTCAGATGTGTTGTCAATTTTGTAGAACTAGAATTAAAATGGATCATTGCACGTGGATTCGCGAACCTAGTGCGTTTCTTTTCTATTAGTTACTTCAATTTGCATTCAATCATATAATTTGCATTTAGTTCAATTAATTCATCCATTATTGCTTTCATTTAGTTTAGCTATAATTTAGTTACAAAACTCAACCATGTTTTGGTTAAGGTTAGAATAGGTAAAATCAAACTAGGAAATCTCTGTGAGAACGATACTTGGACTCTAAAATTCATTTTATTACTTGAACGATCCGTACAATTGCGATAGTTTTTATTCGAAATATATTTTCGTGAACAAACCAGTGTTGGGGTCTATGATCGATTAATATATTTTAATATTTACAATAACAAACTAATTTATTTGCATATAGGGTGTGCTAGCTATCTAGTGATGTAAATTATTTATCAAAATGGACGATGATTTTGGAGTGACGGTAGTTAATTTGGTAATCATTATAATGCCATTCCCCTTTAATAAAAAAATGTTAGTAACAATGACCACTTGACATTGATGTCTTGTATCAAATTTTGAATTAGAATTAAAATAGTTGAAAAAACAGAAAAAAGGATGTCAGTATTAATGCTTAATGTCAATAAAATTAATGAACAATGCTGCTTGAATAGACTCAATGACATGCCATTTTTTTGCAGTTTTTAATTAGCAACTTTTTGTTTAACTGTCAATGAAAATTTGTCAAGTATATTGTCTATAAAGATCTGTCATTGAATCTGTTCACGTAGCATAACTATAAATTAACAACTCTTGCATGTATTGAGCGACATAGGAAGTTTGTTTGTGCTGGTGAATCTTGCTTGTACTACATGTCCCTTTTAGTGGCACTATATGATTTTCAAACATTGTAAGTGGCAAAGCATGAGATGCTAATATATTATAGTTTTGTCTGAATTCACATACACGAGTTTTACGTTCACATGTAACGAAAATAAACACGATCTGAGTAGTTTAACCTATATCTCGTGATCTCAACCTTCAAGACCACACTATTGAGCTTTTTTCAATCATCCAATTTTGAGCGTACATATGACCACTCAAGTCTGAAGATCCGTCAATCTGTCTGAAAAAAGAAGAGTTGTTTCGAGTCAACCAAAAATGATAAACAATTCAAAATTTCTTGGTAAGTCTCAATCTAAATAAGTTGAGACCACCTGACTTGACTCCGTCTAACAACTCAAACAAAAAATATTAATCCTCGTGTTTGAATTACGAGGCAAAGTCTTTCTTGCATAAGAGATGGAAAAATAGCTTTGCTCAAAAGTCACATCACATGTGACATGTCTTAGAGGGCACAGGTAAAGAATACTTAAGGGGACGTTTGCTCCCCTTCTCTTAAACAATGTGGCCGCAAGAGGTTATGGGATTGGCAGGCAGCAATCACTATATTATTTTGAACCAACTTTGTGAAATTGCCTCACATTATTTATTTGATTATTTGATCAAAGTCAAAAAAGTAAAGTTCAAATAAGCAATTATTGAGCATTGGCAAATAAGTCAAAATTTATCACCTAAAAAAGTATTTGAGTTCCATTCAAAGATTTATTTCTTTTTATTTTCATATCCTAATTCCGAACTATCGATTTTGGTCGAACGAAACAGTCTATTTTATTAGTAATTTCATCTGTCCTCTTTCTTTAAGGTTGTTTTGGTGTACTAAGTGTATTTATACCATTAAAATTAAAAGTGGAAAAAGAAAAGAGAAAAGAACCAAAGCAAGTTAAAAGAACACCTTTTTTTTGCTTTTCTCCTTCTCCTCCTTTTTTTTTTGTTTTTTCCTTTCATAATTTTTTAAAAAAGATCATGACAAGTGATGTAGGGCAACTAGCTTTGGAGTTTGAGGAAGTGCTGGACAGAAAATTGGCAAAGAAAAATCGCGTCAAGGGTAATTTTGTCATTTGTCGCGACGGTGTCGGAATGTGCTGAAATTTGGCGGATTGATTGGAAACGACCCGAAAAGTTGGATTCAGGGACATAAACCCGAGATCTCGTGATTTTAGCCAAATTCCTTTGTTTAGGCCTCCGAATGATCAATTTCGTATTTCCCGTTTTAGATTTTCGCTATTTTTGGAACAATTTTATTTTCTATGTTTTTAGGGTTTCTTGTAATGTCTATTTAAAGGTTTTTGGACATTTTTCCGTTATTATTGAATTTGAATAAAATTTCGTTCTTGGAGAATTCCAGTTTTCTTGTTTTCAAGATTTACGCTAGTAAATCTTGTTACTTCCGTTCTGCGTCAACAAGTCAAGTGGCTATTAGCAGAATTTAGGATAATCTTCACTAAATAAAAATTGACTTGCACTAAATTGATATGAAAATCAAGAAAAAAAACAATTGAATGGTCCATTCTCAATATGGGATTAGTTAAAAATTACACAATTTTAAATTTTCACTTTTCAAACTCAAATCGAACAAACCAATCTTGCTTGAAAACTGATTCAGTTGATTTGATGTTAGAGATTTTTATCCAATAAGTCAAACAAATTGAGAAGACAAACATATTATTACTTCACTAATTACATATTTGATTGAGCTTAAAAGTTTTTACTTATCAGAAAATTTACTTATATGGAAAAAGTGGTTTTAAAATAAATATTCTTTGTGTTAAAGGATGTTGGGATTGTCAAAAGTGCCAAAATAAAAGAGCTTCAACCGACGAGCGTTAATAAGAAAAGAAACAATGGTCGTCAAAACTATAGTTATTAAATTGGAGAGCAGTGTCAAGGTCAATTATTTATTATAAACTGACGAGCGTTATTCTATTTTGGTTACATAATTTGAGAGTTTTTTAGAAGAAAAAATTTATAAATCCCCATTCCGAGTTGTACGATAAAATGCACACTCTACATTCTAAAGATAAACCAAATAATAATCTCAATTTTCTTAAGAAGAAAATAAAATAATTTGAGGTAGATAAAATGCACTCTCTACATTCTAAAGATAAAGAATTTGCTTTCACGTATGGGTCCATGTCTTTATTAGCCAGAACAAGGGCTGTACTTTTTTCTCTGTTGTGTGATTCTTTCTTTTGCTACAAACCCATCCCAATACACAAACACTAATTATTATTATTGGGGTTTTGCTCAAGGAATATCAAACCCCACCAAATGCCATTAATTGAAACCAAGTTGCTCTCCCTATGTCTTCTAGTGGACTCCACCATCATCACCACCTAGCGAGTGTTATGCGATTCGCGCTTGTGTTGCACAATACATACGTTTAATACACGCGCACAATAAATATGATTGACAACTCGATAATGAAAGAATAACAAAGACTAAACGAACATTGGCGTAAACCCAAATAAAAAAGTTGAAAACTATAATGTATGCACGAGTCTAACATGGATAACAGATCAAGCTCGATAATAGATTCAAGATGACATATTACCTACTCCAAGCATGGGAGCGTTACAAACACAAAAGGGTGTCACCTAATACTATTGACTACATTTAATAATAAATATTTGACCTCTTAACTCCTTGCAAATTTTTATTGAATTTTGAAATCCTAGCAAAATTCTATTATATTCTTAATTCGTCTGTAGTAGGATTTTAAACATCGGAGAATAGCATACTGACCATCTTGAACTTTTGATTGTCAATCATTCTCATGATATCTTATTTTGCACATACATGTAGGTTTGACGTGCACACAATTGACTCGGAGTACTCGGTCAAGTTCAAAAATTTAAGACACATGATCATATAACTAAAGGAAAAAACTATGTGACAATTGATATATGCTACTCGATTATCTAATGAATTAAAATGCATCCCAATGGCATTACTCAATCCATTTGTGAGCGAATAAAAGCCTTATTAGGCTACGAATATCAAATTATTAAATGTTAAAGAAATATATGGAACTAAACACGTGATTATCCTAAACATACACTACCTTAAAAAAAACAACACTAGGGATTGCGCGCAAGCCACAATTCTTGCTTCTTTACCATTTAAATACTATAATTTGAATCTTTTCCCTCTTGGGAAGCATGGTATAAAGCATGTCGTAACAAAAAGTGTAAGTCTTTAATTAAATAAGAATGTCACTTTTATGATATAATAAAATTTTGATTTTTAATTGAAATTTAGAAAGATCTTTCAAAATAATATGTCCACTCAAATTTGTGTAGTAGTACAATAAGGATATGTTTAATACGTTGAGCTAAATAGTATTAAGTCTCTGTTTGGTATACATTAAAATTTTCATTATCATTCTTTTACTCATTTTCAATCACACATTCTTCAATAAAATAATATTTTTCATTACAATATCAATAATTTTTCCTTCTTTTTCAACCACACATTCTTCATCAATCTACTATTTCAGAATAAATCATTCCAAAATAATGTGGCTCAAACAATAATTCATCAATTATCACAATAGCATGACCTTAATTTTAAGGATATATTAAATAATTTTGTAATTACACGCTTCATAAATAATATAAATGATCTTCTACTCATGTTGAGTAAGTTAAAACATGTACACGGTTGATGTGGTAACGCTACATCAGCAGTTAAGTTTACAATTTTTTGACAACTCAACGTTAAATTGTCAAAATTTGTAGGTTCACGTCAGCAGTGAATAAGATAACTCGAATATGAGATTATTTATGTCATAAATAATATTCATTTGTAAGAGGTCGAAAGGTAATTTACTATCTCATCAACCAAGATCCATGATTTGCTCTATAGCCTTTTATCTTGCTTGGTTTAAGTTCAAAATAAAATTTACTTATAAGCGTTAGGCACAAACGGCGGAGCCCGCCGCCGTTGACGAGTACAACCCACGTCCCATTTTTCTTCATTTTTTGGTACTTATTTCCTATCTTCCTGTACACGCGTCCGTCAAATGACCGTCCACGCCAGAAGATTCCATCGTCAATTTAGGCCCCACTATCCGACCGACCCTTCTGAACTTTTAAAGGCGTGAAATGCAACGAATCGTACGGGCCCACGTGTAGAAAAATTTAAATTGCAAAAAGTCAAGAAAGCAGCCTATGGGAGCCCAGCCGTGTACCGATCAGCAACTGCTTTTATTAATATCTTCGAGCGTGTCGCTGTCGGCAGCACACGTATCGGTTGACAAGAGCAACGTTGCTGGACCGTCCCGGTCTGACGTAAACTGTGTTCGTCGCCACGTCATGTTAGTTCTCTTTTTTTTCTTTTTTTTTTTTTTCATTCAGAATTATTAGCATGTTCGTACGATAGGAAAATACTATTTTTATTTAATAATGTGTACGAGCTTAGTGATATTAACTCCACGTTTGGTGCAAATTAATTAAAGTTAATAGTTAATTTTATTTACATAAACTATGGAAACTCATAACTTTTCAACAATACAATTCATAAACTTTTATCAAAATTTAATTTGAATCCTTACCGATCAGGGGCTAATGTCTAAATTCTGATAGATGTAAATCAAGCTCGTGTTTGGTTTGATGTAAATAAAAATCAGATTTTTAGTAATTTTGATACGTTTATGAATTGTGTCATTGTGTGGTTGAAATATTGCTAAAAGTTGTATATTCCAAAAAAATATATGACCAAAATTAATTATTAACTTTAATTTAAAATTTTATCAACTTTTTCATCCTACCAAACATGAACGAATGTCAAAATAGAGGGTGATATGGTGTTGGTAGTGTCGATGTAAATTATACAATAATAAATGAGAAAAAAATGTATAGAAGTTGAAGTAGAAATGACTATGATTTGTTATTTTCTTTTTAACAATCCGAGGCTGATTTTGTGTCGAGAACAAAATAAAAGTTAAAAATAATATATAAATCGGTAATATTTTTTGTGTCAGTGTCTTATAAAAACAAAAATTATAACAAACACCAACGCCTTCTCGTCGAAGATTGAATCACTGTTATTCTCGATAACATCACTGACGTTATTGTCTAAGATAATCGTTGATGAGGGAGTATTAGTTTCATCAAAATCACCAACAAATATTATTTTTAATCATGGTTATCAAATGTCATATTGTCGACGATCATTTGTTTCATTATGTGATTTTTTTTATTTTTTTTTTATTTTTATCATTGTTCTAAAAAACTCACATTAATAATTTTACGATTCTCAAATTTCTTGAGTCACCTTTGAATCTCTCGAGTTTTCTCTCTTATTTATTTTCTTCCATCTTCCACTTTGGATCACAATTTAATGCTAACTCACAAGAAGAAAACCAGTGTAGATTTGGCAAAATTAAAGTGTACAAATCTTGACGTGGTGCAATGAAAAATTGTGTGAATTAGTTAAAGGTATTCAAGATTCAATGATGCGTGCTTTGGTATAGTAAACGTGGCCTACTTACACCAATAAAATGTCATCAAGTAGTCTTTTAGGTAAGGCACACTATCCACTCAAAGACTTTTGGGCCATTGAAATATTTTTATTATTATTGTTTAGGTGAAAATAAAAATATAATATTTGGGTTTTTTCTTGTGGTTGATTTCGTGCTATTTAATGTTATTTATCAAACATGTTTGCTCTATTTAAAGTAATTAAATTTAAGAACAAGTTTTAACGTTGAAAAGACGAAAGTGCACCAGTTCGAAAGTACGAACTGGTTCATCTCTAGAAGGTTGGCCACCCTTAGTTCGTAAGATGAGGTCAACTCAAACAAAGTGGAAGAGGTGGCCAATTCCATTATTTAGAAGACAAGTCCAAGTCGAGCAAACTAGATGGACGATGTCAATCCCATGACGAACATGATGGGGTCGAGATCACGACTTCAATGTAGTACTCAATGTTGAACAAAGACCAACTATTAAGTTATGCTATTGCCAGTTAAGAGTGTGATCAATCATAAACTCTTCTTTTTTCACAAATCTTTTCGCAAGGATAGTAAATACGAGTTAAGAAAATTCACACGATTAACGTTAAGTTGACACAATTTTGACCTCATTGAAATTCGAATGATGCAAAAGTATATATTGTCCTATTGCTTGCAATGCAAAATCTGATCATTTGTTGATCTTTTCTTTCTTTTAAAATATATATATACTTCTAACAAATAAAATATTAATAATTATTAAGGGAAAGAAAGGTAGTGATGGGGGTGGGAATTTGGCATGATCTTTTCATAAAGAAGACTGCACTATCAATTCATAAATCTCAAAAAGTAATGGATAGTGACCTTAGGATGTTATATCCTGAGATCATTACTTTGCTAGTATAACTAAATTAGGGTCTCTTGAAAAGATGGAAAGGGGAAAGCACTAACATTACATTATCAAGTTACAATGTATATTTTCATATTAAAATAGTGTTTTTTTTCCTTTTTCTTAATTAAAATTTATATTCCTTCTTGAAAAGATGATTAATCAAAATTCATCTAAATATTAGTTCATGACTTTTGCCCTAAACGAGCGAGAGGATTTTTTTTTTCCTATCAGGTTTTAAGTATATACGTAATTCATCAATAAATTTCTTTCACGGATAAAGATTTTATCATGTCACGAAAGAGCATCAATTATTCGATATATAATTCTTTATACTCTCACGATCCACCTTTTTGACAATGCTATACAAGTCTAGTCAGATTTCTAATATAACGATGATTTCATTTAATTGTTCAAAGGTGACAAGCAAATGAATTCTCTCGTGGAATATAATATTGAATAACAAAGAATTGAATCGAATTGAATTGAGTTAAGAATAATGAATGGGTCATATATATATTGTTATATTTTGTTCCATCATGCCATTAAACATGCCTTCAAGTTATGAGCTGATAAACAAGATTTTCTCTTAGTTTTAAATTTTGGTTTATATTATTTTATTAACCGTAATGGTTCATCACTAGCTTCTCTTTCAAGTGGAAATTGGATGTTTGTTGGATTTTGAGGGGTTCGGTGCTTCAAAAAGTATAAACATACAATAAAATATTTTTAAGGGCATGTTTGATCCCCATTTTTTTTTTTCAAAATATATTTTTCTCTCTTATTTTCAATCACATTATTCAATAAAATAATATTACACGTAATCCAAAAAATTTCTTTTTTTTAACCATACATTCTCCATCAATGTACTATTCCAAAATGCATTTTATACCAAAAAGGGGCTCAAACAGATCCTAAATATAACTTATTATATCAGTCATTCTATATATGAATATAATTTTCAGTCACTTGTTAGATCAAATAATTATTCTAAATTGCAATACTTAAATAGTGTCTTTTAACATAAAAGCAATAAAAAAAATGGAAGTTTACCAAGTAATTAAAAGGAAAAATCTATTTCTTAATGTTACACGATTCAGTAGGTGAGTTCTGACAAGTAGAGATTTCAACATGGTCCATGAACTAATTGGACCATGGTAACAAATGAACCATAACTTAAAATTCGTAACTCTAACAAAGCCCATTTAATTTAGCTAAAAATGTGATAAAAATTAAAATCAAATTCAATAATTAATTTTAATCCCGCATTTTATGAGATTTACAATTTTTATGTACTTTTTAACTATACATTTCATTAACTTTTATCAAAATGTACTAAAAAACTGAATTTCAACCAAAACTAAGCGAGAGCAAAATTTCTTTACTTATTACCGATGGTAAACAACTAGTTGAGAATTATAAAAAGCTCGTAATTTGTATATTATAAGCATGGCCAATATTCACACACCCAAATGGTTTAAAAATATAAATTTGACGAAGAAAACTCATTATGTAACCAAATACCCACATAAAATGTACATAGCAATGAACAAACATTATAGTCATAAAAATATAAAGGTTTTGCTATGTGTACATAGTAATAACGTACACAAGGGTGTTCATGATGAACAAATGACAATAGGGGCGCCATTTGTCCATTATGAACACCCTTATGAATTTTGTTATGTACGCACAGCAAAATCCAAAATATAAATCTCATTAAAAGTAACATTAAACATAATAGAAGCAAAATAATCAATTCATATAAACTTACCAGAATCTACTTAAAATATAACTTAATTTATTATCTGTTGTATATTTGATAAACAAACGGAAAGCGTGCCCAGTTTTCTCTTCATAGTATAGAGTGGAATTAAAAAGAAAAAAGGATGAAAATATTTGGGTGAGTGGGAGGGGAGAGAGTAGACAACTACACAAGTTCCCAATGATGCTTTACATTTACATTCTAGATTTGCTGCCACAGAACTCTCGCCTTGTATTGCAAAACTACATACAGAAAGCTAAAACGCAATACAAAGTCGTAATAAACTGTGAGTCATCATCACGTTAACCCCAAAACTAACACACCTTAAATATGTCACGACTCTTATCATACATTATGCAAATAATGATTTACAAGTCAGTATCTATCTACCAGCCATATATAGGGTTCTCCACCTGTGGAGGCAGGAGATGAAGATCTTTGCTATGCTGCTTGTCATAGTCCCTTGTTCCGGGTATTGCACCTGTACACAACCTAAGGAACTCATTACCAGTGAGACAGTAATGTGCAAATGCCAATCCTCCATCGACCATTTCTGTCAGGTCGGGCATTGAAACAGATTTCGTGATAGCCATTTTGCTGCTTCTACCTGAATCTCCAAGACCTGCATTATTCAAAACCTTATCGAGCTCTGAGTACTCCATAAATCTCTGGGTGGCTGCTTCCCATGAAAGATTGTATCTTTGTTCAGGGGTAAGTGGCTGAGGTTCATTTGCCATTGCTTGTTTTACTTTTGCTACGAAGTCTTCTGGTGTTTTGTATGTCAAACAATTGGGGAATGCCCTGAAGAACTCATTTGATGGGTGGTCGGCACAAACAACAAATTTTCCCATCGCAAGCGCCTCGGCTGTAGCAGTGCAGAGCACATCACTGACACTGGGATTTATGAAGATTTTGTAACTGTACGCAAAGAAACACAAGTCAAAATATAGGAAATAAAAATAGACTAAGTTCAAATTATAATACCAAAAACCTCATAAACAAATTCATATACCAGCAATTCAGGTGAAATTTTTTTATCAAAATAAACATACATGGTGCAGTGACAAATTGTTTGCTAACATGTATTAGATAGCATTTGACAATATAAAGAAAGAAAAATAAACTAAAATCCTGATTATTTTAATGTTGAATGCTTCATACCAAACATGCAACAAAGGTTTTGACTACCTGATAAGGGGGGAGGGGGGCTATGCTTACCCGTGAAGAGAATCGTCTGCATGATCCCTGCCTTTCATAAATTGTAGATTCAGATTCAGCCTTTTTGCAGTGCTCTGGACATCATGAGCATCCTCACCATTACCATACACATCCAAGTTGAAGCCATCAAGGTCACTTTTGTGCTTCGCTAACAAATCTATTAATTCTCTGTACCCTTTTGCCCAAACCATCTTGCCTAAGAAATACGCTCCTTTGGAAAAAGAAGGCTGCCCACGCTCCTTATCTGCTGCAACTTTTTCTCCAATCTTTAAGAACTTAGGATTTACACCATGAACATTGCAAATCTCAGACTTGGGTAAGTCCTGAGTAGCAGCAGAAAGGCGGAGGATCTACACAGAACAGCAAGCAATGTAATTATTGACAAAATCAGAGATGGTTCAGTTGTAATACGATCAAAATTTAGTCAGACCATGGAGATCAACCAATACCTTGTCGCAATATGCTCTTGCAACCCAATTGTTAATATGTTTCACAAGAAAAGCTTGAAGAGCCCCATTCTTTTCCCTCTTGATGTATTCCAAGTAATTCGTATGAACAATACCGACGACATGGTTGAATTTATCAGTCCAGCGCTTACCATGATGGTACCAGTTCAAGTGTTCTGGTTCTTCTAGGATTGCAATGTCAGCATCCTTTGATGGAATGAACTTAGTAGTGTCTCCAGCTGGTATGATACTTCTCCTTTCTTTTGAGAACTGAAAAAGAAAACAAAATTGACAAAAAATGCATCAGATATCAGAACCTATCTCTACATATATATGAAGTAAAATCCAGTCGTACTGACAAGATACTGTAATCTTACCCCATCATTCTGTTTGTTCAAATTATACTGTTATAGCATTCATTGCACCACATCTTAAATAAATCGAACACGTCTCTTACTATCAGTCAGAATCATACTCAACTTTGTTTCAGTTCATTTATGCAGAAAGATGCAATTTCATATCCCTATAACCTCAAATTTGGAGAAACTAATATAACAATTAGATTGAAAAATCCAAAAGACAAGTTTCTCAGGCAAAAAAGAAAAGTACAATAATACAACTAAGCCTGTAGGAGTCTCGCTAGGTACAGTCGAATTCTTGGACAAAAAACAAAAACACTGTGTAGCAATTTATTTGTTAAGAAGCTACCTTTCCCGGGTAAAATGATATCTTGAAGTCAGCCTTAAAACCAACTCTTTCCTCAAGCCAACTACGTATATAAGATTCCTGCTCTTCTGGTGAGCTAAAAGTAAGATTGTTGGGATAAACAAGCTCTTGATCTGATCTACAAAGCCATGGAACCAAAAGTGTAACATTCTGCTTAGCAGAATTTGCTAAATATGCTGCTCGGAACAGTGGATTTACAGCTGTTCCCGTCATCCAAGGAAGACTGGCAGTAGTAACAATTGCCACATGTCTCTTTTTTTCTGACACATCATGTTTAGCAAAGTCACTCCAAAAGCCACCTTCATAACAGTGACCCGTACTTTGGAGAACACTGGCTATCCTTAAATCTAACTCATCATTGATGTTCTCACTTTCAACAACAGAAGACTCTCCTGCAGGTAAGGAACGCAATAGAAGTTGACTCTTGCGTTTGCTGCACAAGGTTTCCACTATCTTGTCTGATAAGCCTGCCACCAAAGTATAAAAAATATGAGCTCAGCAGGATATCTTAATAGTGCATTGTAAGAATGACAGTCATACCCTACAAACAATATAGAAAGCCAGGAAACAAGAAACTTTGAGTGCTTAGTTCAGAGTTGTTATTGCATGAAGCAACCCTGTCCAAAATAACATACTAAAATCTTATCAAGAACCTCTCTGCCCCTAAAAAGTAATTGATGGGAATATTAGCACAGAGATATTATCTAATTATGTTTCAAAAAGTCAGTAACATATCAGAAAAATAACCCTAGTAGTTGAATATCATTGGGCTATTATTTTGGGCTAAAATAACCATTGATGAAACTTATTCTAGCTTCTGTTCCCCAGCCTTTTATGTTTTGGGACAAAAATAGGTAGAACTGATTCTAAGGAAAGGCTCATTTTATGACAACCATAGAAGCCCCAATTTTCTCTATGAATCATTTCCAGGCAAGGCTGGAAACATATTAACACAACAAAACTCTACCTCCACCCCCTGAAACACCACCTCATCATCTACCTTGTCCTCATATTTTCCAGTTTCAGTCGCCTTCCAAAAGGCTCTGATATAGCTAATCACATCTCTTTTTAATTTGCGAAGATTTTACTGTGCCAAAGTAACCACGGCGCATAAAAGTTTGTTATACCCAGAAAACCTCAATTTCTAATAGCAGCAAGGCTACCCAGACAAGGAACGAGATGTGTCCAAAAAGCTAAGCAACAAAAACAACTAACTCTTATTCCAATGAATTTGGGATTGGCCATGTGAATAATATTTTTCACTGTTTCTACCAAAAGATACGGTAACTCAAATAATTTGAAATCACAGTATGACATGTTTATTTTGGTCTACGTCTCCTATAGTAACTTGTTCCATTGTGATCATGTCCGTCTTGTTGTACAACTCATTTCCATTGAGCGTGTAGTCATTTGTTTTAGGGGCATATGCTCATTGTCTTTGTTATATTGTGTCCATGTATATAACCAGAAAAGCTCGCTCCATCTTTTGTATATTCATGTGCATTTTTCATAAAAGATATTGAATATGATTGAATTGTCTACACTTTATTTTGATTAGTATGTGTTAAAATAGTAGGTGGTCTCCATTTTACATCATATGTACATTTTTGGGAAATTTTATTGCTTTTTTAGGTTTGTTTAGTCAAGGCTCGGCTAAATCCAATGCAACGCATTCTCTTCAAATCCTCATTTCTTCCTAATATTCAACCTAAATACCTGCAACATTCACTCTTTGGAACATCATGATCCACTTTAGTGACTCCCAAATCATTTTTATTCCAACTAGCCAACTTAATTCTATTAAACCTAAACCATTTATATCTCTAAGTGCTCCTCCAGAGTTCTAGCTTACAATTGATCCCTTCTTATTTAACAATTAAAACTGTCATCAACGAACAACATACACCAAGAGACCTCATCTTCAATGTGTGATGGCCTCATATATATCTAAACTAACAAAATAAGAACTCCGAGTAGAACTTTAAAACGAGCCTATAGTAATAAAGAGGAGGTCTATGTTACGATCGCCACTACATCTTATACTTGTGACTACTACATCATATATAACCTCAAGGAACTGAGCAAAAATAAAAAAGTGGCAAAAACCCCAAACCTCAAATCGATTACCTATTCAGAAGCTAGACTAGATCAATGTCTAGTGAGCTCATAGTTGACTAAAATCACAGAATGAGAACTCTGAGTAGAACTTCAACGCGAGCCACTAGAAAGATCTCACACTCATGAATACTACTTCGTATATAACCTCAAGGAAGCTTGAGCATGAAGGAAAAAAAATCGCAAGAACCCCCAAACCTGAAATCAATTACCCATTCACAAGCCAGACTAAATCGTGTTTTTCCTGAAGCTTAACAGGATATAGACTTTGATTTTGGTGGGTGAACACATTCCAGACACCTGCCTTTAAACTTCAAAATAGACCTAGCTCCAGCTACCCAAGTTTTCCAGTGGTGCTTGACGAAGATCAGAAAGAGATTTTAACTCTTTATTACCAATTGAGTTCAAGTTAACTCTAGCTTACCTTCTAAGCCTCGCCATAACAAAGCTCTAATCATTTCAATCATAATAATAAACTAAAATCCAAAATCTCCAGGGAAATTGGTCGTCTACCCCAACTTTGTATAAATAGTTTGTAAACTGACTAAAAGGTTTGCATAATTAAATAGGTCTTATTGGTGACGGTTTCTGCTATCACCAAAATTTGCAGGAAATGAACACATGGATTAAAGCTAACCAGAATCAGGGAGAAATTCTAGGAGCATAGGACCAAAAAAATTAAGTAAACGCTTATGAAATTTGCAACCATCAAGTGCTGCAGAGGTTTTACCATCAAATATAAAAAAGAACCAGGAAACAAGAATGCAAAAGATAAAATAAAATAAGAAATGAAAAGGCAGAGACACTGCAGAAGCATATCATTCCACAGCAATACTGGCAACAGCCTATTTTCTGCATTATAGAGGTGACCATGGAAAAATGGCAAGCGAGGAATTATTTTCTTCTGCCAAGTCCTCCTTTTATTATACTAGCAATTGTTTCTTCTACCCTTTATTTTCATCTCTTCTCCCACCAGCCACCCAGTGGAAATACCCAATTATTTTATGATAGCTATTGCATTTTATGAGAATAAGTTTGTCATTCAGTAATGATTCCCAAGTTACTGTTCCCATCTTTACCAGTGCTAAAATACAAAATATAACCCATTCCCACTCACATTGTACTATGGGTTTTACTGACTCTCTTCATACCCATCACTTCCATGTGATAGATCATACATCTAGATCAACTCACGAGAAACAAGTCGAGAATGTCTGGCCGTGGCACTTCCGGCGAACGAGAACATGACTTTGTTGATAATCATATATACCGGCAATTACGAACTGCAGTAAGGGCAAGTTTTCAAGATGGAAATGAAGGTTTATGAGTGAGAATGAATGAAGATTAAAAATTGGTTAGCACTAAGAAGCATGGGCACTATCGTGACATGTCTACGATGTCACAGACATGCAGACTAGTCATCTTTCCAAAAAGTAGAATATGACACATTCTGGACATGCTAACGAGATTTCTAGTATAGTGTCTATATATCTCATGGATACATGATTTTCTCCCTTATATTTACAACTCATACTTTAGTTACATGTAAATGATACAGATAAGCAGACAAGTCATCCTTCCAAAAAGTATAATATGATGTGTCCTGTACATGCTAATGAGATCACAAATATTAGTTTTATGTACAAGTCTCGTGGATATATAATTTCGCCCATATCTATATGATTCGTATATTTACTTGTAAATGATGCCAAATGTTAAACTAAGTTTTCTCTATTTGTTCAAAGTTAATGTCATTTTGCACATGAACAAAAAATGTTATCATGATTCAAAGAGAAATTATATTTAACTCTTTTTTATATCATATAGTTTATTCTACATATAGTAGTGTGTTATAGAAGTGTCCAATATTGTGAGGTAAGTGTCCAAATAAGTGTCTAAAATGTTAATGTTTTTGAAACATTTGATTTCATTGGAACCTTTGGATTGAATGGAGTGACAAAAATATTTATGGAGCTGACCCCAAGTTTATTGGAATTAAGGTTTAGCTTTTCATTGTTGTGGTTCGATGCAGTCAATGGGAGTGTTAGACAAGTGTCTAAAGAGTTTCAGGGTATAACAATGTATATATAACACAGGTCCGACAGGGACAGATAGTCTTCTCAAGAGAGTGTTTCTTAAAACAAATAAAATGGTAAGAGAAATAGTTGCAAGTGCAAGAATTAGACATAAGCCACACGGTGTGCATGAAAAGAGAGTGCAGCAGGATTGAAATGGTCAAGGGTGTTCAAAATTCATGAATCGAGACAACCAGATAGTCAAACAGAATATATTATCCATATTCAGTTTCAGTTTCAGCTTCCTATGTATATAAATTTTCTTCATCTTTACTATGTGAAAGATCAATTCTTATCCATGGAAGAAAAAATGAGACAATAGTATTGTCTTAACACTATTATTTTGATGAGGCTTTTAATGTCCAAAAACCAAGGTTTTCTATCAAGCAAGATATTCCAATTATATACATCATAAAAATGAGCAAGCTGGAGTTTTCATAGATGTTACCACAGTAGAGAGCCAAAAACAAGTAGAAATATTAATCATATTAAATGCAGTGTGTAGAAGCATTATTAACATCAAATTCCTTTTTCATCTTGACAACTTCGTGGGAATTTTTCACGCTAACTCTACACCAAGAACATAACTTCACCATAACCAACCACGTACCTTTATCAATGCCAAGTTGATCGAGAAATGGGCTAGACTGCCTGACTAAACATGCCAGTAGTTCAGGCACGTCAAAAGGTGGAACTTCCTGCATCAGGTACAGAAAATATTTAGTGAAGTGCTGGTAGCACTTTAACAGACACAACATGTTTTCATGGATTTCTCTGTCTTTCTGTATAGTATAGAAGACTGCATATGATTGACAATTTTTAACCCATAGGTTTCCTTTTAGAAATAATTATCAACAAGATTTTTTGGTTTACCCTATTGAAGTCTACTTTGAGATTTGCTTATTATGCAACAGTAAAATAGAAAACCTTATCATCTCTTCAGCAAGTCAAAAAGTAGCAAGATGCAGTATGCACATCTAAAAAATATCAAGTGACCATAAATTTAATAAAATGATGCACCAACCTTTGCATCATTTGGATCCCTGTAAATTGATTTCTGCAAAAAAAAAAAAAATAATAATAATAATAATAATAATAATAAAAAAAGTATAAGTCAGCTTATCAACTTAAAAGTCATCAAAAGTTAATAACATGACTGTAATGAAGATGTTTAAATTATATTAGCAAGTTACGGGCAGGCATCAAACAACTTAGAGCAATATATCATCAAGAGGATAGACCCAATCAAGTTCCAGTTATAAAAAGTGACACAGATTACATTATCATATAAAGATTATGATATGTGTCCTCTGTTTTGCTGTTGAAACTGAGAAGAATTGATATTGGAGATAAGCAACCCTATTTTCAAATCCAACATCATCATTTGATACTTGTGCATCCCAAAGAAATCTGTATGTGCATTCTCATAACCAAATTGTATCAATTGATTGATAATTCCATGTTTTATTTGGGGATTCTTGAAGAGTAGTACATTAAAACCACCAGATAGTACTTCAAGATATGTCCACGTGAAGAGCATAGCATGATAGCAAACTAGTAGTAAATCCTAATTCGTCTATTCTCATGCGTTCGTCATCTATATTTCCCTGCGAGAAAAACATTATTGAAAAGGGTGATTTAGAAGAAAATTCTGTAAGAATTTCTAATACAATTATTTGCAGCTGGAAACATCTTGTATGAAGCATGAAGTTTTTATGAGTCCAATTACAAAGCTTAAAATTCCATGTTCCCCAACTTGTTCTCTAGCAAATCAAGAAAAAGTGGAAGGCATATTAACATGTTCAGACGTCACTGTTCCAATCTTTTCTAAGTTTAACAAGGGCTGACTTAGATAACCGAACTACTAAGCCTGAAACTTCCAGTAAAAAAATCTGTCTTGACCATGTCAAATAGTTCTATCAAACTAGACATAAATTAAATAAAGACATGCAACCGAAAGAATAAGAAAATGCATACCAGACTTGACTTGAATTTTTCCACAAATTCACTGTTCTTAATCCCCTCCAAAAACTCACTGGAGCTCTTGTGCTCCAATTTCCTGAGCCTGGACTTGAACGCCCTTATCGGCTCCCAGAATTCCCCAAACTGCCCTTCCTCTCTTTCCCTCTCCTTAAACCTCACCCCTCTCCAACTACTGAAAGTCTCCCTCTCGTTCTCCTCCTCCTCCTCATCGACCTCCGCAACAATTACGTTCTTAATGGCAGACAAATCGATCTTAATCTGCGGCCGTGGGTACAACTTAAAGTCGGGGGACGAATACGTCCTCCGGAATTCAGACAATCTTGGCTGAAGCTTTCTAACAAAGTCAATTTCCGCTGGCGGAGGGGGATTAAGAGTAGCAGAGGCTGTAATTGTAGGAACGCTGAAGGGTGAATTCGAAGCCGAGTTGAGGAAATTCTCGAGTTCTCTATCTGCTAGGTTTTTGAAGGAGTTGGCCCGGTTCTTGAGCAGCTGGAGATCGGCATCGGCTGATGAGCGGACCTCGCGCCAGCCTTTAGATATGAATGAGAACGCTTTTTCTGCAGCGACGATCGAGCTCGAGCTGGAGTTCGATCCGGTCGACGGCGCTTTCGACGACGACGCCCGCACCTCCGGCGGCTTAATATTTATCATTTGTTGTTAATTTTTCTGTATTTTAGGGCTGCTGAATTTTCCGATGAAAGGGATGTAATGACATGGGACGAATTGAGTGAAGATTTTTAACGGCTAAGATTTTGATGCCGTATTTATATAAATTTCAACGAGACGCAATAAATAAGGATTTTTTAGGAGCGAAATTTTCAGGAGGGAATGGGGACACGTGGGAGACACGTGGAAGCAATGTTCAGATTCTGGGGAGCTGACGTGGTTGGAGTCAATTGAATTGATAACATAACATAATGGCATTCAAAAAAACAAATCTTCACAAAAATCATACAGTTAGACATTTGGTAGATTATCATTGGAAAGATGACAAAAAAAAAAAAAAAAAAAACCAAAAAACCAAAAAAAAAAAAAAAAAGGCCATAGAAGCACATTTATAGTTTATGTCTGTTTTTTCCTGTACTTACAGAATAATTCTAATGGCATTAGGCTATCTTGTTTTGTATTCATTATTACAACTCACACATTGTTGCCGAGTTTTCCACATTGTTCTTTTTCCAAGAGAAATTTGCAGTAATGATCAGAACTATTTACTGAGTTACAACTTCATCTCTCGTACCTTTATTTTTATCAATTTACAGCATCGTCCATAAGAGCAATGCTATTAATAGTGAAAACTATTGATAGTTATCATACATGTCATATACACCAATGGTTTGTTGTTTGATGCATTAGTGTTGTAGTTGCATCAAATAACAATTATCATGTATATGCTAGGTATGCGACTATCGTTAGTTTTCACTATATATCACTACATCAAAAAAGGGCTTTTGCAGCGGCCAAAAAATGCTGCAAAAACCCTTTTGCAGCGTTTTTCCAAGTGTTGCGAAGGTCGGTATTGCCGTTGAGGGAAGACTTTTTGCAGCGTTTATTCATCGTTGCGAAAAAGTCTTTTGCAGCGTTTTTTCAACGTTGCGGTAGACCTCTTTTGCAGCGTTTTTTAAACGTTGCGGTAGACCTCCTTTTGCAGCGTTTTTTCAGCGTTGCGGTAGACCCCCTTTTACAGCATTTTTTAAACGTTATCGTAGACTCTTTTGCAGCGTTTTTTCAACGTTGCCATAGAATCTTTTTTTTTTTACAATTATATATGGTAATTGATCGCTAAAATTGAAAATGACACTTTGTGAACAAATTTTGAAATTGCATAAAATTGATAATTTCATTATAAATTTTTGAATCAATACAACATTAAAATGTGTTACAACACAACCTATCTAAAAATGAGTAATAATTAAATAGCGAAGCTATAATAAACTAGTTACAACACAACCTATCTAAAGTTCTTGTTGTCGTATACAATATATTTCTGACCAGATTACCCTCTCCTTCGAGAATATCAACATCTTCCTCAGAAGCATTTCTCTTGAACTTTGACTCCCCACGGGGGAAATTAGTCTGCTTCTTCATTGATGTATTTTTTACCCTTTCATTTCCTATTCTGTTACTGGAATTCAACTCCTAAGAACTAGTATTTCCGACACTGAGCACTCTGGTTCAATTCCCTGTTGCAATGGTCTATTAGAGATTGTACCTATCTTAGAACCACATGTTTTAGTACTATGATTAATCAGCAAGTTTTGAGGCTTCAAATCTCGATGAAGGATTCTGTGAGAATAACAATAAACAACGCCAAGTAGTATTTGATGCAGAAACATCTGCAAAAATTAAACATGACATAATCATGAGTCTGAGGGATTTCTTTTCATTGAAACTATAGGAGGTAAATCAACATTACCAACTGTATTTACTTTTCTCTAGATCCTTATTCACACATGCAAGATCCTATAACACATATCAATTACATCAACAAATATGATAGTTAAAAGAAGAAAATGAAGAGAGTACGCAAATAAAAGTTGTTAACTTCTAACTGAAACAATTGAAGAATTAAAAATTCATCAACTGATAAATCTCTTCAAACAATTCCTGACACATGAAATTTTCCCTCGGCATAAAGCAATTTGAGATGGTAAACAAATCCTTTTATTAATATCAACATGAACTAAACTTTAAATATTAAAAAAACTATATTGCTTTGCACTTCTCGGAGGAATTCATTGACATTGCAAATTTGACAATTATGAATTGAAACCTCAACCATTTTAGGCATAAATGCTAGACGAAAATCTCACACATGGTAAGTAACCAAGATCCAAATAAAATACCCTTAAGCTTTTCAATTAGACATCTTCATCTCCAATCGCAGTGTAATATATATTTAAATTGTGATTTAGATCTCCAAAGTGGTTAGAAATCTCTTTAATGAAGAGGTACAAAGGAAATATAAATTGAATTTTTCGACATGAAATGCTACATCTTTTTTGTGTACAAGAGGCAAAAAAAAAAGTGAATTTAGATATTTTCATTGGAGCAAAACTTTAATTTAAATCCATCGGAATGTAAATGAGGATGCAAAAATAATTTTGGACATATCAATTTACTCTCAATTTTATACTACCATGGAAGATGCTCTTAGAGCCTAATTATATACAATAGCTGCAAACTGCAGACATCCTCCTAAAGCCACTACTGCATCTTCTTCAACTCCACCTTTGGGGCGGATATTTATTTACGACAACTTGAAGTTCAAGTTTGACATCCATGGAAGAATGGAAAAGCTGTGCCTATTGTCAAAGTTCCCTTTGTGGGTTTCATATTTACAAGTTCAATAGGCTCAACTACATTAAAAAATAATAATAGCAATAAAAAATAATCATAGGCAGAAGACGACTTTAAAAATATACCGAGCAATAATTATATACACAAATGGCATGCTAGGTATATTGACATGACAATTTTGTTGCATGCACTTCTTAATCTTGTTTAAATTCTACATAATTTAGCATATCAAACATAACAAAATATATACCTGACAGACAATCATAGGAAGGCCTTTATGAGGTTATCTCGTCTTCATCCATTCCTCTATGTAAAGTTTTTAAATAAACCAAGTGACACATTGTTGGTCTGCCGTGTGGACAATTCCAAGGAGACTTGAGGACAGCCAAATGTTCTAGTATTGAAACAATCAAATACAATAACTTTGAGCAATATGAACCATGTTTTATGCTTGATATTAGTTCTAGTGTTCAAAATAGGCGGGTGAATGAAATGAGAGCAAGGGAGAGAGAACAACACCATACTAAGTCTCATTCTCAATAATTTAAAGTTAGCCATACAGATCACTTTTTGCCACTCCGTTATAAATTCATCAGATCCAAGTCCATGTATTCAAATACAAGATACAAACTCTTATATAAAAGGGATGAATAAAGTTTTCAAATAAAAGTGTTAGCTACTAGAAATATGGAAATAATAAAGAGATAAATATATTATTAAAACAATATATAGAACACACTACTAGAGAAATTCCTAATAAATCGTTTGTAATAGACAGTTTTCCAATTTTTAAAGCATTCATTCTGTTGAAATAAAATCAGAAAGGCCAAACTCTGTGGCAAGAACTCAGACCTTGAAATGATGTAACTTATTTCTATTTTTTTTATATTAGATCTTCTAAGTTAACTAACTGATACAAGTGGGGTAGATAATATGGTCAACTTGGGATCTATAAAATAAAGCTGCCTATTCTGACATTAAATTATATTGAAATATTAGAATAAACACAAAAATTATCAGATTAATGCTCAAAAGACATGATACACATAATTAGGTAGAGTAATAGGATCCTAAAAGAGATGCAGCAGCAAGTACGTGAGGTAGAGGCAGTGTAGCAATAAGATCAATGAAGAAATCAGATCTTATATATCTCCGGGCAATCTTTTTAGAATCCCTGACAAGCTCACCCCTTCCAAACACCCGTGAATTGGGTGCCACATAAGTCGTCCTGAACTTAATCACCACATGCAACAGATAGAAAAGATCTGCTATTGTACGAAGAAATGTCACACCAACCTTTGCATCATTTGGATCCCTGTAAATTGATTTTTGTAAAAACAAATTAATAAAAAAAGGTATAAGTCAGCTTATCAACTTAAAAGTCGTCAAAAGCTAATAACATGACTGTAACGAAGATGTTTAAATTATATCAACAAGTTACAAGCAGGAGTCAAACAACTTAGAGAAATATATAATCAAGAGGATAGACCCAATCAAGTTCCAGTTATAAACGTGACACGGATAACATTATCATATAAAGATTATGATATGTGTCCTCTGTTTTACTGTTGAAACTGAGAAGAATTGATATTGGAGATAAACAACCCTATTTTCAAATCCAACAACATCATGCAACCGAAAAAAGCAGAAAATGCATACCAGACTTGACTTGAATTTTTCCACAAATTCAATGTTCTTAAGCCCCTCGAAAAACTCACTGAGATCTTGTGCTCCAATTTCGTGAGACTGGACTTGAACGCCCTTATCGGTTCCCAGAATTCCCCAAATTGCCCTTCCTATCTTTCCCTATCCTTAAACCTCACCCTTCTCCAACGCCTGAAATGCTATACACACAAATCCCAAAAATCATTACCTATTTACCCAAGATCTATAGAAAACAATGCTTAATAACAAATGGCTGATATAGTAAGAAATGAATGTGCAACAGAAACAAACTTGGCATAAAAAATTGAAAAGATAATCTAAAAATTTGGAGGTTATGTTGAATAAAAATGAAAAGATCAAAGCTTGTTGGATGAAAATCCGAGGCACTTACCGGAGAAAAAATTAATCAAAGAACCATACGTGGCTCCAAAATCACCAACTGATTCGTCTACTAAACTAGAGAGCACAGGCGTGAACGAGCGAGTTGATCCCATCACCCAACAGAAGTGGCGGAACAGTTCAACAATCGAAGACTTGAATGGAGCCCGTGGCCGGAAGACACAAGGGAGCAAAGAAAAGAACAAATGGAGCGATTTGGGCGAGCTGCGATTTGGGAGTGATTAGGGCTCCTGTGTTGTTATCTCGTGAATTCGTATTGATTTGGGGGTTTAATTTGAGCCAATTTATTTGAAAAATAAAAAAAAAACTTTTCGCAACACTCAACAAATGTTGCCAAAAGTCTTACTTTTCGCAACGTTTGTCAAACGTTGCAAAAAGTGAGACTTTTCACAACGTTCAATAAACGTTGCAAAAAATGAGACTTTTCGCAACACTCAACAAACGTTACAAAAAGTCTCACTTTTCGCAACATTTGACAAACGCAACCGATAGACCCCATTTCGCAACGTTTGTCAAACGTTACAAAAAGTGAGACTTTTCGTAACACTCAACAAACGTTGCAAAAATGGGTCTATTGGAACATTTTTCTAAAAACGTTGCCAAAAGTCATTTATATTAATCAATGGCAACATTCACTTATTAAAATGTTGTCTTTTTAGTGTTGCGAATGATTCTTTTTGTTGTAGTGTATATACACACTATTCAAATGAGTGAATTGTCTTTTGATTTCTGCTAGCCATTCATGATATCCCTCAACTGGCAACAAGCAAACAATTTCAAGCATCATGTTTGGTGGTCAATAGTCTAAGAATGACAAGTCTTTCTTTTCGAGTTGTGTTCCTATGTTATGAGTTACAATTTAGTCTCAAATCTTTATTCATAATATTTTGCTACATAGTATGTAATGTATCATTTTGTAACAATAGAGCCGGACCTGAGGAGAGGCCCAAGAGGCTGCTGCCTCATGCCCAACTCTTTAAAGGGCCCAATTTTTTTTTTTTTTAAACACACTAATCTCGCATTCTCAATTTTCCAGCAGCCACTACAGAAATCAAAACCTAGACGGCTTGAGGCTTCCATCATAAATGACTTTATGGGTTGTTTTCTTGGGCGTTTAACACATCGGAAATCTCCCTGAAATTCTAACTTTATCTCAGATCTCTAGCATTTTTCTTCACCACGCTCAACTAATAGTTTGTTTCCTATCTTTTTATATTACAGATGATATTCAGTTCTTTGTATGATTTTTTTAAAAAAATTCTATGTTATGCTTATTTCTTCATTGTTTTAGAAGTTTTGCAATTAGATAATCCTTCTCGTGATTAATGTTCTACGGGAAGATTTGAGGGGAAGTAAAACAAAGAGTGGATTTGAAGTCTTTGCATAGAGCTTATTCCACCATAATCCATGAGCTAAAAATGAGTTTATTAAATTTTAAACCTAATTTCGAAAATGTAATGGAGTTAGTTGTAGAATGTTTAAATCATTTTAAGGGGTTAGAAAAAAAAAACCCCCCAAAATATAATTACTCAAGGCAATGCACTAAGATTTTGCAATTAAGGTTTATAACTTGCTCATTTTCGAATTTATTTTCTCAACTTTGTATTAATTAACTGACATTCAAGATTTGTTAGGAGGAAGTAAAAATATTTATTTACCTATTGTATTTTAAAATACACAAAATTAACGATAAATACAAAAGTCCAACAAAAATAAGTCCAATACTTATAAGAATATATTAACAGAAAATCATCATCAATTACAAGATATATTAATTAATCTTTTAAGTGTTTTTTTTTTTTTTTTTGTGTGGCTGATTTCACAATATTGCTGAATTTTAAAATTTAATTAATTATGGTTAATGACCTTGTTCCAAATTTGAAAATTAGTTCAAGGTTTAACTTTGAAATTTGTATGCTTATAGTGTCCTGTATTTGATAATAAATTTTTGTTATTCTTGGTAGAGTTTGAATTAGTATAGTTATTGTTGAAATATTGATGTAATTTTTAGTCATATCTTTTAATCTTTCTTTCGTAAACTAATTTGAGTCCTTTTTACACTCAGATTTTGGTTAGTAATGGCTGTTGAATTATTTGATTCAAATACTATGACTCTTAAATATGTTTCTAGAGCTCAAAAAAGGAGTAGAGATATTAATTCGAAGTCAGATTGCAAATATGGATAAGTACTTTAACGGCAAGAAAAGAAAAGAGAAGAAAGGTGTTCGAATCTTATATTGAAAATTGGTTTTCACCAATTTTAAATCATTATTTAAGTGGAATTCATTTTTTGATGAATGAGAAATTAAGCCAAATTTTAGTTCCTTAAATACGTCATTTGTTGGACAATCGTATAAAATATTATGAAATATTTTAGAAAATATTTGGATGGAAATGTGTGTCTTTCCATATGAAAGATCACGACTTTTGGCATGATTATTTTTCAATTGGCGTGTCTCTTCATGTATATAAATAAATTTCAAGATGTGTGTCATTTTGTATGGTTGTATCTTTTAAGACAAACATTTCCAACTACTATATATAGATTCAATGTTTTTGGATTTTATAAATTTAATTCATAATTTCATATAATTTCTTTTAGTTGTATTGCATAAAAAAAACATGGTTCAGTAGAGAGAGAGAGAGAGTCCATTAAAAATTCGTTGGTCTATGTAATTTGGAGTGCTCCTTTTGCGAGACGTGGTCGTTGTATCTTGGAAGATGATTGCAAAAAAATTATTAGCACTGGTGCGGGACAAATTTATCTTAAGGAGAAAGTGTCAAACAATTGACTCGACCAATCCAATCACTTGCATTTCCTATTTTATTTTTCCATGGGTAATTGGCGCAAAACATCCCTACATATGACGGGTTTTGTGGAAAACGTCCCTACGTTTGATTTTTTGGTACAGAACGTCCCTAACTTTGCATTTTCTTGCGCAAAACATTCTCTTTACCAATTTTTAACATAAAATGACCATTATACCCTCCCATATAAATAAAAAAATAAAAAAAATAAAAAAAGAATAAAGAATAAATTGCAATCTGCTCCTAAACTTTTTAAAAAATGTAAATGAGTCCAAGATTTTAAGAAAATCCTAAATCATCCAAACTCTCACCAAATCATCCACTCTCGAATCATCCAAACCCTTCTTTCTGAAATCCCGGCAAAGATCGACCTCCCAAACCACCAGATTCTGGTATCCTAGGCAAGCCCCTAACATCAGCTTCATTTACCACCAAACAACAAGAAATTTCATTCACAAAATCACTAGAAATCGAGCAACAAAAAATCGCCATAGAAAATGCAAACTACCGGAAATCAAAATTTCGGTCAACGCCATGGCTGGAACCCATCCCTGGCTGACTGTACATCCTTAGAAAAACCTAACCATACCAAAAATTAACTATAAAATACTCCACAGCAGCTCAATGTTGCAGAAACTTCCATTCCAGTCGCGACAGCAGCGAACTCACTTGAGAAGAATGCGATTTTCGGTGCCGGTGCTCACACTTATGGTCACAGACACCTACGACACCTTTCCCACATCCAGACGAAACTATACATGGTTGTAATTAATCCATATCATCTCTCAAGCACGCTCAATTTATGTTTGAAAACTCTCATGTCGCGAAGCTCGCGACTTCGCCAGTGAAGAAATCGATTTCCAACGCCGTCCGATGCAATAATAGAGGGGGACCACCTGGAATAGGTTCGCCCTTACCTGGCGCTCATATTCTAGTAATGGGTCTTCACCAATTGCATCAAAATTAGGTTCAATTGATGGCTGCCATTAGAGGTCTATGCGAAAAATTAGGGTTCTTGGTGAGGGATGATTTAGGATTTTCTTATTATTAGTTTTAACAGAGAAGAGTTTGGATGATTTGGTGAGGGTTTGGATGATTTGGGATTTTCTTAAAATTTTGGTCTCATTTACATTTTTTAAAAAGTTTAGAAGCAAATTGCAATTTATTCTTTATTTTATTCTTTTTTATTTATATAGGAGGGTTTAATGGTCATTTTATGTTAAAAATTTGCGAAAAGGACGTTTTGCACAAGAAAATGAAAAGGTAGGGACGTTCTGCACCAAAAAATCAAACGTATGGACATTTTCCACAAAACTCATCATAGGTAGGGACGCTTTGCGCCAATTACCCGTTTTCCATTTCTTTGAATTTGAGATTTGACTTTACAAGAACTAACTATTCTTTTGATTATAATAAATGTTTTTCGTTGAAAAATGGAAAGGATTAAATCCATCACGTATTCAGTTTCAGTAATTATCATTTCGTTTTTTCAAATTCTAGAAGTCGAAGCTATGTTCGATTTTGTGCACTAAAAGTACATCTTGAGAATATAATTCATTCACATTATCGATGTAATATATCCAACAAAAGGAACAACGAAAAGTTTAGCGATTGGGGAATAGAAGAATCAGAATGACAAAGATAATATGGATGAATCAAAAGAGAACAAGAAAATGATTGAGTCTACCAATATGAATTAATCAAAACAAAATGATGAAGAAAATGTTCAACATGAAGATTTAAATCAGGGGAATTGCTTTTCTTTGAATTTTGATGTTCGTAGAAATTGAAGGACGTTCACGGTAATCAAAAGATGAGGGACTTTTTAGTTGAAATGGGTCTAGGGACATTCACATTTAAATTAAAAGAATTTATATTCATTTTATTATTATTTTATTGTTAATTTTAAGTTAACAGATTTAGTTTCGTAAAACCCTTATAAATAAATAAAAAACTTGATTGCTTACTACGATTTAGGAGCTCAAATATTGAAATTCGCCTTAAGCCCTGTGGAACACAGGTCTAACTCTGCGTAAGTTGGGCTCCAATAACTAGTTCCAACCATTTAATTAATTAGAAATATATGAACAAATTGCTCGATTTACCAGTGGCTTGTTTTTTATTTCTACTATCATGATATCCTTCTATTATAAAATGAAATATGCAAAACACCATGTAAGCGGTAGCGAAGGCCACGTATTTGAGGAATATACCACGTGGCATATTCGCGCATTCCTCGCTCTCTTGAGTGAAGGTATCGACATGCCAGATTTTGGTTTTAACAAACCGTTCAGCGAATTACACTAAGGTTTGGTGGTCAAACGGTTTCATTGCCTTCAGATTTCGATCTACTTTAAGAAGAAATTTTTTATAAGAAATATCAGTTCCTATAAATCAGCTTGTGATCCTTGAGGATCAAGAAAAATGTTGGAGAATGAACATCCACAAGAAAACTCAGTCACATAAGGAAACGAACTCATTTAGGGAGTTCACCATAATTAGAATTCTACGAACTAATGACAACATGACAATCCACTTTGACAAAGCTAGAACAAAATGGCTTGTCCACAAAATTTCTCGAGCCTTGCTCGGCCCACAATCAATTTGTCAACAAACTTAGGCTACACATTAAACCTACTCGTTACTAGATAAAGCTAGGCTAAACTGACTCATCCACAAAATTTCTCGAGCCTTCTCGACCTATAACCCATCTTTCAATGAGCTCAAACTGCCCATGGAAAGAGACCGTACAAGCATGGGCGGAAGCGGGGGGTAGCTTGGAGGGGTCACGTGACCCCCCCTCTCCCCCAACTTCGCTCCTCCCTTTTTATTTATTTATTTTGCAACATTTAATTTTCTCTGTTTTTGTTTCAATTTTCGAAGTCATTATGGGACGGGAAACGAAATCGAAATATTGCATTCTTAATATCATTTCGAAGTACTCATAATCTAGTTTTTCATGTCATTAATAGCGTACGAAATGATTAATCGTAGCAAATGTTACGACTTGTCAAAGTAGGTCGTTCAAAATTAGTATTTCGAAAATTTCGATAACATGCTAACTTTAAAAATTCTCCGACGATCGTACGCTAATCAAATCTAAAAATTGTTTTATCATCTTAAAGCTTATTTCGAGAACTACATTATAGACATATCGAATAGTCCAAACAGATATCGAAAATAATTAAAGATGCATCAAACGTGAATCTTAAATAAAGACATCTAACTCGCATTTTCTTTAAAAAAAATCAATTATTTCATTAACATTTATTATTTTTACGATACAAATTTCTCAATATAATTTTCATCATTTATATAAAATATGGCATCAAAAAATTTCGAAATTTTACATCTGAAAATTTACATGGAATATGATTTTTTTGAATGTAAATTTTCGATTATATAATCTCTCTCAACTTATTTGCAAGTTCGATTGTCTCTCCTAACTTTAAACTTCTGCATCCGTCCTGCATACAAGCCAACCCTAAACCCTTACCCCACATATTTGGTTTCTTTATTTCCCTTGTCTCGTTTTTTTTTTCTCACCCTTCCTCCCTATTCCACTGGTACCTCCCCGAGCCCGGCCCTTTTCATTGATTTTTTCCCATTGCCCACCTATTTTTTCACCCCCAGTCCCCAGCTAGTTCTCTTACTCTCTCTCCACCTCTAGTTTCTCCTTAATTCTTATCAAATGTACAACCCTAGTTTTCCTAAATTTTTCTTACCTGGATCTGAATGGTAGTTTGCAGTTGGCGGAAGGGCTGTGGTTGGTAGAAAGGGTGAGGAAATGGAGAAAGAGTTTTCAAAATTTAGTCCTTGTTTGACCTCATTTTCTAAAATTTATTTATCATTAAGTTTTTTAACCAAACATTTTAATGAGATCCACAATTTTCATCAACTTTTAGCCCATGTTTGACACACATTCTTTTAAAATAAATTATTTTAAAACTTATTTTCAACCACACATTCTTTAAGAAAAATATTTTTCATTACATCAATAACTTTTTCTTACTTTTTAACTACATATTTTTCATCATATCGCTATTTAAAATATGTTCTTCCCTCAAAAATATTCATCAAACACACCCTTAAGCACAAATTTTATCAACTTATATTAAAATTTACTAAAAATCCATTTTTTAACTTTGAATCAGGTCTCAATTTTACTTATATAAACTAAATAAGAGTATAATTGTCTTTTTGTAAAAAAAAAAAAAATCACTCGAACCCCATTACTAAGGACTAAATACCAACATATTTAGAGGGTGGAAACCTATGTATACAAGGTCTACTATTGATGCGATGATTTCCTTCTGTCTCATTTCCCAAGGAACCTCAAAGTGGCTTTATTTCATTATATTCCATCCATAACCCAATTCCATTCATTTAAGAATTTTGCTACTTGTAAATAAAAAAAATGTACATAAGAGCTTATCGAAAATGATATGGAGGGAAAGTATTTGATGAAAAAGTTGACTGTATTTTAATATCATAAATGGTAGAATGTTATGTGATATTATGTAATTTGTTGACATCGAAAATTGTATGAACAAAATTCAAATCAACTTAAAATGTAAATAAGAATTCTATTGATAATGATTTACAAATTACAAGAGTGAACTATATATGTTTTTTTTAATCCCATTTTATCGAGGCTCTCATTGTCCTTTTATAGGAAAGAATTTACATGCATACTTCATTTCTCTGTCTTATCAACTACTGTAATCAGCTAATAAAGTACATCGTTGGCACGTTTGGAATGGTTAGTGAACTCGACATGTCAGGTCATCATGAGTTAACCTTACATTTGGTCCCCAACAATTAATAAATTATTTAGGGAATAAGGTTAAGGCATATAATTGGTTGAATTGGTAAGCGCTGATGTAAAACCTTCCATACATACATCACTTGTCGATTGACGCACAATGTATAAGGAACCTTCAATCATTATGTCCCCTCAGACCTCAGTAAATAACGTAATCCGAACTGGTCTCATATATCCGAACTTACATTAGAACATGCTTAATGCATATAACAAACTGTAATTAACGACCTCGGAGGTCGGATGCTAACAGTTATCCCTCGGTTAGTGCTTGCCTTGGTGACAGACTGACCTTGAGCGTAATTGGCACGTTTTTTATTTCTTTAATCATTATAGCAATAAATGACATGAACAAGTGTCACGTCGTAACTTGTTGATGAGCTGTCATGCATACTTAGTTTCTTTTTCCACAAGCTTCAACAAAACAACGTTATCCTGAAATACTTAAATCCAGCCATCCATTTCCCCCCATTTCATCATCTAACAGCCCAGATTGCGTCTTTGAATATTCATTCCCTTTAAATAAATTTCCGCCCTCATTTTCTCACTTTTGCTTTCCCTTCTTTACACTTTTTACTTTCCAAAAGATTTTCTTCGCGTTCTTATATATTTTCTAAGTGAGGTCATCCATATTCAGGTATTCTTCTTAACAAAAATACCTTTCATTTTCCTTTGTGTTACATTTTACCTCGATTGTTTATATGAGTTCGGACAAATCGATGGTACAATTAAAGTAACCAACAGTAAAAAACAGTATCTTTTTCATCTTTTCCTTCTACTGGCTCGTCATCTGCTACCTCAGACTGTCAAGAAGTTTTAACACCAATCCCCATTACCTCAGTTTACCCGAAACAATTAGGTACTTTTAGGAAAATGGGACAAAATCGAAAGGGGAAGAAGTTAGATTGATAGGAATGTAAAATGCATATTTTTCCCTCCTTATTTTATGTTCTCGTATGTTTATTTTGTGTGAAAATGTACTCATTACGCTCATATTTTGATTTAGGTGGCAATTCTATGAATATGGCGTAATTTGGAAGAAATAAGTGAAAGTAACCAAAATGGAAGAAAGTGATAGTTCATGGACTAAAGTGCAAATATTCTAAACTTGTTTCTAACCTTGTGATGAAGATTTGAGAGTGTTAGAGGCCAATTGGATGAAGAAATGAGTCAAAGGGAAGAAATATAGCCAAAACATTATCACATATTTACTTTCAAGCTGAAAAAAGTTGCACTGATTTTTAGCCTCATATTGAGACCAGATGTTGATATAGAAAACGATCGATTTTGAAGATAGTCTTTGAATCAAAGTTGTAGTCCTTTGAGTTATCTTTCCAACATATCTTGATTCGTCTCAATCGGACATCAGAAGAGAAAGTTACGATGAATATACTGAAGTAGATGCAAAGTGGACAGAAACCCAGCGCCTAGGCGCTACGAACTCAGCGCTCAGGCGCTGCACTAGTCGAGAAAATACAATTTTCAACATATTTTTAGCACCCAAGCGCTATCCTATAGCTCTTCAACACTGCGCGCCGCCACAGATTTTAGGTTTCTATTGTTTGGGCCGTGAAAACTTCAGAAAAAGACTCCAAATTGGTCAAGAACGTGTAGGAAAGTATAAATAGACCTAAGGAGGCAAAAACACGGGGGACCCTCTCCAACCTATTTTCTATTTATTTTTCTTTTAGATCTATCATGTGTAACTAACTTTTGGTTCTTGATTGAAGGATACCGAAGCCTTGAAAAATATTATAATTGTGAGATTCATTTATTTTCATTGTTTAATTTATATTTTCAGTATTGAATATTCTTTTATGCATAATTTTATGATTGTCGTGTTTGATTGCTAACAGATCTATTAGTTTTTCATATGTTGCAATCATAGTTAAGTTAAATCTCAAATACGTAATTGTTTGAATCATTTAACTTGTGAAGCACTAGGATTTGATGATTTTCTATGATAGATGTTATTGTATCTTAAGAAGAATGTTTAAATAGATTGAATGCAACTGCTGATATTTGTTTTATCTAGTTCATCGATTTCTCTATTGTTTAAAGCTATTATTAAATTGAATCTTTAGCGCTGGTCTGAGATTATTAGATAATTATGGTTAATTAGAACGCTGGTTTCTGATTAACTAAAATTAAGGAAAAATAGGAATTTATTCCAATGATGAATATTGTGAATGTGAATTGATTATTCTTTGTGGATTTATAAATCTCCAATTGTGGAAGTTGACTTTGATTAAGACTCGTTTCATTGATTTAATACAACTCGTTAATTTATATTGTTATTTGTTATAAGATTGATTTCGTTATAAACAAAACCTCCCAATCGTTATACGAAGCATAAATTATTGATTTGAACACTTTTCGTGGGATCGACCCTTACTTCCATTGCTACATTAATTTTAGAGGTTTAAAAATTATTTTTGGGTGCCTACGACATCACACCAAATTTTGGCGCCGTTGCCGGAGAGTGGTGTTAATTTATTTTTATGCTTTTTAGTTGTTTATTTTATTTTTGAAAAAAAAATCATAATTTTCTAGGCTTCTAGGTATTTTATTGTTTTCAGAAACTTTAGCATAGAATTTTATTTATTTTTCATTTGTTCTGTTGTTTATGCCCGCAACTCGATCTTCTAATCAAAGTGATTTGCAATACGATCCATAATTTGAAAAAACTTTGCGCAGGTTAAGGAGTAACATCCAGCAAAATCTTGAAGAAAGCAATCTCAACTCCCAACGATTCATTTGCAAGTGATTTTGAGTTTGAAGGAAAAATAACCATGACTAAAAATAGGACTTTGAATGAGCTTGCAGCCCCTACATTGAATCAATAACCTTTATGCATAACTTTTCCTACTTTAGATGCTACTACTACATTTGCACTTTTGCCTAATACATTTGTGCTTAAATCTGGACTAATACACCTTTTGCATACTTTTCATGGTCTTGCATGTGAAAATCCTCATAAACATCTAAAAGAATTTTATGTGGTCTGCAAGAGTATGAAACCTACAGGAATCATCGAAGAACAAATCAAACTGAGAGCTTTTCCATTTTCTCTGAAGGATTCGGCTAATGATTGACTCTATTATCTACCATCGGGAAGCATTACCACATGGAATAGAATGGAGAGATTATTTTTAGAGAAATATTTTCCAACTTCAAGGGCAGCAAATATTAGGAAAGAATTTTGCGGTGTCAGACATGATCACAAGGAATCTCTACATGAGTATTGAGAGTGGTTCAAGAAATTGTGTGCAAGTTGTCCCCATCATCAGATCAGTGAGCAACTTCTCATCTAATACTTCTATGAAGGTCTTCTACCTACATAAATGAGTATGATTGACGCTGCAAGTGGAAGATCTTTGGTGGATAAAACACCTGAAGGAGCAATGAATTTAATTGCAAACATGGCAGCCAACTTTCAACAATTTGGCGCTAGATTTAATCCCCCTTCTAGATAAGTTAATGAGGTAAATTTCTCATCCATTGAACAACAAATACTGAGTCTAACCACTCTTGTTCGTAAAATGGCTGCAGGTACTATGCAAACAGCGAATGCATGTGGAATTTGTTCATTGGTAGGCCATCCAGCTGATATGTGCCTAACACTTCAAGAAGAATTTGTTGAACACGTAAATGCGGTCGGTAGTTTTCCTGGACAACCACAAAGGAATTATGATCCCTATTCAAACACGTTCAACCAAGGATGGAGGGGTCATCCAAATCTTAGCTATGAGAATCGACAAGTGAATCAACCTATAAATCAGAATCGACATAATTTCCAACAATATAATCAGTAATACCCTCTTAGACAACAACATGGCCAAACTTCTAACTATGGTATGTCTTTAGAAGATATTATTAAATCCCTTACCTCTAACACTTTGCAATTTCAACAGGAGACTAGGGCTAGCATTCAATGTTTGGAGAATCAAATGGGTCAAGTAGCTAATGCGGTCAGTCGGTTAGAGATGTAAAGTTCGGGGAAACTATCCTCTCAAACAATGGTGAATCCAAAAGAAAATGTGAGCGCAATCATCTTGAGAAGTGGTAAAGAGGTTGAGATTTCGGTAAATGCATCCCCTATGCCGTTGGAGCAAGAAGATGAAGAAAAAGAGGTTGCAAACAAGACTGTCATCAATGATACTGAGGTGACTGAGCGTAAATTTTTACCCATCTCTGATTGTAAACCAATACCCCATTTTCTTCAAACTTTAGTAAGATCTAGAAAATATGAACGAGATCATGATGAGCTGCATGAAAATTTTAGTAAATGTGAGGTAAATATTCTACTTTTAGATATTTTTAAACAAGTGTCTCGTTATGCTAAATTTTTGAAACAATTGTGCACAAGTAAAAGGAAACGGAAATTGAAGGGGATTGAAAGGGTAAAAGTTAGAGAACAGCTATCTGCAATAATTCAAGAGAAACTTCCTACAAAGTGCAAGGATCCAGGTATGTTCATTATCTCTTGCATGATAAGCGACACTAAGTATGAGAAGGTCATGTTAGATGCATGAGCATATATTAATGTCATGCCATATTCTGTATACACTTCCTTGAAACTAGGACCTTTAATTGACACTAGTGTGATAATCCTACTAGCTGATAAATCTAATACCTATCATAAGGGAGTAGTTGAGGATGTTCTCGTGAAAGTTAATGAGTTAGTTTTTCTATTGATTTTTATGTGCTTGACATGGGTAATAGTAATCATACTACCCCTATCTTATTAGGAAGACCGTTCTTAAGGACATCAAAAACTAAAATTAACTTCAACAATGGTACATTGACCATGGAATTTGATGATAAGATCATTAAACTTAATATTTATAATTCCATGCAATATTCATGTAATAATAATCATGTTCATTTTATTGATGTGATCGATCAATTAGCACATGATATTTTCGAATTTGTTGCTAAAAAGAATGGGAAGCTATCAATATTGAGCATCGAGGGAAAGAAAAAGAAGAGTTAGCCTTAAATACTGAGTTACAAAGAACTGTGGCAACGTTAAATGATCTTCCAGAGTCATGTAAGAGTTTTGGTTTTGTATTACCAGTTTCTAATGAGAAACTTCTACTTTCTGTTTTGCAGACTTTCATTCCAGATTTGAAGCCTCACCTCAATCACTACAAGTATTTATTCCATGGAGGTGGAATAACACTGCTAATTATCATTCCCAATGGACTTGGTGCACCGCAAGGAAGATCAAAGCCAATCATGATAGACCCAGGCTAAATAAGAAAACTTTGAGTCGATAAACAAATGTGCTGCTTGGGAAGCAACCCAATGGGAGTTCGTTCATTTTCCCTTTTTATTTTTGCATTTTTATTTTTATCTTTGTCATTTTCTTTGCATTTCACCTTACATTGGAGATAATGTAAGTTTTAAGTGTGGGGGAGGAATTTAGATTTAGGTTGCATTTAGATTGAGTGAGTTAATTTTCAAAAAAAAAATTGCATGATTTTTCAAGAAGAGAAGTTGAGGTTAAAAGATTTTTGGATGTATATGCTATTTGTTAGAATTAATTAGGTTTTTGAAGAACTTGTAACATGATTAAATGAATAATCTTCTAACTTAGAGTTGATTACTGAAGTTATTTTCTTTGAGGATGGTAGTAACTAAATTCTGTAGACAAAAGTCAGTGAGATTTTTGAGCATTTAGACTGATACATCCATAAAATCTCATTATTCTTTTTCATGTGTGATATTCTTTCATGATTTATTTCTCTAGAACTTGGCTTGATTCTCTTCAAGATCACATTGACACATGCATATACGAACATGATTAAGACAATCTTTGTTACATAAATGAACTTCATTAGCCAAATAGCCGACCCTGTAATTGAATTTTCTATTGTTGAGTCCCTTTGAGTTTTATTACTTTTTATTTGTATAAACTCACATTACAATCTTTAAACTGAAAAAATAATATTTTTACCCAAACCTTAGAGTTAGTGGAGTATTGTAAAATGTCATGAGAAATGTGGGTATGCAAGAAAATAAGTGTGGGGGTATCAAGATTTATGGTAGTGCTATTATTTGTGAATTGAAACAAATTTTCTATGTCAATTCAAGGAGTTTTAGTATTGGTGTATAATTTGGAGTTTACATTATGCAAAAAAACACAAGAAGAAGAAAGAAAAAATGAATGATTGAAGGAAAAAAAATAATAAGCAATGAAGGAGAGTAATTTTAATGTGAAAAAGATCTATATTCATAACTCTTCATATATCTCAAGAAAGAGTTCGATTTGTGTGAGATAGATGCAAAAATGATGAAGCTATCACGTTGAGTGGTTGGTTTACATGTCTTATGTATATGTTTGAGCTATGTCTATTTATCTTTATTCCACTAGTTTCGATGGCTCTTGAGTCACGTATCCAAATATTTTCCACCTTGACCATAAGCCTCATTACAACTTTTGAAAAGTCCTTATGATTCTTGTAAAGCATGTGATCAAAGTAGTGGCAAATGAGAAGACATGCAAGAATATGGTAGAACGTCTCCATTAGAATGAATTTGAGTGAAACACTTACCATTTTAAACACATGAGAGTTAAGTGTTTATATCCGTGAGAGTCTACATGTTTAGTTTACTCTATCTTCATAGGAAAATGCTTGCTAATTTATTATAAGTTGTGTGAAATGTTTATTCGTGATATTTTATGTGTTTTGAAAAAGTTTGATTGCTCTATGTTCTTGACATTATGGTTTGGTGTTTTTAGGAAATTAAATTTAAGTTTTGCCCGAGGACGAGCAAAAGTCAAGTGTGGGGGAATTTGATAAGAATATAAAATGCATATTTTTTCCTCCTTATTTTATGCGCTCGTATGTTTATTTTGTGCCAAAATGTACTCATTACGCTCATATTTTGATTTAGGTGGCAATTCTATGAATATGGCGTAATTTGGAGGAAATAGTGAAAAATGACCAAAATGGAAGAAAGTGATAGTTCAGGGACTAAAGTGCAAATATTATAAACTTGTTTCTAACCTTGTGATGAAGATTCGAGAGTGTTAGAGGCCAATTGGATGAAAAAATGAGTCAAAAGGATGAAATATAGCCAAAGCATTAACACATATCAACTTTCAAGCTGAAAAAAGTTGCACCGGTTTTTAGCCTCATATTGAGACCAGATTTTGATATAGAAAAGATCGAGTTTGAAGATAGTCTCTGAATTAAAGTTTTAGCCCTTTGAGTTATCTTTCCAATGTATCTTGATTCGTCTCAATCGAACATCGGAAGAGGAAGTTACGACGAATATACTGAAGTAGACGCAAAGTGGACAGAAACTCAGTGCCCAGGTGCTACGAACTCAGCGCTCAGGCACTGCACTAGCCAAGAAAACACAATTTTCAACATATTTTTAGCACCTAAGCGCTATCCTATAGAGCTCAAGCACCGCACGCCGCCACAGATTTTAGGTTTTTATTGTTTGGGCCACGAAAACTTCAGAAAAAGGCTCCAAATTGGCCAAGAACGTGTAGGGAAGTATAAATAGACCTAAGGAGGCAAAAACACGGGGGAACCTCTCCAACCTAATTTCTCTCTATTTTTCTCTTAGATCTATCATGTGTAACTAACTCTTGGTGCTTGATTGAAGGATACTGAAACCTTGGAAAACATTATAATTGTGAGATCCACCTATTTTGATTGTTTAATTTATATTTCAGTATTGAATATTCTTTTATGCATAATTTTATGATTGCTAAGAGATCTATTAGTTTGTCATATATTGCAATCATAGTTAAGTTGAATCTCAAATACATAATTGTTTGAATCATTTAACTTGTGAAGCACTATAATTTGATAATTTTCTGCGATATAGGTTATTGAATCTTAAGAAGAATGTTTAAATAGATTGAATGCAACCGCTGGTGTTTGTATTATTTGGTTCATCGATTTCTCTATTGTTTAAAGCTATTATTAAATTGAATCTTTAGCGCTGATCTGAGATTATTTGATAATTATGGTTAATTAGAACGCTGATTTCTGATTAACTAAAATTAATGAGAAATAGGAATTTATTCCAACGATGAATATTGTGAATGTGAATTGATTATTCTTTGTAGATTGATGAATGGTTATAAATCTCCAATGGTAGAAGTTGACTATGATCAAGACTCGTTTCGTTGATTTAATACAACTCATTAATTTACATTGTTATTTGTTATAAGATTGATTTCATTATAAACAAAACCCCCCAAATCGTTATATGAAGTATAAATTGTTGAATTGCACACTCTTCGTAGGATCGACCCTTACTTCCATTGCTACATTAGTTTTAGATGTTTAAGGACTATTTTTTGGTGCCTACGACAGCACGCCATAGATCTTAGGAAGGTAATAATGGAAATACTTAGGAATGGAGGGCTTATTCCTATAGGTCAGTGGTTATAGGATACATGATTGCCAGTTTATGGGCTAAGTATAGTATTCCCAGATTAGTAGAATTAGTTAATGTGTAGCTTTGAATTCAACTATTCTTATTGTCAGTTTAAGACTACCTTTTCCTAGAATAATCTGTATGTCAATTTCTTTCTTCATGGAGAATAGCCCCAACCCAACTTTGCCATAACGGTTGGAGAACTTTAGTTGCTACTTTAATTTTGTGGAACAAATTAGGCTATCCCGAGTTGAGTGCATCCCAATTTAACTTTCTTTTTACCTTCAAGGAGGATGAGAAGGATTCTAGCTGGTGGTATGCCAGTGTTAGGCCTAAGACAGGATAGTACTGGGAACTCCTTCTTCGATAAAGAAGTGGAAGGAAGGATTTTTTTATATGTTAGGGGAGTGGGAGTTTCATCCTATCGAGGTGAATATGGAAGACATTGTTCTTACCCTCTATCAACCACTGTGTAAGTAAACGTCATTTTTGTACATTTGTGTACTTATTTTCGAAAACATATTTTTAATTAATTCGGATCATCTTGCTGACTATAAGAGAACCGTTTTGACCAAAGCAATGCAAGAACAAACTGGCGGGATTAGATCTCTTCCAAGAAAACAGAAGTCTTGCAAGTCTGTCATCTCGGACTCCAACTTTTTCCAAGCTAGGTTATTCCAAACTCTCTCACCGACTTTATCATTAGCTAGGGCCCATACTTCTATCACATCTTCTTCTAGTAAGTGCTTCAAAAGTATTTTAATTAACTTTTACCACAACTATTGAATTTACATGTGTTCATTCCTATTTCAGATCAAGACCAAGAAATGTAGGGATACAAAGCAGCTAAGGCAGCAATAGTTGTTAAGGGCAAAATGAAAGAAATTTAGGCTGAGGTCGTGAACTGATCTGAGGAGGTTGAACCCGAGGTTGAGCCTGAACAACCTTTGAAGTGACGTCGTTCTGATGAGCCATTATCAAAATCCACTATCGTGGTCTCATCTCCTTCAAGGTCTGCTCCTATGCTGCCAGCTCCTACCTCAGTCCCAACTACCGTCGAGACTAGCTCCTTAATGTCGATAACTTGATATGCCACCGACCTGAGATTTTACTAGACTTTATCAAGGCTTTATCCCCCTCTCGAGAGTCCACAGAAGCACTTCCATCTCCCTGTAGAGAATCTGCTACTCTCCTTACCAGGAGTTGGAATGAACGGGAGTAGAAATTCCTTACTAATATACCAGTGGCCAACTCTATAGCTACTGATCAATCTTATACATGATGCTTGTTGAATGTAAGGTAATATTTCAATCTCAAGTATTTTGGGATTTAATTGAGTTTTATAATCTATAACTCAAAATTATTTTTATGTTTTTAGGTGAAGGCTGAGCTGGATAAGATGCTCGAAGTAAAAGACCAGGCCATGACCTTGTTTAACAAAATGGAGGCAGAAAATACGAAGTTTGTTGAAAAAGAGAGGGATTATGAAGATCGCCTAAATAAAATGGGAGTGGAGCTGAACACCAGGTTGACCTCAAAGCTCAAACTTATGGATGAAAATAAAGCTCTGCAGATTTGAGGAGAAAAAGCCACTACCCGAGCTGAAAATGAAAAGAAAAGGGCTGACGAGGAAAAACTTGAGCTGACAAGGCCACAAATAGGGCTAGGAAAGCTACCAAAAAGGTAGAAGAGGCGGAGCTCAAAGCTTCCAAAGCAGTTGAAAACTAGAGGGCCTCTCCTGAGTTCGATGCACTGGTTCAGGACGCTTATGTTGTGGCTTTGGGTTAAATAATAAAGCATGTCAACAGGGAAATGCCAGATTTTGACACCTCAGGCAACAGAAGTTTGAATCTTCCCTGTCGACGAAGATGTTGACGACGAATTTCTTGCTTTTCAAGACCCACCTGCCTCTTAGCTCTTTTATTATTATTATTATTATTATTATTATTATTATTATTATTATTATTATTATTATTATTATTATGTCATTATTATTTTTGTCAAACTTCAAAACTTTTTTTGGAGCTTTTCTTGTAATCTTGTTTCATCAATGAATGAATATCAGTTCATCTTTTCTTTTACGTAAAATATTATTACTTCTACAATTTTTGTAAGTTATATAATAAATGAACATCTATTTGGACTACATGTTGTAGCACATGTAACCTTAGTTCGATCTACTAGTAAGCGGAGTTTAAATGATATCCTTGTTTAGGAAAATTCTCTCTAAGCATTGTAGCACATTCAACCTTAGTTCGGTCTACTAATAAGCGGGGCTTTAATGATTTCCTTGTTTTAAGAAACTTCTCTAAGTGTTACAGCACATGCAACTTTAGTTCGGCCTACTAATAAGCAGTACTTTAATGATTTCCTCGTTTAGAAAATTTCTCTAAGTGTTGCAACACATACAACCTTAGTTCAGCCTGTTAATAAGTAGGGCTTTTATGATTTCCTTATTTCAGGAAATTTCTCTAAGTGTTGCAACACATGCAACATTAGTTTGACGAATCAATATTTCTATATATTTTCCCTTTTAACAAAACACACATTTTTATTATGGATAATAGATACGTGATACAAGATACATTTACTATCTACTGTTAATACTTTTTAAGATGTTCTGCATTCCAAGGATGCAGTGGAGGTCTGCCCTCCATATCTTCTAGCTCGTAAGCCTCCTTAAATAGTACTCTGGTTACTGCGTAAGGACCTTTCCAGTTAGGTCCTAGAGATCCACAACTAGGTTCTCATGTAGCCAGAAATGTTTTCCTTAACACCAGATTACCGACCTCAAACTTCCATTTCCTAACCTTCTGGTTATAGTATCTCGCGTAACATTACTTATATATGGCATTCCTGATTTCAGCCTAATTTTTTCTCTCTTCTACTAGATTATGTTCTCCTACCAACGTTTTCTCATTTTCTTCCTCATGGTACATCATTGTTCGGATTGAGGGAATCCCTATCTCAAGTGGAATCACAGCTTCCACCCCGAAAGCTAGAGAGAAAAGGGTTTCCTCTGTGCTATTCCTAGACGTGGTTTCACGGGTTACCTTTCTTCTTAGCACATAAAGGGACACCGTACGACAGTAGTCTGCTCCGCTAGACTATCTTCCGCCTTTTCTCGGTCGTGTCGGGACGAAAGTAAAATTTGATCACAATTTAAAGAAAGCTTACAACATGAAATTGAAATGCATTGAAATAAACTTGATCATTGATTGCTTGAAAGCTGAACATTACATTAGACGAAAGTAGGAAATTACAATGGCTAGTGCAGGGAACGAACATTAAAAAGCTTAAAAATGTTTGAAAGACTAATACCCCCTATAATAGATTTCGGAACAAAAACCCAAATGACGGGAATAGACGTCTTTTGGCCGAAGAATCATACTAAAATTTTTCTATTTTCTATCTATTTAACAAAATAAATTAAAATATTTACAATGATAGGGTCACGGGGCTTAAGTAAAGCTGCGGTCCGTGACATTCTCCCCCACTTGTTTTGGCGACGTCCTCGTATCCATCAATGAATGATACGCTTCAATTAATGATTTGAAGGTTTCAAGGTCTTTTTCACTTTCCCAAGTAATCTCTTCGCTGTTGCATCATCTCCATTTGACCAAGTACTCTTGATGATGTTTTCTAGAAGCTCAAGTAGTTCGATGGTCAAGAATCTCTTCAACAACCTTCTTTTCAGCTCTTTTCAGTTCAAACACTGGTCGCTTTAGTTCATTTCTAGACGCGTCCTCCTTGTCGGCAAAATATGGCTTGAGTATGCCAACATGAAAGACCTTGTGGATTTTACACCATGAAAGGAGTGCAACTCTGAATGCGACTTTGTCAATCCTCTTCACGATGTGTAATGGTCCAATATACTTTGGAACCAGTCTTGAATCTTTCCCTCTTGTCATTTTATAATAGTTTCTGTTGGGGAGCTTTACCATTACCAGATCTCCAACATTAAATTCCACAAAACCGCTTTAGATCTACAGCCTTCTTGTACTGTTTCTGAGCTTTCTCAAGATAACTCCAAGCAATTTCAATATTACGTTTCCACTCTTAAGAGAAGTTTTTTGCTTGAGGTGACTTAGTACTTTGATCAATGTCTACAGTGTCAAAGAGTAACGGTTGCTGGCCAGTAGCAATCTCAAAAGGACTCTTATTGGTGAAAGAGCTCTTTTAGACATTGAAACACATATGTGCCGCATCTAAAAGCTTCACCCAATTTTTCTGCGAAGTAGAGATAAAGTGCCGAAAATATTCTTCCAGTATAGAATTGAAGCACTCCGTCATGCTCAAAGTTGAACCAAGAAGTTTGAACAACTCGGTCCAAAATATGTCAGTGAATCGAGGATCCCGTTCACTAACGATGTCCTTAGGCAGTCCCCAGTATTTGACAATATGTTTGAAGAAGAGTTGAGCTGTCTCTTCGGCTGATACATACTTGGGTGCTGCGATGAAAGTTGCATATTTGGATAGACGGTCTACCATGACGATGATTGTGCTAAAATCTCCAACATTTAGCAAACTGGTGATGTAGTCCATCGATACACTCTTGAATGGTCTAGTTGGGACAGAAAGAGGCTGCAGTAAGCCTGCCTTTTCCTGATGATCTGACTTATCTTGTTGACACACAAGGCAAGTTTTCACATAAGTTTCAATGTTGTCCTGCATTTGAGGCTAGTAGTATGCACGTTGCAATAATGCAAAAGTACGTTCCTCTCTAGGATGCCCTGGCCAAATCGTGTCGTGGCATTCAGTGATTAATGATTTCCTCAAATCTCCGCCTTTAGGAACATAAAGACGGTCTCCTTTAGTCTTTACTAGAACCCCATCGAACCAAAACTGACGAGTCTTGCCCTACTTGATGAGGTCAACCAAATATTGAATAGCCAGGTCCTTATCCAAAAGTGTCCAAATTTGGTCCCTTGTATTTGTAGTCACTGCGCTCCCTGAAAGAGCAGCCATATAGCAAATGGTGGCTAGGTCGGCCAGGCGACTAAGAGCGTCTGCAACATGATTGCTAGATCCAGGGCGATACTCTAGCATAAAATTGAATTCTGACAGAAGTTCTTGCCAACGAGCCTATTTGCTCGATAGTTTTAGTTGGGACATGAAGTGCCTCATTGCAGTATTATATGTCTTCACAATAAATGGAGACCCAAGCAGATAGTGACGTCATCTCCTAAGGCAATGAACTACCGCCAACAACTCTTTTTCGTGAGCCGAATAACGACGTTCTGTCGAATTCAGCTTCCGGCTCTCATACGCTACTGGATGTCCTTCTAGCATGAGGACTCCACCAAGTGCAAAGTCTAAGGCATCAGTGTGCACTTTAAAAGGTTTCGTCATATCCAATAAGGCTAACACCGGGTTCGTCCACATCGATTTCTTTAACCTTTCGAAAGCATTTTGGCATTGGGATGACTAATCCCAATCCTTATCCTTATTTGTCAATTCTGTAAGGGGCAATGCAATTTCTGAATATCTCTTCACAAATCGACGATAATAATTGCATAGCTCGAGAAATGAACGTACATCATGTACATTCTTTGGTGGTTGTCAATCTTTGATAGCTGTAACCTTCTTCGCCTCCATGCATATTTTGCCTTCCTCGATGATGTGATCCAAAAAACTGATTGATGTCTGAGCGAATGAGCATTTGGACGATTTGGCGTAGAGTTCATTCTCTCGTAACCGATTAAAAACCCTTCTCACATATTGCACATGGTCCTCCAATGTCTTGCTATAGATGACTATGTCATCTAGGTACACCACTACAAAGTCATCCAAAAACCCGTGAAGTACCTGTTTCATCATCGTACAAAATGTTGCTGGAGCATTTGTCAAGCCAAAATGCATTACTCTAAATTCAAAGGCTCCATATCTGGTTACCACCATAGTCTTGGCTTCATCTCCTTCTTTGATCCGAACTTGCTAGTATCCGAATCTAAGATCAATCTTGGTATAGTACCTAGCCCGACTCAATCGATCGAAGAAATCAGCGACTAGTGGAATAGGATAGTTATTCTTTATAGTGATCTTGTTCAAGGCTCGATAGTCGCAACACATTCTGAGAGAACCATCGACCTTTTTCTGGAACAACACGGGAGCTCCATATGGTGATTTCACGGTATGATAATCCCACTTTTCAGGATTTCTCCCAACTGTTTTCGAAGTTCTTCAAGCTCTGGTTGAGACATACGATATGGTGCCCTAGCAGGAGGTTTAGCACCTGGAATGAGTTCGATCTCATGATCGATTGCCCTCCTTGGTGGCAATTTCTTTGGTAACTCCTCCGGCATGATGTCCTAAAATTCCTTAACAAGCCTTCTGACAGGTTTTGAAATAGGACCAGTTGCCTCTTCGATCTCCTCTAGTCAAATAGTGCACAAAAATGAGGGCTCATTCCTCTTGAAACCCTTGTTGAATTGCATGGCCGAGATACTCTTCTCGCCCATCTTTCCACCCTGAGTCGTAATGACACACGGTTTACTACCCACCATCATCAATGAATCGGCATACGGGAACACAACTGTTTTAGTATCTCGAAGAAATTCCAATCCCAGAATGAGCTTGAAATCATTCATTTGAACGGCCGATAGATTTGTCCTTCCTTCAAAAGGACCTACTTTGATTGCCATGGATTTTGCTATTCCAGCTAATGGTTGGGCATCAGAGTTGATTGCCTTAACTTTCCCACTGCCTTTCTCCAGAACAAGTCTAAATCGCTATACTTCGGTACTTGTGAGGTAGTTGTAGGTGGCGCCAGTATCCACCATGGCCCTGATTGGCTTTCCATTGATTTTCACATCAATGTACATTAAGCATTTTGCCCTGCAAATGCGAGCCTTTGATTCATCCATCTTTGGCTCTTTCGAGGGAACATCGTCCCTTTTCGTAACTCGGTACAATATTGTATTACACCGATGCGAGAACGTACCTAGTACATCCTCATCCTCTTTGAAATCGGTCTCACCATGAACGCTAGCTTGTGGGGCATCTTGCTTTGAACTCGATCCACCAACTAGGGGTGTCCAAAATATCCAAATCGAACCGGACCGAATCGAACCCGAACTGAACCGAGCAGTTTTTCGTAAGTTAAAGACCTAAAAAAATGGGTACCCGAATTGAGAACCGAAAGGTTTGGGTCGGGGCTCGGGTCTAGACCAAGAACTGAAGAATAGAATGAGACCTGAAACTAAATAATTTTTTTATTGAATTAATTAAATTATTTTATTTTTGCTAAATAAATTAACAAATTAATTAAATAAATAAAATCATTTCATAATTTTAAGATGCAAAAAAAAAAATCAACTCCATTGGACCGAAAATATTTTATGGCCCAAACAAAAAAATCACAGCCCAAAAGCCCAATACAAGCCCTCAAAGTCAAAACATTCAATCACCAATTTACCAATTCCAATTTAGCCCAATACATACAAACCCTTAATTTACCCTCGTCAATTCATCAGTTGATTCAATTCACCATCGTCAATTCATCAATTCACGCCGCTGCTCCTCATCTCGCGTCCGTCGTCCGCTGCTCGGCCTCTCACCTCCGCCTCTCGGTATTCTCTAGTTCTCTTAATTACTAAACTTCCAAAGGAATTAACAATTGAAAGTCCCCACACATCCGTAAGAATCAACTTCAATTTTATAGCTTTTGGCTTCTTTTCAATTTTAGAGAAAATATCCCTTTTTTGCTTGTCGAACATACAACCTTCACACAAACTAACCCAACAAATTTCAGCCCTGATAGCTTCTCTTTAGACTGAAGCACTTTCATTTCCTTTTCACTCATGTGCCACAAATCAGTATTACTAACAGCTAAATCATCAACTGCAACCATGTCTCTACAATTGGAAGTGATATAAAGAGTTCCAAATTTTATTAATTGATGTTTTGTGCATACACAGACATGTAAATTTGGTGTAAAATTCCTTATTGAACGTGTTTGGCCTGATTATAATTGTCAATGTACTTTATTGTTTGCAACTTGTAGTAGCTCCAATTTGGATGCTCAAATGGAAGACAAGAAACAGAATGTTGAGATGTCAGAAATATGGAATCATTTCACTAAGATACTTGGTGGAGAAAGAGCAAAATGTAATTACTGTGGGAAGACATTTAAGGCGGACAATAAATTTGGAACTTCTAGTATGTGGAAACACTTAAAAACTTCTTGTTTTGCATATAAGAACATAACGGTTAATGAAAACCAAACAATGCTCACTCGAGAAAATAACGATGTTGGTATTATGTCTATGGTGTTTGATAAAGAAAGGTGTAGAAAAGCATTGGTTAAGATGATTATTATTGATAAATTGACATTTTCCTTTGTGGAAGGTGTGGGTTTTAAGGAATTTGTACATCAACTTTGCCCTAGATTTGAGGTTCCTTCTCGACAAACGATTGCTAGAGATGTGCTCCATATCTACCGTGAAACAAAGGAATCATTGAGAATTAAATTTATTAATGATAGACAAAGAATTTATTTGATGACTGATTGTTGGACATCAATTCAAAACATCAATTATATGGTAGTCACATCACACTTCATTGATAGAAGTTGGAAATTGCATAAGAGGATATTAAGCTTCTCCGTTGTTCCAAATCATAAAAGGAGAGACAATTGGGAAGCTTATTGAAAACTGTCTACTTGATTGGGGCATAGAGCGTGTGTGTACCATTACTGTAGACAATGCTAGTACAAATGATGCAGCGATCATTTATGTGAAAAACAAGTTGAAGAATTGGAAAACTGATGATGTTATGATTTTAGGTGGCTCTTATATGCATGTACGTTGTTCAGCACACATAGTCAATTTGATTGTTAAAGATGGGTTGAAAGAGTTCAATCCAACTATAGACAGTATTCGTAATGCGGTAAAATATTTTCGATCATCTCCTTCCCGATTACGAAAATTTAAATGTTGTATTGAAAGGGAAAAGATTGCATGCAAAAAACTTGTTGTTTTAGATGTGCCTACTAGATGGAATAAACATTCTTAATGTTAGATAGTGCATTGAATTTTGAAAAAGCTTTCGAAAGAATGGAGGAAGATGATGGATTTTATTGTAAATATTTTGATAGACTGAAGGTGGAAAAGCAAAGGAGGGTCCACCTACAAGTTATGATTGGGAGAAGGCTAGAAAATTTGCCAAGTTTCTAAAAACCTTTTATGATGTCACATTGAAGTTTAGTCCTTCATTGAGTGTTATTTCCAATATTTACTTTCATGAAGTTTGTAAAATTGAGCAAATTTTGAGGAAAATGGGTGACAAGCAAGATTATTTGCTAAGTAGTATGGCGAATAACATGAAGATTAAGTTTGACAAGTATTGGGGCAATGTTGATAAAGTAAACAATATTTTAATTGAAGTTGTTGTGCTTGATCCTAGGTATAAGTTGGAGTTTGTTGTACATTGCATTGGTATCTTGTATGATTGTGTGAAGGTTGAAGCCACAAAAAATGAGATCATGAAATTATTGTATGCTTTGTATAACCAATACAAAGGATGTCATTGTTCAAAAAATGGAGCTAGTGGAAGTGGAAGTGTTGGCGCTGAATATAATGATGGAGCCACTTTGTTGGAGTGTTCAGATGATGATGATTGGGATGATTGTAATTTTGATTTTGGGTACAAGAAAATGAAAACTAGCAAAATGGATTTTTTTGGAAAATATGAGGTACAACAATATGTAATGGTGATGGAGATTTTAACATTTTACATTGGTGGAAGATTAATAAATCAAGATTTGAATTTTTATCTGAGGTTGCAAGGGATGTTCTTGTCATTCATGTATCTACAATTGCTTCTGAGTCAGTATTTAGTACTTGAGGGCGCATTCTTGATCCATTTAGGAGTTCTTTAACTCCTAAAACAGTTGAAGCCTTAATTTGTACACAAAACTGGCTAAGAGAAGATTCTAGACTCTTAAAAGTTTCCCAAGATTGAATTTGTATTGAAGAAACAGAGTTCTATAACGGCATTGAGACAGGTAATAGATATATATTATATTTTTTTTATCAAATCTTACTAGTTGAATATTTTTTAGTTTATTTGTTTGTTAATTGTGATTTTTCAATTCTTGTAGAGTTTTTTGTCATGGCAAGTCAAGCAGTAGCAGTTGATGATTAAATCAAATAGTTGGTAAGTATTAATATCTACTCTTTGGTATTTGTATGTATTGAATTAATGTTATTCGACAGCTAGTTATTTTTACATTTTTGAATTTGGATATGTTAATTTGTAAAAGTTACAAATGAAATGTCATTAGTTATATTTATGTAGTGTTGCTGTAAATGTTAAAAAATTTAATTATGCTACGGAACCGAACCGAACCCGAACGGTTCCATAATTATATTTGGACCCGACGAGTCCATTTATTAAATACCCGAAAATTTTGGAACCGAGCAGAACCGAACCAAACCGACCCACAGACACCCCTACCACCAACTGCTAGTTGACAATACGCGTTTACGATCCGTTTCTGAAAACATTCTGACACCCGATGGGGTCCTTCACATAAGAAGCACATCAATTTAGAAGTGACATTAGATCTGTCCCCCGTTGCTTTTCCCTTATTCCAGTTATTACTGGTGCTGCCATGATGGTTTCCTTGACGATTGTTTTGATAGGATCCTCTCATGTTCTAAGGATAACGCTCTCCCCAATTTGAGTTTGAGCTAGTCCTGTGAGGTTGGTTCCCACTTCCAATCGATTGACCATTCCCTGAAGGTCGATCTTTTCTAGATTCCGACTGATAGTCGTTCACACATTCAGCGGCTCCCATGGCCTTGCTCAAATTGGTAACCTTCTGTCTTTGAAGCTCCGTGCGTGTCCACGGTTTCAACCCTTCCATGAAGGCAAATAGCTTATCATTCTCCGACATATCTCGAATATACAGCATATGCCCGGAAAAGGCTTTCACATACTCCTTGATGGAGCTTGTGTGTTTCGGTTCTCGTAAGGCTCGACGTGCCTCATATTCTACATTTTTTGGAAAAAACTGAGATCTAATTGTTTCCTTGAAAAGATCCCAAGTATCTATTCGGACCCTATTGGCCTGGATATCAGCATACTTAGTTTGCCACCATAGTTTCGCATTCCCACCGAGATACATGGTAGCTGTTGTCACCTTTCTCGCTTCGTCATTGATCGAAGCTGCAAGAAAGTATTATTCCATATCGAACAAGAAGTTCTCAACTTCTTTAGCATCGTGTGTCCCTCCATAGGTACACAGTTCTGGAATTCTGAACCTATGCACAGGCTCTTGTGCAGTGGCTTGCCCATTGCCAATTGCACATTGAAGCACTAGTAATTGAGCTCTCAACGCTCCCATCTCATCCTGCAGATCAGGTATGATAGCAATAACTTCAGTTATAGCTGCGCAATCCTCTTGGCTTTCATCCAGTCGGATGCGTAGTTCCCAAATTTCTGCCTCTGCCACCTCGACCTTTTCTCCGAGGCCCTCCATGGTAAAACATAACCTAGTATTTGTCACCTTAAGTGCATCCAAGCGCTATTTCGTGTTCATATTTTGAACATTCAGCACCTCTGTGGTGTTCGAGGAAATTGGATCACTTTTCCTAGCTTTCTTATCAAAATCTTGAGCTGCAGCTCTGATACCAACTTTCACATGTTACCTTTCTTCTTAGCACAGAAAGGGACACCGTGCGGCAGTAGACTGCTCCGCTAGACTACCTTCCGCCTTTTCTCGGTCGTGTCGGGACGAAAGTAAAATTTGATCACAATTTAAAGAAAGCTTACAACATAAAATTGAAATGCATTGAAATAAATTTGATCATTGATTGCTTGAAACCTGAACATTACATTAGACGAAAGTAGAAAATTACAATGGCTAGTGTAGGGGACGAATACTAGAAAGCTTGAAAATGTTTGAAAGACTAATACCCCCTATAATAGATTTTGAAACAAAAACTCAAATGACGGGAGTAGAAGTCTTTTGGCCGAAGAATCATACTAAAATTTTCCTATTTTTTTTTTCTATTTAACAAAATGAACTAAAATATTTACAATGATAGGGTCACAGGATTTAAGTAAAGCTGCAGTCCGTGACACGAGGTGCAGTAAGACCATAGCACGTTGGGGAGTTCCTTAACACATCCTCCCTTAAGAGCATCAAGTTTGGCCTTCAACGTATGATTGATGATCTTATTAATTTCTTTGACTTGGTAGTTAGCTTGAAGGTGGTTCAGCGTGGAGAAGTGCTTTCGTATGCCAAGTTTTCCACAAAAATTAGCAAAGCGAACGTTGTCAAATTTCTTTCCATTGCCAGTTACGATGGAATGTGGTATTCCTAATCTGCATACAATGGACTTCCACATGAAGACGGTGGTCTTTTGTTCGATGATTTTAGCCAAGGGTTCAGCCTCCACCTATTTAGTGAAGTAATTCATTGCAACAATTGCAAACTTTGTCCCCTTTTCAATAGGCATAGGACCAATTAGATCAAATCCCCACTTGGAGAAGGGCCAATGAGCTATTGCACAGTTCAATTCTCCTGGTAGGAGTTTTATGTTGGGAGCAAATCATTGACATTTATCACATTTCTTAGCAAATCCCAATGCATCCTTCCTCGTGATGAAAATATCCTTGTCGTACTATCTTGTGAACCAATAATTGCCTATCGAAATGATTTTCACACACTTTTTCGTATATTTCTTGCAAAGCATAAAGTACCTCATCATCATTCAAGCATCTCAACTAAGGCACGGAATATTCTCATTTGTAGAGAACATTGTCAACTAATGTATATCTCGCTGACTCATCCGAAGTTTTCTCACCTCTACAGAATCTTCTGGACACGACCCCATTTTCAGGTAGGACCTGATTTTATCCATCCATGTAGGCTTGGGATCAATTATCATAGAAATAGTTTCTACCCTTTCAACGGCTGGATGAAAAATCCTCCATATAGGGATGCCGTCAAATGTTGCCAACCGAGCTAAGACGTCGGAATGACCATTTTTAGTTCGGGGAACTATTTTGAGTAACAAAGTTTGGAAATTTTTGAACTCTTGTTTGACAGCTTGGAGATAGATGTTCATTCTTTCTTCCCTAGCTTGGAAAGCTTCATTGACTTGACTGACCACAAATTGTGAATCACTGTAGACTATCAAATGAGAAACTCTCATTTCTTTCGTCATTCTCACCCCAACTATAAGTGCTTCATATTTAGCCCAATGAAGCTCTGAACCTCCTTAGGCTTTGTTGGGAGATGCATTTCAATGATGGCACATCTTTTCTGGATTTGTTAAAATTTCCTTGCGATTCACTAGATAACCTAGGAATTTTCATGAGCTCACACCAAAAGCACATTTCTGCGGATTTAACTTCATCCCAAAGTTTCTTAGGATTCTGAGCATTTCAACATGATGTTGTTGATGGTTCCTGGCATTCGTACGCTTTACTAACATATCATCAACATATACCTCTATAGTTTTACCAATGTGCTTGGCAAACATATTATTAACCAGACGTTAGTAAGTACCTCCAACGTTTTTGAGACCAAGAGACATCATTTGTAGCAATATAAACCTCGGTCAGTGATGAAAGTAGTGTGTTCTTGGTCTGGCTCATATATGGGAATCTGATTATACCCTGAGTATGTATCTATGAAACTAAGCAACTCATGTCCTGCTATTGCATCTACCATTTAATCTATCATTGGTAATGGAAAGTTGTCCTTATGACATGCTTTACTCAGATCGGTGAAATCTATGCACATTCTCCGATTTCCATTGTTCTTCTTCACAAAAACTGGGTTAACAATCCATTTTGGATATTTTACTTCGCGGATAAATCCATTACAAAGCAACTTCTGCACATCTTTGTTTAAGGCCTCGCACCTTTATGGATTCAGAAGTTGAAGTTGTTGTTGTTTAGGCTGCACCATTGGGTCGGTACCCAACCAGTGGTAAATGATTCCTGGATCAATCCATTTCATGTTTGAATGGTTCCAAGCGAAGACATCAAAGTTTTGTTGAAGGAACTCAATAATTTGACCTCGGAAGGGTGGTTGCAATTCATGGCCTATTCTGAGTTCTTTTGATGAACTCAATGTCTTTGTTGAGGCGTGGAAAATTTGAGAGAGTAGTGGTAAATTGATACAATTGCACTTAGATTAAATAATAGAGACTGCCACATAAGGCATCATAGTGGGAATTGGAAGTTAACAATACAAACTTTGCATTCAGTTTAGTTTAGCGTAGAGCTTCACCGACCTCAACAGAGAGCTTGATCAACCCTTTTGATTTGGAGAGGGCCCCGTTGAGTCCTAAAACCACATTCGGATATGGTTGTAGAAAATTCAATAGGATCCATATCCATTCCAGTGTGTTAACATAAAGTATGTTAAGAGAGCTTCTTGTATCAACTAAAACTTTGGGAATGATAACTCATGCTATGGGTATTGAGATTACCATGATTCCAAGATAGGGATATGGACCAAAGTCCTTTTTTTCAAATGAAAGTTGATCGGCAATCGTGTTTCTGCGGTGTTTCTTAGTAATGCCGATCTTAGTGAGGTCGGTAACAATGGGTTTTTTAACCTTGCCTCCCATGTTCACCCATTCTGTTGTCCTATCAACATTTGGATCCGAGGGCAAGGTAAATCAATGTTGTTAGCCCTTACCTCGACATGATTCCCGTGTACTACACCAATTCCATTTGGGGTAAAAAACATCATCCAATAATGATATGTCGAGGTGGCGGCCTGTAATTTGTGCAGTATAGGTCTCCCTAATATGACATTATAGTTGAAAGAAAGATCAACAACAACAAAGTCTACCAAGATTTCTCTCTGGCAAGGGAATTATCCTAGCTCTACACTTAGAATGATTTGACCTTGAGCTTCAATAGGATCACCAGAGACTTGCAACATTTTGGAGTATGGCTAGAGGTTACATTCTTGGATTCCCATTTGTTCTAAAGTTCAAGAATACAACACATTAACTGAACTTCCATTATACACTAGAGTCCGCTGCAGCTGTGGTTATTACCAATGCGTCACTTTGGCCCTGTAAAATCCCATACGAATCTTCTTCTGAAAATCCAAACTATTCTAAGTTTGAAGTAGTGTTAGTGTTAGACTCCAGTAATCTCACATTATAATCTTGCCAGATACGATGTGCATGCTTGTCTGTGCCTTACTCTTCTAGACCCTTCAAGGTATTAATTACCACTTACTAGAGTTCTGATCTCAGCTCAGGGTAAAGGATCTTGAGCTGGAAGACCTGGTTGAACTCGCTGAGCCGTTCCTTATTGATTAGGTTGTTGAATGCTATCTTGGTTTGTCTCTCTAGGTTTAGCCAATTGTTGCAGATGACCTCGTCGAATTAAGGATTCCATATCTTCCTTTAAATTTTTGCAATTATTAGTGTTATATGTCATGTGGTATCAATAGTACCTCCTTTGATTTTTCCTTGCCAAATCATTTTTCTGGAAGTCTACAGAATGTTTCTTTTTTTGTTACTTGCAAGAGAAACTTCCTCAGGGTGGCATTTAAAGGATGATATTTGTGGGATCTATATGGATAAGGCTTAGGACGACCTTGATCCCTCCTATCTTTTCTCCTTTCACGATTGAAATCTTTAACCACTTTTTTCTCCTTTAGTTGATGTGAAGACTCTGGATTTACCTTGAGTTCCTCCTGGTTGGACGTGGCTTCCTCAGCACTTATATGTTTTTTAGCTCAACTCAAGAACTCGTGGTACATCCGAGGTCCGTCCTCATGTTTAAACCAACAAAACCTCGTTCTTGGCCTTAGCCCCGAAAAAACTACCATAATCGCGACATCATTGGAGATATTCTCAACTTTCATAAACTGCTTATTGAATTTGTCCAGGTAACATTTGAGCGATTCAATATTTCCTTGTTTAATGCTCACCAAGCGTTCCTTAGGTATGGTTCTTACTTTAGAACCCATAAACTGGGCAAGAAATGATGTGTCAAGGTCATTCCAATTTTTTATGGATCTTTGATGTAGCCTTCTAAACTATCTTTGGGCCTTATCTTCTAAGGTCAATGGAAAAAAACGACACATTGTGACATATCCTACTCCTTGCAGTTCCATCCAAGAAGTGTACTTGTCCAAATAGCTAAGAAGGTATCTTTCTCCTTCGTACCCGGTCAGTTGAGGCATCTTCAACTTTTCAAGCAAGGATTCAGCGAGGATATCTTCAGTGAATGGAGAACGGCGCTTGGTGAGATATTCCTCCATGTTTCATTTGTCCTTGGCTTCCAAATCAGCAATACGTTTTCTCAAGGCGCTTATCTCAGGCTCTGGTAGTTCCAATAATTGTTTGACATGGGGCTCGGCATGTTTACTCAAAGGCGTTAGGGAGTGCTAAGAGCCCAGTCTATTAAATACGCTGCAAGCTTTCCTAACAGTCGACTTTGCTGTTATGGGAGAGCTTCTGATCTCTTCAGTTCGACTTTTGAAGGATTATTCTCCTGAGAATTGGAGAGTCCTTCTAGTGGGAGATCGTTTAGTTCTCTCCCTATGTGGAGATTCCACCTCAGTGTCTTGTAGTAAAGCGTGAATTTGATTTCGTTCCAACTCGTCGTCTACGTTTGTCAATTTTTCAACGACTTCCCTCATTCTAGTCATTTGAGGGTCGGCAGCTTCGTTTTGACCTCGTCTTCTTCCAACATTTTGTGGATTGCTGGTTTGTTTAAGACAAGTGTGAGATTGATTTTCGGACGTTGAAAAATCTTCGATGGTGATATTTCTTCGTAGATTTTATGGAGAGATATGACTGCTTTTACAATTTAAGTGCTCTCTTTCTAGCACCAAACTGTTGACATCGAACATTGTATGAACAAAATTCAAGTTAACTTAAAATGTAAATAAGAACTCTATTGATAGTGATTTGCAAATTACAAGAGTGAACTATATATGTTTTTTTTTTTTTCAATCCCCTCCTTTATCAAGGCTCTCATTGTCCTTTTATAGGAAAGGATTTACATGCATTCTTCATTTTCCTATCTTATCAGCTACAGTAATAAGTTGAGAAAGTACATCATTGACACATTTGGAATGGTTAGTGAGCATGAGTTAACCTTACATATGGTCCCCAACAATTAATGAATTACTTGAGGAATGAAACTAAGGCATATAATTGATTGAATTGGTGGGTGCTGATGTAAGACCTTTCATATGTCACTTGTCGATTGATTGTAATATAATGTGTAAGTAACATTCAATTATTATGTTCCCTCAAACCTCTGTAAATAATGTAATCCAAGCTCACATTAGAACATGCTTAATGCATATAACAAATTGTACTTAACGACATCATAGGTCAGATGCTAACATAATCAATTATTTAAATCTTGATGTACATGTAGCAAGATTCTTCATTTAATCCCCTTTTGTGTCATTGATGTCCACAAATTTTTCAATATATGTAATTGTGAAGCACTTGGATTTTATTTGTTTTTCACAATAAGAAGATAATATTTATTTTCTGTTTGGTTTAACTAAAAAATTTTGATAAAAGTTAACCACGAAACCTACAAACTTTTTTTTATCAAAATTTACTAAAAATCTAGTTTTTAGCAAAATTAAACATGGGTATATATTATATTTAATTAAGATGGGTGAAAATATATTTGTAATAAAGAAGAAAAATTACTAGTTGATAAAAGATTTAAGAACTTATAAATTTAGTGCTACAGTGAAATTCGAAAAAGAGTTCAAAACTCATCCTTCAATATATAGCTCATGTAAGAGTGAGAAAAATATAGTGTACTCACTGATCTTTTGTTTATGGTTGCCTTGTTGCTTCAACTGAACTACCTTGACAAAAATCTTACCACAATTAATCTCAGATCTCGTTTAACATGTAGGATAATTTAATTCGTGTCTGGTCAACTAGTTACTTCGATTTGTTCAAGGATATGATAATACGATGGATAAGATTGCCTCAATAGAAAATGAGTAGCCTATTTAGCCCTTGTTTGGCAAATTTTTTTTGAAATTGTAAGTTGATTAGTCTCATAAAATGTGTGGCTAAAAAATGAGAAAAATAAAAAAGTAACGTGTTCAGTAAAATGTATGATTAAAAATTAAGCTCGATTAACTTATAATCTCAAAAAAGTTTTGTCAAGCAAGGCTTAAATAATTGAAAATGAATTATTTTGAAACTATGTCAAGCTCCTGTCTAGGCTCAATTTTTTTAAAAAAAAAAATTCTTATATTTTAAACACATATTTTTCAAAAAAAATCTCATTTTAATGAAGCCCAAACATGGAGTAAAAAATGTTATTATTCAATGTCACCCGTTGTCAACTTAACTTTTTTGTAGGAAACAAAACTAATTGGCATCTTTGGATGCTACCGAAGTTTCTCCGAACACATCGAATGGTCAATTGCTGTTTCATTAACTTAATTTGTAGACTAATGAATGTATGAACGGTCGAGTTAGTTTGTTTGATAGGGACTTTCACTATGCTTTTATGGGATTCAATTACAATCTCGAATAACTTGCTTTATAAAAGTTACTTATGTTTTGTTTTTATTTAAAATGCACTTGTTACCTAGCATCGATGCATGTGCGAAGTGCGATGGTGGCCCATGAAAAATTGAGCCATCCACCAAAAGATCTCAATGGCCCATGTGTTGACCCGCTTTACTTTGAAACATTTTAAATTTAAAGTTGTGATGTATTCTTCGAGTTTGATTAGTTGGTTTGAATTTAATCTTCTGAGCCTTCAATTTTTAACAATCAATTAGGACTCACAAGTATAGTAGTTACATATTGATATATGTTGTCTCCACACACAAGTAGTTGGATTTTGCATAATTATTAATGACAAAATACGCGAGAACAATAATATAGTTTAATAAAAAGACAGGATGGACATTTTACAGTTTTTATTAGTTATTACTTTTTCACAAGAAAAGATGAAAAAAAAAGGGGAGACATGCATGAAAAGCCTACTTATTCATCGCTTATTTTTAGCAGCTAAAAAAGAATTCCATACAAAGGATAAATATTACACAAAAGCCCAAAAATATTTGAGCAACTTTTTTATTATTATTATTATTATTATTATTATTATTATTATTATTATTAACTCACGGTTTGTAAAATGAAAATGGAAAATTAGATAACTACAAAGATTTCAAAATACATTTTTAAAAATAACAAACTCGTGAATATTAGTAGAAGGAAAAAAATGTGTATATTTTAATTAAAGTCTAGATTTAATTATATACTCAATTGTAATGGGCGGTCGATGAATATGATTCAGTAGCAATTGTTCAACACTTCACCTAATTTGAAGGTTTTACGTTCACAATTATGATGACTGATGGGTAATATGATTTAATTAATTAAATGGAATGAATAAATGTCTGTTTAGGTATTTAGTTTAATTGAGTTATGTTTAATATAGATGCATCATTTTAAATAGGATATGCTTAGTTTTAATTGGATTGGATAAAATTTAGATTATTTTTTTGTAAATGATTTGGCGATTTGAAACGATTTGTAAAGATTGAAACCTAAGAGGATGTTTGGTGTGGATTAAAATCAGATTTTTAGTGAATTGTGATAGAAGTTTTTGAAATATGTGGTTGAAAAGATGTGGGACCCATGAAAAATATGATTGATATTGATTTTTGACTTTGTCTTAGATTAAAATCAAATTTTAATCCGGCCTAAACCAATTACTTTGAAACGGTTTGATTCGGTTTAAAATCAAAACGTCGACAAATATATGTGGATCCAAATTAATAGTCTAAAAAAAATGATTTCAGTTCAGTCTTGTGGTTTTACGATTTCGTTGTTCAGTCTTACCCCCCACTTCCACCCCACCACCACCACCCTCTACATCACAAAATACACACAAACGCACATAGCGGTGGAAACAGCAACGCACCATCCAAATCGTTGATTGTAGATCACAGCATCATCGATGCCCTTCCAATTCTGTTGCACCACCACACATCCCTCGAGCAGGGGTGGATCTAGCACCCGGTCAGCCATCACGACTGTCAGTGCTGGATCCGTCGAGAACTTTTTTTTTACAATAGATAAACTTTTTAGATTATATACCTGGTAATTCATTTTATTTACAAATATTTCTTATAGATCAGTTGGTTAGAACTTCCATATTCATGTTGGAGGTCACGATTTTGAATCCCTTCTCAACCAATTTATTGTGGAAATTTTTTTGTTAGACAATTTTTACGAAAATCAATGCAAAAGAGAGGCGATTCGAACATATGACCTCTCCTTGAAATTATTGAAGTTTGACCATTATGACACTTAATGAACTTTGACACTAAACTTACCAGAATAATATATGTTAAATTTAAGTCGTTTAATGCAATTGTAAAAATTCTAACTCGTGTTGTTTATTTGTCGAATTCAAACATGTGACCTTCTTTAGGATTATTGAATGTTTGACCATTATAGCACTTATTGAACTTTGACACTAAACTTACCAGAATAATATACATTAAATTTTATAAGCTTTAATGCAATTTTAAAAAGTTGAACCCGTACTCTTCCTTTGAATTATACAAAACTTGATCACAATATCATTTGGTGAATATTTCTAATTTGTACAACAGAATTATATATTTTCAGTTTGAACAAAATAATTATTATATTTAAATTTTAGACCTTATTTGATTTTTTTTTAAATACATTTTTCTCTATTCTTTTCAACCACGCATTTTTCAATAAAATAATATTACATCCAAATTCTAAAATTTTCTTTATTTTTAATCATACATTCTCTATCAAATTACTATTCCAAAATACATTTTTGCAAAAAATGGACATCAAACGGGGCTCTTAATATTTTATTGTTGCCCACAATCGACGATCAACGACCGCCCATGCTGACTCAAAATGTTGGATTCTCCACTGCCCTCAAGTCCACCACTACTTCCACCACCCAACACCAGATTCGTAGTTGTAGATTTTTCCACTGTCGAAGGAAGAGTGTCGTCGCTCGAGAAGGATCAATTGGACGATCATCAATGGCATCAACCGCCTCAACCAATCCTTCTAATGACATTAGCCACTATGTCCGTGGATCTAGAATCGATGATAGAGTGGTTGTAAGGATAATTTCGACGATGATAATGATTGAGAATAAAGAAGACGACGGTCGGTATCCGTAGAGAGAGTACAAGGAGATGATTGCCGATTGTTGTGGATAGAGAGCAGAAAGAGAGAGTAAATATAAAGATAGAGACTAGAAAGAGGCTTGCAGAGAGAGAATAAAGATAAGAAGTGAATATAGAGAGAGATAAATGATATATGATTTTTTAAATAACATTTATTATTTGATTTTTGAATTTGAAATTAAAGGTAGGGTTTAGGGTAATTTACTCTTTGTAAAATGAGAAAATTACAGCCACACGGGTATTTAAGATTCAATTTTCACAAATCTAGATTCAATTTTGATATTTCACAAAAAAAGTTTTAAAGAATTAAAAAAATTATTTTTTAATTATAATAAACCAACTCGTTTTTTACGTGACGATTGGAGAGAAAGAGAGTTTTAAAAAGTAAACTACATTTTCTATAACCGCCTAGAACCGCTAAACATCATAACTCTTACTATTCCTAAAAATTCCAAATTGATTCTTACCCAAATCACACCATTTCCTTTCATTTTGACATCAAACGAAAACTCCAATTTGATTATTGCCTACATTATTCACGGAAGAAGTGAATGCGGTGATACGTTGAAGGTGTTGGGAAGAAGGAAAGAACTGTGACCAAGATTGTATCTCAAATTTTGCGAACGGTGAAGAGAAGTTATGGCACTGATGAGAAGTTGTGACCGGAAGCCACAATTCGACGTCGGAGAAGAGTCTGAAATCGCACAACCATCCAGAAGGAAGTCGAAGGTATCGAAGGAATGCCATGAAGAAAATCTGAAAATCCATGGTACTTCGCAGTCAAAAGTGGAAAAGAGGATTCGAGAGAAAATTCCTAGAACTCTGGTGTACCCACGAAAGTCGAAACCGAAGAATGTAAATTTTTTTTTGTAATTGTGATCATCTATTGTTGTTTGTGACATCATATTTTAAAATTGTGACCGAATGTTCATGTTTGAATACAACAATTTCATCTAGGTCACAGTTCTTGCCTGTTTGTGACTTCGCTTTTCTAAGTGCGAAGTGATGTGGATAAATATTACTATACGTGTAATCTTAGTTATTGCTTTATTGTGACCCATGATTGGAAGTACATTACACCCGAAGATTCATGGTTTCCAAGGAAAATTACAACCAATGTGGCAAAAAACATTCTGATAAACTTCACATCAAAGTTTGATGAGGGTCAAAGGGCTATCTTGGCGAGAACATGCTTCTCGTACTTCATTCAATGTAATGAAAGTATTTTGCACCCTCGGCTTATACATTATTTGTTGATGAAGGAAGTTTAGCAACCTAATCCCAATGAGATGTGGTTCAAGTTTGCCAATAGATATTTGAGATTTTCGTTGTGTGAATTATGTTTGGTCACTGGCCTTAAATGTATTGGTTGTGACTTTAGGAAAGATATTGACAAGGTTCCATCTAGGATTAACGATACATACTTTGGGCATTTGAAGTTGGTCACAAACGAAGATGTGAGTGATGTGTTTCTGAATGTGTCTGACATTGATGATCATGATGTAGTGAGGATCGGGATTCTATATTTGATTACATCATACTTGTTCTCCATGTCATACAAAAAGGTGGTTGAAAATTATTTGTTTGCGTTGGTAGAGGACTTTGATCTTATGGAGATGTTTTCTTTTGGCAAAGACTTATTTTAAATGTCTTTCAATCTTTGAAGGAGGGTTCAGGTCACATGAATCCACATTATAGATTGAAGGGGTTCTTGGTTGCATTTTAAGTGTGGATATATGAGTCCATTCCCGGGCAAAACGGACCTGTGACGAATAGGATGGGCAATAGTTTCCCCCGGATTGTGAACTGAAGGTCAGAGAAGTAGCCGTCTGGTGCATTTTATATGATATGTGATTGTGTACTAAAACATTCACTCACATTTTTTATCTCACGCCTCCATGTTCATCTCTATGTTGCAGGAAAAACTTCAACGATGTAGATGATGTGATCCGTCCTTCGTTTACATTTGATTTAATAACAGTAGGGTCGAAAACATGGTGACATGAGCTTGTTTGTTCAGATTCATCTCTTAGCAGTACGGTATGTTTTCTATTACATCATGTGTTGTGTTCAATGGAATGGGTCACATGTCACATATTGATGAATTTCCTAAGTCACAACTATTCACATAAGTCACAGGTACATTTTCATGCACAAGCCACATGTCAGACTAAAATAAATTGGTCACAGAATTTAGGCAAGGTCCACATTTACGCGCACAGGACACAGGTTACAGAGTTATGTCCATATCACACGAGTCACAGTTTTGGGCTTAGGTTACATATCATGGTCACAAATGATTCTGCCTTAGTCAAATAACAATTTTATGAATCCTTCCAATTTGGCAGCACATGATGCGTGTTTCTATTATCTGCAGCAATTTGCAACAAGAAGTCCGCTTGCCAGAATACGTACCACAACGACAGACACATTTTTCCAGGTGAAGATAAAAAAATTGTTTCCCCAATTCATGAAAGATCCTAATGTGATAATGATAGATTCCTATATTGTTGAAGTTGCTACAGATGGTCGGTTAGAATACAATCGTCCTTAGGCAGATGTCTGTTATGTTTTGTTGCCAATTTTGTCGACCAATCGCGCTCACTGGATGCTTTACTGTCCTGACATAAGAAAGCGTATCCTTTATGTATTTCATTCAAGCTACAAGACTTATCGTGAGAATATGGTAAATTAATGGATTGAACCATTTGCAAGAATTATCCCCCATTTGATGAATAGACTTGGCATATGGGAAATAGTATTTGACGTCGATGATTCACTGGAGATGACGATATTGGTTGCTGATAATATACCTCATCAACATAATTGGTACATTTTGTAACTTATTTTCTTGTTGTTTAATGTTACTTTTACTATCTCATTCGTGACATGTTACTGTTTGAATTGTGTACAGCCACGATTGCGAAATCTTTGTGATTAAGGTTATGGAATACATGTTTTTCAACTATATGAAGTATATGCCGATGACGTTTGATGCTGGCCAAGGTAGGTTGGACATTGCAACACATCTTTTTAAACATAAGGAGATCAAGGAGGCCAGAAAGGCATTGAAGCCAAAAAGAGTGTCATTGCACCAGATTGATAATATGGTGTCATTTTTGGGTAGAAGTAGACGATTATAACAATTTGATGTCATTAGTAGCACATTAATATTTTGGACTTAGTTGATATCAATGTAACAGACATGCATTTACATTTGTGAATTTTGAGTTTGATGCTAAAGACCGAATTTTCATATGTTTCAGCAACTACATTTGTTATTCACATAGTTGGATTTTTGGTCACAAATATTTGTACAGGTGTTGAACAAATTTATGAAATTCATATTTGGTAACGAATATGAGCATTTTTTTTTTATTTCCTTAAAGAAACTATGTCTAAAACAACATGTCACATATGCCTGAAACAACAAGTCACATGTCACATACGTCTGAAACAAAAGGTTACATATGACTGAAACAACATGTCACAAGTCACATAGGCCTGAAACAACATATCACAGGTCACAACAGCGTTGATTGAACTTTTTGCTACATATTAGTATATGCAAACAGATTAGTCACGGTAACATGTGTTATGATGTTTACAACATGTCATTGTCGGACAATCACTGAATTCGTAGATAACACATACCACAGGGATAGGTCACAAACGATTGTTTCATTACCTAATGTCACAGATTGTATGCCACTAGTTATCAAGTCATCACTTATCATATGTATAGAGAACAAAATTTTTGTCACAACTGTTTCTAATGGAAATAACTTTTCAACAAATGGTCACAAGTTTGCCTTGAAATGACACCAATGATAATAATTACAATTTAAAATTAAATGACAAGCTTTCTAGTCACTATGTTGAACTGCAAATGCAATTAATCACAAGAAGTCGTAATGTCAACTTCAGGTTGGCATGTTTTTGCTCAGGGGAATCAAGTTGGTGCACGTTCTACGATTATGTTCACTTCCTTGGCAACGTCTACATTTCGCTCTCTGTTTTCCTCACTCGACGATCTTTTTCTCTTTTTTGCTGGCCTTTCCGCACTTCTCTTTTGGTTGGGTAGTAATATGTGTACGCTTTCTACTTCTTGTGTCACATTTCATTCATTTGGATTACCAATCGGGTATGCAGAATCCTGGTATGCATTAACACATGTCTGTCGTGTGTAAAATTATGAACAATAATCATACGGATCTCCATTTATACTTGCTATTACTGCTAAGGTGTGTGGGCATTGTATCTGATCAATCTGGAACATTCTACACATGCATGTACGCTGCTCTATGTTGACGACAAAAGTTGATATTTCATTTGTAACTATGTAAATTGATTGGTTGGCTGGAGAAACCTGCACAAAGTCACAAGATCAAGTTACATATGAAAAGAACCAGTTTCAAGTCACATATATTGCCTACTTACATATAAAAAGTACCTGTCACAAATGCAAATACGTTCTTTGTTTGTTTTTGTGATCGTATTCACCGATTCAACTATATTTGACGTCATTGTTGAGTACATGTTTGCCTGCATGTAGAATCATGACCACCTTTCTGGTCCTACTTCATTCTACAGAACCAAAATAAAAATCATTAAGATGTGTTACACAATAACTGTAATATGGAGTGTTTACAGTAGATTCTCACCAAGTAAGTCCTGATCTTCAAGTTGATTTTGTCTAACTCTTGCATGTTGTACTCGTACTCTGTCATTGTGTATGCACGCACAACTGCATTGAATGCTTGAGTTATGTTGTGACCAAATTTTTCAAAGTATGACTTCAAGTTTTGCAGTAGATGCTATGTACAGATCCTATTATATGTTCTTAGATAAATACGTTCAACTGCATTCTTTATACTGCTGTGACGATCTGATATAAGGCATAAACATTCCCTACTTCTATAAGCAAACTTCAATTTCTCGAAGAACCAAGTCCAAGATTTGTCATTTTTATTATCTCCAATTCCAAAAGTCATGACGAATATGCCGTTGTTCACATGTTGTAGACATGTTGTGAATAGTGTACCACCATAGTGACCATTTACGTACGTGCCATCAACAACGATGACATGTCTACAATGCACCCACCATTTAATTGATGCACCAAGTGCCACAAATGAGTATTTGAATCTATTGTGACTGTCCACCTCAAGCCCTGTGATTGTTCCTGGATTATTACCTCGGTAGATGTTTGAATGACTCTTTAGGATCACCTATGATCATTTTCAAAGTCTTTTCACGAGATCTCCAAGCTTTAACATAGTTCAAAGACACTCAGTAGGTACGTAAAATGTCATTGCATATGTCATTTGGTGTGTATATAGTACGCGATGATGTATACTTGTACTTGATGAAGGAGGACACAACTGACGTCGATAATTGCCTGTGAGATCTTAAAACTATGTTCGAAGAGCATGTGTGACCATCACCAATCTTTCTAATCTTAAATGGCTCTGTTTTCCCTAACCTTGAAGACATGCATTTCCAGTTGCAATCTTCATTTGAACATTTGATAAGATACTCTCCCTTATCTGACCGAACAACGATGAATTCAAACATGTTTTGAATGGCATAAAAACTCAAACTCAATTTCAAAATCTCCTTATTACAAAACACCATGCCATATTCTACATTCCTAGCATCAGGTTCAGACACAATTGTGACCTCATCGTCATCTGTGTGACCAACCGGTTCTATTACTGCGTCACATATGTCAGATGTTATGTCCTGTAATGAAAATAACTCGCCTCCAAATTGTACATTAGCTGCCATCGATGTGACCGTTGGATAACTAAAAAACTGATGTATGTTCTCCACATCTGTGACATCAATTATTATGGAATATTGGGAATGGTCGTGATCCATACCTTTTAGTGTCATGTAAGACAAAACACTGCTGTCATTGCTTATTCTGACTGGAGGCATATCAAGTTTCAATCTGTAGTTCATTGTGACTGCCATTTTATTATGATTGAATCCGAATTCTGTCATTACCTTATCCACAAGCTACACATAAGAGCAATTATGATCGAGCAACACTAAAGTTGATTCTTCTCCGTACACCAAGCGCACATGAACATAAACCATTGTTGTGGAAAATGAACATGACATTATCAGAAACATATAACAGTAAGGTCACAAGTCACTAACATGCAGGTCACAAGCGACGTGTAGACTGTCGTTCTACTTAACAACATTGGTCACAGAAGACACATTTCGGTTACAACATTAAATTTCGATTATACGAGACCAAGGTCGAACATCGTTTTTATTCCAGATTCCAATCATGGTCATACATATACAGTCAAGTCACATAGATGTTCTGTGATGCGTGTCATAAATTGTCTGGCTAAAAAATACCATAATATGTAACTACCAGCAAAAACGATAACTGTTCACCGGAGCGATAGTCACAAAACGACATTTGTAACCAAAATAAGGGTCACAAATGATAATATTTCGGTCACATGTTTAATTTCCAGTGAGTTGAAGAAATAACGGTAACATAGAAACATTTTCATCATAGAATCCAATCATGGGTCACAATTATAATATTCAGAAACTATGTTGGTACAGTTACGATCGCAATCAAACTGACAAATTGTTAGGATTCATGTTTTTGTAATCCGTCATTGTGACCCGTTCAGAATTGTGAGGATTTTTTTGCACACAGACAACGTGACCGTCAATTAAGCAATTAAATACGAAAAATGGAATACACACATGTATCGTTGTTGTGATCGGGAACGCAGACTGAATTCTTTGACCTCGTCGATCGTAAAATTCCAATTGCAGAGAATAATGGTGTCGTTCGAATTTTTTTTGCTTCTACAGAATTGAAGATGGCATGTTTGAGAAAAAATCGGGTTACAAATTGTAACTGATTCCTTAATTTCAGGGTGCAGACAATCATTCCTAGTTTATATATATTAAAAATATATAATATATCAAATTGGATCCTGATTTTTGAAATTGAAAAGCATATGTTGTAGTTTTGAAATTGTGTAATGTACCTGCATGGTTTATGTATTGTTCCCTTGTAAAATTACATAAAAGCCCAATCGTATTTAAATTAAAAGGCCAAATGTTTGGTAAGCTTTGGGTCCCTTAAAAGGGATTTAGTTTGGGGAAAAATGCATGGGTCAGACATTCACTTTCACGAAATCAAAAATCAGGCCACATGGTTTAGATCTTCAAAACTCAGGTTTTTCAAGGATTTAATTAATTATATTTAAAAATTAATCTAATTAATTCAGTTCCTTAATTTCAGCGTACAGTTAAAATTTTCTAATATAACAAATCACCTCCTTAATATACAGATTCTATTTCATCCTTAGACGATTTCGATTGTGGACCAAACCGACGGCAGAAGCAGCGAGATTTCTGGTCACAAATAACATTTCGTCGTCTCCGGTCACATAGTTCGATACTGTGGAGATTAGACGACCGAATAAAGATTATTTCAGTCACAAATCGAACGACGTAAGCTCTGATCAAATTTCAACAGCTGTATGCAAGTTTCGTTTGTGTCGAAGTTCAAATTGATTGCGCCAATCTGTGGCTCCGAGATTGGAAGCAAACGTTTCCATTGCCAGCACTAATAATACACATTGCCCATTGATATGTCAGGCTATCCCATCGACGATTACTGCTCTATATTATTTTCATAAATTTCTGACTCCAATTGATACTATTGTATATAGTTTTCATTGGACATTTGTATCATGTGTCCTCCCTGATCTTCAATCTATGAACCAAACCATGTATTTGTCATGCATAGATCGAATGAAGTACTGACTCCAGACCATTAATTTATGTGACCTCCGTGCTCTCCTATCTGTGACAGGAGATGCATTCAAATTATTTCTGTCTTCATAAATTTATATCATGTGACCTGCATGATCAATTACCTGTGACCCCAAACACATATTTGACCTGCATGAATTCAAATGAAGTACTGACTCCATATATTTACTTTCTGTGTCCTCTGTGCTCTCCTACCTGTGACCAGAATGCATATTAACCTGCATGAATTGAATCTATTACTGATTTCCTATATTTATATCTTGTTGATCAATTACCTGTGACCCCAAACACATACGTGACCTGCATGAATTCAATTTAAATACTAAGTTCCTACATCCAAATTCCATGACCTGCATGATCTCCTACCCGTGACCCGAATCACATTTGTGACCTGATTTTAGTACTGACATCATACATTTAATTTTGCAGGTATTACCTGTGACCTCTGAACAAAAAGCAAACTGTGATATGTAATCCGATCTGTGACCTCTCGACATGTTCTGTGACCAACACACTATTCACTTAACAACAATAAGCTTTTCCACAGATCACCATGAAGCAAAGTGTAATATGAAGTAAACCCTGTGATTTTAAAACATAAAGCAAATTGTAATATGAAGTAAGACATGTGACCTTTGAACATAAAGAAAATTGTAATATAAAGTAATAATACCCGTGACCTCTGAACATAAAGCAAACTGTGATATGTAATCTGATCTGTGACCTCTGGACATGTTCTGTGACCAATACACTATTCACATAACAACATTAAACTTTTCCACAGATCATCTTTTGCAATTTACACCAAATGATTAAAAAATAGCATGTAAGACAAAATCATCCCTGATCGACAATCAAAATGAGCCAATTACTATCAAAAGAATCATTGTAAATGTGTCCCAGTCAAACAAACTACTGCATATCCAAAAAAATAATGACACCAGAGAAAAAGACACAGTAGACCCATCAAAAACTTTACATAGATTATTCATTGTTTTACAAATTTAAAAAGAAAATGGGCAGCCATCAGTCAAATGAGAACATCATCGCCTTCTTTGCGCTATGCTCCTATGCTTATACAGCCTTGTGGCAATGTCAAGCCTTGTTCTCCCCACATCAAATTTGATCGGCATCGAATCCTTATCATCATGTAGCAGGTACTCAGCATACTTGATGGTGAATATGCCACAGTCGTATCTGGAAAAAAACAAATCACAAACTGTATTAGATCGCATGACAAAAATCAGAATAGGAGATGTGAGGTCACATGCTTCATTATAGATCAATATGCCTATACAAGCTCTTATTCCAAAGCAATATGATCCCAATTAAAGCATGTTAAAAGAGTGAGTGGTAGGCTCAAGTCACAATAGCTTAAGGTGGTTCCTGATTTGAGGATTACCCTCAGTAGGCTATATAATCAAATAACATGTTACAGATGAAATTAACACGATGGGAAGAAAACAGGTCACGGGTAGGGTATAAAACACCAATACACGAGTGAGGTCACAGGAATACATTCACATCCAAATATGTGCTTCCGCCATAAAAAAAAACTCAAACTTCATCAATAGATCTCAATCAGCAGGTCACAAATGAAATGAATAACAATGAAACACAAATTTGCAACTCAACTCATAATTTCCACACAGAGCTCAAAAGAAAAAATAAAATCATGACGGAGTTCATTATGTAATTCCATATAAAAAACTCATGAAAAATCGAACTGTTTGTTCGAGCCGATGATTGCCATTTGACCCATGCAATTTTTGCATTTTCGTTGGCCTTTTAGTGGGTGTCTCCGTTGTCTTCCTTTTGTTTCTACGCAACGGAGTCTGCACGGGCTTTTTGCCCTTCTTTTCCTCGTTCGTTTTCGCCATTTGTCTACACTGCCGAACAATTTCTTACAGACAATATTTGACAGCACCGGAGGTTGGATGGAGGTTTATCACAGCAGTTTTCTGGAAGTGATGAAGATGTTGCGATGAAATTGGAGACGAGATCGTGTTTGAGAGAAATAAGGGCTTAATCGATATGGAAGTTGATATTAACCATTTTTAAAACCCACCATTAACTTAAATAATTATTTGTTTAATTAAAATAATAAAAACCTGAGACGCGGTCATTAACTTAAATAATTAATTGTTTAATTAAAATAATAAAAACCTGAAAAATGAAAACAAAACGTGAAAACCTGAATATTTAAAATGCAAAAGAAAATGCCTGATCTGGTGTAATTTCCTCTTTAGTTTGTCTGTACGAAGTAGAGTATGGAGTTGTAGTGCCAAAGTAAACCCCTTTAAAGGGGGCCTATGACAAAGGGCCAGTAGTTGCCTTTTTGAGCTATTAACGTCTCCGCGAACTTTTCCATTCAAATCCATAAATTACCAAGAGAGCAACTTGATGGCCCTTATCCGGCCCATGATCCAAGAAAAGAACCAAACTCGTAAGGGAAGAATTCAAAAATCAGGTGTTAACTTTGACACAATTCATTTTTTAGGTATCAAGTTTCAAAATGTAAAATTTAGATATTTATTTATTAATTAAAAATATTTTTATTAATTAATTATTAAATAATATAATTAACTCTCCCCACCTCCACCACCCCCTACAATTCCGGGGACTATTCCGGCCACCGTTCCGACCACCACTCTTCTTCGACGACCGTTCCGGCGACGGCTCCGATTCCGACAATTATTCCGACGGTCACAGTTCAAAAAATTTATTGGTCACATGTCACATATTTTAAAATTAGTTAGTCACATATCAAAATTTATTGGTCACAGGTCACATATTTCAAAATTAGTTGGTCACATATCAAAATTTATAAGTCACAAGTCACAGATTTCCAAATTAATAGGTCACATATTATAGAATTTGAAGGTCACAGATTATATTTTTAGTCACAGAAAACCAAATCACTATATCCTCCACCTGCACCACTGTCGACTGCCACCACCATTGTCAACCCACCACACACCACATCAAGTAAATACTACCGCACACCGATAGTGCCACCACCACCGCACCCCACAGCACGCACACTCACCACGACATTACTCTGAAAAAAATTCCCAACTCCTAGATCCAATCTACGAACCACACACACCAACACACCACAGCCACCAACACACCACAGATACAACAGCCACCAACACAGCCAATCCGCCACCACACAGATCTGCCAACAAAAAAAGCAAACCACCACCGCCGCAACCACTGCCGGCTTCTACAAGCAGCAGCGGCAGCAAGCTGCTGCCTGCAAGCTGGCAGTCGCAGCGGTCGGCTGCTGCTCGAGACCGCTGCTGCCGGCAGCAGCTTGCAGCGGCAGCAAGCCGCTGCCGGCAGAAAGGAGGGGGGAGTGACGAGAAAAGGGGAGGGAGAGAGAGAGAGAGAGGAGAGGGGGAGGTGTGAAAAATTAGGATTAGGATATTTATATATTACCTGATTTTTGAAAAATAAAATTTGGTCCCTGATTTTTGAACTCTAAACTTTAAACCCCTGAAATTATGTAATTTCCACAACTCGTAATCCTCCGAGCTTCCAGACACATTTATATGTTGGTAAAGAGAATTAGACTACTTAGATTCTCCTATTTTAATGTTAATCCTACTTAAAACTGCGAACTAAATATGGCTTGAAGACGTTATTCAAGAGACTCGTGATTAGGCCCAAGTCACTATATTAATTACATGCACTTGTTCTAATCTGTCAAATTGATAGTTAAAAAGAATTCTTGGTTAGGATTTTTATTGCTATACAGTTACTGCATTAAACAAGGAGTGTTGACTTACGATAAAGCTACTTTGCTGGAAGCATTCTATAGAAAGCTTGACATAATTGCATGTGACAGCAGATGATTGGATGAAAAAATTCGACTCTATTTTAAATTGTTCAATGATAGAAGCCAAGTGACATTATTTCAAGCTTTATGTCAATTTTAATGTTCATATAACATGATTGATTGACTTATTAGTTCGCCAATTCAAGAATTTCATTGTAATTTTCTTTAAATTTCGAGAATATTAAAACGCATATAATTCATGTTTGATCCTCATTTTTTCTCGAATTCATTTTAAATCAAAAGTGTCGTTGAATTTACAACTTTTATCAATATTTTAATCATATGTTTCACCAACTTTTATCAAAATTTATTAGTTTTTATCCAAATCAAACTAGGGTATAATAGCAGTAACATGTCATATGTGTGATCAATATTCGAGTCGATCAAATCCTTAATAATCAAGACACTAATGTAATAGTTGGGCTTAATAAATGTGTCCCAAATTCAGTTACCAAATGGTCAAGTGGGACATTTCAACTGCACTGATACAGACTAATCACTAACCAATCCTTAAAGTTAGTTATGGAGGGAGGAAGGTACAAACTCTGACAACTGATACCAACATAACAACAGAAATTACTGTGAAACCATTGTACTCACCACCTTACCATACCAGTTGTCTTCTCTAGTTGATGTGCATACTTTGTTTTTGTTGAGAAATTTTGAATAAAATTAGGATTCGCTTGGTAGCATGGAATTTCATGAAAAATGCCACATACGAGAAAAGCGAATTTCACTTTGACCTTTTGATTGCAAAATGAAAATCGAATTCTAAGGTACAACCACTTTAAACTGTATTTTCTTTGTTTTCATATGAATTTGATGAGTTTTTATTTTTCAACTAATATGGAATTGAAATTCGTTTCCACAATTGCCTATCAAACGGATCCTTAACGTGAAAGTAAACCCTTGAAATAAACAATTATGCTATAGGTACCTTCTCCGATGACGGTTTGGTTGACATTGTGTGAAGTGGACAACGTTTTTACCCTTAATTTTAACAACAATTATAATAATCAACTACATGACAAAAGCACACAATATCAATAAAAATGTCATCAAGGAATGTACGAATAATATAAGTGTTTATAAACAATTTAAGTTATAAATCGATAAAATTGAGTGATGGATAAATGAATAATTACCGAAATATGTGAATAAAATGTTATTTGAATATTTATTAAATATGAGCGAAACACAGACTTGGAAGGTCACATGGATATGTAGAGTTTAATGCGTTTATTGACACTTAATTTCACGACTTATTCTTAATTTTCGAGCCAACAAAGCACAAAACCAAACCTGTCATGAATAAGACGGTGCACATGAAAGCTAATACACATTTAACTTTTCTTTCGAGCTCCAAATCCTATTCAATTTTAGCACAATTTCCCCATATTAACGATACATCCGGATGCCCTCACTTTTCTGATTTGCCATTTCAAGAAGTTGCGTTTCACATCTTCTATCCGTTGATTCTAGTCATGATATTTTTTGCTTGAATAAAATTATTTGTACAAAGTTGAGTTACAAAAGTTGGATTACAAAGTGTGTTGGCAAAATTCTGACAGTTGATTTCAAATGATTTAAAAATCAGTTTTTAAAATGATTGATGTAGATGTTATTTTGTCAACCAACTTTGTACATGTAGCATGATTCATTTTTTGGAAGATAGCATTGAATTTATTGATTGTTTGGAAGAAATTATAAGTTACTGAAATTATAAGTTGATATAAATGAGTGGTTAAAATTAATGTTTGATTTTGACATTTAGATTATAAGGAGATTATAATTAAACCAAGAATTTAAATTGTTTAATTATTGCTTATTAACATATTCTATCTTAAATTGGTAACAAACGTATTAATTCATATTTGTTTGGAAGGCAAATTCAAAATTAATACTTTGTTAAATCTGACAATGAGGGGTTGCTTAATTGATCAGACCTTAGGTTTGCTTCCCAATGATCACCAATTCGAATCCTTTCAGGGTCAGTGATGTGAGTACCTGATCATAAGCTTCAGGGTCCCGCGAGATTAGTCGAGGTGCGTGCAAGTTGGCCCGGACATCCATGGTAAAAATTAAAATAAAAATTTAAAAATATATATATATATATATATATATATATATACACACACACTATGTTAAATCCTTTTGGTCAATTATAATCTGAAATTAGTCTCATTAGTTATTTGTTTTGTATCTTCAAATATTTCTTGGTGGAATAGAACAAATTCAACTAACTAGAAAGTGAAATTTTACCATTCCACGTCACTTTAAGTTAAAAAGGTTATATCAAATTAATAGTCACATGATGGTTTCACAGATTAATTTGATCATTAAGGCAAGGCAATGTCAAATATTGATTGCCTCATTATAATGAAATTTTTGAGGAAACAAAAATAAATCAATCTTATATTTTAGTAATTATGTTCAGCTCACACCATTTCTAGATCATCAAAATATATTTCTCAAATATTTTTCTCTCTAAATTACTCGAGTGTTTTAGTCATATTTTTCAATTTTCTCAACACGACGAGAGTTCAAATATTTTTTTAATGATAAAAAACGGAACCTAAAATCTATTTTGAGCGTGACATCTCTATCTTCCTCGTTTCACTGCTGATATCACACACATATATCTTGTTTCTTCGATATTTTGTTGGTGATTAGGAAAGACCTTTTCAATTTTCCGTATTTCAATTTTCTTCACAATCTTATCAAACCTGGCTCTTCAACATAGCATTTTTGAAGGTAAGATGTAATCTTATATTTTTACTATTTTATTTACGTAATTTCTGTAAAATTAGCAACAAAAAGTAAAAAAACTTTAATATTATTATTATTATTATTATTATTATTATTATTATTATTATTATTACCTATGAATCTTTATATATGTAACATTTTTTATTACTTTATTTAGCCATAGAATTTTAGTTTACAATCAATCTATACAAATAAGAGCGTGTTCGGTATAGTTCAGAATACAATTAAAATTGAAAATATAGCCTCTTTTCACTCTACTCGTCTAATAAAAGTCAACAATAATGACTAGTTTTTCAATTTTAATCCAATTTGAATCTCTGCCAAACACACTCTAAATCTGACCTTGAGATTACTTGAAGAATTTTGAGGCCTTAACTAAACGTGGAGCCATAAACATTAGTCTCACTTGTCTAGATGTAGACCCACCCCTGTCTTCCGACGTGCACTCTACTGGTGTCTTCCAGAAGACACAAAAAAAAAAACAAATTCTTTTTCTCTCCTCTCTCGATCTTTAAATTTTAGAGACTCGTTGATCTCTAATATGGCTCCCGGCCAAAAGGACGTGTGGGTTCTTTCACTTGCTAGATTTCACACGTTATCTTGTATTCTTGGATTATTGATTTTGATACATTGTATCTACCACTTATGAGTAAATCGTAGTCTTAATTAAACGTTTGGAATTTGCTTAACCTATGGGAATTGGCAACGAAATGAATTTTTTTTCAAATATAATTATTTTCACATACTAAATTATAATTAAAAAAATCGTATTAATTTGTTTGTCTGACCCTTTTGATTAATTATAATCTAGAACCAGCCTTTCTTGGTAAAGCAAAGTCAACAAACTAGAAAGTGAAATTTTACCTTCCACGTCACTTTCATTTAAAAAATTATATTCAAATTAATAATTGGACCAATTCGATCATCAGACCAAAGACTAAATGCATTGCCTAATTGTACTCAAACTCGAGCTTATGATTGAACATATTAATCATGTTTATGTTTAACCCACTCCACTTCTACATCAGCCAAACATGAAATACAGTTTGTTTTCTTTTTAATAAAGAAAATAGCTTATAACTTACTTATATTTAATCTTTCATTCACATTCCAATATTTCAAATTAAATCCACATAAATGCAACAGAACATTCACATACGGTGGGCCCCACACATTTAAAAAAAACACGGTGGGACCCACTTATTCTCGATTCTGGTGAAATTATGTAGATTTTTTTTTGCTGTACAGATGGAATTCCCGATTTCAAATACATTCCAAAATTAACTATCATCAAGAATCCATCCAAGAATCTTCCTTGTTAATGTTAATCTCAATATTCCAACAAGTTAATATTACTGTAGAAATATTTGCAAGCAATTTATTTATTGTTAACCTCATCTATAAAGCCAAAAATGTCAATTATTATGTGTTTATTTAATTATTTCTATACATGTAAATCCAAAAGGATGAAAAAAAATAAAAAATGCTAAAGTTCATAAAAGTAGAAATGACGGTTAAAGTATTAACATGTGACTAGGAGACAGCTAAGGAACAATTGAAGACAGTTTGCGAAGAACAGTTTAATATTAATTTGTAGAAAAAACTATTATAATATAAACCTTATTAACTGGCAATTAACTCACACATTGTAAGATTCCCAGTACAAAAGATGTACTATTTTCTTGATTCCTTTTTTCTCATTAGGCAAACTATTCATAGATTTATATTAGAAATTGAATTGGGAATATTCTCCTTTAATATATATATATATATAGAAAATTTCATACTTCAAATCTATCTGCTTATTATCCTAGACATACGCCTCCTGATTTACCTTTCGAAGAAAAAATAAAGAAAAATTCAATTTTGACGAAAGTTCCATTGTTGAATGGATTTGCATATTCATAAATGAAACATTTAAATAATGATTATAATTAGATGAAACGTGGACTCTACTCCGTATTATAGTTCACAAGGTTCGACCAAGTAAATAGATCTGTCTAAAGTTCTAATAAATAGTAAGAGTTTAAGATTTGTGAGTGTATTTAAACGAGCTACAATATTCGTAGTGAAAGATGAGATAATTTTATTATTTTAGAGAAAATTTAGAGACATTACCTCACTTTTCTCATATTATCAAAGACAACCTTCTATATTTCAAAAATATGAATAACATCCCTAATTTCAAAAGTTGAGTGTTAAACTCACCCCCTAGCCACATGCCTTTAATACTAATTAATGATTTAAGTATAACTTGTTGCACTTGAGAACAATATATAAAACTTCAAACAATCTATGCACTAATTTGGACTTTAATAAAAATGTATTAGCCTATTATCAACCAATTTACGACATTTAGTAAATTTTTCATTTCATTAAACTTAACAATGAAGGTTGATTCTTCACTTTACATTGAAATTATTTCTTAATTTAACTGATTGTAGTGGTAAAGAGGGACTTGCTTTTTCAAAACCTCTTGGATACCACCACAATTGGATTATTTACTTTATTTAGGGTGTGTTTGAACCACATTATTTTGAAAAATTGTATTTTAGAATAGTAGATTGATGGTGAATTTGCAGTTGAAAAAGAAAGAAAAGTTATTGATGTGACAGAAAATATTATTTTATTGAAGAATGTGTAGTTGAAAATGAGTAGAAAAATGAAAATGAAATTTTAATGTGTATCAAACATGGACTTAGCAAGTAATTCACCTGATAAATAAGTGAGACGAATAGCCATTCTCATGACCCTATCTTGTCGAGGATTTATGGGGGCGGGGTTCGATGTGGATTAAATTATCTTCATTTACTATCATGTATAATTAATTATATATATACGGTTTAATTATACATTATAATAATAAAGTAAAATAAAAAGATTCAAATGAGTTCGAAAATTTCCAACAGGAGCCATGTCTATGTTCATAGTCCTTTTACCATTCCGTGTAGGACAATGCGGGACAGGTGGGAACGAATAATTTTTCCGTCTATATTGATAAAGTGATAAATTCATCTTGCTTTGTTAAATTTATCGTGCATCGTAGAGTTTAAAATAGATGGCAAAGTTATCTAATTAGTATAATTGATACAGATAATAGGATGTGATGTTAGGGTCAAGTTAATGCATTATGATATCGATTTTATATATTAGTTTTAAAGATAATTTAAGTACTAATAATTTATACAATATTAATCTTAAAGGTGAATATGATAATCAAAATTTGAAATGAAGGACGTTACTAATATTTTTGAAAGGTGAAGGATTATTTTGATATTATCAGCAATTTGACTGACGTTTTTGACAGCCTTTGTCTTTCAACTTGCAGCGGTAAAGAAATGATTTAGAGTAGACAGCCGGAAGATGAAGTGTATGTTTTCAGTTTTCCTTCTTTTATAATAGTACCGATATCTCTCACAAATTTATCACGTACCCCTTTCTTCTCCATTTTCTCACCATTCAGCAAACCCCTCCAATTCGATCTTTTTGATTCTCCGTGTTTCTGTTTCTTCACATTCTCATCTCACTCTGCTGCCATCTACCCCTCTCTCACGCACAAGTACGCATAATTTTTTTTTTCTTTTCTTAATTTGTAAAGTTTTAGAGACTCTGTAATCCATGATTTTACTCTGTCTTGGTAGAAATGGAAGTGTGGGTCTTTCACTTGTCTGATTTTTCATATAGGTCTCGTATTTTCTTGGATTCTTGATTTGAAAGTATTGTACTGCCAATTTTGGATATTTTTTATATGGATTCTCTTTTCATTCAAAAATATGATTTTTTTTTTTTTCTCACACTGTGATTTCTGAGTTACAGGGCGCGTCTGATTTGTTCTTTTATTGGATCTGGGGAGTTCCTAGCGGTATGTAGTCTTCACCGTTTGTGCATTTTATAATTTATTTAATGAGTTCTGCTGTAATGGCTCTAGATTCTTCTACCCTTTCTTTTCTTTCTTCAATTATAAGGTTTGGATGCCTATCGATTTTATTCATCATTGGGATTTATTAAGTTGTTCCCAGATCTGTAGTTGGTGCAGTAGCAATTTCTGTTGGTGTATTAGATGCTAAATTGTAATCTAGGTAGAAAGGTTGATCCGGCTTTGTCAGATTTCTGATAGAATTTGACGACCTAATTTAAATTATATTCTTTAATTTATTTAATGACCATTAATTTAATGCAGTTTGGATACAAAGTGAGAGCTTGTTTCAGTTGTGTTCTGTACTTGCTTTGCAGTTTTCATGTTTATGTTGTCAACTGTTTGATAAGTTTAGAAAACAAATCAACTGGACATTTTTTGTTTCAGTAGGTTTTAATAATTTAAGGAATATCCAGATGCTCATTTATCAATTTAAGAATTTTTATCTACTCTGTTTCTGGCATGCCAAGTTTAAACTCGAGTAATGCTGATTTTTGTTTTTATGATTGTGGTAATTATTTGGAAATTGAATATTTGTTTTGAAGGTTTGTTAGTTTTCCATTTTTAGAAGGGATCTGTATTTACATCAGAGTCTTGTTTCTGTTTCATTTTCTAGGTATAATGCTCCCGTGGAAGGTTAAGCTGGAAGCCCTGTTATTGAGTTTTGATTGATAATACAAAGTTGGTTGCTGGATATCTTTCTCTACATATTGTCATTTGGCTTCTGTGAGAAGTAGTAGGCCATATGGGTTCACGTTTTCCATCTCATAAGTTGAGTAATGGCCTTTATGTGTCGGGCCGGCCTGAGCAACCAAAAGAAAAAACTCCCACAATGAGCTCCGTTGCCATGCCGTACACTGGTGGCGATATCAAAAAGTCTGGAGAACTCGGTAAAATGTTTATCCCTATGGATGGCTCCAGATCTAAAAAATCTGGCCCCATTAACAGTGCTCCTTCAAGGACAGGGTCTTTTGGTGGTTCTGCATCGCTATCAGGCCAGTTAAATTCAGGCAATCGGATGGGTTCTCTTTCATCTGGTGGTGTTCCTGCATCTGCTTCTTTAAAGAAGACCAATTCTGGTCCTCTTAATAAGCATGGAGAGCCATTGAAAAAGTCATCTGGTCCTCAAGGTGGAGGGGGAGCTGCTGTTTCCCGCCAAAATTCTGGCCATCTTCCTCCAGTTCTTCCGAAAACCGGCCTCATTACATCTGGACCTATTACTTCAGGTCCACTGAACTCTGCAGGGGCTCCTCGGAAGGCATCTGGTCCTTTGGAGTCTACTGGATCAATGAAATTGCACAATGCTTCTATAATTAACAACCAGGCTGTTACACGTCTTAGCTCCGATGATGAGTATTCCTTCCGCAAGAGCTTCCCAAAGGCAATCCTTTGGTCTATCATACTTCTCTTTGTGATGGGATTTATTGCTGGTGGTTTCATATTTGGGGCTGTTCGCAACCCCATTCTTCTCGTTGTCGTTGTTGTACTTTTCGCTGCTGTGGCTACAGTGTTTACCTGGAATACTTGTTGGGGAAGAAGAGCTATTACTGGTTTCATAGCTAGTTATCCTGATGCCGAGTTAAGAACTGCAAAAGATGGCCAATTTGTCAAAGTTTCTGGGGTATGCTACACCTGGACATATCCTCACCCCACCCCTCTCTAACTCACTCTAAAGAAGGCAATTCAGTATAGCGGTATCATTATTTTTTGCTACACGATTTCTAAGCACAGGGTCAAAAACCTACAGCCGAGAAACATTGGTTTTGGCTTTTTAGGAAATTAATAGAGAAACCTTTACTCCCATGCTGAATCCTAACACTAGCATTAAATTATTAGGAGCCTTTTATGGATAAGGAGCTATCAAACCTTTTGCACATAGAGAAATGAGATAAATTGTTTTGATGGACTCTAGTTGCGGATAACTTCCTTAAATTTTATGGTTCTCTAAGTTTGAGCATGCTCTTGGTTCAGCCAGTATTCAAGTAACAGAAGATGGATCATTTTCTATATTCATTCTTTTAACAAGATGGATTTGTTTAATGCCTAGTACTGAAGCATTAGCTTCTGATTCGTGGTTAAAGATTGTGAGAAAGAGAATGAAAGAAAATAGAAAACTAAAGAGGGTGAACAATCAATGTCTTGTATAAGCTGACAAGTGTCCTTTTTTAGATATGACAGTTATTTAGTTGAAATACATCACATAGGTGTACGTCTAGGGAATCGCAAGGTTTGTGGTTCTGCTAATACCTATGTAGGATAAAATTGCAGCAAACATTTATACTGTAGCTCTTTGTTGTGGAGCTCAGCAGATAGAATGCATGGACTTCTGAGAAAAATTATATTCTGTTATGCATAGTTATACCGAAGAGCTTTTGAATCTGTGATGCTTTAATTCATGAGGAATCAAGGATCATATTAGCACTTCTGTAGCATAAATTTGGCACCGAATAATCTCTTGATGTATATAGGCAGCATATTCTTGGAATTGCACTTTGGCAAGGAAGGAGATATGTTATCTTGGAATCCCATTTGAATTTTGCACAGTAAAATTCCAGACCTACATGATGCATTGTCCTAACAAATAATAGTTTGACATTTTGTAGGTTGTGACCTGTGGAAATGTTCCTCTTGAATCATCATTCCAAAAAGTTCCCAGATGTGTTTATACATCCTCGAGTTTATATGAGTACCGGGGATGGGATTCAAAAGCTGCAAACCCGACGCATCGCCGTTTTACCTGGGGTCTTCGTTCATTAGAGGTGAGATATGATCGGCATTGATGCGCTTATCTTGATCTATCCTGTTTGGGACAACTATGCCTACGTTTGATGCATTAGGTTCTTATTTAGAAAAATATCATGACTTATCATGCTTTTACATGTTCCCTTTATGTGACACATCTCAGTTAAGATCTCTTCCTCCCCACTGCACCCTCCACTTCTCTCATATATACAGGGGAAAACTTTTATGTATAGTCTCCTGGATATTTCCAGATTCTGATCCAGCTTTAGTAGAAGTTTGGACTTAAGTTGTCAAACGATGTAACTTGCCAGGTCCATGTGTAGAGGATTTTGTTTGTCAGTATTGACCATATGTGAGAATACTGTTTGGGAAAACTCGAGTAAAAACATTTAACCGTGTATGAGAATGTAGTTGGTGCAGAAGTGAAACTAAAATTCTTGAAACAAGAAGAAAGTTGAAAACTAAAAAATTTATAGAGAATTATTTTGTAATTAATTGGTTATTGCAAAGGATGCCCAACACCTTCTTATATAGGCAGAAAGAACTAAACTCCTAATTCCTAACAGTGTAAGGAAGCAATATCATAAAAGGAAAGAAAACTAAAAAACTGAAAGAAGTAGAATTAAGAAACCTAAAAGAACTAAAAGGAAAGAAAAATTCCTGAAACAAAACCCTACTATAATAAATAATTCCTATCCTGTTTGAAAAACTCGTTCTCGAGTTTGGTTGAAGAAGACAATTAAGCAATTTGGAGAAAAATACTCCAAAATTTCTATCATCCGCTTGTTGCCATGATCTGGGCTTGTTGAAGTGACCAACATTCGTAGCAATGAAATTTTGCAATTTTTTTGTAAGCAACATTTTCGTGCTTATCCATTCTTCGTTCTAAATTCTAGACTGAGGTTGGTTCTTTTGAAATCCTCCGAACATTGTCGAGAAGATGGATGCTACTACCGCCGTAGGTGGCTATGAGTCAGGGGCAAAACCTCGCTATGATATCATTTTTGGTGCGGAAGGCGAATTAAATTCTTAAAACAAGAAAAACTCAGAAATTTATATAGAATAAGTTAATTATAATGAAGATTTTTGAAAAAGTATACAAAGCCTTGTTTTATATATAGGCAAAACAACTACATAATCTTATCAATATAAGGAAACTAAACAATTTAACTAGAAGGAAAGAAACTAAAATCCTCATTTACAAGGAAACAAAATTCCTACTATAATAAGTGTCTCCTGTCCTATTTCTATTAGGATTGTCCGACATGAGGAGTTTAAGAGGCTAAATTAAGGTAAGGATGTATTAAGTAGTTGGAAAGCTTTGCTTAAGATCTAAAGAGTGTAGAAGAGGGACAGCAGACCAAAACTAACATGGACTATTGTGGTTCTATAGAGTGTACTTATAGTAATGAACCGGATTAGCAGAAAATGATTCATGAAGCCTACCCCTACTTAATGGGGAACATTTGTGTTCCGTGAGAATGTAGTTAAGATTTTTGGTTCTCGAATTCTATATTTTTTTAATGATGCATAATTTCATGGCTTTTAAGTGATTACTTGTAAGTAAATTCTTGTACTTCCTCTCTTCCTCCTGTATGACTGTTTTTTGGTCATTCTCTCTTTCTGCCTTTCCCACTGCCAATGGGCTACAGTAAAGATTCAATTTGCAGCACATTAAGCACATATGTTATGCTACAATATTATTGAAATATCTTCTCTTTATGATGGCTGTAGCATAGGCATTGATAAAAATGGCTGAATCATTTGGGTTTTTTTTTTTTTTTTTTTTTGATCAGAGGCATGTGGTTGATTTCTACATTTCTGATTTTCAATCTGGGTTGAGGGCATTGGTCAAGACTGGATATGGTGCAAGGGTGACCCCTTATATTGAGGAATCGGTTGTTGTTGACATCAATCCATCAAATAGGAGTATGTCTCCTGAATTCATTAAATGGCTCGGAGAAAGAAAACTTTCAAGTGACGATCGTATAATGAGATTGAAAGAAGGGTAAGATTTTAATTATTTTACTCTGGTACATTTGTCCATGTTGTTCTTAAGTGAGTCGATCAGAGGTGAAAACACAATCCTGTTGAAAATGGAAGAGACAAGTTAAAGCAAGCAAGGCTATCGACGGGCTGTGCATTTTTGTAATGCAACTTGTTGGCTTGTCCATATCTTGTATTACGTTTGCCTTAGTTTTGAAAATTACGAAAAGGAATGTGAGGGGGCTGTTTTTTAGTGGTGCTAACACGACGATGTTTGAGAGAAGTCTTGCAATTTCTTCTTCATTATACTGAAAAATCTATGGGGGTAAGTGGACGTAGCTCTTATCAATGGTGAACAACTATAGATTTGTGGGTTTGTTTATTGCTCTCAGAATTGGAATTAAGGCTTGATCCCCAACCAAGCCAAGTAGGTTGAGAACAGTATTGTTCGTTCATGGCTTATGCATCTTAATAATTATGCTCTTTGGTTTTTAGAAATTCTTGATACTCAGTCGACCTTTACCCTATTTGTGAATTATGATTAGGTACATCAAAGAAGGTAGCACTGTCAGCGTAATGGGAGTCGTGCAACGGAATGATAATGTTCTGATGATTGTTCCTCCACCAGAACCTTTTTCAACCGGATGCCAATGGAGTAAATGCATTCTTCCTGCAAGTCTTGAAGGCATTGTTTTGAGATGTGAGGACACTTCAAAGATTGATGTCATACCAGTGTAGCAGTTTATATTTACGTATGGTATTTTTTGCTATTTGAGCATAAAAGTTGGAGAATCATCTTACGAAACAGCAAGACGATTGTGTATAGTTTTCATGTTTTCCCTCGTTCTGGTCCCAAGGTTTTTTTGATACTGGTAATGGTGTGATTATTACAGTATAGCAGAAAAACTTGGTGATTAACGAGTTCAACATCCAGTTTTTTGTGTTCAATTTGCTTCTTGATGAATTTCATTATTCTCCGGGTTGTGAAAATTTATGTCGTTAACGATGTTAGCAGGAACTTCAATGTCCATGGTAATTCTTTGTGGCTTCTTTGCCACTTGTGGTTTTGGTTGGAAATGATATCTTGTGCTGAATTTGTATACACCGTCTTTCAATACTTGGAATTGGTGTGACACACCCACTCACCCCCACCCCCAGAGTTCTCATGATGAGTTAATCCAAAAAAATCGGAATCTAATTGATTAATGGGCGAACACAACTTTCTCGGATCAAATCGGTATATCAATACCGATTCTATCCGAGCTCTCTTATTGAATTGCTCATTCAATGAGCATTCTCAATATTATGCCTTAAAGATGTCAATATATTTAAAAATAATGCTATTTGTACATAATGAAGTTATATAATGATTTACATACAGATGAGCAACGTGGTTTGGGGTCTAGACGGCTTCTGGATATGGTTTAAGTGTCTGCTGGAAAATTATGGTGGCGAATCCAAGAACATAATTCTCTTTGGACCAAGTTCCTCGAAAATAAATATTGTAAAGGCCAGCATCCATGACATGTTTAAATCCCGCATAATGCATCTAGTGGGTAGTTGGTCACGAAAACATCTTTTTCTGGTTCAAAAGAGCAGCCACTTGCTGCTGTCTTTGAGGTGACAGACCTTAACATGTTTTAAAATATTTTTCTAATAGTCGGGAGATCAATTTATATTACCCTCATAGTTTTTGTTTTAATTAGTTATCAATTTAGATGTTTTAAATAGTTGGAGGACCAAAATAAATCTTTATATTAGATGGAGAACCAATTTAGATTTTTCTATTAATTGGAGGATCAATACATAGAGGACCAATTTCATCTAATTACATGGATGAATCTAGTAGTTTGAGCATCAAATCACATGTTTCAAATAGTGTGAGGATCAATTCAGGTATTATTAATAAAATGAGCATAATTTTTAATAATTTTAGGATCAATTATGTTTACTTTTATAGATACATGATCAATATAAGTGTTACTAATAGTAAAGGGATCAAATTAGATGTTTTCGTATACATTGATGACCAATTTAGATATATACAATAGTCAGAGGATCAATTTAGAATAAATACTGGAGACATAAACTAGTCTGCACATCTAAACAGATGCTCCAACTACTATGGTATTCTAATTTGATCCTCCAACTATGAGGAAACTCTAATTTGATCATCCAAGGACATGAAATAACTTATTCCATGGCAAAAAAATCTGTCCCGCCTCAAATGGGGCGAAAACCCCCCGCCCCAATTGGTTGGAGGGGCTGCCTCGCCTCGGGTCACTGCCCCACTTTGAACCCGACCCGTGAAGAATAAAAAAAATAATTAACTACAAATTAAAAAAAAAATTAGTTAATTGGAAATTTTTGAAAAATAAAAATAAAAAAAAAAAACGGCGCAGACTCGCACCCTGCCCCATCTAAGGTGGGGCTAGGTGGGGGAGTGGTGTGGCGGTCGAGGGTGCCCCGCCCCGTTGTCATCTCTAGAAATAAGTAAGTTGATTCTAATTTGGTCTTCCAGCTATTAGCGATAACTTAGTTGATCCTCCAACTATTAGAAAATTCTAATATGATCATCGAACTATATTAAACAAGTAATTTAATCCTCCAACTACAAGTAAATACAATTTCGATCCTCCAACTATCATTAACAACTAATTTGATCCTCCAACTATGAGTGACAATTAAATTGATACTCCAACTATTAGAAACTTCTAATTCAGTCCTCCCACTATGAGCGACAACTTAATTGAACCTCAAACTCTTGGTAAAATCTAATTTGATCATCCAACTATTTGAAACAGGTAATTCGATCCTCCAATTATAGGAAAATCCAATCCCAACCTCAATCGATGAGGGACAACTTAATTGATCCACCAACAATTTGGAAATTCTAATTTGACCATCAGTCTACTTGAAACATGTAATTCGACCCTTAAACTATGAGGGAGAATTAAATTGATCCTTCCACTATTAGAAAATACTAATTAATCCTCCAACTATGAGGGACAACTTAATTGATCATCAAACTATTAGTAAATTCTAATTTGATCACCAAACTATTTGAGACATGTAATTTGATCCTCTAACTACTATATAATTGAAATTTTATCTCCAACTATGAGGGTAACTTATTTGATCCTCAAACTATTGAAAAAATCACATTTGACCATCGAACTATTAGGAAATTCTAATTTGATCATCCGACTACTTTATAATTACTAGTCAGACGTACGTGCAATGCACGTGCCATAGCATAGTTGGCTATATGATAGTGTAAATATAAAAAAATAATTATTTGTCTTAAATATTAGTTACATTAAACTTAAAACACTTGAAATGATGATAGATGATAAAAATAATATTAAAAGATTTGATTCAAAGTTTATTTTCTAGACTTTACGTTTGAAGGTCTTTATGTTCTTTTTAAAAAAAGATAGGGCATATATGATTAGGTGTTGATGCCCTGCTAAAGAGATGATTAAATTAATATAACCTTCATTTTTATACCTATTGAGGTAAGACATCATGTCTCCTTCATCTCGTACTCATAGAATATCCAATTACATGTATCAGTTGCACCGGTATTTAATTTCTTTACCAATACCCTATGCAAGACGTATGTAGTCAAAACTAATTAATTAATGATAATACAATACAGAATTTATGACAAATCAATGGTCTTTATCAGTATTAAAATTACAACACAACGAAAACTTCCATCATAGAGGCAAAAAGAATGACAAACGATCACCCAACTTCATAAATTCCGTCGAATATCTTTTCAACATATTCTAATGATACTGTACATTAAATAAATTTTAAAAAACTAAAATAATTCACTTCATAGAAGATGTTTGTCTATCAGTACTGCATGATGTATGATGATTCTTCTGAAAATTATTGAGTTCCTTTAATATCTATTTTGACGCTATAAATTTACTCATTTTAACCGTAAAAACTGAAGAAAAAAAATTGGGAGAAATTGGTACGAGTATTAGGGTGGGGTAAAAAAGAAAAATTAACTATTATGATTTCACGTTTAATAATTTAAGATAATTTTTTATATTTAAACTTAATCGACAATATATTTATTATTATTACATTTTAAGTTTTTTTAAAAAAAATTAAATTGATCTAAATGGATATTCATATCGCGAAATATCGAATCAAATGAAAAATTGTAGGAAAATAAAGTTCGAAAAAAGACATTAGAATGAGATTGGAATTGAAAAAAAAACATAAACAATCATGACTTTACGTTTTACAATTGATGTAAAATTATTTTTGATATTTAAAATTTATCGATCATATATTTATCATGGTCGCACTTCAACATTTTCAACAAATTTTAAATCGCTTTAAATGAATATTTGTAACTTAAAGTAAAAACTGAAGAAAAATGAAATTGAGAGAAATTGGTGTGAGTATGAGGGTTAAGTGTAGGATAGAAAAGAAAAATTAACGATTATGATTTTACATCTAATAATTTAAGATAATTTTATATTTAAACTTAATCGACAATATATTTATTATTATTATCACATTTTAAGTTTTTTTTTTTTAAAAAAATTAAATCGATCCAAATGGATATTCATATCTTGAAATATCGAATCAAATGAAAAATTATAAGAAAATAAAGTGCGAAAAAAAGATATTGGAATTGGGTTGGGATTGAAAAAAAAAAAACATAAAAAATCAAGACTTTACGTTTTACAATTAATGTAAAATTATTTTTGATATTTAAAATTTATCGATCATATATTATCATTGCCGCACTTCAACATTTTTTACAGATTTTAAATCGCTTAAAACGAACATTTGTAATTGAAAATACTAAATCAGACGTAAATAAAATAAAATAAAATAAAATAAAACGGCTTAGCCGAGCCGGCCATAAAGTCATTCGGCTCGGCTTATGAATAAAATCTAATTTGATTATCTAACTATTAGGTATTTCTAATTTGATCATCCAACCTTTTGAAACATGCAATCTTTGATCCTCCAACTACTAAAATATCATCCAACTACTTGAAACATGTAATTTGATCCTCTTACTATGAATAGAAACTAAATCGATCCTCCAACTATTAGGAAATACATTTTTGCGATCCATATACTTGAAACATCTAATTTAGTCCTCCTAATACTATATAATTCTACTTTGGTCCTCTAAATATTAGTGGGAAACAATTAGAAATTCTAATTTTACCATCAAATTACTTGAAACATGTAATTTGATTCTCTAACAACTATAATGTTTAAATTTGATCCTCCAACTATGAGTGGTAACTTAATTGATCCTCAAACTATTAGTAAATTCAGATTTGACCGTCCAACTACTATATAATTCTAGTTTGATCCTCCAATTATGAGAGAACTTATTTGATCCTCCAACTATTAGGAAATTATTTCATTGTTATTTGATCCTAAAACTTTGTGTCGAAGACAAATTTTTAATGAATATATTGCTTCCCTTTAATAGATTAAGTTTTTAGATCAAAATAGGGTAAAGATCTTGAGTTAAGTCTCCCCATTGACAAAATTTGTGTACGTATTAAACATTTGATCCAAAAGTGAATCCGGTCTGCATGTGAGCAAGACAAGATATTGTTATATATTTATACAATAAGTATAATATGTGAAAAAAATAATTAATTAAGATAAAGTGCCCAACTGGTAAAAACGTGAAATTTGTGTGGGAGGTCAGGGGTTTGAGCCACGCCTCACGCATTATATCAAAAAGTCTTTCTAATAAAATAATAATTATTTTTTAACTATTTTCGGAATTATTTAATGGGTCAACTAGCCAGTAAAATATGATTGTTTTAACTGCCCAGTTTTAATATCCATTACCATAGGCCATTACATCTACAACTTAATGTTAGATCATGGTGGAAGAAGTTACATCTCTTTGTGCCTATATAAACACACTTTTGGGTATTAGAAAACACAACAAAAAACGAAATTGTCTCTTCATATATACAGTAAAATATTATACTCAAATTGTCTTTTCATATTTTCTGGAGTATACTTGAGAGTTCTGAAAACCTTTTATGATTGCTGCACAATTGGTTTATTTGATCGTTGTATCCTGAAGGTGATTGTCCACGGAGGTCGCAACAGTTATCGACGGGCAATTTCGCTTTAGGACATCGTGCTGTCACGAGACTCGATCTATTGATAAGTTTTTTGTGCACTTTACCATTATCTTTTCCAACAATCTAAAGCGAAATTCTACGTTTTTAATGACTGCAGTAGATATATCTGTTCCTAAGTATTCTGAAAAGCCTGAATTATTTGATGGAAAGAATTTTAAGAGATGGCAAATGAAATTCCGTTTTTATTTGACAACTCTTAAAGTTGTAGATGCTATTGAATCTGATAAACCTGTTTTTGCAATTGCTGATGAGCCTACTGATAATGAAACATCAGATTTAGCTATTTGGGAACGTAATGATTATATGTGCAGAAATTATATTCTGAATTGCTTGACGTTGGATTTATATGATGTTTACAGGTCGTGTAATTCTGCTAAAGAATTATGTAAGTCATTAGAAAAGAAATATGCTACTGAAGATGCTGGAACTAAGAAATTTGTTGTGGGAAAATTTCTAGAGTTTAAAATGGATGATATTAGAACGGTGGTAAGTCAAGTTGAAGAATTACAGATTATAATTCATGAAATTATTGTTGAGGGTTATAAAATATGTGAAGGTTTTCAAGTGTCTGCTATAATTGAAAAACTACCACCTTCTTGGAAAGAGTATAAAAACAGTTTGAAGCATAAAAGAAAAGAAATGTCATTAGAGGATTTGATTATCAGAATTAGGATTTAGGAGGACAATAGAATGACAGAACGTAGGGAGAGACCAGACTTGGGTACAAAGGCCAATCTTATTGAAGGAGGTTCTGATAGTAAGAAAGCTGTTGGATTTACCAAAAGTCAGAATTTTAAAGGCAGATTCAAGGGGAAACCATTCATAGGAAAGAACAATCGGTCTAAGCCTCAATTTAAAAATAAAACTGTTGGTGATTGTTTTGTTTGTGGTAAACCAGGTCACTTTGCAAAGGATTGCCAAAATAGAAAAGGAAAAACTGTGAAGCATCAGGCACATATAGTAGAAGATGGGAATTTTTCTGCTATGGTGACAGAAGTTAATCTAGTGAGCAACATGACAGACTGGTGGGTAGATTCTGGAGCTACCAAACACATTTGTTGCACGAGATGTGCATTTTCTTCATTCACTCCTAATAGTGATGGAGAATGTCTGTTCATGGGGAATGCTTCCTCCTCCAAAATCGATGGGAAATGAACTGTGACACTTATATTTACTTCTGGAAATATCCTTAGTTTGAAGGATGTCCTTTATGTACCTGATATAAGGAAAAATCTAGTGTCTGGATCTATTTTAGACAAAAAGGGATTTAAAATTGTATTTGAGAGTGGTCAAGTTGTAATGTCTAAGGGTGGTACTTTTGTTGGGAAAGGGTATGCAGATGAGGGTCTATTTAAATTAAATGTTTCTGTAATCAATAATAAAGCTTCTACTTCTTCTATTTACTTGCTGGATTCTTATGATTTATAGCATGCTAGACTTGGACACGTTAACATGAATTCTATTAAAAAATTAATGAGATTGGGAAACATTCCTAAAACTGATAAGTTCCCAAATTCAAAATGTGAAACGTGTATTGAATCTAAGTATGCTAGAAAACCATTTCCACATGTTGATAGAACTACTTCAGTTTTAAGTTTAATACATTCTGATTTATATGATTTAAAAGGATATGTTACTCGTGGTGGAAATAAATATTTTTTAACTTTCATTGACGATTACTCCCGTTATTGTTACATTTATCTTCTTAAGAGTAAGGATGAAAGTTATTCAAAATTTGTTTCATATAAAACTGAAGTAGAAAATCAGTTAGATAAAACTATTAAGATTTTAAGATCTAATAGGGGAGGAGAATACTCAGGTGAGCTTGATAAATTTTGTGTTGATAATGGTATTATTCATGAGACTACTCCACCATATTCTCCCCAATCTAATGGTGTAGCTGAAAAGAAAAATAGAACTCTAAAGGATATGGTCATTTCAATGCTAAACTCTTCTGGATTACCTTTTAACATGTGGGGGGAAGCACTTCTTACTGCATGTTATATTCTTAACAGAATTCCTAGTAAGAAAAATGATAAATCCCCTTATGAATTGTGGAAAGGTAGAATACCTTCATATAAATATCTTAAAGTGTGGGGGTGTTTAGCTAAGGCATCTATTCCAGCACCTAAGAGGACTAAACTTGGTCCAAAAACTGTTGATTGTGTGTTCATATGTTATGCTTTTCATAGTAATGCCTACATATTTTTAGTAATAGACTCTAAAAATATTTTGATTGAAAAGAACACAATTTTTGAAACTAGGGATGCAGAATTTTTTGAATATAGATTCCCTTTTAAAGAAAAATCTGCAGGACCAAGTAGCCCTCTTAGTGTTCCTCCTAGAGTTAGAGAAGAGTCTATCGATTTAGAAGAAGCTGAAGTTAGGAGGAGCAAAAGACCTAGGACTGCTACTTCTTTTGGTCCTGACTTTCTAACATACTTAGTAGTGATGATCCTATTACATTTGATGAAGCTATATCTTCACCAGATTCTATATTTTGGAAGGAAGCTATAAATAGTAAATATGATTCCATTATGTCTAATAACACTTGGGAATTAGTAGACTTGCCTAGAGGATGTAAAACCATTGGGTGTAGATGGATTTTTAAGAAAAAATTGAAACCTGATGGTTCAATTGATAAATTTAAAGCAAGACTTGTAGCTAAAGGCTATAAACAAAAAGAAGGAGTTGACTTCTTTGATACATATTCACCTGTTACTAGAATTACCTCTATTAGGATGTTAGTTGCAATTGCTTCATTGTATAATCTTATTATACATCAAATGGATGTCAAGACTGCCTTTCTATATGGAGATTTAGAAGAAGAGATTTATATGGATCAACCTGAGGGATTTGTGGTAGAAGGCCTTGTTGATAAAGTGTGTAGACTTAAAAAATCTCTTTATGGCCTTAAACAAGCCCCTAAGCAATGGCATGAGAAATTTGATACAGCTTTGACATCTAATGGTTATGTGATAAATGAAGCAGATAAATGCATATATAGCAAATTTGTGGGGGATAGTGGTGTCATAATTTGCTTATATGTGGATGATATGCTAATAATGGGAACTAGTTTAGATGTGATTAATAAGACTAAACAGTTTCTGAAAAAGCACTTCGAAATGAAAGATTTGGGTGTTGCTGATGTTATTCTAGGGATTAAAATAGTAACACATTCCGAAGGAATTACTTTAACCCAATCACATTATGTAGAAAAAGTGCTTAAAAAGTTTAAACAATATAATTGTATTCCCGCTAAAACACCTTATGATGCAAGTCATCATTTGAGATAACATTCAGGTCCTAGTGTTTCTGCTTTAGAATATACTAGAGTGATCGGCAGTCTCATGTATCTCATGAACTGTACCAGACCTGATATAGCATATGTTGTCGGTAGACTTAGCAGGTATACTAGTAATCCTAATAATGAATATTGGGATGCTCTCATTCGAGTCTTGAGGTATTTGAGATACACTCTAGACTAGGGAATACATTATACTAAATATCCTGCTGTACTTGAGGGATATTGTGATGCTAATTGGATTTCAGATACCAATGAAACTAAATCTACAAGTGGATATGTTTTTACATTAGCAGGTGGTGCTGTATCTTGGAAATCTACTAAGCAAACCTGCATTGCGAGATCCACTATGGAATCAAAGTTCATAGCATTGGATAAGGCAGGTGAAGAGGCTGAATGGTTAAGGGATTTTCTTATGGATGTTCCTTTGTGGTCCAAACTACTTCCGGCTATCTATGTCTATTGTGACAGTCAAGCAGCTATTTCAAGAGCTCAAAATTCATCCTACAATGGAAAGTCTAGACATATTCGTAGGAGGCACAATACTGTGCGTCAGCTGCTTAAGGATGGGGTTATAGCTATTGACTATGTGAAGTCAAGTGATAATATTGCTGACCCATTAACCAAAAGATTAGCTAGAGAGCTAAAACATCGAGGGGGATGGGGCTAAAGCCTATTACAAATTAGATCACCTATAATGGAAACCCAACCTTGCGATTGGAGATCCCATGGATAAGGTTCAATGGGATAACAAAGTTATTGGAGTGATTTGTGAGGGTACTACATTGAATTTATTTCAAACCCCTCCCTATGATGAGTAGTACCAACTGTATTGATTAGAAGATGAGCAAATGCTCTTAATGCTTTCTATAGCTGATATTCAGTGGGGTGTTCAAATACAGTGCATCCTTGATAGAAGCACCTATTTGAGTGTGGAAGTGGGGCCGCTTCCTATGAGAATTGAGGCTAATTCTCTAGAGCACTCAAAGAAACCGGGAAAGTTCACGGCCGAAATGAACACAACCGCGAGAACTCGATGATTGTTTTAGAAATCATTTGTGTGTGTTTTATTGTCTCAGTTTGCAAATCATAATTGTGGAGTTCAAGACATAGTTCACTCTATAGTTAGCAAACTCGATAGAATATACAAAGCTAAGGTTCAAGTCGATAGACACCTAAGCCTGCGTGATTTCTACCATACTCCAGAATATTATTTTTATTTATCTTATTTATTTCATGTGGGGGATTGTTATATATTTATACAATAAATATAATATGTGAAAGAAATAATTAATTAAGATAAAGTGCCCAACTGGTAAACACGTGGAATTTGTGTGGGAGGTCAGGGGTTCGAGCCACGCCTCACGCATTATATCAAAAAGTCTTTGATTGGGCATTGGGCTTTATTGATTATAATAAAATAATTATTATTTTTTAATTATTTTCGGAATTATTTAATGGGTCAACTAACTAGTAAAAAATGACTGCTTTAACTGCCCAGTTTTAATATCCATTACCATAGGCCATTACATCTACAACTTAATGTTAGATCATGGTGGAAGAAGTTACATCTCTTTGTGCCTATATAAACACACTTTTGGGTATTAGAAAACACAACAAAAAACGAAATTGTCTCTTCATATATACAGTAAAATATTATACTCAAATTGTCTTTTCATATTTTCTGGAGTACACTTGAGAGTTCTGAAAACCTTTTGTGATTGCTGCACAATTGATTTATTTGATCGTTGCATCCTGGAGGTGATTGTCCATGGAGGTCGCAGCAGTTATCGACGGGCAATTTCGCTTTAGGACATCGTGCTGTCACGAGACTCGATCTATTGATAAGTTTTTTCTGCACTTTACCATTATCTTTTCCAACAGATATAAATTAATACACATGACCCTTCTTTAACAACTTACACTGTTAGAAAAGGTGGCTCAACATTTTCTATTGAGGATGCCATGTACTTACACAATATACCAAGGTGCCTTTAGCGGTTAAGCTGTATCTGTAATTCTATTTAGCTGCTTCAACATACTTTAATTGCCTTTTCCTTCGTTTATTTAAACTCGTTTTCTGCTGCTTTTCCTGTGTTTATTGAAGGAACAGGTGCTAGTTAACAGCATTCTTATCATTCTGATGTTCTATATCCACATGCATTTAGGGGCTCCATTTTCTTGTATTATACAAATGCAGGCTGCTAGACATGCAGAGGTGGAAACAATTGATGTGCTACTTGAGCAATGGAAGTAAGTTGGACTTTCAGGGGTAGAAGTTGTTTGAAATTCTCAAGATGCACTCTTTATATTACATGTGAGTCATGTATAATGTGTGGAGCCGCTTTATTGATTATTGGTATGCTCAAGAAAGTTTATTTGAATATAGAGTGTCGAGTTTGATTGTTACCTTTCAGAGGAGTGACCATCTTATGATCTTCTATTAGGAATCAAAGTATACCATGGCCGTGCAGATGATAAATTTGGTGGGGGTGTGGAGCAATATTGACGTTGCATACAAAAAATTCTGAAAAGCTCAAATGTACTGGAGGGAATAATGGCATCAGGGGCCGTCAATCTTCTAAGAAGCTTCTATGAGCAAGGTATCCCAATGGTATGAATATATTATAATTTTTAATGACTGCAATTTAACATTTTTTGAGCCTCAGATTTCTCCTTAAATTAGGAGAAAGATTATAACATGGAAAAGGAAAATACAACACAAGAATCTCCACAGAATGACTTCAATAGTACATTTGGCACATGTACTAAGTCGTCTTAATATTTCCACTCTATATAAAGGTTATTAGGGCAATTGTCTTTTTCCTGAGTAGAGGGACAAAGGAGAGACGTGAGGTTGAAAAACATTTTGTAATTCTCTTTTTCATTGTGATTGCAGCAACAAATGGAAGTATCTCCTGTATCGGAAGTGAACCAATCTAAATTGTGCTATCTTTACTTGCCTTTCAGTTTGATTTATGAATTATGCCTATGTTTGACACCTATTTTGGGAGAAAAATGGTTTTTGAATAGTGATTGATGGAAGAATGTGTAGTTAAAAAATAAGGAGAATTTTTTGGTTTATGTGTAATATTATTTTATTGATATAATGTGTAGTTGAAATGAAGAAAGAGAGAAAGAATGAGAGTGAGAATGGAAAATAAATGGGTGTCAAACATAGGCTATATGTTCTAATTTATGTGTGTTATGGAATGGAATGAGATTGTAAGATTAAATTAGGCAAATGAGAGTTGAGATTAAATGAGGCAAATATATGGAATTGACCTGCTGAGTTTGATTTGTGAATTATATGTTCTGATTTCTTTCTTGCAATTGTTCATAAGTTTTGATGCTTCTAAGCCTTTAGAGCGGAGTATATGATTGTTTTGTAAAGGCAAATCAGAGTTGAGATTAAATGAGGCAAATATATGGAATTGACCTTCTCAAGTTAGAATCTAAAGGAGAGTCATATATTAGTTTCTTTATTCAAGCTTTATTTCAGAATTCACTGTGGTGTAAATGAGCCCGCTGATGCTGAGTTTTTTGGTTGATAAAGTTAGCGTGAAATCATGATTTGGTGCTAAACAATGCTCAAATTGCATCATTTACTAATTAAGATTATCAGAATGAGATTATTTTGAACTGAATCTTCTTAGAGCTCAAGCTGCTTGCTTGAATTTTACAACATTTGACATTTATTAGCTTAATGAGCCTAGTTTGAGCTAACTTAAAAAGCTTGGGGATGTTATTATATTGGATCTTTGTCTCATAGGCCTATCTTTGAAGAGCGTTTGGCCAGTGAAAGTTTAGGACTTTTGATAACTAATCATTTCGATGTGCTCCAAATATTCTAAGATGTGGCATTTTTAACCGTTCTGAAATATAATTTGACACTGTGTTATTTAATTTTGTCCTAACTCGTTGATGAGACTCTTTCTCGGAACTCGATATTAGCTTGTTGATTTTGGAGCAATTTCAGTAACTTTTTCTTTTCATTTTGGGGATATGAATAATAATTCAGAAGGTTAGTTAGTGATGAAGGATTACAATACGTTCTTAGTCTTTATTGGCTCTGTTGAGATTGAATTGCACTAATTAGCCAATTAAAACATACAATCAATGGAAATAATTGTGCAAGAAACTAAAAATCACGAGAGATTTTCGCCCTAAGGCAAGAGGTTCAGATAAATCATAATCCCATTTTGAGTTTCCGCCAACCGGAAGAAATCACTTTATAAACTAAAGACCAAGAACCGTTATTCTTTACACCATAGCACTCAGTAAGAATCACACAAGAAACATCACAAACATTGAAACTCTTCTCGAATCCAAATGGAATCCACACAAGGAAACACAATAGCCTCACTACAATTTACTCAAGAATGTATAGCAACTACTCTTATCAAAGATTACAAGAGATTTTGGCTTCAAAGTACAAAAATCATAAAAGGTGCTGAAAAAACAAAGAGTTGTGTGAGAGAATAAGCGAGAGAATGAATAATAAAACTCTATTTACATGCTCCAAACCTAGGCAATAAAAGAAGTCTCTAGAATACAGCAATTGGGCTACCAAATAATAAGTCAGTCCAGCCTAACAGTCAGCTCAGGCCAGTCATCATTGTGCCATTAACCCTGCAAACTCCACCTTGGTACAATGATTCCAGTTCATGTATAGTGATTTCACCATTATGGCATCATTTGCTCTTATTACCTGATACACAAATCAGCAAGTATCAATGTTCAGCAGCTTTAAACAGTCCAAAAACTTATTTAAAGGCATCACTTTAATTCCAACATCAGCATGATTAAAATGAGTAGAGATTTTCTCAAGTTTCACAACACCTTGTAAGGTAACATCTCTAATGAAACGAGATTTCACATCAACATGTTTAGATCTATTATGAAAAATAGGATTTCTACTCAAATATATGGCAGATTGGCTATCAGAAAATAAAACATCTTTCATAAAGCCAAATTCATTTAAAAGTCCCTTCAACCAAATACCTTCTTTTATAACATCAGTTGCAGCAATATATTCAACCTCAGTTGAAGATAATGCAACAATTTTCTGTAATTGAGATTTCCAACTAATGCATGAATTACACAAAGTATACACATAAGCAGAAGTAGACTTTCTATTATCCCTATCACCTGCATAATCAGAATCAGTGTAACCCCTTAAGATAACATCGCCAGATTGTTTTTTGTAATGAATCCCCAAGTCACAAGTTCCCTTAATATATCTAAGAAGCCACTTCATAGTTTCCTAATGTGTTTCACCAGGATTTGACATAAATTTACTCAACACATTTATAGAGAAAGCCAAATCAGGTCTAGAACAAACCATTAGATACATAACAGACCTAACTGCATTAGAATAAGACACTCTTGCCATTCTATTGAACTCAGTTTCAGATTTGGGAGATTGATCACTTGAAAGTTTAAAGTGATTTGCTAAAGGTAAACTCACACTTTTAGCATCACTCATAAAAAATTTTTCCAATAATTTCAAAACATAGGATTTTTTACTTAGACTAAGTATGCCTTCCCTTCTATTCCTTTTAATTTCGATACCCAATTTTTTTTGAATAGGACCTAAGTCCTTCATTTCAAATTCAAATTTCAATTTGTTTTTAATTAACTCTATTTCCTTTTTGTCAAGACTAGCTAAAATCATATCATCAACATAAAGATGAAGATATAATCAATTTTCACCACCATTTCCATTGCAATAAAGACAGGTGTCAAAATTACTTCTTTTAAAACCAAATCCAAGTACAAATGTATAAAACCTCTTGTACCATTATCTTGGAGCTTGTTTTAAACCGTATAAGGATTTCTTAAGAAGACATACAATGTCAGAATTTTTATTCATTTCAAAACCTTTTGGTTGTTCCATGTAAATAGTTTCATCAAGATCTCCATTTAAAAAGACAGGTTTGACATCCAATTGATCTAATTCTCAATCAAACTGAGCTGCTAAGGCTAGAATCACTCTAATAGTTGTAAATTTTACAACTGGAGAAAATATTTCATTAAAATATATTCCCTCTTTTTGAGTCAAGCCTTTAGCCACTAGTCTAGCTTTGTATTTAATGTCATTCTCACTTTGTTCTCCCTTTCTATCTTAAATATCCATTTACAATTCACAACCCTTTTCCCTTTAGGTCTACTAGTCAACACCCATGTTTTATTCTTCTTAAGAGATTCCATCTCATCTTGCATTGCTTCAAGCCAATGATTGGAGTCTTTGCTACTCATAGCCTCATCATATAAAACAAGTTCACTCTCAATTTCAGTCTCTCTCTATGCTATCATTCTAATTTAAAGGTCCAAAATTGCTATCATTTTTCAAACAAGATAGATCATCTTCATTGAACACTACATTTCTACTTATTATGATCTTATACCCTTTGGTTTCTCTCACCCATAGTCTATACCCTTTTACTCCTTCACCATAGCCTAAGAAGACACACTTAAGAGCCCTATGATCTAATTTTCCTTCATATTGATGTGCAAAGGCTGTACACCCAAACAATCTTAAATTGCTAAGGTCAACAGGTCTATCATCCCACACTTCTTCAGGGGTCTTAAAATGTATAGCACTAGCAGGACTTCTATTAATAAGATAACTAACAGTTTTTGCAGCTTTTTCCAAAATAGCTTGGGAAGACCATAACTTAAAAATATGCATCTAACTTTTTCAAGTAAAGTTCTATTCATTTTTTTAGCCAAGCAATTTTGCTATGGAGTGTGTGTAACAGTTCTATGTTTCAATATACCATGCAATTTACACAAATCATCAAACTCATAATTGCAAAATTCAAGTCCATTATCAGTTCTTAATACTTTTACCCTTTTATCAGTTTGGTTTTCAATCAAAGTCATTCAATCTTTAAAATGAGTAAATGTATCATATTTAGATTTCAACAGAAACAACCAATTCTTTCTAGAGAAATCATCAATGATTAACAAGAAATATTTAAATTCAGTGTGAGTAGGCACATTAGCTGGTCCTCAAAGATCAACATGCAAGCATTCAAGAATAGACACAGATTTATGCTTTCCAGGCAAAAATGGTAATCTATTATGCTTTCCTAAGATGCAATAATCATAAAAACTGAGTTTCTCAATGTTATCTTTTCCAAAGGCACCTTATTTTTTCAAAATCTACAACCCTTTATCACTAATATGACCCAATCTTTTGTGCCATATTTGTGACTTATCATTAGAAACAGAAAGTGCTGCTGAAGTGGAGTCAAAAATGTTTTGAGTTTGTAAAATGTAAAGTTCATGTCTCTTGGGAGCTTCCACTATCAAGTGTGAATTTCTCGAGATTTTAATGTATCCCGCATTGATCATAATGTCATAGTTTAGGTCATCTAATACACCTAAAGAAATCAAATTTCTTTGAAGGTCAGGAACATATCTAGTCTTTTCTAAGACATATACATTACTATCATTTACTCTCAAAGTGATGGTTCTTATGCCCTTAACTTAACATGCCATATGATTACCCAATTAAAAATTGACTACCATTTACATTTTCAAAATCACCAAACCATTCTTTATTAGGACACATGTGATAGGTACAACTCGAGTAAAAAATCTACTCTTGGCTAGGTTGATCAACAATAGCAACATAAACTTCATCTATATCAGTTTCATTGTTGCAAGCTAAAGCTGCATCCCCATCCATTTTATACTTATTCCTATTATCGCTAAGCCTTTTAGGACAATCTTTGATAAAATAACCTTCCTCTTGACAGTAAAAACATTTTTTACCTTCGATTTTCATTTTATCTTTTTTATTTCCCTTTTCTTGTGTCCAGAATTCTTATTGGCATTATTGTTTATAGGATTAAACTTAGACTTAGTCGTCAAATTTAGACCACTAGAAGATTTTTTCCGATCAGATTTTAACTCTAACTCTTTAATTCTTAGAGTATTAATTATAACCCCAGTAGTTAGAGTGTCTCTACCATATTCAATATCATTTTTAACATCTTTATACTTATCACCTATTGAATTTAATAGAACCACAACCAATTGTCCACCAGAGAGTTCATCATCACAGTTGGCTAGATCGTGGGTTAATCGGTTGAATCTATCAGTATTAGTATCGAGGTCAAGAGATGGATCAAGTTTAAAACCAAAAAATTGTTTTAGGAGATAAACCTTATTTGGCATAACTTTATTCAAATAAGTTTTCTCCAAATTTTTCCACAATTCAGCAGCAGTTTTTGTCTCTCCTATTTTTCTAAGCACATTATCAGACAAATGTAGAAAAATTGAACTCCATGCAATTTCATCTTGTTCAGTAACTTTACTAGAATCCAAATCAGTAGGCCATGACTCATCAATGACTTTTGCACATTTTTGTTAAAGTAAAAAGCTCTCATTTTCTGTCACCAAAGACTAAAGTCTCCTTTGCCATTAAAAACTTCCATTTCAAATTTGTAAGAAGTCATAATTAAAAGTTTTAATGAATGGCTAACAAATGTAGATTAGGCAGAGCAACCACGAGTATACACAGTAAGACATAATTCAAATGTCAACACTTTAGAGACAATAACATGAATTATACAACCAGCAGAATGTATATACTCAACTCAGGGATTCACATATTTAATTTCATGCAAGAACTTCAACAATACATATAACAACTTACAATATATTGTATAGATTATCACAGTTGCAATATACAGTACTGAAAAACATATACAGAATTTTTGAATCAAGGTTCTTGACTCAAAAACAAGACAACCCTCGAATTCTAAATAACTCAAGGGTTTCTGGACAAAGGAATTGCCAAGTAGAGTCTTAAACCTTAGTTTAAAAAAATGTTTGTAGACCAGAATCAAGGTATAAACAACAATTGCAGACCACAATCAAAGTATAAGCAACAATTTCAGACCACAGTCAAAGTATAAGCAACAATCAATGCACTTAGGTAAAATGAAACGAACTCACCAAAGGTCCTAAGTTAGGGTTTCCAGAAACTAAATCACTAACGAATCACAATGAACAGGTTATGGTCTGCACGAATCGAGATCCAAAAACCAATGGCCAATGCTCTGATACCACTATAGAGATTGAATAGCACTAATTAGCCAATTAAAACATACAATCAACATAAATAATTGTGCAAGAAACTGAAAATTAGTAAAAAACATGAGAGATTTTTGCCCTAAGGCAAGATGTTCAGATAAATCCTAATCTCCTTTTGAGCTTCCGACAATCGGAAGAAATCACTTTATAAACCAAAGATCAAGAACCGTTCTTCTTTACACCATAGCACTCAGTGAGAATCACGCAAGAAACATCACAAAAATCGAAGCCCTTCTCGAATCCGAATGGAATCCACACAAGGAAACACAATAGCCTCACTACAATTCACTCAAGAATGTATAGAAACTACACTTATCAAAGATTACAAGCGATTTTGGCTTTAAAGTACAAAAATTAGAAAAGGTGATGGAAGAATAGAGAGTTGCGTGAGAGAATAGGCGAGAGAATGAATAATAAAACTCTATTCATAGGCTCCAACCCTAGGCAATAAAAGAAGTCTCCCAACAGTCAGCTCAGGCCTATCATCATCGTGCCATTAACCCCGCAGGCTCCAAGCTCTTTATTTATTTTCTTGATTCATTTAATTTAGGGTGCTAATTTTAGTATGAGCTGGGCTTTCATAAGACTTGTTCTTAGTTGATCTATTGAAATATTCAACAGTTGTACTCTTGTTCTAGATAGAGAGGCTATTGTGTAAAAACTTAAGCATGTAAAGTTAAAGAAATAGATTCTAGGAAATTACATTCCTTTTACTGTTTAAAAAGAAGCTATTAAACCTTTTCTTGAAAAACTAAAATTAAAATAACAAGTGACATATCAATTTTTCTAAATGTTAGCCCACCCTAAAATTTGACTCTAGATCCGTCCCTAGGTAGAATGGTCATAGCAGCCATTCTCTTCTATATTATCCTTAATGCATTTGGAGCAAGAAATTGTATTATGAAGTCTTTCAATTACTTGTGTGGTGTCATTTCTCTAACACTCATTTCTTATATTGAATATACTGGATCATGTAGTAAAGAAGAATCAGTGGTCTGAAAGTTTTTAAGTCATTGTACATTGCCTTCCGGATTATGATATCTAAAACTAAAAGTGTAAGAAAATCTCAATCTGATGGCTTCATTTTTTATACCTTCTTCAGGCAACAATGCTGATAGATTTCTCATCCTAGTTTATTGGAAGTTGTTATTAATTATATGTCTTTCTTCTTGATACAAGAATTTTCATGTGACTGGATGCCAGGTACAAAGAATTGGTTGATTGTTCAACACGTAGTCAACACCATTTCTATGGTTGTAGAGAACACTTTTCAAAGCGAAGAAAAAGTCGTGATGTTTTATTGTCCTTAAAACTGGACAAGAAATTGTTCCCAGCTAGAGACTTCCAATATAATGTCCAAGAACAAACCTACTCTTGTATACCAATGTAAAAAGCATGAGTGGAACTTCATTGCTGCTTTGCGTAATGCAGACGTCTCGTGACACTAAGCCTGGATATGGTTGTCACTCTACCATCAGTTTGGAAGCTCCGTCGATTGTTGATGAAGAGCACACTTTTTTTGCATCTGAGCTTGCAAGAGAACCTATGAGATTGCCTGTTGTACTGCCAGTTGAATATAATGCAGGGACTGCAGAATCCTTTATTGGATGTCCTGTCCAGATAGAAACTAGTTCTAAAAAAGCTTTGAGAAGTGATGTGCAAAGAGTATTGAGTGACTCCTGTGATGATAATTATTCGTCATTAAAATCGTACTTTGACGTTGGTTCCAATTCCTTGAAAACCAATGTTGATATTATAGGTGATTACTTCTCTTCTGGTGCATTGATTGCTGGGTAGTTGTTGGATGATATACCAATAAAAGATATGTTCATTTCAATTCTTAGAAGCCAGGTATTACGGGTCGTAGCTTTACTTAAACCCTGTGATCCTATTGCAGCCGTAGTTTGCCCAACTTCGACCGCACATTTTAAATAATTTATTTAAATAGATAGAAATTAAAAAAATTTAGTATGATTTTTCGGCCTAAAGACGTCTACTCCCGGTAGTTGGATTTTTGTTCCGAAGTCTATTATAAGGGATATTAGTCTTTCAAACATTTCAACATTTCTAGTGTTCGTCCCCTGCACTAGCCATTGTAATTTCCTGCTTTCGTCTATTGTAATATTCAGCTTTCAAGCTATTAATGATCAAATTTATTTCAATCCATTTCAATTTCGTGTTGTAAGCTTTCTTTATATTGTGATCAAATTTACTTTAGTCTTGACACGATCGAGAAAAAGCGGAAGGTAGTCTAGCGGAGCAGACTACTATCGCACAGTGTCCCTTTCTGTGCTAAGAAGAAAGGTAACCCGTAAAAGTTGGTATCAGAGCCACGACTCAAGACCCTTGATAAGAAAGTTATGGATCAAGATCCAATTTCCTTGAACACCACAGAGGTGGTAAATGTTCAAAAGAGGAATACGAAACAGTGCTTGGATGCACTTGAGGTGACAAACACTAGATTGTGTTTTTCCATGGAGGGCCTCGGAGAAAAGGTCAAGGTGGCACAGACGAAAATTCGAGAATTACAAATCCAATTGGACGAAAGCCAAGGGGTTTGCACAGCAATGACTGAAGCTGTTTATCATCCTGATCTGCAAGATGAGATGGGAGCGTTGAGAGCTCAGTTACCAGTGCTTTAACGCGCGGTTGGCAATGGACAAGCCACCGCACAAGAGCCTATGCATATGCTTAGAATTCCAGAACCGTGTACCTATGGAGGGGCACGTGATGCTATAGAAGTTGAGAACTTCTTGTTCGATATAGAACGATAATTTATTGCGGCTTCGATCAAAGACGAAGCGAGAAAGGTCACAACAACTACCATGTATTTAGGTGGAGATGCAAAGCTATGGTAGCGGACAAAGTATGTTGATATTCATGCCAACAGGGTCCGAATAGATTCTTGGGATCTTCTCAAAGAAGCAATCAGATCTCAATTTTTTTCAGAGAATGTGGACTATGAGGCACGTCGAGCCTTACGAGAATTGAAATACACAAGCTCCATCAGGGAGTATGTGAAACCCTTTTCAGGACATATGCTGAATATTCGAGATATGTCGAAAAATGATAAGCTATTCACCTTCATGGAAGAGATGGAACCGTAGATACACACGGAACTTCAGAGGCAGAAGGTCACTGATTTGAGCACGGCTATAGGAGCTGCTGAATGTTTAAGTGACTATCAATCGAGAGAGGATCGACCTTCAAGAAATAGTCAATCTGTTGAATGTGGAAAGAGACCTTATAGACCCAGCTCGAACTCAAATGGGGGAGAGCGTTACTCTCAGAATAGGGGAGAAGCCTATCAAGGCAACCGCTAGAGTAACTCGCAGGGAAACTATCAAAACAGCCATCAAGGAAACTATAACGGTAGAACCAGTAATGGCTGGAATCATGGAAAGGCAAAGAAGGGCAAATTGGATGTCGCTCATAAATTAAAGTGTTTTTTATGTGAAGGACCTCATTAGGTGGCGAAGTGTCCTCAGAAATAGATGGTGAATGCATATTGTCAACTAGCAATTAGTGGCTTGAGTTCAAAATAAAATACCCCACAAGCTAGCTGTCACAACAACACCGATTCCAAAGGAGATAAAGATGTAGTTTGCGCATTCTCGCATTAGTGTAATACACTAACGCATCAAGATACTAAAAGGGATGAAGTTCCCTTAAAAGAGCCAAAGATCGAAGAATCGAAGGCTCGCATTTGCAGAACTAAAGACCTAATGTACATTGATGTGAAGATCAATGGAAGGCTAATCAGGGCCATGGTGGATACTAGCGCTACCTACAATTACCTTGCAAGTATCGAAGTAGAGCGAGTTGGACTTGTTCTGGAGAAAGGCAGTGGGAGAGTTAAGATAATCAACTATGTCATGTAACCAATAGCTGGAATAACGAGATCTATACCGATCAAAGTAGGTCCCTTTGAAGGAAGGACAAATTTATCGGTAGTTCAGATGGATGATTTCAACCTCATTCTGGGATTGGAATATCTTCGGAATAAAAAAACAGCAGTGTTGCCGCATTCTGACTCATTAATAATGATGGGTAGTAAACCATGTATTATCTCCACACAAGTTAGGAAAATAGGCGAGAATGGTATCTCGGTCATACAATTTAGTAAGGGTTTCAAGAGGAACGAACCCTCATTTATGTGCACTCTTCGAGTAGAGGAGATCAAAGAGACAACTGGCTCTATTCCAAAACCTATCACAATGTTTAAGGAATTCGAGGATATCATATTAGATGAGTTACCAAGAAAATTGCCTACAAGGAGGGCAATTGATCGTGGGATTGGACTTATTTCGGGAGCCAAACCTCCCACCAAAGCACCATATCGTAGGGCTCAACCGAAGGTTGAAGAGCTTTGGAAACAAGTGAGAGAAGTATTGGGAAGTGGGACTATCGTGTAGCGTACTTCCGCACTACTATAACATACAGACTACTGGCCTCCAAGGCGAGATGACATTGAAAGTTATGTGAAAACTTGTCTTGTTCGTCAACAAGATATTGCAGATCATCAGAAAAAGGTAGGCTTATTGAAGCCCATTTCCGTCCCGAATATACCGGTCGAGAGTAGATCGATGGACTACATTGGTGGATTGCCAAGAGTTGGAGATTTTGGCACTATCATCATCGGGGTAGACCTTTTATCTAAAGATGCAACTTTCACCGCAGTGCCCAAGTATGTATCAGCCGAAGAGATAGCTCAACTCTTCTTCAAACATAATGTCAGATACTGGGGACCGCCTATTGTCAATGATCAAGATTCTCGATTTATTAGCATATTTTGGACCGAGTTGTTCAAACTTCTTGGTTCAACTTTGAGCATGAATTCTAGTTTTTACCCACAATCAGACGGACAAACAGAGCGCTTCAATTCTATGCTGGAAGACTATTTTCGACACTTTACCTCTGCTTCGCATGAAATTTGGGTGAAACTTTCGGATGTGGCTCAGATGTGTTTCAATGCTCAAAAGAGTTTTTCTCCCAATAAGAGTCCTTTTGAATATAATACTGGCCAGCAATAGTTATTCTCCCATACTGCAGATACTGATCAGGAACAATACACAAGTCTACAGATCTGAAGCGACTAGTGTTTAAATTGGAAAGATCAGAAAAGAAGGTTGCTGAAAAGATTCTTAACTACCAAGCTACTCGAGCTTCTAGGAAATATCTTCAAGAGTACTTAGTCAAATGGAGCGGATGCAACAGCGAGAAGAATATTCAATGGCTCCAAGGACGTCGCCCAAAAAAAGGGGAGAATGTCACGGGCCGCAGCTTTGCTTAAGCCTCGTGATCATATCGCAGTCGTAGTTTGCCCAACTTCGACTACACATTGTAAATAATTTATTTAAATAGATAGAAATTAGAAAATTTTAGTATGATTCTTCGGCCTAAAGACGTCTACTCCCGTCGGTTGGATTTTTGTTTCGAAATCTATTATATGGGGTATTAGTCTTTCAAACATTTTCAAACTTTCTAGTGTTCGCCCCCTGCACTAGCCATTGTAATTTTCTGCTTTCGTCTATTTTAATATTAAGATTTCAAGCTATCAATGATCAAGTTTATTTTAATGCATTTCCATTTCGTGTTGCAAGCTTTCTTTAAACTGTGATCAAATTTCCTTTCATCCATATACGACCGAGAAAAGGCCGAAGGTAGTCTAGCGGAGTAGACTACTGTCGCACGGTGTCCCTTTCTGTGCTTAGAAAAAAGGTAACCCGTGAAACTAGGTGTTGCTTGAGAAGGATTGGACTAGATGGAACTGTATATCTGATAAAGATACTGGTATAGTTGTTTGAAGACATGCCAAGTCTGTGAGCATGTGGAAACTACACTAAATGTGCTAATATGCGATAATTGTGAAGATACATTTCATATATCTTACTGCAATCCTCAAATAAAAAGAATACCAGTTGTTATGTTCAAATCACCTTGACTCATACAAAGTGTTGGATCAACATGCAAATAACTTGATGGCATTATTGTATTTCATCAAGCCCACGTTTGGTCTCGATTTAAATCAGCAACTTACCAAAATCTGATAATTTGCAACTTAATATTTCAGCCAAAAGAATGTGCTTATTACAGGATTTCTGACAACACATGTTACATGCAATACTCAATTTTCAAATGCACTAACAGATTGGCTTATTTAAAGACCGATCTAGCATTGTCATTAATACACTAATGTGTTTGACCCACATTATTTTGGAAGAATATGTTTTAGAATAGTAAATTGATGGAGAATGTGTGGTTGAAAAAGAAGGAAAAGTTACTGATGTGATGTAAAATATTATTTTATTGAAAAATGTATGGTTGAAAATGAGTAGAAGAATGAGAATAAAAATTTTAAAGTGTACCAAACGGGGGTTAATTAAAAAACTATTTTTACCTTCATAATTAAGGGCGAAATGGCAATTGGATAAAATGATACAAATGAGTTGATGGGATGACTCCTATCATCCTTTATAAAATCGAACAATGGTCCACAAATTACCCCAAAAAAATCATTTTTTTTGTTTGGGAGTTGGTGGGGGGGGGGGGGGGGGATGGTGGCGGTGTGTGTGCAAAAATCACGGGCAAAATGTGCTCTCTTCAGTAATTGATACACTTATTGGAGTAATTACTTGCACTAATGCCAGTTTAATGAGGCCATGAGCTATGACAATGTAGTGTTGAGCATATGCTCTAGCATCTTATTGGTTTAATATCTATTTGCTGAGGCCTTGGACTTCGTCGACTTGCATTGCAATTCATTTAGAGCCTGTTTAAGCTTCATCTTTTTTTCTTTTTTTTTTTTTTTGATAAAAATGCATTTTTGAATAGTATTTTGATGGGAAATGTGTGGTTAAAAAATAAGAAATTTTTTAGATTTGGTATAATATTATTTTATTGAAGAATTTGTGGTTAAAAATAAGAGATAAAGAAATATATTTTGAAAATAATGAGTACCAAACATGTGCTTAACTTTTAGTGAGCCCCATTTTAAGGTTTAGTAAAGCAATTTAGGGTGTCTTTGAGCCACATTACTTTGAAATAATCTATTTTGGAATAGTAGATGGATGGAGAATGTATTGTTGAAAAAGAAGGAAAAATTATTGATATGATGAAAAATATTATTTTATTGAAGAATGCGTGGTTGAAAATGAGTAGAAGAATGAAAATGAAAATTTTAATGTGTACCAAAGACGGCCTTAATTATGACAGGTGTAACGCAACCAAAATAAATGTATGAGATAGCGTACTTTTAATCTTTAGAAAGGTCGTGAATATTCGAAAGTCGTGTTACATGAAACTTTTAACTCAAGAATTGACTCTTGACGTGCTTTCACTTGATTGATACACCTAACTTAAAGTTCGACACAAAATAAAAGTTAGTGTAATAGAATGAAATTTACATGGTTGTAAGAATTTTTTAGTTGAGCTTCTACAACATTTTAAAAATCTGAAAGGATCTACTTTTAAATAATGGATTTGAAATCCGTGAGATGATTATTGCATGTGCATTCCAGGATTACCTTAGGGACGTCTCGAGGATTTTACTCTTGGGGGGAGGGGGGGATGGGCCCCCTCCCGGGGGTTCAGGGGTGGAGCCCCTAAATTTTTTTTTTTTAACTAGAAGAGGATTGAAAACGACGATTTTGAGTACCAAAATAGGCAATTTAGATTAATTAACCAAAAAGACAATCAGTTTGCCGATACAAAAACAATATGTTCATCTATGTGTCTAACGCTATACAAATTGAAAACATGAACATTGGATGGACATTAAAAAGACAAAAAGTAAACTGCATATGTATATAACAAATGGTAGAGATAGCTTAGACATCTGAAATTGGTCTCTCATTGTCCTCATCACTTCAAACTCGTCAATAAGAGAATATAATGGAAAAGTATCAATAATCTCCTTCTCTATATACACAAGCATGGTATTGGACAAAAAATCATCTTCTATTCTATTACGCAACATTGTCTTAATGACACTCATAACTGAAAGTGCACGTTCTGTAGTTGCTGTTAAAACGGGAAGAGTCAAGACAAGACGAATCAATCTATCAACAAGATTATAACTCATTGATTTTCTTGTCAATGCCAATAGTTGGCACACATCGGGAAATGCTGTCAAATTTTTAAATTGAGAGTTACGCTGAACTTCAATTTGATATAGCTCCAATTGATCTTTCAAATGCAACTTCTCTTGATCTGTAAAGTCAACGGGATAAAATTTATTTGTAAGCTTACAAATATTCTAAACATCAAAAGCTTTGTAGCAGTCTCTAGGATCTAATGATGAGCTAAGAATAAGCAATTCCATCACATCTTCCTTAAATCTATCTCTTAACTCCCGAACTTGAAAATCAGCTATAGCAACAAACAAGTCAATTTTGTAATGATGTTGCAAAGTGATAGGATTTTTTTGCTTAGAAATCCTCTCTCAACCTGCTCTATATAAAGAAGCCATATCAGGAATGTCTATATTTTTTGAAGTACAAAATGACTTCACATTGTTCAACAATCCATCCCATCCATCTTCTCTATAGTTTTGAAGTCGGGTTTTCGTCGCCAACACCAATTCCATTGCATTCAATATATCCTGAGATTTAAACTGTAATGATTGACAAAGAACATCTGTAAATCCTAAGATATCTCTCATTAAATGTAGAAGAAACACGAACTCAAAAGATGTCACGACATCATAAATGCCAACGTCCAAATGTACCAAATGGAATTTTTTCCAATGATTGACAAATGGCTAACATCCAACAACTAGCGGACAACAAATAAAATTTGACCTCGTATAACTGTCCCATATCTTTCCTCCCATCTCTAACCTAACAGATACATATATGCATATACAGATAGAGAGATCGTAGGTTTTTTTTTTTTTTAAATTGGAAAAGCTCAATGCTATGAGAACAAGAAGCCAAATTTCTCTAAGCTTTATTCTTCTTGATTTGATGAGCAGGGAAATGATTGGATATTGGTTATAATAACTGGGTGTTGCATGTCTCTCTAAATGGATAGCTTTAGAAAAGCCTATGGGGCGCTCAAAGACTCCACAACTGTTGGCCTAGCCAAGGTCAATAGCGAATTCAAGGTGAATACATGAATCAAACACATTGATTGCATATTTATATACGTGTACCCGGATGGGTTTTTTTAAAAAATTTCTTGAACAAGATTTTGGGCTTCATCTGCTGCATTTCTTGATGGGATTTTAATTTCATGGCCTAAATGTGTTAAGGATTTGGATATTGCAATTGTCAAGGCCACCAACCATGTCGAATGTCCCCCGAAAGAACGGCATGTTAGAAGTGAGTTATATCATATATGATTGATAATACTAGAGGCTTTCTGCTTTATATATATAAAAGTTGATCCTACATTCATTTCTTGTTGAGTATTTATTTATTCAATTTTCTCATTGCTTTGAAATTTTCACCATTTAATCCTCTATTTTTTCTCAGAAATTTTTTCTGTGACATCTGTATCTTGCCCGAGAGCTGATGTTGCATATTGCATCCATGCACTGTCTAGAAGACTGGCAAAGACGCGCAGTTGGATTGTAATTTTTCTCCTCATTTCTGATTTTGTGTGTAATTTTGATGGCTTTGTGTTGTCCCATGTCAAAAGGGATTTGTTAGCCATCTCCTTTGATGGCTTTGTTTTATATATTGGAAACTTTGTATTCTTATACATCGAATGCGTATTATTTAGGCATCCCCTATGGGCTTGCTTCGTTACATAGGAACCCCGTTTGTGGTTTGTGAGATAGTACCTTTTGGGCGATGTTTCCCTAACTCTTTCTTTTCTTTTCCCCCCAAAAGAGTATTTGGCTGCTTTTGTTGAGTATATATATTTGTACAGAGACTTTCATTTCAGCCTTGTGTATGTTAACATATGATTAATAATTCAGGTTGCCCTAAAGACATTGATAGTCATTCATAGGTCATTAAGAGAGGGAGATCCTACCTTCAAAGAGGAGTTTCTATACTATTCTCGTAGAGGACATTTATTTCAAATCTCCAAGTTCAAGGATGATTCGAGCCCTCAAGGTAAATTGAAATTTGCACATGTTGCATTTATTCTTTTGTCAATCATTCTTTTCCTTTCCTTGTTTACCAGGAAAGAGAAGATTTTTCAGAAGTAAGTCTCATTTTGATGTAGAATTGTTTTCTTAACATTCTGATAGCTCTGATGCAGCTTGGGATTGCTCTGCTTGGATCCGAACATATGCACTCTTTTTGGAGGAAAAACTCGAATGTTTTAGGACCTTAAAATATGATATAGAGTCGGAAAAATTGATCAAAACAGCTGCTGGAATATCTAAGGTGTGGTCTCTTGCACACAATTCAAATGCTTTTTTCTCCAATTAGATTATATATAATAGTTAAGAGTAGATATAAAGTGGTCTTTGTTACGTCAGATACGTTGTCGAACGCGGATCTTGAATGCTGAACAACTGTTGGAGATGTTACCTTCATTGCAGCAGCTTCTCTACCGCCTAGTTAGTTGCCAGGTAATGGTGGATAAGAACCCTGAAAGCCAGATAAGGTGCAGAAGCATAAATAATTTTTTTTTTTTTTTTCACGCCTTTCAATCCAGTAACCAGAAAACAGGGGCTTAGTGCTTTATAACACTTAATAAAACAAACAAATAAGTCTTCCTTTCTTTGAATCACATGGCTAGTATCTGGCTTCTGATCCTTGGGGTCGATCTTTCTGAGTATCATTCAGGGACAACTACAAAATTTGTGTAGGCACCTTTCTTTTACAGTAATAGACTTAATATAGTGATATAGAAAAGGTGAAGTGTGTGTTGCCTTTTAATAGTGGATAGTTAGTTCCCTACAAACTCGGTTACTTAGGCACTATGATGCCTCTTTGAACCTTGGCCTGCAGTTCTTCTATTTGATCAGTCATTTTTGCGATATCTGTATAAGCTATCTAATCTATCAGAAATCTTGCAGCCCCAAGGAGCAGCTTGCTACAACTATCTCATCCAGTATGCCTTGGCCCTGGTATGCATAACTCATAAGATCCTTCAAGGAATGTTTATTATGCAATACTAGATTGTACTGAGCAGAGCAACTGACATGAATTTAGCCTTTTCTCTTCTTTCTTAATATTATCTAGTGCCGTGCAATCCACCATGCCCAACATGTCATCAGTGTTTTACGTATGGCAAAAGTTCTTTATTTAATGCATGACCCCATGAGCATAGATGAGAAACTAATAGATTGTTACATTATTTTTCTAGATGCAAGTTTTGAAACCAATTACTACATTTAAACAATTGTTCATTCTTTTGGGAAACACTATCGACCTTGTTTTCTAAATTACAATTCAGTGATATAAAATTGTGATCATATAGGTATTGAAAGAAAGCTTCAAAATATATTGTGCGATCAACGACGGGATCATTAATCTTGTTGACATGGTATTTTCCTTTATGGAATTTTGAGACTATCTTCCCTACATTGAGAAACTATCTCAAGATGATTAATTTTTTGTAGTATTTTGATATGGCCAAACATGATGCTGTCAAAGCTCTCAATATTTACAAAACAGCAGCTAAACAGGTATATTCCTTTGCTTCATGTCAGGATCTCTTATTTCAACATGTAAATTAATGTACATGACAAGTATTCCATAGAAAGATTGCTGATCTTTATATTCATTTTGTCCTTTTCACTCGTTTCTGTAGGCAGAACATCTAGCTGATTTTTATGACTTCTGCAGAACTTTGGACCTTGCTCGTACCTTTCAATTCCCAATCTTGAGACAGGTTATTTTTACTGTATAATTAAGAGTCAATAAGAAATATTTGTAGTCTAATGACAGATTTTGAGTGTAATTTTCTGCAATCCACAGGCTCCTCCCTCGTTTCTCGCAACTATGGAGGAATATGTAAGGGAAGCACCTCAGACAGGTGCAATGTCAAGTAAGAGACTGGTGCGAAGCTCACCTAACTCACTTTAGGAAGTTTTCAGAACATAAGATTTTCGAGTTTTATCATCTTCCACAACAGTGACAAACTAAGCTTTGTTGGCTACATGAATCCTTTTTCGTCTTTATTGTTTCCTACCATTAATAAATTTATTCTTGATCATAACAATCATCGCCATTTCATTAACTGATGATGCAGTTAATGAAATTGTTGTGTTGATCAACTTGCATCACTTAACTACACGTACATGCAAATATTTATGCTTCTCAAATAAGGTGCTTTTAAGCTTTGCCAAACATGCTATTAGTCAAGGATTAATAACAATTTGCATGAAATTTGTTATTGTTAATAATAGGAGTATGAAGAGTATCCAAAGCCAGAAGAAGACACTCAGAAACCTGAAGCATCAACCCCCGAAGAAAGTGAAAATCTAGTTGCAGAAGTTGAAAGTGAAGAAGAGCAGGTTGATGCACTAGAGGAATCTCAGACTGAATATGAAGAGGAAAATGGACCACAAATATCAGCTGAAGAGCCTGTTGATCTGCTGGTAACCTGTCTCTTTTTGCATTTTCTTTTTCCATTATGAGGCTCGACTAAGGTAGTTTCTAAATTTTGTATACTAAACATAAATTTTCTCAGGGTCTGAATGAAGTAAATCCGAAAGCCCCAGAATTAGAGGAAAGCAACGCATTGGCTCTTGCCATTGTTCAACAAGGTGAGTTATATTGCATAACTGAATACTTTTGAATTGGACTAATCCAAGATTCATAAGAAGCAAATCCAAGATGGTGACATATTTTTATTAAACAATTATGAACAGTAAATGACCCAAATACACCATTTAGTGAACCACCTCATCCAAAATCTTGAGTTTTCTTAGAGGGAACACATTAATCTATTTAGGTTTAGTCTTCAACACACCCCTAACATTCATGCCATATTCATTTTTTCATCAGAGACATATGCACAATTTCCATAAATGGGTAGCCGTGATATTTGAACTCAAGACCATGTTGAATCGTCTCATCTAAAAGCTTAAACTACTATTATATATGAGATGTTTATTTATTTAAATTTATTATTCAACAATATTTTACTTTCAAGGCAAAGAATATCTGATAATCAAATAACATACTGCACTTTATCTTTCCTCGCTGAATGAATTAATTATTCTTGAAGTACGGTCGGGATTATATGAGACAATCGTTATTGATTTCGTTGCCTATTTGTTTGTTCATGCATATTTCTGAAAATGTAAAATCTCTGTCTGAAATACTTTTGTAGGCAATGAAGGACTTCCAATACATAATGCATGGAGTGAAATCGGAAAAACTTCAGGATGGGAGTTGGCACTAGTTACTGCACCAAGCAACATTAAAAGCCAGGTGGCAGATACCAAAATGGTTTGTTCTCTCATCTTCAATTTACTTCTGTATGAAGGCCGCGATTCCTTTTTTTTTTTTCACCAGAAGTAATTAAAACTTGTATTCTTCCAAATAACCAAAGTTTGGTCTTTGTCAAGATTGGATATAGTTCTATTTTGCATTGACATCATTTTGAGGTTGCCTTGCGCTTCCTGTGTGTTATGCAATATGCTGACTTCTTTTGTTAACAATTTTGCCATGGAATAATACCAGCGTTCATTCTCTTTAATGGATCGGTTTATGGACTGGCATTGGAAAGGTTTACAATTTTAAAACATCCTTCTCTTCTTCAGTCTCATCTAGCACAGTTTAGTCCAACACAATAGACACGCCCTCAGGAGTTTTTTTGCTAAGATTTCCATCATAAGATCAGTGCTTCTGCGTGATAGTTCTAAACCATTTTGTCACCTGTATTAGGCTGGGGGGTTCAACAAGCTATTGCTCGATAGCTTATATGAAGATGATTCTGCCCGGAGACAATTACAGCTGCAGAATGCAGGCTACAATACCAGCTATGGACACGAAATGGCCGTACCAAATCCATTGGATCAACAAGACCCCTTCACCATGTCGAATAACTTTCCACCACCAATAAATGTGCAGATGGCATATATGTCCCAGCAACAGCAAATGATGATGCAACAGCAGAATCAAATGATGATGCAGCAGCAAAATATGATGGTGCCCTATCAACATACAACTCAATATTCTCAATCACAAATGCCACAAATGGGGTCTTCAAACCCGTTTGGAGATCCCTTCGTCTATCCACAGAGTCCTATGCCACCACAGGGAAACCATACATTACTTTAGAGGTCGAATTTCTCCTTCTTATTCATTCTTATTTTTCAGTGAGAATTTAGATATTGTAGCTTTTGCACTAGTCGGCAAGTATATTGTAACAATTACTTTTGAATTCCACATCAATTGTGGATGGCCTGCCTTGTGGGCTAATAAGCATATTGGGTTCTCTCCCACTTAAGAGTCCGTTATAAGGGCGAGTTCTATACAAGTTCGTGTAACACATTCCTTGCCTTTTCCTTTCTACTTGGTTCAATTTAATTCAAGAGAAAAACAGACAAGGTTACAATACCGATTGTTTCTATTCGAAATAGTCTAATATTATTTTTGAATTCTCTTGCTTCATCTCCACAGCTGCACATTGTGGGATGGAAGACATGGTCGATAACATTAATAAAGCCTGTGGAACAAAGTCTTCAAATTCGAAATTGAGAATTTGAGAGAGTCTTGATTCAAAATATCCCACCATTTTTCTACTAACATTTTCATGTCGAAATTAACTTCCAATTCGACGAAACTCTATGCCTTTGATAATTGATCCCTATATTAAGAGGGAAAGTAATATCCAAGAAAAGGCTTCTTTTTCTCCCCCCTTATTTTTCTCGTAAAAATTTACAAAGCATATTTGCCATGCAGTGCAAGGCCTGGACGCGTCTAGATATTATCTTCATCTCTAAGACAGTACTCACATCTAGGCAGTAGAGCACCACTTTAACTTCCTCGAGATTGTCTTTCTCTGGATGGTAATACAGTTTTGCTGAATGAAGTTATATACTGGTGGATTCGGTCTGTATATTTTTTTGAAGAAAATGTTACCCCCCAAAATCAGAGGTTTCAAATTAGCGATCCACTTGAGCTGCCCCGCAAGCAACATGTCCAAGTGGACAGCCACGCCCACCCAAAAGTTAAGTTGATGGTGAACCAGTTGGAAGATCTTCAGAAAAGGTTAAAAGGCCAAAGTCAACTAAACTTATAGCTATCCGAGGCTTCTTCAAGAATCGAAGCACCGTTCGACCGACACCCCTTCAGCCTTAATATCAGGGGCCTACTTGAAGCCCTTCCATGCAAATGTAGATGCTCCTTATGTACCAGCACCGAAGCTCCCATTGCCCTATGCAGAGGCTCGAAGAAGATATCTGAGGCTCTCTTCTTCAAAGACTGACACTGACCCAGTAGAATTCGATGCTACCTGTCATTACAGATCTGGATATCCTTTAGAAATGATTGATAAGATGTGTAATAAAACTCTGTTCATATGTCAGGCTATATTGTGTAAGGCAGCTGACCCTTTATCAAATATTAATTATAATGAATTGACAGTGATGTGAAGTCTGGGCCTAGGAGATGTAGCCATGTGGATTGGATCCAACGACCACCACGCCGATCGGAGTATTATAAATTGCTCATCTTTGTATGGAAAGGGGGTTGGCATCGGTATATGTGGAGAGAAAACACGAAATATATTCACCTTGTGACCTTTTTTTAGATAAGTTTTTACATGCTTGGTTCTTTACATAGGAATTGACAAAACATAACAGAAAATACAACCAAATTCCAATACAAACATGTTATCTTTTTTACATCATATCTATCATTCCATATATTCCATCAAAAAGGAGAGATTTAATATGGAAAATCGACTGGATATTCACTATTCACTATAATCAAATCTTTGAGGCCCGAACATCTTTGTCTCTTACCAGAAAGTGCCTCCTACGTCCATTCCAGTCAAACTACCGATTCCATTCCGGTATAAACGCGCCGGATCTGCACTTGACATGGTAAGAGTGGACCCACTATCTGTTGAGTTCATTTTTTGAGGTCAACAGAACATATTCCGAAACAAGAATAAATCAGAATCAAGTAAATATCTTTTTCCCTATAAAAATGTCTATTAATTTACTATTAAGTGGTTTTTCATATCTAATTCTTTGACTGCATTGGTCATAAGGAGTGATGTTGGATGAATTATGGAATTTTTATCCTCACGTGGGACAATTCCAAGGAGTTAAAGGGTAAAGGAAGAGATGCAGTGTTGGTGTGGTGTAATATAAGTTTACTATATCAATTAAACAAGTAGTAAAGTGAATCTTGTTAAGAATGTATATAATGCTTCATTTAGACCTTAATTCTGATCTTGTTAAACGTATATATCACTCCGTTTAGACCCAAATATACGGATTTAATCAATAAAAAGCAACACATCGCTTATTTATTGTTTCTAGATAATTAAGGTTAAATACAATTTGAACCCTACGTTAAACAATCACAAACGTATAGATCAAAAGCATAAAAAAAAAAAAAAAAATACCAAAAATTGATGACGGAGAAAAACCCTTGAAGAACTCTTCACAAGGATAAAAAACTTCCATGCAAACCTTGCCAAAAAGATCCATTAGAAAGGTTACTTACAATTGGTTATGACATTGTTAAACCTTAGCCGACTTTGACCATTTAATTTATAAATCGCCAAAAAACCTCTTTGATTGTGCAATTCGCACTTTTCAGCAACTCTGGACTACTATTCTCTTCACATGGATTAGCAAGAATGAACTCGTTTTAGAGTGCCAGAACTCTAAGTGCCTCTTCTCCAACTTCAGAATTCTCAAGGTTTATAAGTGAAGGTAAGAATTTTTGGTGTTTGATCTTTAAATCTTCTGTGTTTTGATCTTTGGTTGAAGCAAGAGATTATGGAATATGTAATTGATATCTGAAGATATTCTCGTGTATAAAACAAAGGCCAACCAATGGCAAAATAATGTTTGGGATGATTTATGAAGAATTAATCTTGTGATTAAATCAAGAGATGTTTCGAATGTGATTTGGATCTTCAATAATATAATCTTCAATATTAAATAATGGTTCCACATGCTTCTGGACGGACATATGCTTGGGTATATATAATAGGTAGTGTTTGAGGTTGAATATGATGGAAAAATCACCTTAACATCGTGAACTAGGATTTTCTGAACGTAGCCATCGCTCGAGCTTTGCTCTCGCGCCTAGCGAGCGATGACTCCACCATTCGAGCTCCAAGATCGCGCTTAGTGAGCACTAGTGCCCTTGATTTAGCGCTCAAGTGCCAATTTGGAGTGCAACGAGCGGAAATACCTTGACTTTTTCTCTTTGATTGATATTTGACATTTTTGACTCCTTCATGACCTATACTGCCAAGTGCCAATTCTTGACTATTTTGATTTCATATACAACTCAATAACTCACGATTTTGAACACATAAATTACAAATTACAATTTTGAATATAACAAATCTAAAGCTTCCAAATTATCGTTCTCGTTAATAATATCTATTTAAAGATAAATTTCACTATTCCTAACTCTTACTTGATAAAAACAAACATTCATGACAAGATCTTTGATTAAACTAATATTAACTAAAGAAAATAAAGCAAGGAAATGTAAGTTTTTGTTGATAAGATGGTTAAAGCGTTATCGCTCATGATTTCACCTTAATTATCACTCTTTAATTTTTCTCCTCAAATTCAATTCTACTCAATCGAATTCACTTACTTGTCTCGAGTTCAAATCAATCCCATATACCTAAGTAAATTGACAATATCTATGTAAATTTGAATACGCCTCACTAGACACATTAAATTACCTAGGTATTCAATTAAAGACAGCAACAAACATAACAAATTAAATTGTATTTAATTAATTAATGAAATTGTGGCCAATTATTCCAAGCATTATAAAAGAAGGAAAATAATTACACGAAACAATTAACTTCAAGAATCTCGATAATTGAAATTAATGACTCAAATCTAGATTACATTATTCGTTCCAACTATTGATTCAGTTGCACATCATCATGGAAGGAAAACGCCAAAGGATCCGTTTGATTGCAAAGATGGAATTTAGGTGGAAAGAAAATGAATTTCAGGGAATTGAATTGCCTATAATTTGTTTTATTGAGAATTGTAATTAATTGTGTTTAATTGATATAATTTTTCACCTGAGAAATGTTGAAAGATTGGTATTCATTTGGCTTTATTTTTTTATGAAAATTGTCCATTAAAGTGATTTTATTTATCATTTGGTTTAGAATTTGTTTTAATTGCTAAAAAAATTAAAAATTTACTATGTCGAATACCATTTATTTGACTTTGTTTTGCATGAAAATTGTCAATAAAATTGATAAATTTTTTTTACCAATGTGTCTAGGAAAAAAACCCTAGAAAACGATTTTCCCACCTAAGTGGTGGGAAAATGATTTCAAGGAAAAGCAAGAAAATATGACCGTGTAGCCTCAAGTGGGAAAAGCATTTGCCTAGAAAAAAAACATATCAAACAAAGTAAAAGTGGAAAACAAATTCCATTTTCCATGGAATTGGCTCCCTATCAAACACACCCTTAAAGTCTATCACTGAGTTTTAAGGAAAAAGAGAGAGAAAAAAAAAAAAAAAAAAAGTGATATTCTTATACCTAGAATTCACATTTTTTTTACACTAAGGATCCGTTTGATTGAAAGTATGAAAAATTGGTAAAAAGAAAATGTTTACAGGGAATTGAATTGTTTAGAAATTATTTTACTGGAAATTGTAATTAATTGTGTTTGATTGGTATAATTTTCCACCTCAAAAATGTTGAAAGTTTATGTCTGATTTGCTTCTTTTTTTTATATAGAAATTGTCTCTACAAGTAATAATTTTTTCTACCATTGAGTCTAGAATTTGTTCTAATTGTCAAAAAAAAGATTTAAAAATTACCATATCGAATACTATTTGTTTGAATTTGTTTTACATGAAAATTGTCCATTAAATGGAAATTTCTTTTTTACCATACTTGATAGATTTTTTTTCAATTGCCAAAAAAAAAAAAAAAAAAAAAAAAAAAAGAAACCAAAATGGTGGGAAAATCAATTCTTTCATTTCAAGGGAAAAATGGGTGGGGGAAAAATTTTTTCTAAGGAAAATTTTTGCAATCAAACAATGTAAAAGATAGAAAATGAAAAATTGTTTTCCTAGTTCCATGAAAATTCATCCTTATCAAACATGGCCTAAGTTCTACAAACCTAAGTTTTTCTCTCTCTTCTCCCTTCTATATTCTCCTTTTTTCTCTTGTGTAACCTCCATTTTGACCTAAATTAGGTCTTTATAAAGTGCTATAACCATCTTCAAAGTCATGCCTTGAAAATGACCAAAATATCGAGAACTTAAAAAGAAACTGGTTGGCCACAATTAGGGCTGTAGATGGATTGGATATAGTTTGAATCTACCCATATTTGATCTGATCTGATAATCCTACGAATATTTGATTACTAAATTCATATTCGATTTGTTTTTTTGGTCAGATATCCGATCCGAAATATTGTATAAGTAGTGAATTCTCAATCTCAATACAAAATTTATTATAATAAATATTGATATTATATTGGAACTTGACATGTTTGACATTCTTTATTAAAAGTCATAAAATATAATACAAGTTTCAAAATGAAAATAAAAATAAAAATTATGTGTAATAAATTATGCGGTAATATATAAAATATAATATATTATTATAACAAATCGGATGAGTTGTTATCGGACCGAATTGACCTATATCCATATTTAGTCCATTCAATTAATGAATTATTGGATTCAAATCTTAATCGGTTTATCGGATTGAGACTCTATATCTATCTCTCATTAATTTCAGATCAAATTCCAATCTATTGATAGCCATACCCACAACTGGTCCGCCACAAAATTATTTTGTTTTATTTTTTGCACTCTGGTCTAACCACAGCAAACAAGCCCTTCAAGTAAAGGTGGCAATTGGGCCGAGCGGCTCGGTCGCTCGGGTGCTCAACTCGTACTATTCATACTCACGAGCAGCTCGGGATCGTAAAAAAACGAGACTGAGCACGAGCGGAGCTTTGCTGGTTCATCTAACCAACGAGCCACTCGGCGAGCGGCTCGGGTAGACGAGCCTATGAGCCGGCTCGTAGGTTCGCCTTTTAACGAGCCACGAGATGCTCGACTCGTGGCTTGTGTATTTTAAAAAATATATAAAATAATAAAAATAATTGTTCTGTGACCGTTTTGTCCTTTAATTTTTTTTTTATTTTTCAATTTCACATACATTTTTTTTTTCTATAAATACCCATCATAATCAACCATTTTTTCCCACCAATATCAATCTCTCATTATTTACTATACAATACTCTCTACAATTTACATTCTCCATTTATCAATTATCAACAATATCATTCTCATTCATTCAATAATCATCTTCTACTTTTTTCTTACATTATTTCTTACTATTTTACAATTACGTTCGACAACTACTACATAATCTTCATTCACTTCTCAATTCTACATTTCTAAATTCAATTTCTATTATTCATAACAAATGGATTCATGATCATTTGTTGAAAACTTATTCGGTATGGAGAACGAAACACAAACACCTGCCCAAAATCAATTTGTAAATGAATTCTCCGGTCTCAATGAATTATCAATCCCCGAAAATATTGAAGATTTCGACGTTCGTGATAATCATCCATTGATTTGGATGACATTAATGTTGCAACTAGTGTTCCAATTTATTTGGAAAAAGATAAAGAACCGACATTAAATATTCTCGATGCGAGTGAGAAGATAAAGGGGAAGAAGCAGCCAAAATGTTGGGACCATTTCAAATTGGTTCCCCCTGGTCGTGTGGTTGATGGACTTCGAGAAACAAAGCAATATGTAAATACCGCCAACAACGATTGGCATGGCAAAAAGGCATTGGAACCACCCAACTCAACCGTCACTACAAATCATGTTCAGCCAAGCATGAGCTTCTTCCAGCTGGTCAAACGCAACTACAATTTGGTATTTCAAAAGACGGTGCTACTACTACGCGACTTTCTACATGGATGTTTTCGAAAGAGGAACCTCGAACGGGAATGGTGAAGTTCGTTGCCGCGGCGGAGTTGCCACTAGCAATAGCGGACATCCAACATTTCGTTAACTACGTCAGAAGATATCTTCAATCGAGGTACCAAGGGGTAAGTCGAAATACTCTTCGTTCTGATACAATTACATATTTTCTTAATGCAAAGCAACTATTGATTTCGATTTTGAAAAAAATATGGGGTGTGATATCTTTAACTTCAGATATGTGGGAAAGTATTAATAAGAGGGGTTATATGGTTGCAACTGCACACTATATAGACCTACTTTGGGTCATGCATAAAAAATTATTGCTTTTAAAATTATTGAGTATCCGCACAACCCTCAAACTATATTTAATATTATTATGTTAATAATTCGAGAATATAAATGTGAGAGTAAAATTCGTTCTTTTACGTTCGACAACGCTACTGTAAATAAAGTTGTTATCGATAAATTACATAGAGTTCTTAATCCTGATTTCGGTGGCTATTCATTTCATATTCGATGTATATGTCATATTTTTAATTTAAAACTACAAAACGATTTAAAACATGTTAAGGAAGAAATTAACCGAATTAGGAATACACTTATGTATATCACGTGTACACCTAGTAGAAAATAAGGATTTGAGAATTTTTGTACAGAATCTGAGATGACGGATACAAAAACATTTATTACTGACGTAGGCCATAGATGAAACACCGCGTACTTATTACTAAAATCATATGAAGGTTATGAAGCGTATATTACTGAATTTTATAACAATAGGCATGTTAGAGACGAAGACAATACTATCTTGAGTGAATTCGATTGGAATATAGTTTTTAAATAAAAAAAATTTAGACAAGTTGTTATGAGTCTACAAATATATTGTCTGGTGTTTATTATCTCACTAGTTGTATGGTTTTTTATCGTCTTTATATAACTGCTAGAGCTTTTGCTAGATTTCAAAATGACCCCAATTTTTATGCTGTTATGTATTCCATGGAATTAAAATTTAGAAAATATTGGGAAGAATTACCTATATTATTTTCTTTAGCATGTGTCATGGACCCCCGATATAATTTATCGGGTACTAAATTTATAATTGATCAAATGTCAAATACTTTAACTTTTACTACACATATTACTTATAGAAATTTGGAAACGATGTTTCGTGAAATGTATAAATTATATGCTTCATGAATGAGTGCACATATTAATCGTGTACATGCACACACTCCTACTAATATAACAGATGACGACTGAAATTTTGAATTTATTTGAAAGTATGCACTCGTATAGATTTGATGCAACTGCATATGCATATGGTTCCTCTAGTAGTAGTAGTAGTTTGGCTTCCACTGCATGTACTCAAACTTCTAGTCGTAGTCAAAATTCAAAAGCGTTGTCATATGAATTAATTTATTACTTTAGTCAACATTTGCCTACTAACAAAGCAACTAGTAAAAGTTCAAAATGTATCATTGAATTCTGGCGAAATAACGAATGCCGATGACCAGTAGTTTTTGCAATGACAAAATATCTATTAACACCTTCGGTTATCATTGTAGCTTCAGAATCTGCTTTTAGTGCAGAGAAAATGGTTCTCTTTGAGGGCAGACTCGACTAAAAGAAGATATTTTGGAGGCATTAATGTGCGTGAACGATTGAGAAGACGCTATCGAATTCAAGATAAATATGCCGAAATTGCATGTAATCAAGTGATATTTAATTTCATCACATTATTTTATTTTCATACCTTTATAATTTTTTTAAAAAAAATTGTACACGTAACAAGTTGTTCGTGTACAATTTTTAACTCCGCCTACTCGAAATTGAAGTAGCCGGTTCCAAACTCGGATAAAGGAGGAGGGTTTATTATTATTATTTTTAATTGTAAAAAATCAAAATGTTTTGAAAAAGTATGTTTAAAAAATTGCTTACAAAACATGTTTATATATATTTTTCTTTAAGTTCTCATTTCTTCATAAATAAAATTTTATGCTTATTATTTTAAAAATTAAAATTATTTTGAAAAATGTATATTTAAAAAAAAAAAAGATAAGTGTGTGTGTGTGTGTGTGTATATATATATATATATATATATATATATATATATATATATATATATATATACCGCTCGGCTCGTCTTGGGCAAACTCGGGCACGAGCCGAGCACCCGCTCAGCTCGTGCGAGCAAGAGCCGAGCTCGTTCGAGCATGGGCCGAGTCGGCTCTGCTCGACTCATTGCCACCACTACCTTCAAGTGCTTGTAGGTGGACCACTGTCGCCCATGCAACTTCTAGAATTTTGCATTTTGGTCTCTACTTCAAGTTTTTCGTACAACCTTAGTCATTTTTGTCTAAATCTTGAATGTTGATCCCCGTAACTTGACAAGAGTGTTGACATTAGTTGTCGAACCTCCATAATCATCAAAGATGGGTTCTCCTCGAGTTTCAAAAGTATGAAAATCAATCCCCAAGTTTTTCATAAGCAAAATTTCACTTCTAAGACTTTTGAACTTTCCTGTAGTCGCTTTCTTAATACTTCTTATTAATCTCGTGCAATCCGATTAATTTTCAATTATTTAAAATCAAACCCAATAAGCTCAAAATCCCTTGTTTTGTTTTTTGGCTTCAAGTACCTCCAAATTTATGTTTTACATAATATTTATACTAAATTAAGCTCAAATTTACTAATATATATCAAGCTATAATACATTTATCAAGTATATAAAGAGTTTCTAACTATAGAAATTAATTCATATTCGAAAACAAAGTAGTATTTTTTCAGTTTTATGCCAACTTTAAATCTATAAATTTACACAACCATATTCAAAATAATTATGTCTCATTCATTCGAAATAAATTTAGTTCATGTTTGACAATCATTTTTTAAAACCTTTTTTTCCCTACATATTCATTTTTAATCACGCCTTTAAACAATAAGATATTCTGCACATTAACCCAATTTTTTTTTCTATTTTTTAACTATACATTCTCATAAAAATCACTATTCAAAATATTATTTTTTCAAATAAATGAATAATATTGTCAAACAATGGCTTAGACATCAATGTCCGACTTGAGTGATAATAATCAAATGTTATTAAAATATTGATCTGGGTTCAAAATGAAATCCATATATATAATGTAACAAATGTACTGTCAACATTTCTTTTAGCATAATTCATCTCTTTAACATTTCAATCATGTAGCAAAACTTGTCATTTCCTCCATTTTGACTATTAGATAATGAACTTGATATTCTCTTCAAATGAATAAAACAAAACAAAATAATAAGATAACAAAAATAAGAAAAAATTGCAAATAAAATCCCATAACTTTTCAGAAGTAAAATAATTAAATACATATTAACATATAAATTTTTTTTAAAAAAAAATTCATCTTCCCGCTCACCCACCCGCCTACTCGTCAACACCACCACAGCCAAACACCACCTTCACAAATACAAATAACTGTAGCTATATTAATGAGCCGAGTCAAAAAAAAAAAAAAAAGATTGGGCTCGGCTCAAGTTTTTTTGTGCCGAACTTTTTTGGGCCGGAATCGAGTCAAGCAAAGCCCGGCCAAAAAAATGAAGCTCAACCAAAGCCTTAGCGGGCTCAGCAGGCTCGAAATTTTTTTTAAATATCAAATCTACATTTTTTACTTAAAAAATTTAAAATTTGTACGATTTATACGTACTATAAATTAAATAAAAAAATTCATGCTCCGCTCGAACTTTTATTTTGCAGAGCTTTTTTGGGCCCGAGCTGAACAAAGGCAAAAAAAAAAATGAGGTTCGACCTGAGCCTCGACTCGGGCTTTTTCCGAATCGACGAACTTTTTTGTCATCCCTAAATCACTGTATGTGGTTATTTTCTATTTATTTTTTCTAAGATGGTTGTGGTAATATTGCCTCTCCACAAGCTATTGGGGTTGACATAGGGTCAGACTCGGCAAAATATAAAGGGTTGTTCTTGTAGTACATTAGGGGTACATTAAGGTGTCCATAAAAAATATAAAAATAATAATTTTTAATATCCATCTAACATTAAGTACATATTCACACTTCAGCCTTAATCTTTTTTATGTAAAATATAATTCCATTAATAAACATGGAGAGGACCCATGGAGTTGAGGTTAAACGTGGTTTTTTGTGATCAAGGATGGTCATCTTTGGCAAAAGAGAAGGATATTCAGCCGGAGAGAGTGGAATGTAATTCATTTCGGGTTACCAATTTGCTCCAAATGTGATGCAGGAGGATCAGACGAAGTTGAGATGTCTGATAGTATGTTATTGGCACTGAGATACCATAAGTTGGCGGATCAGCGCAAAATTGGCAAATAATTTGATATTTTCTAATTGGGGCCATCATTGGACATGTTTCGGTATTTTGGTCATAACTTTTGCTACGGTTGTCAAAATCAGGCCCGTGACTCCAATCCGAAAAGGTCTTTTCGGCGCGCACGACGTGGTCACCCAGTTTTACTCAGTGAGCATCGATTTCGAACCCAAGTTCAACTGTTTTCCTTTCCGAATTATCAATTTAAGTTATTTTTTGCTATTTATAGTAATACTTCGATTGCCTTTTTGACATAGAATAAGAGCTAGATTTGAGTCGAGTTTTGGAGATATTATTTCTCTTATTAAATATTTTATTTTAATATGAATATTAGAATTTACCGTTTTTGGTAAAATTCCGCTAATTTCGAATATTTAGCTATATAACCCGGCTTGTGGGTTATTTTCATTCAGTTGTTGAATAATAAATAATTTTATAGTTTCCCTTGCATTATTTCATATATTTGTCAATTGATTTCAGCCTGCGAAATAATCATTATTCTATCCGATGTCAAAATGCTATTAGTTTTTCAAATATCAATTCCTCTTTGCTTGATTCCTCGAGAATAAAGTAGCCCATGTCTTTTGATGATAGATTTTGAACATATTGTATTCCGTTTTTTTCATTTCGTCGCCATTTATATTAATAAATTTCAATTGATTGATTTAAAAAAGTCATGTTACTCAAGATTCACCTTAAAGGTCAAATGTGTAAACATTTATTTTTGATTAAAAAAAATTAAGAAAGAAAGAAAAGAGAAGTAAAACATGAATGATAATTATAAGAATTTAGAAAAAAATAGATTTTTTTTTACTCATTAGTCATGATCTATTTTAGCCCTTGTTTGGTACATATTAAAATTTTTATCTTATTCTTCTACTCATTTTGAACTACGCATTCTTCAGTAAAATAATATTTTTCATCATATCAATAACTTTTACTTCTTTTTTTTTTCAAATATACATTCTCCATCGACCATCAATCCACTATTTCAGAATACATTCTTCCAAAATAATGTAGCTTAAACATATCCTTAATTTATATAATTATCCTAGAAAAAAATAAATAAATTATATAATTATCCACTTGCTACATGCCACGTGTAGAACTACACAAAAGGGAATTTTCACACTTTAAAACCGCTCCCGCTGAAACCCCATATAATATTTTTACCCTACATACACACCCCCCATCTTATCTAAATCCACAACTCTATTTCACTTTTCCCTTTAGAAGGAAATTCTGTAGAAGGTGACATCATTTGCCAGGAATCTGTCGTCATTTGTGAAGTTTTGGCATGAAATATGGCCGCCGCGTCGGAGATCCCTGTCGTGTTCTTAGACCGCGGAGAGGAGAAGAATTACGGAAACATGTCAATATCCGCGGCAATGGATTACAATCTATTCGTGTCGACCGTGAGTGAGATGATCGGCTTATTGCCAAATCAAAAAGTATCCATTTACAAAACGAAGAACCCGTTTACTCCGGCGACAGGTCCAGAGTTGGAGCTCGTCGATGATAAGATTGACTTCGGGTTACTTTGTAGTCAGAAGGACATCATTTTCCAAGTGGTTTTGGGAAGATCGGATTCAGAAATGTCAAGAAACTCACCGGAGAGGACCAATGGAGTTGAGGGTAGTAATATCTTGGAGAATAATATGTCCGCGGAGGTCCCTGTCGTGTTCTTTGACGGAAACGAGAAGAAGAATCTCGGAAACATATCAATATATCCGGCACTGGATTACAAGCTATTCATGTCGACAGTGGGTCAGATTATTGGCAAATTGCCAAATCAAGAAATATCCATTTACCACACAAAGAACCCGTATGCTACGGAGACGGGTCCAGATTTCACCCCCGTCGATGAGAAGATCGACTTCGGGTCACTTTGTAGTCAGAAGGATATCACCTTTCAAGTGGATTTGGAAAAATCAGATTCGAAAATGTCAAGAAACTCACAGGAGAGGACCCATGGAGACGAGGGTAGTAATATCTTGGAGAATAATATGGCGGTGGAGGTCCCTATCGTGGTCTTTGACGGAGATGATGAAAATAATTTCGGAAACATATCAATATCTCCGGCAATGGATTACAAGCTGTTCGTGTCGACTGTGGGTCATTTTATCGGCATATTGCCAAATCAAAAAATAACCATTTACCACACAAAGCACCCGTATGCTTCCGCGACGGGTCCAGAGTTGAACCCCGTCGAAGAGAAAACCGACTTCAGATTACTTTGTAGTCAGAAGGACATAGTCTTCCTAGTGGTTTTGGGACGATCGGGTTCGGAAATGTCAAGAAACCCATCAGAGAGGATGCCGTGATATGAAATGTTTTGTTCAATGGTGAAGAAATGTACACGATCGTTAGCAAAATTGAAAATTGACTGTGTCGGAAGTCTGAATCAAGCTATATGGCATAATCAAAATACTTGTATACCATACATTTGCCTGTATCCAATTCATTTACCAAAGGCATTTTCTGCTACTCTCACGTCAACTCCATTTACATATTTCCCATTTATGAAGAGAAAATTACAGGTGGACCATCTATTCATACAAAATGTAGCATGGAAATCTTCGACTTTTGAGTTATTTATTACACTAATTATTTATTTTTGGAAGTTAAAATAAATAACTTATTTTAAGCCCTTGTTTGTTTTTGGTGTCTTGATCATAAGTAATTTTGTGAAAAGTAATTTTTTAGAGAATGTTTTGTTAAAAAGTAAAGAAAAATTATGAATTCAAATGTACAAATTGAATTTGAAAAAAGGCGATTATCAAAAATCAAAACCAAACAAGTGCTTCGTAGTAAGATAAAAATTTATTTTTCAAAAGTATTGGTTCTTAACAGTTAACTTATCTTTATACATTTGGGGTTAGAAAAATAGTTGAAAATAAATTTAGAAACAAATTTACCCACCGAAACCGCGTGCCTCCATCTCCGCCCTCCCATTTTCTCCATCTCCGCCATCACTAAAAGATTTGGTGGGTCGTCGCGTATTTCTCTCTTTGGTGACGATGGAAGCAAGACAATAAGCAAAGCCTAGATAGAGTTCTTGTGTTGCCTCTAATTGTTGCTTGAATAGATTGGGAGTGTAGAAAAAGAATGTGTGGAGAGGGAATTGGACATGAGGCCAGGGACGTAGTCATGATTTCAGTCTTGGGAGGGGGGGCAAAAATACGGGGCCCCCTCCTGGGGTCGGCCCCCCAATATATATATATATATATATATATATATATTTTAACTAAAAGAATTGAAAACGACGATTTTAAGTACCAAAATAGTACTGAAATTCAATGTTCAATTCGATCACTACTGACTATTCTACTACTTAATTTTTAAATTCAAATATTCAATAACTAACACAATTACACAAACTAACAGCAACTACTCTATTTAATTCTTAAATTCAGATATTCAAGAATAAAACTTATTAGGATTGAACACACAAAATGACGAAATCAACTTCTAGTCTTCTCACTTCTGTCGTTCACAATGCACCAGTCACAAATCACAATTCCAACATCTTCCTTTCAATGAGAAGTCAAAATTATACACTAGACAAAACAAGTAAACATGCATATGCATAAACCAACTTGGAAATTGAGTTTTAATTAGTTGGACTTGGGAATTGGGAATTTAGGTTTTGGATTGGATTTGGGCTATTTATTTATTTAAGTAACTATTGGATCTTTTGTTTAAATTTAAGACTTTTGTATGGTTGAATTTTAAAGTGTAAATTATTTGCTCAATATTTATTAATGGAAAAAAATAAAAAAAATTCAAAATTTTGGGGCGAGTCAAAATCTTGGGGGGAGGGGGTGAAACTGAAAAAAACATTACAAATACATTAATTTGTAATGTATTTATTTAAGTAACTATTGAATCTTTTGTTTAAATCTAAGATTTTTGTATGATTGAATTTTAAAGTGTAAGTTATTTACTCAATATTTATTAATGGAAAAAAATAAAAAATTTCAAAATTTTGGGACGAGTCAAAATCTTGGGGGGGAGGTGGCGAAACTGAAAAATACATTACAAATTAATTTGTAATGTATTTATTTAAGTAACTATTGGATCTTTTGTTTAAATCTGAGATTTTTGTATGATTGAATTTTAAAGTGTAAGTTATTTGCTCAATATTTATTAATGGAAAAAAAAAATTTCAAAATTTTGGGACGAGTCAAAATCTTGGGGGGAGGGGGCAAAACTAAAAAATACATTACAAATTAATTAGGAATAGTGCACCAACGGACAATGTTGGGGGGGGGGGGGGCAATCAGTATGTAGTAGACGAGAACTATTCATGAAGGACTCACTTGCTATAAATCTTAAGAATAGTTGTAATAACACAAATTAAAATTAATCGGTACCCTCAAATGCAATTTTAGGAATTTAAAAACTGTCCCAACCACCTTCCGTCTCGCTTAATTTCACTATATAACCCAGCTCCCACAGCTCTCTTCCACTCACTAGATCTATTTCAATTTTTTCATTACAAGAAAATCAAATTCTTGAGAAGCTGAAATCAGTTGCCCGGAATCTAACGTCCTTTAGGAAGTTTTTTGCAAGAAAGATGGCAATGGACGGATGGGAGCGGCCGGAGGCCTGTCTCGTCTTCTTCAACGGAGTAAAGGAGATTAATTTCGAGAAAGTCCCAGTATACCCGATGATGGAATACACGGAATTCGCGTCAAACGTGAGTCGCATTATCAGCTTTCCGCAGAATGAATTATCCATCTACCTGGTAAAGAACCCGGATTCTCGGGAACCGGAGGGTCCAGAGATTACCCTCGTCACAACGGAGAGTATTAATTTGGCTTTATGTTGTTCTAAGGAGGACATCATCCTAGTGGTTTTGAATGAATCGAAAATGTTAAGAAGCGCATTTGAGTGGACTGGTTTTAATGAGGACTTGGTAAATAGCCAGCGCAAAGAACCGGAGCCACGCTCGTTTTCGGAGGTTGCGAAAGCTCCGCCGCAGAAGTTAAGGGTTCCGACGAAGGATAATCAGGCAATAACGGCAAGACCAATCTTGAACCTGGATTCAAATGAAAGTAAGAATTGCGTAAATGAGTCGGAAATAAAAGGAATCATAACGACTGAAGTCCCGACAGCCCGGCCAATAGATGACCCGGCGGTAAGTGCGTGGATTAGGTTCCGCAAATCCGCCAAGAAATAACCTGGTAAGCATTTACATCAGAACATGGTTCCCCGCCAATTAAAACATTTTGCCGGAGGCTTTTCCAGTAATTTCCCTCGTGGATGAAGCTGGGTTTTCTATGACCCTTGAATTTGAGAACGTACACTAGATAATACTCGATAGTAGTAAGATAGAAAAAATAAAAAATTAGGATTGTGCGATGTAATTTTGTATAGATCGTGTTTGTTGAAATGCTACTAGATTCATTTTTTAGATTAGGTAGTTGTGAAAGGGAAAATATGAATTGGTTCATTGTTACTTTATGGCACTCTCCAATTTGCGTGGAGAATAGATTTAGATTTTAGACATCAAATGTGTATCTTGATATGCTAATCTCTTGAATTCTTGGTTTTAATTTCTTGAAAGTTCAAAACAACCTTTTATGTGAAAAATTGTAAATAGTTTTCGATGAAACCTTGTCAACACAACTTTTGTATCCAAAGTGAATTGTCCAAGTAATTTTCTTTTATCTCATTGTGCCTATCTTGTAAAAATATTAACATGCACATATTTGATAACCGAGTCGAAAGTTATCGTTGACGAAGGATTATCAATTCAACATGAGTACATCGAGACTTAGGAACTGTCTAGGCCTGCTTTTTGAAGTAAAAAAATTGATTTCACAGTCATTACGTGTAAAATCAGGCCGTCTTTTTTGACCAGCCATCTCAGAGGTGGGGTCTACCTTGGCAAAGCAACGGTCAATGTTTCAATTTTGAGCTGTTGAAGAATCAACACTCCCTAATCTCAACTTTTTGGATCAACGTTAGTGTAGCATGCAATGAACTATGAAGGTCTATGGACTCTATTTAGACCACAAAAGAATGATAAAAAAAGGTTGAGATCTAAGGCTACCATGCCACAGTCTATCGTGTTTTATACACACACAAGTAAATAAGAGCACAGGAAAACAATAATAAAAAGATATTTAAGTCAAAACACCACTTTTATATAGCCTGTAAACAACATTTAAGTTGCTTATAATCTACTTATAATGCAAAAATTTAAAGGTGCGAATAATAATTGAATAGTTATTTTTAGTGTGTAATTAAAATTAAAATTTAACAGGAGATTATAAGTTTATTCAAAATATGAATAATGTAAAAGTTGATGTTAATACAAAATTGAAAATATATATGACCCCACTATTTTAACTATAAAACCATCTCCAATAAATTCTATAATACTAGATACTTTTTATTTTAAAAAGTCGTTGCTTAAAATTAGACTTTAAGAGACTTTATTTTAATTTTTTTAAGATAAGAGAGTCGAATTCACTTTTTATTTTTACATTATAGTGATATAATCGACTTTGAAGCATCAATATCACACTCAAGTTGAAATTATGCTAGCTTTGAATTCTTCATTGATTCCATCCAACTCCAATTAAGCCAATGTTTGGTTCGGATTAAAATCAAATTTTAAACCAAGTCAAAGTCAAATAATTAATATTAACCATAATTTTCATGGGTCGCACAACTTTTCAACCACACATTTCAAATTTTTTTTTAATCACAATCTTCTAAAAAACTAATTTTAATTGTGAAAATTACCAAAATCCCTACTTTTGGATATCCAAGTTCAAAAATCAGATGTCAATGTTTAATTTTCAAAAATCAGATATTTTATATATAGATACAAGTTTTTTCATATTTAATTAAATATTAATAATAATATTATGAAAATTAATATATACACACACCAGTACGCAAACCCTAATTTTATCTCACTCCTTCCTCTCTCAACATTTTCCTCCTCTTCTCTTCTTCATCACCGTCTTCTGCCTCCTCCCCCTCTTTTCTGTGCACTCATCGCCGTCTTCTCTCTCATCACTCTTTTCTTTCTGACGTACCCATTTTTCGTCAGAGATCTGTTGCGCAGCTGCTACGATGGCTTCGTCTTTGCAGCGATCTGCGAAGCACCCATGGTGGCGACGACGATTGAGTGTTGTTGGTGGCACTGGTGTGTTGTTGCGTTGTGTGGCTTCGTTGATGGTGGCAGCAGTGCGTCTATATAGGGTGGTGTGAGGTGGTGGTGTGCGTTGGGGGCGCGCTATCTAAGGGAAAATCGTTGGAGCTTTTAGGGTACTTGGCTGTGGTTTGAAATGGTGGCGATGTTTGTAGTTGGTAGTGGTGCCGGTGGTCGTGGTGGTGATTTGGTGCTTGTGCCTGTGGCGACGGAGACGATCATATATTGTGGTTGTTGGTGCGATCTGGTGGCGGTGGTGTGGTGGTGTTGACGGTGACGGGGTGGAGGTGGAGGTGAAGGTGGAGGTGGAAGTGGTGGTGGTGGTGGTGTCGTGGTGGCGAATGGCGGTGGCGAATTTGGTGATTGTGATTCGTTGGTGTGATTGGTGGCGGTTTGTATCTTTTTTTGGTAGATTTGGCGGTGGTCGTGTTGGTGCTGTGGCGTGGTGGTGCTGTGTGCGGTGGTGATGTTTACGTGGGTGGTGGAGGTTGTGATGCTGGTGGCCGTGGTGTTGACGTGGGTGGTTGTTGGAGCAGGATACAACGGTTATGTATGTGGTGATGGAGCTGCTGGCAGCGATGGTGAGGTGGTGGGGGCGATGGTGGATCTGACTAGGCAGTGTTGTGGTGGGGTCAACGGCAATGGTAGTTCATTTTGGTGTTTGTGACCTAGTCATTGAATTGTGACTTTAAAATTGAAAATTTGTAACTAAAAAAGAACATGTGACCAACAAATCTGAAAACACGTGACCTGTGACATATAATTTTTTTGATCCGTGACCAATAAAATAATTTGTGACCTATAAATTTTTAGATTTGTGACATGTGATCTATGCTGTGATCATTTGAAAATAACTCGTGACTATTAACAAAAATGTGAGATATGAGCATTATCATGTTATCAATCATTATAAACAAAGAACCATGCGTTGTGACTTGTGACCTGGGTTGTGACTTATGATTTGTGACCTGGGCTGTGACTTGTAATCTGAGTTGTCGTCGGAATATTCGTCGGAGTTCGAACAAATGTCGGAATCGGAGCATTCGTCGGAAACAATCGTCGGAATCGGAATAGTCGCCGAAATGATCGCCAGACGGCTGTCGAAACAGCGAGGGTGGTGGAGGTGGGTGGGTTAATTATATATATATATATATATATATATTTTTTATATATATTTATATATATAAATAAAAAACTATATATGTGTTTGTATAGGTCAAAAAATCTGATTTTTGAAATGTGAAAGATGTTTTGTTATTTTTGAAATAGGGTAAATTTAAAGTAGGATTTATGAATTTTTCTCATTTTAATTTTTACCAAACACCCTCTAAGTTTGAAACAGACGTTTTTCACACAAATTGTATCGAAGTTCAATTTTTTTCCCTACCGTTAATATAATTTACGTAAATTTGTATATAATCGCTCAATTTACATATAATTTATAACGAGAATAGAAATCACGATAAATGCATAATCTGTCAAATAACCTGTGAAATGCATATCCGACCTGAATTATAGGAGCAGCAATGCAGCTGGCCTTGCAAAGGGGTGGTTTCGCTGCACACCTCTCAATGTATCCTAAAATTAGATCAAGCCATTGAAAAATTGTTGACCTTTAATTCTTGCACACCAAGTGCTTGATTTAATGCCCTCATTTTTCATTTGCACTTCTTTGGCTACAGCCCTCCTCTTTATCCTTTTACTTATCTAATATAGAACAAGGTCAGCCAATTTATATCTGGTTTTGATTATTAAGCTATATTCATCTTGATTTTGGAATTGCAGAAAGAGGAGGATGGAAACTGTGGCATCTCCATTAGATGATCAATCAAAGATTGTAATGAGGTGCTCCCCATTGAACAGGTACCCTCAACCCCCTTATGGATACCCTCAACCAGATATAGGATATCATCATGATAAAGGTTATGCAAATTCTGTTAATCCGAATCCTTATCCGCAATCATTTGATGGATACTATTATCAGCCATCCTATGAGCCGTTGGTACCCGAACCGAGTAGGACTACTTCGGTTGGTCGTGCAATGATCTACCTGTTGATTTTTTTAACTTTTGGAATGTGCATGTTGAGCATAGTCATTTTTCTCCTGTTTGGTACAGACCAGCCAGATTTCCACATGGTGTCATTGACCGTGCCAAATTTTAATGTGACTAACTCGTCCCTATTAGCCAGCTGGTACGCCAATATTACTGTCACGAATCAAAACGAAGCTTTCAAAGTTCGCTTTCAGCATATTGTATCTTCAATCTTCTATGAAGAAGATATGTTGGCAATTGCTCTTTTGCAGCCTTTTCAAGTAGAGACAAAACAGACACTTGGTATTAATTTCCGTCTGACAACCGATCCATCGAATCAAGAAAAATTGCATAACGGGGTGTTCCCAAATATTGTTCAGGATCGAAGCAATGGCATCGTAATTTTCAGCTTGAGACTGTCTTTGAAGGCCCAGTATAAGTCTAATACGCTTTGGAAAAAGGCAAGTTTGAAAGTTAACTGCAAAAATTTGCAAGTTAGCTTTTCACCAACTGGTGAAGGAAAATTGACCGAAGATTTTCCCAATGAATGCGTACTTTTTACGCGATAGCCTTGTTAGTGTGATGATCTATTACTATTCGTGCTGTGGCATATATTATATTTACAATCTAGGTTCTAAAGATATGAAAGATAAGAACATAATGAGTGTTCAGTTTTCACTTAATTCTTTCGAGGCATGCTTAGTATCTTGAACATGACTTTACGCGATTAAAGAACACAGTCATGTCAAATATGTCTAGTAACATGTTCATAATGTCTGCCTGTCTGGTCCAGTTGTAAATTATCACGTGTTTTCTATAACGTGATTTTTGCCGCAAGTATATGGTATCAAGTTTTGTAATATAATAATGAAGTTAGAGTGTCGAATCCACATGGATTGTAATTCAAATTTCTACTAAGTACTATAATTATATAGCATGTATTTTATCTAGATGAATGAGTGTCATAAATTTATAATCAATGTTTTTAAATTAATATGGTGACGAATTTAACAAATAAATGCAAGTTAGAAGAATGATCAAGTGAGAAAGTTTAGGGCTGTGATCTCACCTAACTATCAACTATGATTCTCAATTATATAATTATTTCTAATCAATTTTTCAAAGTTTATAAGCAAGAACACTAACATCATTTTACTTCCTCTCTTGAGTGCCGAGTAAAAATGATTTCTATATTTCAATTCCAATATCTTTATTCTGAATTAAAATATAGAGTTTGTCAAGTTCGTGGTTATTAAATGGAACATGTTTCAAAAGAATTATACTTTTTCTCAAAACCTATAATTCCCTATGTTGTGTTATTTTTATGATCACGCCTAAACTCCCCTCTCTCGAGTGTCAGAATTGACTAGCATCAATTCATTCAATTAGTGGTCAATTAATTTAAAGTATTAAAATCATAACACAACTAAACATATTCATTATCTTTCATTTATTTCAAATTGATCCCTCATTAATCTAAAACAAACTTCCAGTCTCTACACTATATTTTCCATGAAATCTAATACACATTAGTCAAAATTTAACTTTATTGGATCATTTTAATTGACCAATATTCTTTAAATAATAGCACTACACATTTTAATATATTACGTGTGGCCCCATATATGTTACAATTTTCCAACACAACGAACTAAATTTACATGAAAAACCCGTAGAGGGAAAAAAAACCACGAGATAACTCCAATCAAATCCACTATAATAAAAATAAAGTTTATAATACTCAAGTTTTATTTCCAAAACTTGAGTTCTCAACGAATTGGGAAATACGACAATGATCAACCTTTAAGAGAACAATAATTTCACCCCAAACCTCTAGTTTGATGAAAGCTACGAGAAATCCCTGTGTGAATCAACACCTAAAGATTAAAAAGAAAAACCTTTTTCCCTCTCTTTCTCTTAAAAGCAGCAGCCTCTGTTGGTTGTCACAATTTTCTGTTTTTCAGTCCAGGTTTTTTTCTTCTTCCAACAGCCTCACTCACGTTTTTTTTTTAATTATGCATCCATTAAAGTTGGTGGAAATTACATATTTCCAAGCATTTGAAGATCGTAGTACAGAAGTCAGGTGCAAAGATATTTTAATCAAAAATCAGGTGACCATTTAATATTTTAATATTAATAATTATATCACAAATTCAACACCCATCAAAACACTCACCCCTACCTAATTTCAAACCCTAAAATATTTTAATCCTCTCTCTCTTTCTCTCTCAACAAGTTCGGTGCCCGCGTTCCTATCACTCTCTCTCCCAACGAAGTCGGTGCCGGTGAAGTAGAAGTGTCGTCGCTGCGAAGGTCTCTGCCCAGTGTTTTGCTACAAAGGTCTCTGACCAAGAGCGCCGCCGCTATTGCTGCGAAGGTCTCTGCCCAGGATCAACTACACTGTGACGCTGCTACGCACTATACCGGAAGAAGAGAACGTCGCTAAAATCCATTGCATCGGTCCACTCTGTGCGCTGCAGTTGATTGGATATGGTTTTGGATGTGTGCGACGATGTTGTCGTGGCTACAGTTGATGAATCAAAATGTTGTGGTTGTCATGGCTTCAGAATGTTGTGGTGATTGTTGTGGTTTTGGTGATGTGTGGTTGGATCTGTTAAGGTTGTTCGACAACACTAATGTTGTTGGTGGTTCTCAGTCGTCGCGATGATGTTGTTAGGGCTACAATAGGCAGGATTGTTGTTGGGGTGATGGCTGTGGTGCGGTACTTTTGGGAGAGGTGATAGATTTTGGCAGGCGACAATGGTGCAGAGATGCAGTGGATGTATTGTGCACGGTGGTGGTGAAGTGGAGGTCTTGTGGTGTGGTGTGGTGGTGATGCTGTGGGATGGAGAGCTCTGGAGAGTGCGACGGTGGTGTGGTGATGTGGGTCGTGGTGCTGCGGGTGGCAGTCGACGGTGGTGCATGTGAATGATCAGGCGGATCTGGTGATTTTGGTTTTGTAACTGAAAATATAATCTATGACCTTAAAATTCGGTAATCTATGATTAAAAATATAATCCGTGACCAGCCATTTTGTTATCTGTGACCTAAAAATATAATCCGTAACCAACCATTTTGTAATATGTGATCGTGAAAAAATCTATAACCAACAAATTTGGAAATCTGTGACCGTGTGACCTATACATTTTGATTTGTGACTAACTAATTTTGAAATCTGTAACCAACGAATTAATTGTGACTTACAAAACTTTTGAACTGTGACTGTAAAATAATCCGTAATGTATAAAAATTATTATTTGTGACTGAAAAATAATATGTGATCATCTAAATTGTGAATCTGTGACCATATTGTATAAATTGTCGGAATCAGAGTAGTCATTGGAATAAAGTTGAGGCGGAACGGTCACCGCAATAGTCATCGGAATCGGAATGTTCGCCGGAATAGTCCTTGGAACGATAAGGGTGGTGGAGGTGGAATGAGTTTATTATATTAGAATAAAATATAGAGAAAAATCATAAATATTTTTTTGAGTAGTAAAATGAAGTGTTAAATATAAAGAGTTTGTTGGACTAGTTAACATTTTTTATAGATACTTTCTACATTGTAAAATATGTTTTTTTTTAGAATAGTCTCTTGGAGATTCAAGAGTCCAAAACCAAATTTGTTGATTTATGCTAGTCAAATCTCAACATGAGACCCCACAACACGAGAATGAGCGGTGACTAGGATTATTTTAAAAGAGTAATGATATTTAGCATCACTAATGGTAAAATACTAGTTTAGGTGATATTAATGTAATATTAAATGAGTTACTTAAAGCATGTTCGAACCACATTTTTCTTAAGAATGCATTTTGGAACAGTAATTGATGAATAATGTGTGATTAAAAAAATAAAAATAAAAAGATTTGAATTTGCGTATAATATTATTTTATTAAAAAATGTATGATCGAAAAAAGAAAGAGAAAAATATATTTTAAAAATAATGAAGATCAAACAAGGGTTTAATTTTACATTTGGGTGAAACGGTCACTTAGAACCACCTAAATTGATGTTGTAGCACCATTAGTGTCATATAGAGTTATTCATTTTTTAAATGGATTCTCTAGCCAACTTGTAAAAACGGGTCGGGTTACCTAGGTTTCAGCATGGGCTAGCATGTTTTAGGATTGGCCTCACGTTCGACGTCTAAAACAGGTTGTGCCGTGGACTGGACAGCTTTTGAAGCGAGATATAGAAAGTTGCAAATTTGTGGAATTAAGTGAAGTTTATAAATTTCAAGTTTAATTTTAATTGTTTTTGGACATTATTTTAGCCCTTTTTTGGTTTGGATTAAAATTTCAAATCAAAGTGCACAACTTTTCAGTCACACATTTCGTCATTTTTTTATCAAGTTCTATTAAAATTTTGATTTTAAATTCTATAAAATAGGGGCTTAATCTTGTCATTTCCATATCCTTTTTGCCCCACTTTTCAATCTTCAAACTTTTGGTCGTAATAATTCCTCATCAATCAATAATTATCGCATGCTTCATTCCTTTTCACTATTTTTTCTTTTCAAATAAATTATGACAATTTGGAATCATACTTTAAGGGTTGAGTATTTTTCTAATCCCCCGGACCTACACGAATAATCAATCTCATCGAAAATAAAAATAGTGACTACACGTATGGATTGTAAATTTTGTGATTAAACCCAGAAATTAGAAGTGTTAAGTGGAACTAGTCATTCAGCAACTCGCTTCCAAGGTGAGTCTCTGGCACAAGCCATGCTGCAAAATCACTGTACGATTCACAAGCCGAACAAGCTAACTCGCAAGAGAGGTCATCGGTTTCTCTAGTTGTGCAGCCATGCAAAATCCAAGGTGCCATGGCAGCTTGATTCAAATTTTAAAATTTTTTTTTTTTTTTTTTTTTTTTTGTTGAATTCAAGTTTATAAATAGGGATGTGTGTAAACTTACTTCATCACACTTTTAGAATTTTTTACAATCTCACTAATATGCTACACTTATCGCCTTAGCATTATAATTTTATAATTATTATGCAGTTGTTCTTTTATCTTCAATTATTTCTTCAATTTCAATTTTTTATACCAAATTTTTTCGTTATTTGTAGTTTTTATTCCTAAATTTAGAGATTTAGTAGATATATATTTTTATTTTATAATAACTATAGTAAAATATAGTCTAAAAAATATTTAATAATGTGACCTTTATATTAAAAAAAAACTATCAATAATACTAATACAAATAATAAATGATAATATTATAATTAATGTCGATTTTAGTTATTTTATACATGCACATCAATGAAATCTATTAAGTTCGATATTTCCCATACCATGTGTCTTAGTTTGTTAAATAGAGAACAAATAAATAATCTTAATATTTTTCCGATGATAACGAACAAATGAAAAATAATATATGTTATTATTTTTTATGACATATGATTTATGGTATGTTTGAGCCGAATTAAAATCTGATTTTAATCTAAATTAAAGTCAAATATCAATATTAATCATATCTTTCATGTATCCTACGTCTTTTCAACCACTCATTTAAAAAAAAAAATTAAAAAATTGTTGAAGATTTTTAAAAATTAAAAAATTGGGCCAACAAAGGGTCTACCTATTTATCAAATTACTGGTAGGCTTTAGGTTTCTCAAACTCCAAGGATGATATTGTAGGAGCAATTTTAGGTAAAGTATCAGAAGAAACAGTTCTCTTGTCAGAAGCCCTTTATGGGACCGTCGAAGGAATTTTTCCCGCTTGTACGTACAGATCAATTCAGACAGAAAATGAACATATATTAACGTCAGGTAGTCCATGTGAATTAAATATTATTAAAAAAAAATGGACCCCTATCTACTCCAAGTGTTCATTGATTTCTCATAAGTGGGCCCCTATCTACTCCAATCAACGGTGATTGTATTTTAAACTAAAAAATTATAAAGTGTCACGTGACATTATTTAATTATTTATGTTAATCTTAATGTACATGTAACATAATTTAAAATTGAGTCTAATGAATTTTTTTAGCATACTAGTTAGTGTTCTTACGAAGTTCAAATAAAATCTAGAAGTGGCATGTGCATTGGTCAACAAACGTCCTCAATGGGTATTGAATCCAATCACTTTACCCTTTCAAATCAATTGTGCTCCACACCCGTCATTTTCTTAGATTTCACTTGCATTTATCGCTAAAATTTAATCCCTCAAGTCCACCTGCCCAAAATTCTATATATCATGCACCTTAAGTTGTGACAAAATATTTATGATTGAAATAAACGAGTGTATTAGGTCAATTAATACTAAAGGACAATGTTATATATACACCATCTTTTTTACCTAATCTTTTACCTAAACTCACAATAGGGTGTGGGAACCACACATTTGCGAGTTTTTTATTCACTAGACCCCGCGTGCATGTGAGATCGTGTAACATTTTCGATACAAATAGAATTATTCAGTACTAAAATTATAACATATTAACAAGGGCCGTGCTATACGTACCGGGGGTTTACACCCCGGGTTACCCGACCACGCCCCCCACTCACAATGGGGGGCCCGTCGATTATTTTATTCACCTCGGGCCCCACCTCATTCTGAGGGGGGCGGTGGGGTCATGTACCCCGGGGTGTAAACTCCCGGGAACATATATCATTTCCCTATTAACAATTGTTATTCAGGGACCCACTTTGTGCCCTTTTAAACGTCTTATCGGTCTAAAATCAAAATGCTTTTGTGACAATAAGTTGGGGATTGATGGTACAATTTTTACTACGTGTTTCGATAAAAGTATGATAATTGAAATTCGTGCCAGATTGTACTTAGACTTTCATTATCAGTTATTATTTATTAATAATATTAAACTATATCTTGCCTTCTTTTTAAAAACTTATTTTCAATTACATTTATCATGTGATCACAAATTTTATCAATTTTTCAATCACAAATTTCATAAATTTTTAGCAAAATATATTAAAAATATAATTTTTATCTAAATCAAAACACAGGCTAATTAGGTAGTGGAAAGCGAAGAGTATTGGTAATATTATACACAATTCAGCCTATAAAGGTACCCTATCGGCCTATCCACATCCTCTCCATTTTTCTCTTGGCAAAACCTCCCTAACCACCCCAGTAAAAGCTCCACCACTTACCACCGCCGGAAGCATGGCAGAAAAGTCTACCAGCCACAAAAGCAAGAGGCGGAAGATCATCCGGCGGTGTATCACCTGGCTTCTCATCATCAACTTCATCCTCCTAGTGATCATTCTCCTCGTGTACGCCATTCTCCAGCCCAAGAAACCCCGGTTCGTCCTCCAAGATGCCACCGTCTTCAACCTCAACGTGTCGGCTGCCACCCCGAACATCATTTCCACCACCATACAGGTGACCATCAACTCCCGGAACCCCAACGACAAAATAGGAATTTACTACGACAAATTGGATGTCTACGCCACCTATCACCACCAGCAAATCACTAGTTTCACCGCCATCCCACCGGTGTACCAGGGCCACAAGGACGTGAACCTATGGTCTCCTTTTGTCCATGGAGATAACGTGCCGGTGGCGCCGTTCAATGGCTTGGCCCTGAGCCAGGACCAGACTAATGGGGGCATACAGATGGTCTTCAAAATTGATAGCCGTGTGAAATGGAAAGTTGGGTCGTTAGTCACTGGCCGATACCACCTCCACGTCAGCTGTCCGGCGTATATACCGCTCGGAAACAACAAGAACACCGGAATGTGGATCGGAAATACAGTGAAGTATCAACTTTCACAGAGTTGTAGTGTGAGTGTATGATATGAAGATGAATTTTACATTTTGCAGATAAAAACTGCGAACAGGTTAATGTTATCCAAAAGCAAAATGACAATTCTGTAATAATTGTTTGATGATTATATTTAAATGTATGAGATTTCGTTTTATGATTGTTTTGTTTCATTACAAAATGTGATGTCTTCGCATAATAAAATTAGACTGAATTGCTATGAACAAAATTAGAGAAGAAAGAATAATTAAAATATTTTCGATTCTAATATTTAGTAATGCATAATAAATGTCTATATGGCTCAACTGTTTAACGTCTTCTCTTGAAAGGCTTGTCAATTTTACTTTTTTTTTTTTTTTTTTTTTTCTAAAAAGCTTTAAAGTCGATAAAAGATACTTTATTGTAAAGCACGTAATCGTAATTTTCAATAATGATGCTACTTGGCCAGGGTTAAATCCCTAGCCAAAAACAGGGGTGCTAAGTGGAGGGGGGGCTGAAGGTGGCCACCACCGACAGGCCCACCCCCTCCAATAGGGGGAGCCACTTGACGCCCTTATTTTGGTTAGGGATTTAATCCTGGCCAAGTGCATTTTCCTAATTTTGAAACATGAAAGAAAGTGCGTGTGATAGTTTATTATTTCATATAGTTTGTCAATTATTGGTTGTTGTTAAAGACAAAATTTAAGTCCACTTGAAGAACAGAAAGGGATTGGATACCTAATACAAGAGAAAAATATGTAGTTTTACAGCTAAGCTTACACAATATTTTTCGCGAGGATGGCCCAACGAGGTGGGTGTGATGGAACGTCCACCAAATTTACTTATAATTAATTTCATAGTTGATCAAATTTCGCTTTACGAATTTCACAAGGTTTTGACGAGCGTAGCTTTAAAGCGTCAAATACTAACGTGACTATTAGAAAAGACGTCAAGAATCAAGATTAATCAGTTTCAATAATATTCATTTAATAATAGAAATTAAATCGGCGAAGGATTATTCGATTGTCGACGTTCGAAAACAATTATATATGTTTGATGTAATAATTGCGTTATAGAAAAGGACAAAGAAACGTCCGCCTTTCATGACCTTATCTTCTTCCCTAGTGAAATACCGTCCACTTATTAAAACATTCTTTAACCCCAATCCCGGTCATTTCAGCCATTCCTATCTATAAAAGTATCTCTTGCTCTTGACGGGTCACGGGGTGAAGGAACGGGAGCCGCCGGCCCCACAATGTTTTTAACTTTTTTTTTAAAATGTATATAGATTTTTTTTTTTAAATACACAGGGGCGGACCGAGACAAATTTTTTGTGAGGTCAAAAATGAGATTTCAAAAATGTTTAGGTTAAAAAAAAAAGTGGAGGCATCTGACCCCACATGACCCCATGTGGTCCGCCCCTGTAAATACATACATATTTTGCGTTTCAAACATTTTCCATCACCTTAGGTAAAAGTAATGGCTTCATCAATGTCTAGGTGGGTAGTTCGTTGAATGTTTGGGTTTCATTATAAGTTACTCATACGGTATAAAATCAAAGTCAAACGCTGGTTATAATCATAAATTTGCGATTATTATTCATATATTTTTTGAACACGATAGTCATTCCTTTATATTATGAAGGGATTATAATGAAACTCAAAACTTAAATCAATCTCAGACCTGTGGCGGGCCGTGCTGACTTACTTCGATCAAATAAAAATTTCGAACTTGGATAACTAAAAGTAATATTTTCTTTGTTCCATAAGGATAGAATTGCTTCTTTTTTTTTTTTTTTTTGTCTATCCTAAATTATAAGTTACTTTTCTTGTTGAGAGTATAGTTGGTTTTTTTTTTTTTTTTAAATATAGCCTATTTAATGTACTTTGTTATCAATAATATGAATTATTTCTATTTAAATCATTATTTAATGTAGGAGCTTATGGTAAAAAAAAAAAAAAAAAAAAAAGGTAAGAAAAATATATGCCTCAAAATATATTAATTATATTTTTTTAATTTGTGTGAAAATAGAAACAATTTTATCTTTATGGGATGGATGGGGTAGTAGGATGAATTATATATTAGCATAAACGTTGCTCTTGTGATTAGAGATATAAAGATAGATCAATCACATATGTAGGTCGTGTTGGACATAACTATTTGGCCCATAAGCCATGTGGACCGGCCGATGTAGACATTTTTTATGGAAAAAATACACATCTATATTTAAAGATACAATCTCAATTTTGACAAACTTGAAATGAATTAAGTTTTTTATTTAATATATATTAAGGTAACAATATTATATAGTTTAAGGTCATGATTATGTAATAATCACAATCACAAAACATCACATTCACAAATCACAAATTTGACAGGTCATAACTTATTTATTGATCATAATTTATCAAATTAATTAATCACAATTTATTTCTCGACCACCAAACAATTTATAGATCACAACTTATTTTACAATCTCAATTTATAAAATTAATTAGTTGCTAGTTATTTCTCAGTTATAATTTATCAAATTAATTGGTCACAACTTATTTTAGGATCACAAATTATCAAGCTAATTGGTCATGACTTATTTATCAATCATGAAGACATAGATTATGTCACATATTATTTAGTTGTTACAATTTATTCGTTTTATTGATCACAACCATCTGACCCATGCCGTCCCACCACTGGTACCACCAAAAATTTTAACGTCACCCCATCACCACCAACCCCTCCAAAATGCACCACAAACATCACCATCAAAACCCTTCACCACACCACTACCACGTTGATCTGTACCTCCACCACCACCAACGAAATTCAACATCATCAGATTTAAACGACAAACACCACCATACAACGAATAACAACAAACATCACCAAATTTGAACCATCAAAATATCTAATCCACCACCTCCAACGAAAAATACCATCAACAATATCTAGGGGATGTTTGATGGATATTATTGAGGAAATAATGTATTTTAAATAGTGATATGATGGAAAATATGTGGTTAAAAAGTAAGAAAAAGTTCTTGACGTGATGAAAAATATTATTTTATTAAAAATGTGTGGTAAGTGGTCTAATCCACAAAAATTAACAAACTGCAAATTTAAACTAGAAACTAACAAATTTGCATTGGGATTTGAACCAAACCCTTTCTGGTCAGATTTTTGTGATGAGATCATCGCCAATGAACTCAGAAGTCACTCCCGGGTGGAGTCTTCGGCCTACAAATTGGCCAAAGATTCTGTACTTGTAGAGAGAGAACTTGTTTTTATAGAGAGAACATAATCTTTCAATTGTGAAATTTGCAATTAAAATAATGCTATCTAACATCAGTTTATGGTTTATGTGTAAATACGTGATATGTCATAATAAATAGGGTATAAATTCTTATATTTGATTAAACTTATAATTTAATGACACAAATGATACTAGCTAAATTGGTGTTAAACACCATTCAGAGAGAGAGAGAGAGAGAGAGAGAGGGGTTGGTTGGTTGCGGGGAAGGGGGGTAATTATCCTTATCAATCATGCTACATGCACAATGATAATTGATAATGTTTGTTGGCAATCATGATTTGTCATCATCACATTCATTTATTTCAAAAAAATTCAAAAACTATTTTTTAAATCAACTGTCCAGATTTTGCCACAATTGATGTGGACTTAGTGATTCAATTGTGAAAAGAATGTGCTATAAGTCCAGTAAAAATTCACAGATTTTTGCACAGGAAATAGCTGATTGGCTGCTGCCAAATCAGTTTCTGGTAGCCGTAAACCGCAAATTATAGGAAGACGGTTGTCTCATTTGTAAAAACTTATGAAATTTTCATGTACTTGCAGATTTCTTTTGTGAAAAATGTTTAGTCTGATTTGACTCTCAATTTTTTAAAAAATATTTGTTTATTAAACTCATTTTTAATCATTTTTTTTATGATATTCACAATTTTTCAATCACATGCTTCATCAATTTTTATCAAAATTTACAAAAAAATCTAATTTTATGTACATCAAACATGGTTGTAACTTGTAATTAATAATTTAATAGCACAATAAGCAATATACTTAGAGGGTGTTTGATGTAGATTAAAATCAGATTTTAAGTGGATTGTGATAGAAATTTTTGAAATGTGTGATTGAAAAGATGTGATTGATATTAATTGTTTAACTTTAATTTAGATTAAAATCTGGCACAAACAGACCATTAATTAAAACACGGTGACATTAAATAACTAATATCAAATTCATCTAAAAATTCATTAAACCTTTTAACCTATAATTTCATTGTGTTAGAATTTCCATTTTTAAATATTTAGAGATAGAGATTGATTAAAAAAAAAAAAAAATCATGCTTAAAAAAAATGTTAGCCGATTTCCAATTTTTCGACGGAAAATACAAAGCAACCGCGCACATGCAACCTTAATAAGCCACACACGCCGCCGGTGCCGGTGGCCGGCTACAACACCGCGGTGTTTACCAATTCTCACATCCCTCCACCACAAAAAAAATATATATATACACGCATACATAAACACACTACACACATAGAGATATAAAGATATAGACACTGACACACTAAATCTTTGAACTACATTTTTCTCTTTCGGCCATGGGAGACCATAGAAAATCCCACCTCAATGGAGCCTATTACGTCCCTTCAGCTCCGCCACTGCCCAAGACGAACCACAACCCCGTTCGCCACCCTGGCGTTGGAGGCTGCAACCCCTTAAGTTGCTGCCAAATAATCTTCACCATTTTTTTCATTTTGGGTCTTATGATCTTCATTTGTTGGCTGATTTTTCGCCCCAATACCGTCAAATTCCACGCCACCAACGCCTCCCTCACTGAATTCACTCTCGATAACAACACCCTGCACTACAATTTGGCGCTCAATTTGACAATCCGAAACCCTAACAAGCACATTAGCATTTTTTATGATCGAATCGAAGCTAGGGCTTTTTATGAAGGAGAAAGATTTGCAAGCGCAGAATTGACTCCATTTTATCAGGGTCATAAGAGTACTGATTCTTTAACCGCTGAATTCAAAGGACAGAATCAGGTTTTACTCGAAAAGGAAGAGATTTCGAACTATAACAAAGAGAAGAATTCTGGAATTTATGAAATTGAAGTGAAGCTTTATCTGCAGATTAGGCTGAAGTTTGAGTTTGTGAAATCGAAACAAATGAAGCCGGAGATTGAGTGTGATTTGGAGATTCCTTTGAATAATGGCACATCATCTGGAAATTATGAATCAAAGAGGTGCGAAATTGATTGGTGATTTCTATGCGGATTTCTCACAATTCTTGCTGGAGATAGCAGATTTGGACTCGTAGTCATCAAGGTCGAGGATAGACACAAGACTTTAATCTAATTGAGTCGCTTTGCAGACCATATGACTAGGATTGATTGTTCGCTTGAAAATTGAAAAGCTTCTTCAATAATAAAGTAGTATTTTAACACCGTTAGCTTAGGTGAGTGTTTGCTTACCCATGCATGCTATATAAGATATTGATATAAAACGGGTCAATTCCATTCACAATAATTAGACTTTCACTCTAGTGAGCCAAATCCCTAGTTCAATCAGAAAATTGTACTTCAATTTTTTATTTTTTTTATTTTTTTCTCCAATCAGATAACTGCACTTTAACATGATTTCAATGGGGGTAATCATAATAGCTGGCTACCTACACTTTTAATTTGATTTAAGTTAAGATAATTTTGTCCAATTTCGCTAACAATATAATCGATAAAGTGATAATCAATAAATGAGAGTTATCGCATGCAGCCATTAGTTTCGACATGAAATAAGTACAATTTTATTGAAATAAATGATGGACATCATTTATTGACTATTATGCCATCGATTTTCATCAATTCAAATGACGAAATTAGATAGAGTACCTGACTGAAATCAATTTAAAGTGTATTTATCCGGATAAATAAAGTATAATGACCCCGGTATAAAGAATTCAATAATAATACTATTTTTCGTATGGGTTTTGGAGGAGTTATAAGAATTTTGCGAGTTCATTACCAAAAGATAAAAAAATAAAAAATAAAAATTGAACTACATTATATATTTATTTTTAGTCGATAGATGAAAATTTATGAAATGGGAAATCTTAATTATATTAAGATAATATAAACCTTTATAGAAAGTTATATTCACATTTTTGTTGTAACTTAATTACTATTTATGAACAACCATTATATTTTTTATGTTGTGACTCAATTTCACGTGATTTGAAAGTTTGATTAATGGATGAAGTTTAGATAATTTTGGTTTAAAAATTCGAATTGATAAGGGATCAAATTTTCTCAAGAATTTAGAGTTTGATTGGAAAAATGATTTTGAATGGATAATTAAGTGTTTTGAAAGTATTGGATCAAACACGGAGGAGCGCCTAGGCTCCCACATCACGAGAATGGAGCAGCACATGGGAGGTGGGGTGCTAAGGAGGTGATGGTGGTGTTACAGCGCCCAATACCATTGGCTGGCGGAAGCCAATGCCCCAACGCTATTGAGGGTGGCATGGCGTCGCGGTGCCACTGGTACGGGGAAATCCGTCTCCTTGTTGATTTCCATCGTTTTTTTGTGCTCTACTTTATCCAGAACTCCAAAATTGGACTCTCATATATAATCTACATTGTGTAGGCTCTTCATACACCCAACTAACAACAATAAGATTATTGTTATGTACATTGAAAATTAAATAAAAAAAGAAATTATTTAGATTAAGAGTATCAAATCTTGTAAAACAATTTTAGTTTCTTGATATATTGAAATTCTCCTCCTCTTCCAAATAAATCTTGTATTCTGGTATAACCTATTATTTTTATATTTCTCTTATTTTCTCATCTTTAATATTTGGCCTCTTTCTCAACAAACTGGTATCAAAGCCAATGTTTTTTTTTTTTTTTTGATGTTTATTGAAAGCTCCAAATTGGTTATTAAAGCGAGGTTTGAACAAGATTGATTATTTTAAGGATGACAACTATGAAATTTGAGATTCTATTTTTTTTTATCGCAATAGTGGATTTTCTTTGTGACTGATCAAGATGCGAGCAATTTTTACTTAATTGGACTTTGATGATACTTTGTTGGGGTGGAAAGAATGCCATCAATAATAACTGCGGAGGATAAATAATGCAAGGATCAGAAAGTCATATCACAAATACATTTTCATCTTTCTAATCAGATTCTTCAAACGTGGTAAAAGAAAATGTGTCACTGAGTTATGATTGAAATTGGAGCAGCTTTGTATAATAAAGAGTTTGATCAGTAAGTTACACTTGAAGTAGCTCGTGTATTCTCATCTAGTTATGTCAACGAGTCGAGCGGAGCCGAGCTTGAGCCGAAAAAAAAGCTCGGGCTCGGCTCGAGCTTTTTTTGGCCCGAGCTGAGCCCGGTCAAAAAAATAAAGCTTGGCCCGAGCTTCGGTCCAAGCCGAGCCCGAGCCAGCTCGATTTTTTTGTTTTTTTTTAATGTCAAATATACATTTTTTACTTAAAAAAATTTAAAATTTGTTCAGTTTATACGTACTATAAATTAAAGAAAAAAACTCGGGCTCGGCTCGAACTTTTTTGTGCCGAGCTTTTTTGGGCCCGAATCGAGTCGAGCCGAGCCGAGCAAAGCCCGGCCAAAAAAATGAGGCTCGGCCCGAGCCTCGGCTCATTGTAACCAGCTCGAGCCGGGCCGGGCCCGACTCGAGCTTTTTCCGAGCCGAGCCGAGCCTGAGCCGTCGGAGCCGACGAGCTTTTTTGCCATCTCTATTCTCATCGCTTGATAGAAAGTAGATCTTTGGAAGATCATTTATCATTGTTCAAGAAAATCGTCGATAACTTGAGACCATGGTGGTCAAGTACGATAAAGAGGATTTATGATTGATATTATTATATTCGTTGCAGCCTTCATATGTGACTTTTAGAAATGTTATTCTCTATAGTCGGGATACTCTCACTATTAACGAGGTATATAATGTACTTTATTATAAGAAGAAGATAAAACATTTGATCGTCGAATCTGATGCCAAAGCAGAGGGTCTTGTTATTCGTGAGGAAGATAGGTAGCCATAGGAGTAGGGTTAAAGTTAGCAACGGTGATAAAATATGTTGGTATTGCAACAATAAGGAGAACATAAAGAATGATTACTACGAGTGGCGGAATTTTTGACACATATGAAGGTGTCAATTAAGGTGTACACTTTGTGTACAAATAGTTTAATCATTTTTATTTATATGCCATGATTGCAATCATCTTACTGATTCTTAGTATCATGTGCAGATTATAAGGTAAAAATTATGCTTTACAATTTGATGCAAAATCTTGGGATTCACTCATTGATTTAGTAGAAGTCATATTATGGTAATATGCATGGTTGCTTTTAATAATAAATGAATAATATTATTGGACATTGAAAACCGGTTAAGGTAATATTGTGCCTCTTTTACCACTTTTCATGTATGAACAATAGATCTTCCTTTTCTTTTCTATATACTAGTCGAGCCACGTGCAATGCACGTGTTTTAGTTTAATTGAGTAAGTAATAACGTGGAATGATGGTTAGAAATCCAAATTTTAATAGATTTAGTTCTCTAGTATATAGTATTCGTACAAAATTAGACAAAATGAAGATAATAATTAAACATGAAATACATCAACAATATATCAAACAAGTTCATCTTATAAAACATGTGATTGAAGTACAAATCACGGTGCAGAGAATATAAACTTGCACTTAATAAAATGATTATCAATACAAAGAAGTGCTTGAAAGAGTAAAGCTTTACAATATTTTCATATCTATTGTATTTTTCAAGTATTGGAAGGAATCAAATTAAAGGAAATTTACACTTAACCTAAGCAATGCAAAACATGATGATTCCGACTGTATTTTCAGTATTACGACATCAGAAAAGTGGAGTTTCACAGTATCATTGTTGTAGATATGAAGCAGCTGCCAACGGTTGGAGGGCTTTGAGTAGATTGAGGACACCACCATGTATAACTCCATATTCTTTGGCCTGTTTAGTACTCATGAATAAATCATGGTTTGTATCTTGGTTAATCTTCTCGACTTTGACCAGTGTGGTAGGCTAAGTAACTATTCAGATTTGCTTTGTGATACAGCATTTGATTAGCCTGAGTAACATCATGATAATTACCAGTAAGGATGATGAGTGGTAGTAAATTGTTAAAAATTATTTTATAGCATCATCATAACTTTTAACTATTAGCTAACACCATCTCTATTTTTTGCTCCTTCAAATTAAGAATTATGGATAGGCAACAATTGGCAAAGTCAATGTTTCAAATTATACAAAGTGAGCTATAAACAAGGAGATGTATTTAAGTGGGCAAAGTTAATGGAAGTAAATAAAAGGAATGAGAATTCAGCATCTGAATCATTTCCTCATATTGATACCTTTCTATATATAGCTTAAAGGAAAATGAAACTATAAGGGAGGGAAAATACGTCTCATAAAATTCTGATAGGCAAAAGGAAATAAAGCACTTATAGGTGTCTTCATTTTGTACAGAAGATAAAGCTACTGATTTATATTTAAAATCTTGTTGAACGTGGATTAGGATCTAGAAGAAACAGTACCAGTAGATGGTGGTTGTGTCAATATAATTAAATTAAAATGGTCATCTTATTATGTCATTTAACCCCTAGCAGACTCGTATACAACAAATATGAACATGTACTTTTTATACACATTGCACTCACGTCATCATCCAATGTCTCCTAGAATTAAATTTGAAGTTTGTACCAATGGAAATCCATGTGCATGAAGTCATTAGAAAAAGAAAAAAAATAGGACTCGTCAACTCGAGTTTAATTAGACAGTGTATCAAAGTTTAGCCAATTACCGTTGCTCGATATAATTAAGATAAGACCTCATGTGACACTTAACTTGCATTAACCAGTGAATATCACAGAACACTTACAATTACTTCCTTCTCCATTGGTGCTAGTTCTCCCAGATGAACCTTGCAATAGTTCGTCCTTCACCCAAAACTGCGCTATCTAGAAGAAAAAATCTAGCCCTTGCACCATTGAGTAGGTGTTGAAGATGCCCCTGTCATGGAATCAAGATTAACATTTAAACAATAAATACAACATACATATATCCGCTTTAACATCATTATGTACTTGAAAATAGAGGCCCAAATAGAATAACATCAACAAATGCAACTATCAATTAACTCTCAAGAAATCAAAATTTGTTACTAATCTCCTATAGTTCCAGGCATGGAAATACTGGGAGTCCGACTTCTGAGGTATAATTAAGATAAGACCTCATGTGACACTTAACTTGCATTAACCAGTGAATATCACAGAACACTTACAATTACTTCCTTCTCCCTTGGTGCTAGTTCTCCCAGATGAACCTTGCAATAATTCGTCCTTCACCCAAAACTGCACCATCTAGAAGAAAAAATCTAGCCCTTGCACCATTGAGTAGGTGTTGAAGATGCCCCTGTCATGGAATCAAGATTAACATTTAAACAATAAATACAACATACATATATCCGCTTTAACATCATTATGTACTTGAAAATAGAGGCCCAAATAGAATAACATCAACAAATGCAACTATTAATTAACTCCCAAGAAATCAAAATTTGTTACTAATTTCCTATAGTTCCAGGCATGGAAATACTGGGAGTCCAACTTCTGAAACTTGCCTAGAAGAATAAATAATAAATCTTGGTTTCTCTCTTTTAAGGTAAACAAAGGTAGATAGATTATGGATAATTATATTAGGTCCCAATAAAAACGGAGCCAAAGACCTGAAAATAACTAAACTATTTTGCAATTTAATCAACATAAATAATTCATTCAATAGCATAATTCCTAACATGGAAACTATAAATAACCAGCAAATTAATTTCTGAATTTACATATAAATTATAAAAAAACTATAAATTTTTTAAAGAATCTAATCAAATCATCAAAAAAACTATTCATATTATAGTGAGTAATTAAAATGTGAAAAAAAAAAAAAAATCATCTCCAAATTTTTCGGAGACATGATGTCCGGACACGACGCGGACACCATGTTCATGTCCGCATCGTGTCCGGACACGAACACACGGTGTCCGAGCACCGTCCGAATTGTGTCCGGACACGACGCGGACACGGACATGGTGTCCGGGTCGTGTCCGGACACCATGTCTCCAAATTTTACGGAGACGGACACCATGTCTCCGAAAAATACGGAGTTTTTTTTTTTTCCTTCTTCCTTTCAAGAGCATAATAATTCCTTCAATAACATAATTCCTAACATGGAAACTATAAATAACCAGCATATTAATTTCTGAATGTACATAGAAATCATCAAAATACTATAAATTTTTTTACAGAATCTAATCAAATCATCAAAAAAACTCTTCTTAGAATAGGCCCACATTTTAGAAAGCGAAGAAATTCAAGATTCAAATTAATCTACAAGACCCGTCACAAATAAAATTCAAAATTGTAAGGAAGATTGCGAAATAGATACTCACATTTGATGGGTTAGACGGTAATTTATTTTTATCTTCCAATAAATGAGAATTACGTGATTTTATTTGTCCGTGAACAAGTTTAAAATAGACTAATTATGATTGTATGGAATTCGATAGGTTGAATTTATTGATTGTCTCTCAAATAGTTAAGAGTGACATGATTATATTTGCTTTTGTGAACAAGTTTAAAATCGACTAATTATGATTGTATTATGGGATTTGATAGGTTAAATTTATTGATTGTTTCTCATAATTAGTTAGATCTAATTGATTAATTTGATTGGTTGTATTATAAGACTATAATTCCAAATTTATTAGGCTCTATTGATAGTAATGGGAAAATTTTCTCTAAAATTGGAGTTTTGTACTCTCTACATATTTGAGTAGATTATGGGCTCTAAAATTGGTACTTTACCCTTGAAGATGTCGCACAAAATTTTATTTTGTGCACATTACAATGAATACGTTGATTGCTACAAAAATATTTACTATTTTTCCTTCATTATAATTTTTCACAGAATTTTTCCTAGTACAATTTTCACTAGACATTTTTTTTTTTTTTTTTTTGGGATAATGAATGTTCATAATTTATAAGACATGCATTTAGCATCAACATAACTTTATGATTTTACTCTCGTATGTTACAAATTGTATAAGATACTATTGAAGAGAGTAATAACAAGATCTATTTTTCATCGGATCATAATGTTGATTAAAGTCAAATAGTGAAAGATAAATATTTAGTATGAAGATGGTATTGTTTGGAGGTTATGACAAGACAACAACATTTAAGACCTTAATTTTTTTCATACAAGTTTTAAAAAAGGTGGTGGTAGTTAGAGACAATTGCGCACAAGATCTGACGATGATTTTTATATATTGAAATCAAAGGAAGTAGTTGTACTCTTTTTTCATCCGCTCAAATTTTGTTTCATTGAATTTTCTGACAATGTTTTAACGAGACAACATTTGATTAATCCAAATTTGTAGTACTCTTTTTCCCTTCGTTTGGTGTTTTTCCTTTGAAATTTTACCAAACAATATTTTAACAAGAAAGTTGTTATATAAATAATATTCAAGGAAATATTGTAAAATTATTACTATTTGTGAATGATCATTGTACCTTGCACTATTAATTGTAACATGTAGATATTAAGCCGTAGTTCTCAATAAAATATTTTTTATTCTCTCTCTCTACTTAATAACAATTTTCACATTTATCTTCGTCAAATTTTCTTTCCATCAGCTTAGAACTATGGGTCTGTTTGATAGAAAGATGGAAAATGAGTGGAAAAAAAAATGTTTTACAGGGAAAATATTTTTCTAGAAATTGTTTTGCTGGGAATTGTAATTAATTGTGTTTGATTGGTATAATTTTTCATGGAAAATATTGAGAGTTTGGTGTTCGTTTGACTTCATTTTTTATGAAATTGTCCATTAAAGTGATAATGTTTTTTACCATTGGATCTAAAATTTGTTCCAATTGCCAAAAAAAAAAAAAAAAATAATCATATTGAATATCATTCGTTTGGCTTTGTTTTACATGAAAATTGTCAATAAAAGTGAATTTTTTTTTACTATTGTACCTAGAATTTTTTTCAATTGCAAAAAAAAAAAAAAAAAAAATTGAAAAGTTGGAAAATATTTTCTCACCAAAACATCAAGAATTTATTTTCCTCAAAAAGGTGGAAAATTTAGAAAGTTGGAAAATATTTTTCCGGGAAAATTTCGCCAATCAAACACTACAAAAGTTGGAAAAGGGAAAAGATTTTCCTACTTCCCTAGAAAACTTTGCCAATCAAAAGGGGCCTACATTTCAAGGAGACTAGAAAATTAAAAATATATGTTTATTTCGTGTAGACCGGACCTTCTGCCTGAAATCTTGTGAACTACTAATGGGCTGAATACTGAACAAGATTATGATTTAATTTGACACAAATCTATAATATATTAAAATTGAAAATATAATCGTTATTGGGTCTCACTCATCTAATAAAAGTCAACAATAACGACTAATTTTTCAATTTTAATCCGATTTTAATCTCTACCAAACACACTCTAAATATCACATCAAGTGAGAATCATTTTTTGGATGATTTTAACCCTACTATAATTTAATTATTTCAATAATACATTACTTTTCGTTTTTCAATATACAATAAATGCTACAAAATCTTTATCATGTATAAATTTCTTGTCATTAATTATCAATTAATTAACATTCAAATTAATTTAGATTCAATGAATCTTGATCTACATGAATATAGATTATTATAGATGAATTTATTCATATTCATGTATCTAGAAGTTTTAATGGATGTTTACATTCATGTTTTAGATTAATTCTTATGTACCAAATATAGTATAAGAAGGTTGTTCATGGGTAGTTTTTCATCGTCACGAAAAATTTGAATCATAGAAATTGGGTTTTGAGAGTACAATTTTCTTCTCTTAAATTTTTATCATAAATTTTATTTTCATTAGATCGTTTGATGCTCATCAAATCCTTATTTCAAAATAACATGAAATGCACGTTCAACTTGACTAATAATAGTAAATGTAGCCACAAATTCTTTGTAGCAATTTTTTCACTTCCTATTCAACGGAAAGTGGGCTTCCCTATCCACTCGAAGTTGCCTCGTAATTTCTCTCCTCTCTTTCCTTCCTTTTGCATACTTCTAAACTTTGTCCGTCTCCTTCGAAAATAGTGGCCAGAATAGTATGAACCCTCCATCGCTCTAGAGAGAAAGATTGTTACTGTGCACGTAATAACTTTTGACAGAAAATTTCCGAAAATAAATAAATTTATCCTATTTTTATCAATTTAAATTCTACACGAAGTTGTTCAAAATTAGTTTATATTAATTAAGCCATATAAACAAAAAGGGAAAGTAATTAAAAGGGACAAAATTAGCGAGTAATTATAAACTAACACCAGGCTGTTCAGTTAAGACAACCTTTGTATCGGGATATCACCGGCCGGCGATGATCAGCTTACACCTTTAACTCAAACCCAACGCCGTTTTGTATTTCATGCGGGTGAATCGATCTCGTGCACCGGAGAACACGACGGAGTGAAATACATAGGCGAAGCGCAGGGTGTTGAAAACGGCGTTCCTTGACATCCACCGTGATCATCAATCTCTACCTTAACCTCCGGCGACTCTTCAGCCGCCGTAAAACACTCCTGCAAGCTCACCTTTTCTTTGTTATTATCATTCTCAGCGACTGCTTCCAATTCTTCTCTCTCCTCTTCTTTGATGGTGAACAAGAATCTTGGCGGCCCATGCATTTCTTGAAGCTTCATGATGTCGATATCGATTTCTTCCATCTCCGATTCCCCGTTCGAATTGAGATTGTTATGATCATTAGTCGGAGTTATGGAGTTGGGTTCCACACGAGAGTGGGAGTGAGATCTTATGCAGAAGAAATAAAGCAACTCCTTGGAGGAGGCTATGGGCAGAAATGAAGACTCGGATGAAGAATGATGGGATAGCTGATCTCCAGCGCCTTCCACGGCAGTGCTGGCTTGTGGGTTTTGTCTGCGGAAGACACGGCGGCGCCACAGAACGTACAAGAGTTCAGCTAAAAATGTCACGAGTGAAATTAAGAAGATTATACATAGTACTCTGCTTAGCTTGCTTAGTCCGCCGTTCATTCTGCTCTGATCTCTATAGAAATTAATTACTGTAAAGGATCAATTACAGCAAACCTAGAACAAGAAGGAATAGTATTACTACAACTCAGAATTTGGCAGAAATGAAATAACAGAAAGTGGAAGACCTGGTGACATGCTTTGATGAGGGACAAATTTCTTGGAAATGGAGTAGAGAAATTAATGACTAGAAGGAAACTGAGTGTGATGTACATGGAGTTTTTTGGGGGGAAATTTCTCCACAGATAAGTATCTTTGTTCACTACACTATATTTCCTTTCAAGGGCGCCCGGGTCAAACCCGGGCACCGCCCTATTGGCTGGGTGGCGCTCGGGTTTGACCCTGGCACCCCCTTTCTGGCAAGGGGGATTAACCCTCCTTTCAATTTATCCAACTTGTTATCTACGTTTGTCTAAAACCGTGTTCTAAACGATGTTGGTAGCTTAAGGCGCACCTAGGCGAAAAAAAAAGAAAAAAACACGTTTGGGAGGTAGTGTTTTCTTATTTTTATGTTCAAATTTCAAACGTACAAAAAACCCTAATTAAAACTTTAGAAAAAATAAGCCTATGAGAAACTCCACATAGCCAGCCCTGCTCACTACCAGTTCCAACTTCCAAGCTCCCATCTCATTTATGTCCCTGTTTGAGCTATGTTATTTTTCTCATTCTCATTTTTTTTACTCATTTTCAACCACACATTTTTCAGTAATATAATATTTTTCTTCATTTTCAATCACATATTTCCTATCACATCAACAGTAAAAATGCATTCTTACTCCCAAAATGTGCACCAAACATCTCTGTTTGTCTCAAATCAGAACTATATAATAATTAAAATAATATTAAGGAGCTGTCCGAGAGGGATTTTGTGAAGATTTTATTTCAATTTTTGTCCGTTGACAAGATAGACGAGTCCCAAAAATGCAGTAATTGTTTGCTCAACTTTTGTCCAATTACTAGAAATGCCTCTTTCTAAATAATAATGAATTAAATGTTAAAAGGGTAGATTGATAATTTTAGTTAATTCAGTTAATATTTGCGGCTTCCTACACAGACTAAACACTATATAACGGTCTCAAATTCGCTTAAAATTGGATACAAAATTGCTCCCAAACTAAAACACCTCTTTATTATGCCAATATTTTGTCTATGCTTGTAAGATTTAAGGTTTAAAACCTTATCTATAACCATTACCAAATTTGAAACATTACAAAAATTGTTGAAATTCCAAGCCTAGACGACATGATCTGTAATCAAACGTATTTTGACAGCAATTTTTTTGTATTTATATAATTATTGGACTTACTATGTTAGTCTATAAATTTTAAATATATATAGTCATCGAATTGAAACAAACATGCAAGTTGAATGACGTAAGATGAAATTTTCAATTTTTTTAATGTTTTTTGTTTTATAATTTTTAGCATGTTTCGTACATTATAGTTACACCATAATCATAAGGTTCATAATTTGCACATAATAAATAACAAGATTTTAATTTCTGTCAAACATTGTCCAATCGACACGTACCATGCATGTAGATGTAGTTGAGAGTGGATGAGAATTAATGACTCTTTAAATTATAAAACTTGAGGCTTTTTCTTCCGTAGAAAAAGACATAAAAGGACACTTTGGTCGTTGTTTAATGGCAAGTTGCATGTGAAACTTGGTTTTTGTTGGTAGTCCATTTTTATAGTAGCTGTCCAATTTATAAGGAAAATGACATTCTCACATTTAATCCATGTGAAAAGTGGCACGTCGACCTAGCAGTAAGTAAATGAATTCATATTCGATGAACAGTGTAAGATTTTGCTCCTATAAAGTGGATGGGTATTGAATTGTTCTTAGCTTGGCACGATTGCTTCCCTCTCTATTGTATATGGGTACACAAAGTTCTACTCGATGGAATGTTACTCGTGAAGTTCATCCATTCGTAATTCTAGACGGAAAACTGTAACATAAATAAAACCAGTTATAAGGAGAAACAGATTAATTCTTAACAGTCGATTTGGTCCAAGAAAAGAAAGGCTACTGATACACAGTTAGGAACGTCCTGTCAATCTCCAAGAAACATCCGTTTTTTGGCTGTGTTCATGTATGGCCTGATGACCCATTCATTTTGAGCTTCATCTTGATCCATTGTTCCTAGTTTGAGCTGTAAACCAAACAAAAACAGAAATTGATCAGGTTCTGCTCTTTAGAGGAGTAAGTCTTCAATAGATGGCATAAAATCAAATATCAACCAACATATACATTTGAAAGGAACCAAGCACTTCTGCCTGAGTACACGATGAAGTTGTCACAGCTCAATTAAATTGATTAGCATCAGGTCACAGAAGAATAAGCCTCGAGACACGCAAACAAAAAGAAGCGATAAAGAAATGAGAACCTTCTACATTCAAGCACCAATCCCTTGAGCGTTTGGTGAAGTGGAAAACGAATAATAGAACCATGCCAGCTAACGGCTAACCCAGTATCGAACATAGGACGAATAATATGTTTGCAGATTGAAAATGTCATAATATTGAGGGACAAGCAAGAACAAAGGTCTCATTGGTATTTCAAACAAATATTGGTCAGGACTTCAACCAAATGACTATACTTCCGGAGGAAGTGATGTGCATTATACCTAAAGAAACCTCACTCCACAGAAAAAGGGCAAAACTACTAACCGTTCCATATTTCATATGTAGATGTTAATTCTTGATTATCACAATCAAGAAAAAGTCTCTCTAGGAATTCCTGCCAATTTCCTTCTAAAAATCCTTCACTATTACCGGTACGCACCACTCCACAATCTGTACCTCCCCAACTTCGTCATGAGCTCAACCACCTCCTACTCCAATCCAAGATTCATCACAAGCTTCACAACTCCCTCAAAAAAGTCCAACCTCCAATATTGCCAAAACATTGGACCCCATACAACTCCCCTCACCTATTTATCCTTGATTTCTCCACTTGAATCATCACCAACTCCATGGCAGATTCTCTAGCCAGTAATGAAAAGATATTAGAGTTAAACTATCTCCCTACACTAATTTTCCAGAGCACCTCTTCAGTTTCTGCCCACATTACCTCTGTTGTCATTGATCATCTGTTCTCTTATATCAGATATTACAAGTATTCCTCTCCATCTCATAGGAACCCAAACCTCAATTACACACAATATACTCTCCACCAAAGCACTCTCTCACTTTATGGTAGAATCACTCTTTTCTATCAAGAGCTTCCTACACACAAAGGAGACTGTTCTAACTCTTGTTTCACCAATAATGAAGAGTAAACACCTTGATTCATAATGTGGTAGAAATGGTTAATCATTGGACAAGTAGAATAATTAAAATTAATATGACAGTATGCCAAATACTTAGGCAATTAAGATAATTAAAAAAAAAAGGAAGAACTCAACCTGAAGTGGCTTAGTTTCAGAATTATTGGAAGAGTGATTGACATATGAGTTGAATATCCTTTGTGTGGAACTTCGACAATTGAATTTCTTCTAAATTAATCCACTCTCGTTCTTAATTGCTCAAGTGTTAGGAATGCTCATCATTGCCTAAGTCTTTGGCAAACCCATCATACTCATACCCCCTAAATATGGGTGCTTGATCTTCATCGTTTGTACAACAAAAATAGCTAGAATAGAGAGCCTCCCTTGAGTATAGTAAACTCTAAATAGAAAAGTACTTCTCTAAAATAATTTGAGCGTGTGCTCACTTGGGAGAACCTGGGTATAATTGGAACTTGTGTAATTTAGAAGATTGAGAGGAATTTTCAATTGTAATATCGTCAACTTGATAGTGGGATTATCTGATCTCCTTTAATGAACATGGGCAAAATGTCAAACCACATAAAATTCTCGTCTCTTCCTTGTTCCTATGTTAAACTATATCCCTCATTTTTCTTCACAAGTGTTGTCCTTGTCTTCATAATGGCCACTTCTCACAGCACTCGGTGTTAGAGCCGAATGGTTGGTGTTAATAGAGTTTCTTACGCAAAATGATGAGAACAAGGTATGGAGAAGCTTTTTGATGATAAAAAAAAAATTGATATATGCCAGGGTAATATTAACGATGTATTAGGGCACCAAAGGCCTCTAAAGCTCCATTAGGAAAGAGGCTCGATGGCATGGCACATGCCAAAAGGAAACAATTAAAAACAATATTGTCAGCACCAATTAGTTGAGTTTAGCTCCAAAAATTGTAGTACTTTTTATTAAAAAACTACTCGCTAGAAATTATTGGAGAAGTGTTCAAATCCTTCATGAAATATATGTGAAAAAGGTTATACGAGAAGAACATTGTTGAAGCTTAAGATGTTCAAAGAGACATCAACAAATTCAAGGGGCATCACTCAACTACAAAAAGTGGAAGTCAAGACTGATGACAAATAGCAGGCTGTCATTATGTAGGCATCCTAGCCAAAATAATGGGAGACTCGAGCTACAATATTCATCAAGAAGAGTTCATTGACTACACTTGAAGATTCGACTGCATTACTAGTACAAAATATCAAACCATACATACTTTCAAGCAGAGAGTTCAATGGTGAAATCAGATTCAAGGTTACAATCTCTAATCATGTCGTAGCAGAAGAAAATTTTGTGGAAGGTTTGATAAAAATAATAATAGTTCCAACTCGCGTTCCAAAAATAATGTGGAGTACTACGAACAACGTTTAAAAAAGCTTAATCAGTTAAGAGAGAAATTACGCCTTTGAGGCGAGGCATAAGCCTCAACATATAGTAATACATAGTTCAAAAGAATATAAAAGTACAAAAATATGCTTATAATAAATCATAAACCATCTTAAGAAATCCATAATAAAACAATTTACCAAAATTAAAGGGTTAGCTTGCAAACAAACATAAAATATATCAATAAAAGAAGAAAAAACCCAAAAGGTTATGGTCAATACTAATTGTTCGGAAAATGCAAGACAAACGTGCAAACAACTTAGTCATCTTGAGGCTTATGCCTAAACCTTTAGGCATAAGCCTCCCTAAGTCAAGGCGTAAGCCTCACAAATGGCCCTTTAAGAGTGTGATTCAAGGCATTTTACGAAAGCCTCATGCGAGATGGGATTAGAGGCATAAGCCTCAAATAGTTTTTTTAAACAGTGACTATTCTAATAATACCAAGAGAGGAGATGCATCAGAAAATTTTGCAGCAAATTGATGAGAGTACTGGAAGCAAAGAAAAAATCAGATGCCAGAAAAAATAAATATTGTCAACAATGAAGACGAAAGGGGCCAAGCAGAGATTTTAATAAGACTACTAGCAGTAGATCTCTATTCGATTCTGGGACACTAGACTCTCAATGCTCCATACATGTCCTAGCAAAGAATGATTTAACAGATGCAAGGATTGCAGAGCAAATATTGTTCTAACGTGCGATGATGATAATAGCACCATCAGAATAGGTACTGTAAAGATCAGATTGCTGGACAGCATCAGAACGATGGGTAATGTACGCCATACTCATGGGTCATGAGTTGAAAAACTTAGATCACTTTGGAAGGATTCTCAATACTACAGTAAGTAAATGGTCCATAGTGGTGATGAGAGGAGAGAAGTTGGGAAATCTGTATGTGCTACTTGGAGAACTATATTACAGGTGGAGTGTTGGTGTCGCTCAAAACTCGGTTGTGACAAAAGGTAGTTTACAAGAAAAACTAGGTCACCTCAGTGAGCAATGGCTAAACGAGCTCCAGGGAATAATATCTTATAGTGTTGCACACAAGCTAGACTTCTGCTAATTTTGTGGACTGCAGCAAATCAAATTAGGGTAGGTTTTAACACGTAATTTCACAGCAGAGATCAAACACATAAGAGGAAAGAATGGCTTAGCTTATTGAGGCCACCATCATCTATAAGAAATGTAAAATACATTGCAACATAATGTATGTATCAAAACTCATAAGAATTGCAATATATTTATATTGCAATATATTGCATCAAAACTGATAAGTTAAATATATCACAACTAACCAAAAAGTACCTGGTAAAGCCGCATTTCAAATCGAGGACCAATCTCTTTTAGTTCTATTGATTTAGGACCTCCACGCTTCTCATAGATATGATGCCTGCATAATTAAATTGAAAATTAGTAACACGGTGGTAAAAGAATTACTCATGCACCATATATGAGAAGATTCTAGTCGGTGCATACATCAGTAAGCTTGCGTAGTGTAAAAGAAGAATACTTGACCGCATCTCTGTCATGTAATCCTTAAATCAGCGTCATGTTTGCCTTATCTTCCTTGTTTCAATTTTGTTAGTTACCTAATGGGTGTCAATTTCTTTGCCTAATCAAACACGACTGTTTTCTAGAAAATTCTCTTTTATGAAACAAATATCATTTAGATGAAGTACTCCCACTTTGGGACTGGACCTCTCTCTCTTTTTTGTTTTGTTAGGGTTGGAATGATGGAATCCCCAACCTTCAAAATCGAGGATAGGTCCTCAACCTATATAGTGTTGTGACTTCAGATCCTTAATGGACAGAAAGCATCCATTTAATGGCTAAAAAATACCTTTGAATAACATAAAAAAGAAAAAGAAAACCCACCAAAAAATGAATAGGAAAAAGAAAATATAATCTGCTTCTTCTCAATCCCTTCCCCAACCCCAACCCCACCCCCAAGTTACTGTCGACCATAAGATCCACCACCTGACACCAGATGTTGCATTGCTACAGCCATCGCCGATTGCCTCTCCACCATCCTCCATATGTATACCTGAAGACATCCTCCACCAGATCTTTCAACTCCTACTCCATCAAATCGCTAAGCGGCATTCAAGACAGTTTGCATCCTTCATATCTACAAAAAACCTAATTAATCTACTTACACAGAATCTCTTTTCATGTGTAATAGAACATGAAAATTGAATTAAACAGCAACAGACGGCCAAATGTTAAAGAAACATGAGTTCGGAAAATGAGAACCATCAAGAACCATTGCCTGCACCACTTTTGGTGTTATATTCATTTCATTCACCGTTGGCCAGTTTCCAAAACAGCCATTGACCTTGTAACTCCAACCTAATTTGCCTCCGGAGAACAAACCTAAGTCTTTACATGGGAAGAACTTGAATTGGGCTTCTTTAGTCCTGGCAAATTGAATTGGTTGTTAAATTCCATTTAATTATTACTTCAAAATTTTGGCCGAGCAGTGAGCTCAGAAAGCCAAAAAAATGCTCCAGGATCATAAGTAAAATTTTAGAGTTGACAAAATCACAACTTGGACCCGTTGGCGGTGGTTTATTAGAGGCGGTGACGGTGGTTAATGATGATGGTGCAATTGACCCTAATTAGGCTACTTCAATTGTGGTGTTTGTCAGTGGTGGAGGGTCTTGTGGTTGGGGCTGGGTTGGGTGGGTGGCATGGTGGGGAAAGAAGACATTTGTCTTTTTCTTTTTTTCTTTTTTGTAGTTATTTTTTATCCTTTCTTTTTTAAAAAAAAAAAGCTACTTGAAAGGAGGGTAAAATTCTTTTTACCACAATATTTAACTTCATAACAGCCGCATGGATAAAATCCGTCCACCAAAAATCTATATCCACAATATTATAAAGGTTGAGGAACAATGTCCTCAGTTTTAACAGTTGAGGATCCATATCTATGCTCCTTCAAAGGATAGGGATCACAGCCCTAATTTTCCCTTCATTTTTTTTGCCTAGACCAAAAATAATGCCCTCTTTCCTAAATTAGACATTTTATGAAGTATCCTTGGATGATGCGACCACAAAATTCTTGGCCACCAACAATGGGAATAAATATTAGAAGTTATATTAAGGATGTGTTTGAGCCACATTATTTTGGAAGAATGTATTCTAGAATAGTAGATTGATGGATAATGTGTAGATGAAAAAGAAGGAAAATTATTGATGTGATGGAAAATATTATTTTATTGAAAAATGTGTGGTTGAAAATTAGTAGAAAAATGAGAATGAAAATTTTAATGTATACTAAACAGGGGCTAAATATTCACTTTCTCCACTCTCACCTAAAACTTTATGCCAAATGAAGTTCTGCAATTACAGACAAAAACGTGAAAATCACTGATAATATTTCATGTAAAAAACGCTGGAGTGTACAAATTAACACATCCACATAAATTTCAGGCAGTCGTGTACAATGTAGGCTTAATTTCAATGAGATGGAGCTAAATCTCAAGGCTCAAGCTCAATACATTTATCTCTGTGTCAACCAACCAAGGACTCATGACAGTGCCTTTTGCTATCCATTTCTTTTACCCTCCTCGCTCCAAACCAACAACAACAACAAACCAAGCCTTATACCTAATAAACTTGGGATCAGAAACATGAAGCCTTTTTTGGCGCATTCAACTAACTGCTATACCTATCCAAGGGTCTAATGGAATCAAGTCTTTTGCAATTACGTCAACAAGTGTAAATTTTAGTCTACCTCCCTATTCTTAAAAGAAAAATTCAGCAAACCAAAAAATAAAGGAAACAAGAAACAGAAGGAACCCTAAAAGTTCTTCAAGTTTTCAATTTCTTGCTCAATTATTTGGCCAGCGCTATATAACGTCCTACAGTTGGTGAGTTCTCATCTGTTTCTTAGGTTGAGCATTAAGGTAGTCGCCATTTTGATTTCATCTTTCCAAAATCTTGAATGTCTCAAAGAGTATATACCATCTGCCATCTTGTTCTACACTCCTACTTATAATAGTATCCCGCATATCCTTCCATCTTCCAATCATTCTCAGACAGAATTGCACCCAACGACAACCCCATTAAACTATTTAACATCTGAACTGAAACAAACATTGGCTTAACAGAGAAACCAAAAATGCAGCAACAGTTATGCACAAGATACCAACCTGAATGATATATAGTCTGATTGATTAGCGAAAGTGATAATACGTTTGGTATCTGGCTTGGGAACTGGAAATAAATGCTTTAAAATGTTTGCTGTCCTTTGACCAGTCTGCCAAAAATTAACAGTTCTATAAGAAATGTAAACATTAAAGAACTTAGCCGATAATACACCACCAAACCCTCCCATAAAACACATACCCACTCCCAGAATCATGACGCATCCCATGACTACAATACCTAGTCAGGTTCCCATTGCTTACATAATTATTTGGATTTATAATAGGACTCTGAATGTTAGATGCATTCAAAAGTGAATTCAAAGTAGTACCTGTTTAGTGAAGTTGTTAAGAATCAAATGTGGGTAAGCCTCAGGCATTGTTCCAATAGCCTTTTTGTCCTTGATATCGTGTCTTGTAACCTACAAAAGAATGGTGGGTCAACATGTCTTGGACTACAAAATAGTGTTATGAAGCTTATACAGAAAGGCAGAATTACTTACCACATTGAGTAATCCAAAGTAAGCAGTAGGACCAAAAGGAAGATGGCTTATAATCATTCCATCTGGCACACCACGATGTTCATGAACTAAAATAACATCAGTAAAATCATGTGCTTTGCAGGTTTCAATAATTTCCGAAATAACCTGTGAAGAATGGAAAGGATTATCAACTACTTCAAAAGATGTATGGTTTGATGATAACATATAGAAAATTCCCATTTGATCAAATCCAGTTGACTCAGTGTTATCTTATTAAGCCAATACAATACATGTTCACACCTTGGTGAATTCATTAACCCAACAAAATATTGGAGGACAGGAAACAATACAAAGGGCCCGTTCGGTACGGCTTGAAAGCCAATTAAAATTGAAAATATAGCCATTATTGGGTCTCACCCGTCTAATAAAAGTCAACACTAACGGCTAGTTTTTCAATTTTAATCGATTTTAATCTCTACCGAACATGCCCAAAGTATAAACCTAATTAAATTTCGTCATGATGTAGTAATATAAGAAACGACCTCCAGAAAAAATCTGTGAAATGGCACTACATTTTGGCTATTCGCAAAAGAACATCAAGATATTGTAAATAATCACTCCAATATTCAGATTGACATATTTTGTTCTCTCAAGTCCAAAGTACATTCAATGATTGCTAATTGAGAATTGCTATAATTATGATCGTTACCATAGTTATTACAGTGTAAATCATTATTTAACATAACTACCGTCATGTAAGCTAAACTTCCTCTCAGTGTAGGCCTTGTCAACCTGATAGTTCTATAATTCATCTCCACTATGCGCCTAAGTTCAGTACAAGAGTATGGACCATGTCACTTTCACAATTTGAATGGCTTGAAAGTTCTCACAAGTTTTCCCACATTGCAGCCAGCTCTCTGTGCATTCAAAGAGCCAAAAGTTTGTTCCATATGATAAGACATCTAATAGAATTCGTAAAGCATCTCATCCCAAGTCCATATCTCTCATCTCTACACCTCTACACCTCTAAACCTCCAGCTGAACAATTACCTCGTAAACAATTCATTAAAAGCAACCAAAATAGAAAATTATGATAAATAGATGGACCAACCTGAGCACCACGATTCATTCGTTGTGCATTGGGGAAAACAAACTTCAATTCCTAGGAAAGAAAACAAATATATATTAATAAATGATGTGTGCAAAAACATAAAACCGAAAAGAAACAAATCATTAACAAATCCAAGTTCAAATAAACAGAGTAAAAAATTGGGAAAATTTAAAGAATAGCCTAACCTTTACGAACTGTGTAAGAGGAGCGCTGGGATTGCGCGATGTGGTAAGCAAAATCTTAGGATCTCTATCAGCCGCATTTGCATATTCATCATCAATTGTTGAACGAGGAACTACATAAATACAATTGGAATCAGGATATCAGCAAAAATGGAATCAATTTTACCATGAAAATGAGAAGACTGCAAGAATACTATAGCCGAACCAATATAATAGGCAACATGTTTATAGGGAAGTCAAACATTACATGTTCCTCTTGCGTTCAATCGGTCAGTGACATGGCAAGCTTTACAACCAAACAGATATTCTCACAGAACAAGGCTTATACATCTAATTTCAAGCATGATTTCCAAATGAAAAGCTCAGCTCCATCCTGTTGGATTTTCATCTTTCCCTTGACAGAACAAAGCTATATTAAAGAACGATAGGGGATTGGGCCTCTAAAGGCACAGTAAAGAGAGATCATTAGCCCTCTTCATGTGTAGGGTTTGAGAGAGGTGCCACCAACAAAGATCAAGACCATCCTACTGAACCGTCCATCTAGAAAAAGGAATGAAGGCAGGTATCATTACTATGCTAATTACCGTGAGAATGTCCTCATCTACTGCACTCACTCTCAGAAAGTCTGGGATAAGATTGTGGTATTTCCATATTTGAAGCAATGATCTTGTTCTCATAAATGAGTAATCATAATCTGGCTGCAAGAACTTTAATTACCTTGAAACCATCCTACATAACCTCATTGCCCCTGTAACCGAAACAAATGTCTAAGCAGAATTTGTATAATTTTTGCTTGCTAACTCAATCTATTAATAGTATATTATGGTAGGCTAGGCACATAATGAAAATGCTTGAATGTTTGCATGTCAGCAGCATAAAAGCTTTGGGGTGGTGAGTGAAAGTTCTGAAATTCCATTAAATCAATTTGCAAGAAGAAATTAACATTGCTTGCAGAGTTCTACATATAGCATTTCCATTATTTTAATTTATAGCTGATTAATTGGAGATCAATATGTCTAGAACAAAACAGAACCCTTACAAAGCTATAAAAAATAAATAAATAAATAAAAAATCGAACTCTCAATGACAGCTTGCAACACTTTGATGAGAAATGCATTACTTTTAGTTCAGGTGGTCAAAGTTCATAAGTTTCAGTCACCTAGACGCAACGAAAATAGTGATAATGCATCATACACACTCACTACAGTACGAAACCAATTTTATCTTGGGGTTTTTTTTTCATGGCAGGTTACAGTGAAAAGCTTAAAACAAAAATAATATTGTCAAACCAAACCAGGTCAATTCACTGCCTGCAAGGAGGACCCCTAATAATTGGACTTCATTAAAGCAATTTTAATTGCAAAGTTTTGAGCAAAATTAGAAGGCATGCTTTTGAGTAAAATTGAGACAGATAACGGCAATTTCATTCACAGAATACATCATATACAAGCAAAAGAAGTCAACTTGATGCTTATTCATCCATCATTTATAGTTCTCAAATGTTTTCACTCATCACTCGTTCATCCAAATTTCAATGAAAAGAAGCCTCTGTTTTCTTATTGCTTATTCTCCTAACGTATATTTTAAGAAAGGCTCTCATATCTCAAACTTAACAACCTATCTTCCTTCTCCCAAAATATAAGATTAGAAAAGAACAAAGAAATAAATACTACTATACATATTGAACATATGAGTCCGCCTACATTTCTTAGTATCCAGAACCAAGTCTGGATAAAGAATTAAGGCTGTTGTCTTAACATTTTATGACATGAAGCCTTTTATGCATATTATGTTTATTCAAGCTATATATCATAGAATTGAAGGTGTATACCAGCCGTGTTTTCATCTTCAAGGTCAATTTCTTGTCGAAGTGCTGCCTCTTCATTCCTGAGCTCAGTAGGAATCGGTTTACCCTCTGTCCATAAGCAAATAAATAAATTAAAACTGTTAGCAATCTACACATAGATTTGACAATTTTTATTTTTTATTTTATTTTATTTTTTGCTTTAGGTAAAAATAATTGTAACCTTGATTAGTATTTCTTATTTTTCTAATTAACAGTTATTTTACCTTCCAAAGCTTCTCTGATTTTCCTCTTCTTTTCGTAGAGCAAACGCTCTTTGCCTTCCAAGCTTTTCCTGTAGAGATACTCCCTCCTTAGCCTTACATTTCTTTTCAACATTATCTCAAACACCCAGAAATTATCTCTGGTTCAACTCCGACTTCACTGACTAAATAACCCAAAAAATTAACAATAAATCAAGAATTTCACTACCATTCAAGTAAATTCTTACTTCAAAACACATACAGACATATATACCTGCGAGAGGTTAGGATGCGGGTGAAAGAGTTTTAATGCATTAGAACAACCAAAGCAAAGAGACGGGTTTTGTTAGGGTTTCTTATTGAGAGGGTGTTTCAGCTTTCACCCCTGTATTTTTCTTAATATCAAATAAAGCACCATGGAAAATTGAAATTTACAATTTCCCCTGTTTTGTTTGTCATTGACATCTCACCATATATCGAAGGTAAAAGTAATATATCCTAGTCGCACATAAACATAATTTTGATGTTTTTATTCTTCTTTCGTTGCAGTTTCACTCAGTAACTTGTACTTCACAGAATATGCAAAAACCTATAAAGTCCCGTTTGGCCTCCATTATTTCCCATTAATTCTCATTTTTCAACCCTCTCATATTTTGTTATAGTATCATGACAAGCACACATCATTTTACATGTCAGAAAAGAATAAATTCCATCCAATCGTTAACTTTCAAATGGACCATTAGGCCCTCATTTTTTTTTCTTGATGAAAAATGACACAAATAGAGGCAATAACGAAAATTTGTATTCGTAGTAGTGGGCTGCAAATAATGCAGTCCAAATTATTACAAAGTAGACAAATTGAACATCAATCGCACCAGGAGGTGAGCCAGTGTTTGTTGAAAAAGTGGGCACCATAAAATGAGAATTAATGACAGATAATATGAACCAAATGAGGGCAAAATATAATTAGAAAAGTATTCGAGAATAATATGTGGAATGTGAGATATTCACTATTTTTGCATTTATGTAATACGTTTATATTTTGGAACTCCTGGTAGGGGCGAAGCCATAAATTAATGGTACTTGGGGGGCAAAAAATTTCAAAATTTAACATGGCTAAATTCTCAAACTAACATTTCTTAAATAAATTCTTAACTACTAAAGCAAGTCTGCCCTATTTAGCCTTAAACAAATGGATTTACCAAATTACCTAGCAGTTTAGCACTAGAAGTAGCAAGTCTAATTTTTATCAAAGCTTTCACAGTTCAATCACAGGATTCACATCTAAATAAAAATCACAGCTAAATAAAAATTATTAGAAGCTTTCACTTAATCATAGCTAAATAAAAATCATTAAAATACATCAAATTGAGTATATAATAAACAAATTGAAGAAACAAGAATCTTTCAGATTTCAAAATATAATTATATAGAGGGTAATTGGCGCAAAACGTTCCTACATTTGTCTGTCTTTGTGGAAAACGTCCTTACCTTTCGTTTCTTGACGTAGAACGTCCATACCTTTCACTTTTTTTTTTTTTTTGTGCAAAACGTCATTTTCCTAATTTTTAAAGTAAAAATGACAATTATACCCTCCAATATAAATAAAACAAAAAATAACAAATAACAAATAAATTGCAATCTGCTCTAAACTTTTTTTAAAAATGCAGATGAGTCCAAAACACTAATTTAATTTCATCCAACATCACAAACCCTAATTCTCTCTTTACCCGTCGCCTCCCTCCAACCGGCAACCTCCATCTATTATACCTGCGATATATACCTGCGAGAGGTTAGGATGCGGGTGAAAGAGTTTTAATGCATTAGAACAACCAAAGCAAAGAGACGGGTTTTGTTAGGGTTTCTTATTGAGAGGGTGTTTCAGCTTTCACCCCTGTATTTTTCTTAATATCAAATAAAGCACCATGGAAAATTGAAATTTACAATTTCCCCTGTTTTGTTTGTCATTGACATCTCACCATATATCGAAGGTAAAAGTAATATATCCTAGTCGCACATAAACATAATTTTGATGTTTTTATTCTTCTTTCGTTGCAGTTTCACTCAGTAACTTGTACTTCACAGAATATGCAAAAACCTATAAGGTCCCGTTTGGCCTCCATTATTTCCCATTAATTCTCATTTTTCAACCCTCTCATGTTTTGCTATAGTATCATAACAAATTTTGATGTTTTTATTCTTCTTTCGTTGCAGTTTCACTCAGTAACTTGTACTTCACAGAATATGCAAAAACCTATAAGGTCCCGTTTGGCCCCCATTATTTCCCATTAATTCTCATTTTTCAACCCTCTCATGTTTTGCTATAGTATCATGACAAGCACACATCATTTTACATGTCAGAAAAGAATAAATTCCATCCAATCGTTAACATTCAAATGGACCATTAGGCCCTCATTTTTTTTTTTGATGAAAAATGACACAAATAGAGGCAATAATGAAAATTTGTATTCGTAGTAGTGGGGCACAAATAATGCAATCCAAATGATTAAAAAGTAGACAAATTGAACATCAATCGCACTAGGAAGTGAGCCAGTGTTTGTTGAAAAAGTGGGCACCATAAAATGAGAATTAATGACAGATAATAGGAACCAAATGAGGGCAAAATATAATTAGAAAAGTATTCGAGAATAATATGTGGAATGTGAGATATTCACTATTTTTGCATTTATGTAATATGTTTATATTTTGGGGCGGAGCCATAAATTAATGGTACTTGGGGGGCAAAAATTTTCAAAATTTAACATGGCTAAATTCCCAAACTAACATTTCCTAAATAAATTCTTAACTACTAAAACAAGTCTGCCCTATTTAGCCTTAAACAAATGGATTTACCAAATTACCTAGCATTTTAGCAACTAGAAGTAGCAAGTCTAATTTTTATCAAAGCTTTCACAGTTCAATCACAGGATTCACATCTAAATAAAAATCACAGCTAAATAAAAATTATTAGAAGCTTTCACTTAATCATAGCTAAATAAAAATCATTAAAATACATCAAATTGAATATATAATAAACAAATTGAAGAAACAAGAATCTTTCAGATTTCAAAATATAATTATATAAAGGGTAATTGGCGCAAAACGTCCCTACATTTGCCGGTCTTTGTGGAAAACGTCCTTACCTTTCGTTTCTTAACGTAGAACATCCTTACCTTTCACTTTTTTTGTGCAAAACGTCATTTAACGTAAAATGAAAATTATACCCTCCAATATAAATAAAACAAAAAATAACAAATAACAAATAAATTGCAATCTGCTCTAAACTTTTTTTAAAAATGCAGATGAGTCCAAAACACTAATTTAATTTCATCCAACATCACAAACCCTAATTCTCTCCCTCCATTCTCTCTCTACCCGTCGCCTCCCTCCAACCCGTTGCCTCCCTCCAACCGGCAACCTCCATCCATTCTCTCTCTACACCGCCCTCCATCCACTCACGACGTCGCCGGCCAGAAGCATGAATCCCCGGCCATTCTTTCCTCCTCCACCATGACCTCTATCTCCTCCCTTCGCAATCTCTCACCCTGGAATCCCTTCTCTCTTCCATCACCATTTCACTCACCAACCTCCATTCTCTACTCTCTCTCCCCTTACCACCCACCCACCACCATCGCCGGCGCAAGAAAATTGGTTCCACCGATTTTTGTCCTCTCCTGATTATGAAGGATTATGACCTCAGGTGGGTTCAATTTTTAAATTTGTCTAAGCCTTCTTTCACTCTCCTCCTTTGGCTTCTTACTCCTTCTTTGACCTCCCTCCACCATTTACCACCCAATGTTGCCATCGTCGCCACCTTCTTTCGCCTAGCCCACGCTGCCCTCTTCTTTGCAATATCGTGTCGCTTCACCATCGACTTTCCTACTGCATGTAGGGCTTTTTATGTTGTCTGTAAGGCCATTGTTGATAATCTTGGCCATTTGTTTGAGTTTAATTTTGATATCAATAGGATTATAGTCGGATTCGGGTAGATTTCCTTGCCTAATTGTTGTGGAGTTTTGGGAATTGAGAAATTTGAGTTTTATTGCTCCTCTATGATTCTTAACGATTGGTTACTGAAATTACTGGTAGAGATTACAATGTATCTCTCTTTTAATAGAACAATCTGACTTGCATTTAATAACATTTCCATGTTCTGCTTAGAAATCGGATAATTTACAAAAAAGACAAGATATCAATTGAAGAGAAGAAGTCAATAAACGATGCTAGCTTTGTGTTTATCTGTTGCATTAAAGTAAGGACCTCCAAATTTATCCAGATTGCGAGTAACTAAAAATTCATATGCTTGCTTGAAGACATAAAAGCAAGAACACATATCTTGCCATATCAACTTTTCCGTAAGTTTGTCTCCTGATTTGGAATTCCAGCGTTCTACAAATTCCCCGATTTGATAGTGAAATTTGGGGAATTTGGCTGTAAGACGGGGGTGGTAAAGTACAAAGAATTTTGGAAAAAGCATAGGATCGAGGGAGTGTGGTGGGAGGGGAGAGGGAGAGATGGACAGACGGCCAAATATCAGTCCCCAATTTGGCTGCGGTAACGGGGTGGAGGTGGTGGAGGAGAAGGGAGAGTGTGTATTTTTATTATTTTTAATATTTTCATAAGTTTTGGACTAATTTGCCTTTTTAAAAAAGTCTAGGAGTAAGATTGCAATTTATTTTTTATTTTTCTCTTCTTTTCCTTTTTGTTTTATTTAAATTGAAGGGTATATTGGTCATTTTATGTTAAAAATTAGGGAAAATGACGTTTTGCGCAGAAAAAGTAAAAGGTAGGGACGATCTGCGTCAAGAAACATAAGGTATGGATGTTTTCCACAAAGACAGACAAAGGTATGGACGTTTTGCGTCAGTTACCCTTGTATAAACAAATTGAACAAATAAGGAGAAGAAAGCAAATGGTCGGCTGAAGAAAGGAGAAGACTTGCTTTCAGATTTCATATTTCAACCCATCACCAAAAAAGGAAAAGAAACAAGCTATTAAAAATAGTAGTCAGCTAATTTGTACCTGAAGTAAAGCTGTAAATGGTCGGCTGAAAAAGAAGAAGTCTCCAGGGTATGATACCGTGCTGAAGGTTCGAACTTCGGCGGACAGCGTCGGGGTTTGGGAACTGACCATAAACCGAAGGAAATACGTGGGCTTTTAAATGGGCTACAACAGTGGGCTTAGATAGTGGGCTTGAACTGAGAGGTTGAAAAAGGACAACAACAGTGGGCTTAAATATTGGGCTTGAACTAAGAGGTTGAAAAAGGGCTACAACCAATTTTCCTTCATTTTTAATATATTTGGACTTGAACAACAGTGGGCTACATGCTATAGTCTAGTGTAGCCCACTGCTAAATCCGCCAATGACTCCTGATCTTAAATAACTTAGGGTACGTTTGATTGTCAATATTTTCCATAGAAAATGTATTTTTTCCACTTAATTTTCTGATTGTGAGCTATTTGATTGAATAAAATTTCACATAAAATATTTTTCTACTTTTGTTTACATGATCATATTTTCCTTGTAGACAAAGAAAATATTTTCTTTGGAAAGATATGATTTTTATTTTTCAACTCTATCAAAAGAAGCATGGCAATATGAAAAAAAAAAGAATGAAGAAGGAAAAAAATCGGAACAGAGAGAATTGGACTCTCTATTTCTTTGATTGAAGTTTTTAATCAACTCAATTAATTCGTTTGTACATAGACTCTTATTTATAGACATCAGTTTGCCATCTGCAATGTTAACTAACTAACTGAAAAGCTAACTGTTTAACTAACTCTTTCAACTACTTTTTCCAGCTCAGCATCTCTAACTGATTTTAACTACCAGCCACTTTAGCTTCAGTTCCAGCTCCAGCTTCGGCTGATTGTTGAGCTGTAACATCCCCCTTCAAGATGGACTTATGTAAATCTATGATTCCCATCTTGTTAAGTAAGAAACGAAATTGATCTGCCCCTAAAGCTTTTGTAAAAATGTCAGCCAATTGATGTTTGGAAGAAACATAAACCGTTTTAATCAGATTTTTCTGTAATTTCTCCCTTACTATATGACAATCTATGTCTGTGCTTCATCCTCTCATGAAAAACTGGATTTGAGGCTATGTGCAAGGCTGCCTTATTGTCACAACACATCAATGCAGGCTTTAAATGATCTACCCCAAGATCTTTGAGTATTCCTAACAGCCAAATCACTTCACTGCAGGTTGTGGCCATTACTCTGTACTTAGCTTCGGCTGATGACTTTGATACAGTTGTTTGCTTTTTAGATTTCCACGAAATCAAAGCTTCACCAAGAAAAACACAATACCCTGTCACAGACCTTCTACTATCTACACATCCTCCCTAGTCTGCATCACAGAATGCCTTTAGTTGCAAATCAGACGTGCTGGACATAAAAATCCCTTGTACTGGAGCATGCTTAATACATCTCAGAACTCTGTGTATTGCATCTAAGTGAGGTTGTCTTGGTGCTTGCATAAATTGGCCAAGTGTCTGAACAACAAAGATTAGATCAGGTCTCGTGATAGTTAGGTATATCAACCTACCAATCAGCCTTCTATACTTTGCAGGATTGGTTAATAGTTGTCCCTTTTCACGAGATAGTTTCGAGTTTTGCTCCATAGGAAAATTTGAAGGACGAGCACCAGTTAAACCTGAATCTTGTAGTATATCAGGTGCATATTTACGTTGCGAAATGGTAAATCCAGCAGAAGATCTAGCAAATACATGATAGTACCAAGATCTTTAATTCTAAAAGTGGAATTCAAATGAGATTTGAGAGCATGTATGCAAGGCATATCAGAACCTGCAATAATTATGTCGTCGACATAAACCAGCAACACCATAAATGTATTAGAATTCTGCAATATGAATAAAGTATGATCATGTTGAGATTGATTAAAACCATATTGTAGAAGGCATTGAGTGAATTTGATATTCCACTGTCGAGATGCTTGTCTTAAGCCATAAAGTGACTTCTTAAGTTTACAAACTGAATTAGGAGAAGACGAAGAGTAGCCAAGTGGTAGAGTCATGTAGACCTCCTCATCCAATTCCCTATTTAAAAAGGCATTGTCAATATCAAGTTGATGCACATGCCAATTTCGAGCTGCAGAAATGGCCAGCAATGTTCTCACAGTTACTAGCTTAGCTACTGGTGAGAAAGTGTCTAAGAAGTCTAATCCTTCGATTTGAGTGTAGCCTTTAGCTACGAGCTTAGCCTTATAACATTCTACTGTGCCATCAGATCTGGATTTTACCTTATATACCCATTGGCAACCAACAAATTTTTTGCCATGAGGTAAGGTAGTTAATTCCCAAGTTTGATTCGCTTCAAGAGCATCAATATCGGCTTGCATAGCTTTTCTCCAATGCTCAAATTTTACAGCTTGATAATAATGTGAGGGCTCAAAAGTGGTGGAAATCGAGAGACAAAAGTTTGTAAAAGAGGGTGATAATTTGTGATACTGTAAGGATGAAGTTAAATCATGAGGAGTACTAACCTTATTCGATCTCTCTGAACACATGGAGCGAGATTGATCTGATGAAGAAGTAAGGAGGTTGCAATGATACTGTTCAAGGTAGCTAGGAATGCTCCTAATTCTGGAAGATCTGCGAGGCATATTGGTAGAAGACTGTACACTTGGATTAGAGATATCCAATTCTTGAGAAGGAAGAGATTTGGGAAAGACAAAGGAATTATCATAGGAAGTTGAGGTTAAATTTTTGTAAGGAAAGATGTGTTCGTGAAAAACTACATCTCGAGATATGAAGGAAGTGTAGAGATCAAGATCATAAAATTTATATCCCTTGACACCGTAAGGATATCCAAGAAATATGCACCTACGAGCTCGGGAAGCAAATTTAGAACGATTGTGGGATAAGGTAGAGGCAAAACATAGGCTTCCAAACACTTTGAGGTGAGCATAGGCAGGAGGTTTATTGTATAGGATCTCAAATGGAGACTTGTTTTGCAGTAGAGGAGTTGGTGTATGGTTAATGAGGTATGCTGCCGTTAGGACAGCTTCTCACCAGAATTTGAGAGGCAAATTGGCTTGAAAAATGAGTGCTCGTGAGACATTCAGTATGTGTTGATGTTTACGCTCAACCATACTATTTTGTTGTGGTGTAGCAACACAACGTTTTTGTTGAATAATTCCTTTTTCAGCACAAAAGATTCTCATATCAAAGTCAGGGGCATTATCAATACGAAGCTATTTTATTTTGATCTGGAACTATATTTCAACTAAATTATAGAAGCACTGGATATATGATATTGCTTCAGACTTATGTTGTAAGAGATATATCCATGTTGATCTGGAGAAATCATCTACTAAAGTGAGGAAATATGTTGTACCATTTAAAGAGGAATGAGCAAAAGGCCCCCATACATCACAATGTATAAGATGAAATAAATGTGTAGAAATTGTATTGCTAACAGGAAAAGGGTGTCTTTTTTGTTTTGTCATTGGACAAATGTTACAAAGAAATTCTTTTCAACTTGATATTACATCAGAATTGCTACTAGCAAGATGTTTTAGGCAATTAGAAGACATATGTCCTAAACGAAAATGCCAAAGGTCAAAAGAACTTGAATCTGAATAGGAAGTAGCGCATATAGGAGGTTTTGCTGGAAATCTTGACAGACAGTCCTCCTTTTTCTTCACCCACACCAATCGTCATTCATGAGATAGGGTCCTGAATAAAGCATTGACGAGATAGAAAAATTAAGCAACAATTAGATTTGCGAGTGAGTTGACTAGCAGATAGCAAATTAAAAGAAAGAGATGGGACACACAAGACATTTGTTAAGCAAAGTTTGTCTGAAATAAATCAATTGCCTATGTGAGTAACTTGTGCAAAAGTACCGGTAGGTAATTGCACAGAAGAGTTCACTTTGGCTGTTATAGTGTCTAGGAAAGAGGCTGAACATACCATATGGTTAGTTGCTCCTGTATCAATGATCCAATGAGTATTTGAAATGGAATTGTAATTAAAAGAAAAAGATAGGCAATGATGTTTACATGTCATGTTGCATTAAGGCTGAAATGTCGAGGTGAGGTTATCAGACTTATTAACCATAGGAGTGTCAATAGGTGGAGCATTGACAAGTTTAATCAAACCGAGTAGTTGGTTATATTGTTTTGGAGTAAATGGCATTGAAGAAAAAACTTTGCTCACCAGATTATGCTACTGAATGAACTTGGCTTGAAGAATGAAGTCCCTTATTTCTGCCAGACTTAAAACAAGGAGGAAAACCAATAATTCTGAAGCACTTGTCAATTGTGTGAGAAGTATATCCACATTCAGTACAATACAACTTTCCCTTTCTAGGACCAGACTGCTGCTTGAATGAACCAGGTGCTATCTTACTAACCATAGCAGCAGAGTGAAAGTGGGGAGAACAATGACTAACATTTCTCTGAGTTTCCTCTTGCAAAATTAAAGAGAAAACGTTGTTAATAAAGGGCAAGTGATCATATAGTAGTATCTGACCTCTTATTGCAACAAAGCTCTCGTTTAGTCCCATAAGAAAGTTAAAACATAATCTTGATGACGATAGTCCAGTAGAGTCTTAACACTGGGACTAGAATCATTAGAAAGAAGACGATAGTTGAAATATTCATCCCACAAGGTCTTGAATTTGGTGAAATAATCAGATATTGATGATGAACTTTAATTAAGAGCACATATTGCCTTCTTCAATTGAAAAATGCGTGGAGCATTTCCCTGACTGAACCTTTCTTCTAGCTCTTTCCATAAATCAGACGCATTGGCAATATAGAGGATGCTTGCAGCGATCTCTTTGTTCAAGGAATTTAAGATCCAGGAACAAACCATATCATTACAATGAATCCATGCTTGATAAGAAGAATTAGTCATAGGTAGCTTTGGGAGATTACCATTGATAAAACCAAGCTTGTTCTTGGCTGAAATGGCCATCGACATTGATCTTTTCCAAGGAAAATAATTGGATCCATTGAGCACATGCGAAACCTAGACAGTGTCAGGAATATCATTATTTGCCAATAACAAAGGATTAGAGGAATCATCTGTAGCCATGATCACTGGAACTTTGATTTATAACACAGCGGAAGATACTAGATTTAATTTCTCTAATACCATATCAAAAGAAGCACAGCAATATGAAAAAAAGAATGAAGAGGGAAAAAAACTGGAACAGAGAAAATTGGACTCTCTTTTTCTTTGATTGAAGTTTTTAATCAACTCAATTAATTCGTTTGTACATAGACTCTTATTTATAGACATCAGTTTGCCATCTGCAATGTTAACTAATTAATTGAAAAGCTAACTGTTTAACTAACTCTTTCAACTACTTTTTCCAGCTCAGCATCTCTAACTGATTTTAACTACCAGCCACTCCAGCTTCAGTTCCAGCTCCAGCTTCGGCTGATTGTTGACCTGTAACAAACTCTCTCTCTCTCTCTCTCTCATATTTATCCACTTCGGCTGATTGGTTACTTGTTTTCATGTTTATATGTATATTTTGGGCTTCGCTACGATCACTAATTCTACAATAATTCCCTTATAAAGCCCTGTAAACTTGATTTTAGCTAGTTGAATTGCTTTTTAATTGGTCTAAATCTCAACTGACATGTTACTCAAAGCTAGAACATAGAACAAAACATCATCACTCCAAGCTTACCAAACTACACATGAATTGCTGCTAAAGGGTAAATTCAATATTTCAATAAAGACAACAAACTAAATAGGATAAGAGGCTAATATAAAATATGGAAAAGACTGCGCATTCTACAATTGCTTTATTCACACGACTTTGACATTATAGAAAGGCGATGACCATCCAGGTATGGTGGCCACTTCACTGACAAGAATTATCTTCTTAGGTTGGGTGGTTTCCATCAATGCATCTAGTTGATTTTACCCAAAACACAACAAATTCAGATTCTAGCGATACAAATATGGAGACCAAATTAAGTGCATTACAAACTTTTGTTTCATATCGATCAGTAGATAGAAAGACGAAGAATTATTTCAACAAATTAGCTAAGGTAAGGTATAGCTTGGACTTGTACATGTGTCGAACTCTACAGGGAAAATTATGCTAAAATAAAAAATGGTGTAAATAAAATTCCAATTGAAGCAAAGAACTTTGCTATACGTATAGAATTTTTAGACAGAATTAATACAAGGGAGATATCTGTCTCACTGTGTCCTTGAAATATTTAGTGTCTAGGTGAAATGGGTAGCTATAGTCGAGGAAATTTGCCGATAACATTATTAAATTCGGTTAATAAAAATGGATAGGTACATTTAATAAAAATTAAAGAGTCTTCATCCTCAAAAAAATTGTCTCCCCCACTGTTCCTAAAATTGTATCTCTTAACTTAAACATCGCAAATATCATTACATATTTAGATGTTCATATTAGAGGGGGGGGGGGGGGGGGGGGAGGGGGGGGGGGGGGGGGGGGGGGGGGGGGGGGGGGGGGGGGGGGGGGGGGGGGGGGGGGGGGGGAGGGTTGTGGGGGACCCGGGCCCAATTTCTTGACAAATTTATTTTTTATTTACCATTTTGTCCTCACCTTTAATAAAATTAAACCTTACCAATCCAATTTTACCCGATTCTTTCTCTTCCGTCTTCAGAACTGGGCTGCGGCGAGGTAATTCTTCTCCGGTCGGTAGGCTACGGCGATATCCTTCTCTTCCCAATTTTACCGCACCGCACCACCGCCAGACCTGTTCAGCAGTTCAGGTGACCAATTCTTCTCTCTAGTCTTTTAATTTGTGAGCACGGGTTGTTCTTGTTTGACAAATTGGATGGTTTTTTTGTGGTGGCCAGAAATGAAGGAATAGATGTTGGCACAAGAAAGTTTTGCTTATATTGGGACCTTTTATATGTGAAACTTTGATTGCAGGTAGAGTTTGATGGGGATGAAAAAGCTATTGGTGTAACATCTGAAGGAGAAGCTACTAAATGCATAAAAGTTGTTTGTCATTCATCCTATTTACCCGATAAGGTAACTTCCAGTGAGTTGGGACATATTATTTTATAACCCCCTGATGAATTGATAGAAGCATTGAAATTCAATCATTTTAGCTTTCATCTATCAAATAGTATTATGAATATACATTTGTGTTGCACATCAGAGCCTTTTTAAAGTAAATGTTTGTCAGAGATCCAGGAGGTTGGTAAGGTTGCTCAGATTGGAGGGGTTGTGTTGCGACTTGCGTGTATGAGTGTATCGGTTGTATCGAAGGAAACGCTTGTAATAAGGTATGATTTTTCTAAATTAAATATTAGTATTTTTTTCACGTTTCTTGATTTTTTGTTAATAACGTAGCCAAAAAAAATTTCGGGGGCAACCCCCATGGATCCCCTACTCCGAAAGGCTGGCTCCGCCCCTGGTTCCTATGTATATAAAGGTTCTAAGAAGGACATCCTCTATGATGATTTATTAAACAAGATTACATGAATTAAACAAGATTATAGGAAAACTAACTGACTGGGTAAATAAATTCCGTCCACATGAGCAAAAATTACTCTTGTCCAATATGTGCTCGTCCATGCCAATGCACCTTATATATATACTAGGTGCAATGCACGTTTGCTTAGTTTATATTTAATAGTTTTGTTTAAGAATTAATTTGTTATTAATAAAGATGTAATTTTTTTGGTTAATTAAATAATTAATGATGTAATGTTTATGTAATTGATAAATAATTAAATAAAGTGCTTCTCTCTGTCATCTCCAACCCAAAATCACAAACAGAAAACTCAAGGTATGTTAAGGGGTAAGAAGATGAGTTTATTTAAGCTTCGTTTGATTCTCATTAATGTAGAATGAGGATGAAAAATATAGCCGTTATTGGACCCCACACAAGAGATAGAAATTCAAAACTGATAGATTGATATGATATATAACGGTTATATTTTTCATTTTTATGGATTTTTAATGAGAAACAAATGGAGGCTTAAACTTTTTGCATGGCTTAAGTCTTTACTCTTTTTTAAGTAATAATACAATTCATTTTATCGCTAAAGTATGATATATATATATATATATATATATATATTTGTCTCCCGAAAACATATGTTGACAGGAGTGGACACCATAACCTCATATCCTGACCATTCCCCCAGCTTTAAAGGACTGATTACCTACTCCTCTATCCATGGACTTACGCTACCCGCCATATAGGCTTCGAACACGCTGCCAAAGAGTTTCGAACCCTCGCCACTGGGATCGCAAGCCTTTCAACTTGGCTCTGATACCAAAGATGACCCAGGGGATAGGGGCTTCAAGGGATGAAAATAACTTGAATAAATATTGCAAAAGAAAATGAAGAAGATAAAGATAAGATAGATTCTTGAAAATGATACAAGAAATTTGAACTTGCAGAGAGAAACTTAACTCTGGGCTAAATTAACTCTGGTTTTACAATGAGGGAAAACAATGAATTTATAGAATGAAAAAGTAAAAAGAATCTTTGATCTTTTCTTGATTGAACAGTAGATGTCGACTACTTTCCAAAAAGTAGGAATAGTGTCTTGTCTTCATCTTCAGCCGAAAGTTTGAGATGACTAAAGTATCTTTAATAAAGTTACTTTAGAAAAAGGATTTGAATTCTTTTTCAAAAGTTTATCTTTAATTAAAGTTATTTGTCCTTTAGTCAAGACAGCATCTTTGAAAGGATTAATCTTGAATGATGGATCCGATAATTCCTTAACTCGTCAAGGTAACTGGGTCCATTTAGTCATTTGATTCTTTGAGTTTTGAGGATTTCTTCGTCTTCAATGGCTGCGTCTAAATCAATTCCATAGCAGTCATCTCCATTTTGAAAAGGATCATCAAAATCTGCTTCTGAACTTTCTTCAGAAGAGGTATCTTGAACAGAGGCCTTTGACGCATTTTCTGCAAGAGAAGAGATCTTTTCTGCTAAAATGGCCATTGCGGCAGGTTCTGTACATTGTGCGAGAAGGGCAATGAGCCTGCTTTTCTCTGTCAGAAAATCAGCTTGCACCTCATCATTTTTCTTGGAAATTTGAGGGAATTCGTTTTTCTTTTGAAGTTGGATCCATGAATTAATGGCCTTTGGACAGCAATTTGTTTCATGGAATTTTGACCACCATTTAATTTTGAATCTCCTAACAATTCTTTTTGGAGAATATTGATCTGTCTTCTTTTGAATAGCATCGTAATTTTGAACAATTAAAAAGTCCCAACAAAAAATCCATGAGACTCTAAAATTGTAGGTAAATTGAAAAAGAATGTTTTCTTGAGGCGTTAAAAGAGTTTTAGCCTCATCTTTGAAATGTTTGAATCCTTGAAGAGGAAGACTGGGTAAGATATTTTCTTCAAGACCAAAATATTCAAACCAATTTTGAAACCATTTTGGAAAAGTATTTTGACATGCTTGGTGAAAAAGAATGAACCAAGAATGATCAACTGGTCTAAGAAAGAAAATCTTAAACCAAGCATCTTGATAGTCAAGAAAATTGAAATGAGAAGAAAAGTCTTCACCTTTTGAGAGGTTCATTTTCTTTTCTTTCCAAGAAGGTTGCCCCCAGTCTTCGAGTGACAACACTTTAACAATTGAGATTTTTGAGAAATCAATATATTGAGGCTTTTGTTTATTGAAGGTGTGAGTAATAACAGCAGATCCGGTTTTCAAGAGGATCTTTTCATAAAACTCACGAGATTTTTGAATTGTATATGGAAGGAAGAAAAAGTTTGGAGGAAGAATATCAGATATACATTGAGATAAATCTGAATATTTTTCGACCCATGAAGGTTCCATAGTAACAACATTCTCTTGAATATTTTTTGTAAAATATTGAATCGATCTGGGATTGATCTCTGGAATTTTTTCTTTTTCGCTTTGAACAGCTTTTTTGTAATTTGATGGTTTTTCAGGAGTATGGTGTTTTTTGGGTTTTTCTTCAAAAACTGAGAATTTATTTGACAAGGATGTTTTTGAAGAGATTGAAGGGGTATTTTTATTTTTCTTTGAAGAAGAAAAGGATGAGGAAGAAGCCATTTCTTCCAAAACTTGATTATACCAATCAATGGTGGTATAGACTATTCTTGTTCTCTCTTTTGAGTGTCCTTACTTTCACTAGAATTTTCTCTCTTTGAGTGAAGAAACTCTCTTGTGAGGAAGTCTGCAAGAACATTTTCTTTTCCTGGTATAAATAGAATTTTGAAATCAAAACAGGACAAAATAGCCTGCCATCTAGCAAAGATTTGCTTTGAAACAAGATTTTTGACGTCTTTTTGAAGAACATCTTTTGAGGCTTTGCAATCAGTTTTTAAAACAAAAGTTTTATTGATCAGATCGTCTTGAAATTTAGAAACACAAAGAACTATTGAAAGAATTTTCTTTTTGATAGTAGAATAGTTAATTTGAGGTCCAGTCCAAATACCAGAATAGTATCTGACTAACTGTTCAGTTTGAGACTTTTGAGGTATTTGCTTTAAGATTCCACCGAATCCTATGTCTGACGCATCAGTCTCGACAATGAGATTAGCTGTGGGATCAATAATTGAAAGGCATGGGATACTTTTGACTGCTTTTTTGATATTTTGAATAGCACTCGTACACTCATCCCCCCAAGGTTTTGGATTTTTGTGTAGTCTTTGAAAAAGAGGTGCACAAATAAGTCTACTGCTTTTAATAAAGTCGGAGACATAATTAACGCATCCAAGAAATCTTTGAAGTGATGTCTTATCAATAATTTGATCAGGAAATTTATTAGCAAAATCTAAACTTCTTTGAATAGGAATAATAGTATTTTGAAAAATATTATGTCCAAGGAATCTAATTTTCGTTTGACAAAGAACAATTTTCTTAACCGAGATGGCAAGTCCATTATTCTTAATAATTTTAAAGAAAATGCCCAAATGTTTGAAATGCTGTTCTAAACTATTAGAATAGATTAAAACATCATCAATATAAACGATAATGAAATTTTGATAAGGATTAAAAATATCATTCATGATTTTTTGGAGTTCTGAAGGAGCATTTTTGAGACCAAAGGGCATAACATTCCATTCGTATTGTCCGAAAGGAACATTAAATGCAGTTTTATATCGGTCTTCTTCTTTAATTTGAATTTGCCAGAAACCTGATTTTAAATCAAATTTTGAAAAAATGATGGATTGAGATAATCTATTGAGCAGATCTTTCTTTTGAGGAAGGGGATAACGGATCCATTGAAGAGCAGAATTGAGAGGTTTGTAATTGATAACGAGTCTAGGAGCTCCTCGTTCAATTTCAGCTTGATTGAGTACATAGAAAGCAGAACAACTCCAGGGAGATTTGCTAGGTCTGATGAGACCCTTTTCAAGCAAATCTTTGATTTCCTTAGTACAAAATTCAAGTATTTCCTTATTCATTTGAATAGGTCTTGATTTTGTAGGAATATTGATTTCAAGGAAGTCAGGAGTATAAGGAAGAGAAATAATATGCTTCTTTCTATTCCAAAAAGCATTAGGAATAGTAGAACATATTTCTTTTTCGAATTTGGAGAAAAAACTGGAAATTTTTGCTTTATTCAGGGTTTCTTGTAATTGACTTTCAATTCTTTGAAATTTAATTTCATCTTTGAGAAATAAAATATGTTGCTTTTTGAAATTTATATTGCAAATAAGTTGAGAGACTGAAGCTTCTTTCAGAGAAAGGACTTCTCTAGAAGAAGGTGGATCAGTAAATTTAAAGAACAATTCTTGTCCAAAAACTTGAGTTTTCAATCCTTTAGCCGAAGCCTGAAAAGGATAAATTTGGACAATGAAAGGAGTTCCTAAAATAACTTGTTGATCCAGATCTTTAACAAGATAAAAAATATTTTTGAAACAAATGTTTGAGTTACAAACATGGGCTTTTGAAAGTTTATATTGAATATTTAATTTTTTACCACTAGCACCAAAAAGACGCTCAGTAGTTTTTTCAAAATACTTAGTAGGAATTAAACCTTCTCTGATGCAATTTTGATCAGCACCGGAATCAATAAGAACTCTAGTTGTTAATTTAAAAGTTTTATCAACAACTATAGTCATATTGCAGTACCATTTCTGAAGTTGAATGCGGTTAATAACATTAACCTTTTCTTGTTCGAAAAGAGTTTGATTGATAGGGGTAGAAGGATGATCGGGATGATCGTATTGTTTGAGATACTCAAGTTCACTGTCATCATCCGAATGACTAGAGGAACTAGTTTTGGAAGCATGTTGATTTGAAGTTTTGAGAAAAGCAACTTCAAATTTGATATTTTGAACTTGTTTTTGGAGGAAAGAAATATCAGACTTCATAGAATTGATTTCTGATTTAAGATCAGAATTAGTGGATTTTGAAGATGATGTTTCTAGTCGAAATCGAGAATAGACATCTTTCATATCAAAAATTTGAGCTTGAGGTTTATTTGAAGGAAGGAGCTGAGAAAATTTATTTTTCAGCTGAGGATCTTGAATTTGATCAACAATATCTTGAATGAGTTCTTCTTCTCTAGTAAGAACGTTTATAGTTTTGCAACCACAAACTTGTTTGCTTTGAGAAGAGTGATTTGAAGAAGATGAGTCTGATTCAAAATCAGAATCCTCTTGATTTTGATGAATTTCTTCAATTTCAAAATCAGAAGAATGATCTGATTCAGAATTTAGGAGATTCAAGAGTTGAAGTTTAACATCTTCATCAATTTGAAGATTATTAATTTTTCCTTGGAGTGGACATTTATTGGAATAATGTCCCTTTTGATGGCATTTGAAACAAGTAGCTTTGTCGGTATTTTGAAATCTTGAATTTCTTTTCTGAAACTTCTTTTGAAATTTTGGTTTTTGAAAAGATGAATCCTTTTCCTTCCGTCGAAATTTCTTTCTATAAAAAGGTAAAGGTTTTCTAGATTTATTTTTTGAAGGAGGAACAATTTTTTCAAAACCATATTGTTCACAGAAAGATCCAAGTTCTTTCTTAGAACCAAATTGGTCGTTTTTGAGTTTGGATTTTAATTTGATATCATTACAAAGAGAAAGACCCTCTTTATTGATATAACAAATTAATTCTCCAAAAGTAAGGCTTTTGAAAGGAATAGAATTATTATTTTGAGCTCGGATTGAACTTCTAACTTTTTCTGCAAAAAGTTTTGGAAGTCCAGAAATGAATTTTTCTTTCCAAAATTCATTGTTACAATCTTCACGGACCATAACTCTAGATAGATAAATGTCTTTATACCATCTAAAATCATGTAATTTTGGACATGAAAGATTCATCAGAATCTCGGAAGACCTATCTTGAATGAGTTGAGGGGTTCCAATGAAATGTTTGATGATAGAATAAACGAGAGTAGTAAAACAGTCAGCGACTGGATTACCATTTTCCATTTTGAAGGATTGAAGAATCTCTTGACGATTTTCTTCAGAAAGATAGTAATTCCACCATCCTTTAAGTTGACCGGTAAAACCTATAATTAAATTATTACAGGCAGATTTTGCATCAATACCCTTTGCAATATAGGTTGATAAACTGACAGCCATTTTTTCAAGGGTTTGAAGGAGTTGGAATTCAGTCATTCTATCAACATTCCATTCGATAAAATCGTTTCCGGAATATGTTTCAGAAAACTGTTGAAAAGATCTTTCTTCTAAAAGAAGATCAGGATGAGAAGGTCTGGGATAAAAAGTAGGTAGATTTTGAGATTTAAAGTGTTTTAAAGCATTAACTTGAAGAGGTTCTTCTTCAATAAATTGATTTTCTAAATTTTCAAAAGAATCGACAGTGTTAACATTATCTTTAGTAATTGAACTTAATTTTGAAAATTGTCTGGTAAGTTCTTCAAGAATTTTATTTTCAGAATTCAAATCTTTTCCAAGTTTTGGAGAAAGAGATGATTCTATCGGTTTAAAAAGAAGAGGAACAGGTTTCTTTTCTTCAGATTTTGATTTTGAAGATTCTCTATAATTTGAAAAATTATCTTTGGAAGACTGTCCAACTTCTGAATTGCTTTCAATTCTGGAAAGTTGAGAACAGACTGAGTTTAAAACAATATTTGTAAAATTATTCTGAGATTGAAGATTCTTAACATCACTGACTTTAGCAGGACTGTTAATACTTCTTTCTTCAGAAACTTGTTTGAAAGGAGAAGCTGTAACTTCAGCTTTTCCATGAGGAAAAATAATTTCTTGAAGAGGTGGATGCTCAGATTGAACAATTTGTCTTGAAGCAAGAGTCCACGTTTTCTTAGTATTTGTTTGAACAGATTTTTTCTTTGGAAATTTCTTAAAAACTTTGAAATTAACCCAATCAAAGAAACTTAAATCTTCTGGAAAGTCAAAAAATTCTTTCCAGTAATCTTCAAGTTCTTCTTTTGAAAACGTTTGACGAAGATTTCTCCTAAATGCTTTAACAGCAGGAGTTTGGTCATTTTTGAATTCTCTTCTTCTATCAATAGAAGATGAGATAACGTTAAGTTGACTTGAAAGTCTCTGAGAAGAATCAAATGAAGGTGGTAACATGTCAGAGACAGTGGGAGATTGTGGGTCAGAAGAAAATTCTGATAATTCAGATTCTTCTTTTTCTCCAGAATATTGAGTCTTCGGAACTTGAGGAGCAAAATTCACATTTCTTAGTTTAGAAGTGGAATTTCGTCTTCTATGAAGAGGAATATCAAGAGACTCAGAAGTCTCAGAAGTTTCAAAATTTTGAAATCTAGATCTAGACGAAGCAGATCTGATTAGTTTTGGTTTTTCAAAACTAACTCTAATACTGCCGTCAGGAAAGTAGAGTATATTTTGAGTGAAATCAAACTTTCCTATTTCATAGATAGATTTTTTATCTACCTTTGGAATAGTCCAATTTTGAAGAGTTTGGCTTCTTCCTCATCCTTTTCTTCTTCAAAGAAAAATAAAAATACCCCTTCAATCTCTTCAAAAACATCCTTGTCAAATAAATTCTCAGTTTTTGAAGAAAAACCCAAAAAACCCCATACTCCTGAAAAACCATCAAATTACAAAAAAGCTGTTCAAAGCGAAAAAGAAAAAATTCCAGAGATCAATCCCAGATCGTTTCAATATTTTACAAAAAATATTCAAGAGAATGTTGTTACTATGGAACCTTCATGGGTCGAAAAATATTCAGATTTATCTCAATGTATATCTGATATTCTTCCTCCAAACTTTTTCTTCCTTCCATATACAATTCAAAAATCTCGTGAGTTTTATGAAAAGATCCTCTTGAAAACCGGATCTGCTGTTATTACTCACACCTTCAATAAACAAAAGCCTCAATATATTGATTTCTCAAAAATCTCAATTGTTAAAGTGTTGTCACTCGAAGACGTGGACACCATAACCTCATATCCTGACCATTCCCCCAGCTTTAAAGGACTGATTACCTACTCCTCTATCCATGGACTTACGCTACCCGCCATATAGGCTTCGAACACGCTGCCAAAGAGTTTCGAACCCTCGCCACTGGGATCGCAAGCCTTTCAACTTGGCTCTGATACCATTTGTCTCCCGAAAACATATGTTGACAGGAGTGGACACCATAACCTCATATCCTGACCATATATATATATATATATATATATATATATATATATATATATATATATATATCATGTGTTAGACTTAGTATTGGTAAGTGACGGGTAAATTTTCGAGGACGAAAATATCTTAAGGGGGTGAGAATGTAATACCCCAAAAATTCTCATAAAATATAATTCAATTTTTATATATTATATTTTAATATTTTGAAAGTAAAAGACTAAATGATACATTTATCGAATTATATTTTATTTGTGTTAAATGTTTATATATTGATGGAGTTATCGTAAATATATGAATATTGGTCTCGTTGGATAAATCGTAATTAGATACATAAATCAGATTCGAGAAAAAGTCGATTCGAATAAGTTAGCTCCAAGATATTTTAATTTGAAGGAATTATCAAAAGCTAATTTATTATTATTATTATTTAATTATAGTTTTGAAAGTAAGGGGTGGTGAAAAAAGATTTTCCATTAAAACAAGAAATTCTATTAGTTTTTCCGTTAAACCAACATATTCCGTTTAATAGTCACTTTTTATATATAAAAAGATATACTCAAGCCTCCTAAGATTGTAATTGAAAAATTGAGAGCATATCCGCAAAGTACTTACGACGGGAGAAGCTAATGGGATTACACACATCTATTAAAACTTAAAAGTAATTAGATGGTTCCCAAAGAATGTGTAAACAGAAGCAAGTAAATACTGTGAGTTTTAAGAAATTGGAGGATAAAAATAGAATTTGACCCACATATAAGCAATTATTGACAACATGTACTTCAATATTTTTACATAATTCATTCAACCCCAGCACTAATTTTCTTACATTCGCAATCTTTTTTTTTTTTTTGAAGAGCATGTGATAAAACACTATGCTTGATGCCTAACATAATCTTCCATACCTAAATGTTTCCTTTTCTTCTGTCCAAATTAAGCACAAATCATCCAATGCACAAATAAAAAGTACAAAATTAAAAGAAAGCCAGGATTAGTTCTTAATGAGGCTACTCACCACGTTGAGTATTCCTTACGGGGGATAAAGCTCCAAGATACTAGGCAAAAACCATTCAAAGAAAAAGTTAAAGTGGAAGATCATCAAGAAGAACAATAACAAAAGTTTTTCCCTTTCTCCCAAGAAAAAAATCAAAAAGAGTAGACCATCAGAAGAAATGTTTCTTGAAGTAGGGAGACAGACGGAGAGAACGTTTAAAGAGTCTGAATGATGTGCAAAAAATCTCCTTTTTATCTCGAGAAGAAAGCACATCATAAAGATTATGATCTGACAGCAAACATCAAGCGTGAAGCGACATGTTACAAACTACCGAAGTCGTAAAACTTAAATAAGTCGCCTTTATCAACTGACGCCAATAGAAGATATAATGGGGTGATTGAGCACACGTTTTCAACAGTCTTCACCTTGCTGCAAATCATGCCGTATTTTTGATGTGTACCAGCCATACTGAGTTCATTTGATCTCTTTAGAAGATGCAAGAAGTGGCAGCCATCACCAATATTTAGGGTGTGTTTGAGCCACGTTATTTTGAAAGAATGTATTCTGAAATATTATAGTGATGGAGAACGTTTGGTTGAAAAAGAAGAAAAAATTATTGATATAATAGAAAATATTATTTTATTGAAAAATGTGTGGTTGAAAATAAGTAAAAGAATGAGAATAAAAATTTTAATGTGTACCAAACAGTGGCTTAACTAAGACAAATAGTCCTTAAATTTTGATACGGGAAGAATTATTGTTCTTATAATTGCTTAATTGTATTGAGTAATTGGAATCTTCTCTATCTTAACCAGGCATTTCTCAATAATATCTTGTATAATAAGAAATTTCATTTTCACATGTTTAGTCCTATTATGAAATACTGGATTTCTACTTAAATTTATCAACACTTTGGCCATCAGAGAATAGCACAATATCCTCATTTAGAAATACAGATTATGATAGTAAAATCTTCGTATTCATGTTATATCGAAACATTTTAGGAAATAGAATATGACTGCATCTTAATTAATTATTTTCGATTATATTCACTATCACCAAAACTACACTATAGAACCAATTGAAATTGTCAAAGCTTATTTTTTAGTAATTAATTTTTAATAATTCGTCCATGTCAATCATAATTATAAATGACTGTTTGACCAAATCGTCGCTTTTAATTATTTTAGAATTTCACTAATCCTATTTTTCACTTTACAATTTTAATAATCAACGTTCATAATTATCCATTTAGGATTTAGGCGTATCCTTGACCGTTAAAAATATTTAATTTTATATGGTCATGACGGTAAATTAAATGTTACGTGGTCATGTCCAATAATATATGTCATTATCTTTACGATCAAAATCAAGATAAACTTTGATAAAAATAATACAATTTTATCAAAATAGAGTGTCCGACCTTATTTACTTGTCGTAAACTTTAGTTTTGATCAATTTATAAATTTAATATTTCCGTACTTAACAACTTAAGTACTCAATTTGTAATAATATCCGAGATCAAAATACATTTTATTATTTGTTCAAATATTGAATGCATTTATAAAAATATTCAAGCAACATAAATCAATATTTATTTGTTCGAAACATGTATAAAGTCGAAATATATATTTGGATACTTATCCCAGCGGTACTTTTGTTTAATGTAACATTTGTGCACTTATATATTACGTGACATCGATTATTTAATTACAGTGGACTTATTTAATCAAGTCAGATATTTTTGGACTTAAGTTTGGGTTCGGCCCATTAGGCTCACATGCTCGTTTACACTTCCTATATATATACGATTCATTTCATAATTATGGGAGAGAGAACCCTATCCAAATTTCCTCTCACTCTCTGGCATTCTCTTTTCCTCGATTCCTTTTTTGGGGTCATGTCCACGTGGAGGGTTCGTGGTAGACATTCTGTTGGTTCATTTTTTTGGGGTCAACAACATTGTTACTTTTAAGTTGTGAATTTTCTAGCTAGGCTGTCATTTTAAGATTACAGATTGTAAATTAGGGTTATATTGAAAGGAACTCAATTGTAAAGCACGGACATTGTGATTAAAAGGGGGCCAGTCCTAGTTCTTGAAGGTTGTGATAACATGAAAAAAGTTTTCAAAATTAACTTTTAAAATTGGTTAGTGTCGATCCCTTCTCAAAAAGGGGTCAACATTTTACACTAAAATAAAGGCATGTTTGGTACATATTACAAGATTAATTTTTTCACCAATTTCTTTTCTATCGTATATATTCTCCTAATAAATAATTTTACACGTAAATTCATAATTTTTCTCAGTTTTTTTAACTACAATTTCTTTTTTTTAAAAAAATCTATTATTAAAAAAATTATATTAAACATTTTTAAAAGTGTGTTTGGTAGAGATTAAGATCGAATTAAAATTGAAAAACTAACCATTATTGTTGACTTTTATTAGATGAGTAAGATCCTATAACAGCTATATTTTCAATTTGAATTAAAATCTATACCTAACAAACCCTAAATTATTAAATTAGCTAATGAGCTAGTGCCAACATTTTTTAATTGGGGCGAGACCTTGGTTAATTTAAAAGAGAATCAAAGACTACAAAAGTGTACCACCCTAGCAAGGATGCTCTTTGTCACCCAATTACTGAAAGAGGAAGTCTGTATAATAATTAAATAGTTTAATTAAGTACTAGGATTAGATATCAACTATAATTTTACGATTAGAGTGTGTTTGATTGACATGAAAAATATATTCCTCATTTTGAGAAAAACAAAAACCTACTCTCCCCCAAAAAAGGAAAATTAGGTATATTTTTAAAAGTTGAAAAAATATTTTACATGGAAAAAAATAGCAATCAAACATTTCAAAGTAAGAATTTGAGTGGAAAACTGATATTTTCCATGAAAAATAAATGTAATCAAATGCACTTAAAATAGTAAAAGTGGAACTTGATTTAAAATAAATAAATGAATAAAAGAACAAAATAGTTACTTAATATTTTTTCACATAAAATAATTAAAAAAAAAAAGCTTCATTTTCTTCCCAACCCCCCACCACACCCTACTCTATCCTTCAATTCTTTGTTCATTTTTCTAGGAGCATTTTTATAGCTAGTATAGTTACATGATAATCTTACCCGTAGTGCATCTTTGGCAAACATTTTAATTTATTTATGATATAATGATCAAAGTCAATCATTAATATCATTCACATATTTTGCAAGATCGACAATTATCTACAATCTACCACTCATGTCTATCACATTATGGTTTCAACAACTTATAATTTTATCCAAACAAGCACTTAGTGGCAATGTTTAATATCTCTCTTTTTAATTATGTCTAGTTTCATATACCAAGCATGAATATTTGCACACCTCTTTTACTTATTGATTAAGCAAACTAGGTCTAAAATATCATGTCACGGTCATGAGAATTGTTCATGCCATTATAAAATTAATAGTGAGAGACCTCTCACTCACACATGACTTGTTTAATAAAATGGATCGTAAAATTCTAGAATATTTTTTTTTAAAAAAAAGTTAAAATCCCGCTTTATTTTACCGACCAACGTAATTTTAATACTAAATTTGGAACATTTCATAAAGTTAATAGATTAAAAAGAGCTATTTTAATTATAATACACGAGGTGTGAAAAAGGGAAGAACTTTGTATCAAAAGGGCCGTCCACTTTCCTCACTTTCGTCGAAATAAACAAGTCATGATGGAGTATCTTCTTGCTTTTGAGGGAAATTGGATTCAAAGCCTTCACACGTAAATAAATTAAGCTACTGTTTCTTACAAATTCCCAAGATTAATACTTTATCTCACTCATTTATTAGTTTTCTTTTTATGTGCGCATTGGTAAATTTTTTTTGTTAATAAGTTTTCGGTAAGTTGTGCATCGTAATACAAACATTTAGGGCTTGTCGGGAGTAGATTTTCAAAATCAATTTTTTGACCCTTTTTTGTCAACTAGGACCCACATGTGAGAGATTTGGTAAAGAAAAATGACTGGAAATTGTTGGAAATAGTGGCCAACAGTAGGAAAATGGCTGCTCAACGGTATGAATTTTACTATTAAGTATTTTCAGATAGACGCTTAATCTCATAATTGGAGTATGTTGCTAAAGAGGGCGGATAAACTGTGTCCCTTTTTTTCGCGTCCTTGAATCTACAAGTACCAGTGTAGGCTATCAAATAGCCAAGAAACTTTGATTCCCCTTCTAGCATTTCGTTTGGTAATAGGAATAAAAAAAATATTTGAATCTTATATATTGTTCATCATATGAAAGAATTGAAATATTTAGGATTTCATTCTCCAATATAAATGGGTAAAAATCTCCAATTTCCTTCGGCCTCCTGAAGCTCCCTCCTTCGAGAAACACCACCGGAGAGAACCAATAATACAACTTTTAATATATACATATGAAATTGAGTTTTTGGTGGAGAAAATAGTTCCTTTTTATCTTTTCTTTTTTTCTTTTTTTAATCAGTGACTAGGCCTCCGTTTAAAAAGAATTTATAAACGGTTTAATTTACAAGATAAAAATGAATGGGAGGGATAAATGAACTTTATTTGTGAATTTATTTGAATGTGTGATTGGAAATAAAATTTTACAATATATAAATAATTTATAAAGTTGTCCAAATGGAGGCTAAATAATTTATTAGAATTTTATTTGTTAAAAAAAAAAAATAGCCGAGTCTTGAGCACTAACAAAAGATTTGCATGAAGGTGTGGGTCACATTTAATCATAATGACCGTGACGATGATGAACTCTCGAGGTAGTGACACCTCCATAGTAATGCACGTTTACCACAATGAAGACGATGTAAGTTCAGATCGGAAGGAGATGGATGAAAGTGGTCATTATTTTAATACAACTGTTATAATTATATACAAGTCACAATAATAAAGTATATCATTTGAAAAGGAAAATTATAACTCGACCCTTATTTTTGACCGATGCCCCCCCATGTGGCTTCCTTTACAATCTGCACTACATTTATCTCCTAATCTTTTGAAAAGCCCATAGGGACAAATTACCTACTTATGCTTAGAGGTTTAATCAAAGTAATATAGCTAAACAACTTTTCCCTATTCTAAAGTAAAAAAAATATATTCTTTTTAAGGTTTAAAGTGATTCTTTATCCATGTTTTTCTCATTATTTTAGTTTTACTTTTCCTTAATTATTGAGTTAATTATATAATCTCGAATCCTTATTCTTCGACTTTATTGCTTTCTAGAGATAAGAATGTTTGGTTTCGAAAATCAAAGAGTGGAAAAGGTGATTCTTTTGCAAAACGCATCACAAAGCATGAAAAGTAGTGCTCTTTTGTCATTTCTAAAGGAAGAATTTTGCTTTCTTTTTTTGAATCAAGCTGGGCTGCCGGGAAGGGTCGGCAGACCCTCACAATAGGGGGGGTGGGGGTATTTTTCAAAAAATGCTAAGAGTTTGTTTGACACCGATTAAAATTCAATTAAAATTGAAAATATAGTTGTTATTGAGTCTTACTCGTCTAATAAAAGTCAATAATAACAGCTAATTTTTTAATTTTAATCTCTCCCAAACGGGCTCTAAATGTATTTCACAGCCCTTTCACATAGGGAGTGAGAACCGTGATTTTAGGGCTGTCAAAATGAATGTGAACTAAGTATGTACATCTAGCAAAGTTCGATTTTTTTTGTTTTTTCAATTCATATGGGTCCCGTGTGGATCCCACCACAATGTAAGAGGATGTCAATGAAGCTGTCAAATTCCTTAATCCCTTTTTTTCCCCTAAACTTTTAACCCAAAAAAATATCTCCTTTGGGCGATTATGTTATAATTATATTATCTGACCCCATTATTTATGAAATACATTTGTTTTTTTTTTTTCAATTACACATTTTTCAATAAAATAATATTAGAAACAAATCCAATTTTTTTTCTTATATTTTAACTATACATTCTTTATCAATTTACTATTTCAAAATACATTATTTACCAAATAATGGGGTCAGACAAGGGCTAAGTTATTTTATTTAAGATGCTTAATAAAACAATTATTTTTCTCATTGGCTCCCAACCCAATTAATTAACCATGTAATTATTACATGTCAACATATTATTGTTTTGAGAAATAAACAAAGGAAATTCCTAATTGAAATTGTACTAGCTATTAGGAATGTATCCATAATCCATACGGGATGGAGAGAGAGCTGCAATATCTTATTCGACAAGAAAAATCGGTATTTATAGGAGCTAAAACCTTCTAATTATTTATATTGTTAGACGAGTTATAGTTCTCGATATCTTATTACTACACCAAAGATTATTATTGACATAAATTTTGGAGTTCCTCATAGTTTCCTTTGTACTGAGGTGCAACCTTCTTCGTTTTTGAACCTTACACAAGATTTTCATCGCTCCGCAATTATAACAACATTTTATGGCCAAGCTAGCTAGCAAAATATATTTAAAAGAGAATATTTTTACTTTTAATTGTTCTGTCTCTCTCACTTTTTTCTTTTTCCTTTTAATCAACCTGGCCTCTCTCTATATAGTATTCAACATTTCGTAATTGGCATCTGTAACTAGCCAATCAATCACTTTAAACTATGGGTTTGCTGCTCCAACACTTTGTTCCAAATTCGAGATAAATTTTGTTAATATTGTAATTGTAATTAATTTGTAATTTGTGGCTGATAATAAATTCAAAATCTGTCATTGAAATCTTTCTAAAAATTAAAATAAACAACATATTCAGTGATGGGGATTTTTTTTTCTTCGATAATCCTTGAAAAGTCTGTTACTAAGTGGCACGGGTGTTTGATGGGGATTAAAATTAGATTTTTAGTAGATTGTGATAAAAGTTTTTGAAATGTTTGATTGAAAAACTATGAGATCTATGAAAGATGTGGTTAATATTGATTGTTTGACTTTTACTTAAATTAAAATTTGATTTTAATCCGAAACAAACATGACCTAAATTTTCTTTAACAAAAGAAAAATGACAAAATGCTTCTCTCTTGATGACAAATATGGAATAAATAAATTTGACGGTTTTCTAGCAATTTAGAAATTTTTGTGGGAATGGTACAATATGGTATTAAAGCAATTACATGTCCTAAATGCAAATCTCATCCATAGCTTTGATGAAAATTGAATATGACTACGTGTGATGGTGTGTCAAAGATAATATTTAAATAATTATATTTTATTTTCTTTAACAACTCAACCTAGCTAGGCAATTTATCTCGAAAAAAAAAAAGGTAATGTAAAAATCTATTGGGGTTTCTATTTACAAGAATGAAACCTAAAGATAATTAAACATTGAGGTCCATATATATGAATCTCTCACCAAAATGTTAATTAAAATCCTACAGTTCTTAAATTTTAAAGACTATGCATCTATCAACATTTTGAAGAAGCCCTATATCTTGATCGTTAATGGACTCATCTTCAACACAAATAGTACTATCATGATCATCAAAAGAGAGATTCAAATCCAATGAAACACAACCTTTTTCCGCCATTGATTCATCAGAGTACTTTTGCTTGGTAAAAGAAGAACATGTTCTTGAACCAATGCTCTCAGAGCTCAATATGACAATGGCATCACGAAGACTAACTTCTTCACCATCTGCATTCCCTATTCTTCCCCTTTTAATTGCCATTTTTATGCAGGTTTTAGAGCAATAATCTGTGTGCTCCAAATCTTGGATGAAAAATACACGATGAGGATTAGCAGTCACTTCTTGTGCAAATCTTTGAACTGAATCTTCCCTTGTTGTGGATGAAAAAATGCTCAGTAAGTTAATTGATACGTAGTTTGAATACGAACCGAAAACTACTTTTGCCAATTCCCTCGCAATTTCCTGTTTGGCTTTTTTATCAAGGCCTTGGAAGTATAACCATGTTTCTTGTTTCTTGTCTTTTCTTAACATTCCAGACCTGCATTGTAATATAGTTTCAGCAATTTCAGGAATAATTTCTTTCTGCCTTGGGACCTTCTTCTCCAATTCATTGCAAAGGATATTCAGGTTTTCAGCAGTGAATTCTTTAAACTTTTGCTTGTAATCATCCGTATCCATCACGTCACTTGAAGAAGCTGCAGAATTAGAGGCAGTAGATGGCCATTGCTGATTCTCCGATGGTTGTGTGGATTCTAGCAATGGGAAATGGCTTAACAGAAAATTAGGGTTCTGTGATGATGCAGAAGAAACGCATAATGGTGAAGGTTGGTTTTGGACCGAATCACTTGTTGAATTCCATCTTTTACATATTTCTCCCACTGAGACACAGTTCTGAAATCAAACGCAATATACGAAAAGGAAAAGTTTATTAGTTTTCACATGTGTGTAACGTGTAAGCAATAACACAAGATTGGACAATACGATAAATAATGTCTAGTACGAAGAATCAAACTTACTAAAAAAGGACGGGATAATTAAAGTAGATAAGATTATAACCTGATCATCAGTATTAAGTCTTTTACTTTCATTCCTAAGCCAAGGAGGCAAGCTTGACAATGTGGGCTCACTGTTACAAATGCTAGCATGTGAATCTGGAGTTTGAATTTGGAACTTTGCTGAATAATCAGCCCTGCAAGTGAGCTTTTCTTCTCCAGTTGAAAGCAATAATTGACAAGTACCATTTTCTTCGTTGTTGCTTCTTGCCTCAATTTGTTCATTACTGAGAAACGTTTGAGAATGTAAATGAGGAAAAAAGAAAAAAATGAAATTCAAAAATTGCTACAACTCATTGAATTCCGAATCAGTCTTTGACTACAGTTAGAGCAAACAAATTAGATTATCCCTCTTTTATCATGGATTAACACCGAAAATAATGCAGAAAATAAATAATAGCCAAAAGAAATCTATAGACATAATTTAAACGACATGTTTAGCGAGTCGAACTAGACAACACTCTACAAGATTAAGAAGGAAAATAAATTAAGAAAACATGATAAAATGTTTTACCCGTGAGAATTTAGACTCAATCCCAAACTGTCTGCAGGTATTGTGACAGGATGCAAACCCCAAGCAGTTTCAAGTGAATTATGGCCAGTTCTACACATCCTGTAAGTCTGAAAAGTCGCAATTCCCATAAGCCAAAACCTTCCAATCTCTTCAATTCCATGAACCAATCTCCCAAGCTCCATGATCATGTGCTCTACAGGAGAGTAAATACCAGAACTAACCCTATGATCAAGAAGCCACTTGAGGTCTCCTAAATACAAAACAACTCCTTTTCCCACCAGACTTTTCAGAAGACAGGTTAGTTCTGTAATTTCCTTTTCAACTTCTTCTCTATGAAGATTGCAGAATGAATAAGGTGGGATACTTATGAGTTCTACTTCCCCCAAATCCTCAGGAATTTCCCCTTTTTTAACCCTATTCATTAATCCTCTAACTACAGTTTCTATATCAGTGACACACTCACCTACTATTACAATACTTTTCCTTCTCTTGTTCATTAAATTGTTGATCACGCTGTTTATTTCTTCACTTTTCACTGATTCGTATGCAGTTGGCTTGCTATTGTTTCCTCCAGTTTGATCACTAGTAGGAGGTGATGGGGATGGAGATTGGGACAGGGACAGAAGTTTATTTTCTTTGGGTTTATTGCTTGAAGAAACAGCTTTTTCTACATTTCTTTTCACTTGAGTACTCGAAAACCCAGCTTCTCTCATGACTCTACTGACACTAGGATCATCTAAAATGGAAATTATGAGGTGGGCTAACTCTACTTTCAAAGCAAGAATAGGCTGCTGCTGATTCTCGATAGAGCCGCGTCTCTGGTGCGCTTGTGCGCGCTTGAAGGCCGCCACCAGTGCGTTTGAAAAGGAGGGAATTTGAGAATGACGATGGCCTAAAATAGGGCTGGAAGCGGATGCCGGGGTGCGGTTGAGCGCGACGTTGAAGCAAAGCTCGAGGGCATTGCACCGAAGAGGGTGTGAATGGGACTGAAGGCAGGCTATTCGGAGCAAACCGGTGGTGGCCGCCAGCATGGTATTGGCTACATGCAGAGGAGTCACCTGTGCATGGCCGCGCCGCTTAGCTAGCACCACCGCTTGTTTTACGGTGCCGGCGGCCTCTGCTGTTAGAGCTTGTTGCACTGCACAACCTCCTGTTCTCATTCTCTCTTTTTTCGTGGCTGTGTTGATTGCAATTATTGACGATAAAAAGGTTGTAATAAGGAACCTGAAAACGTGAAAGCTAAGGAAAATCTTGTGAAATTTACCTAATTAAAGGCATAATTCTATTGGAATTTTGCAGTATGTATTCGTATGGAAGAAAGGAAAGATTGCGATTTGATATACAAGAAAGGAAATATACGGGAAATGTGAGGTTTTCTTTTCTCGTCGATGAGTAAAAATTTGGAATCCAAAGTCGAGTTTGTAGTGGAAAGTGGGATGCATGTGCTGACGAGGTGGATAAATTGCACAAGTACTAAATATATTGCTTGGTTGAGAAAAAAAAAATCAAAATCAAAATCAAAATTTTAATATATTTGGATAGAAATGGATGGAATTTGTGGTTGAGAAGTTATCGATCCCATGTAATAAATAGTTAAAATTAATTGTTGACTTAATTCATTTTTTTTAGATGGACCAAACTGGGGCATATATACATACACATGCTTTGTGTACATATATATCGTGAGGAGAATCTTGTTGCAATCATTTGGGATCAAGAGCTTCTACTATCGAATTTTTCCTACTTGGTGATGAACAAATCCAAAATTTATTTTTCACGTTTATTTTTTGTCATATACACAACATACTTGATTATGTTTTACTCTACTTCCATTTTTTTTTTTTTTTTACATAAGAACCCGCAGTCGCTACTCGTAAGTGCGTACTGGGTAAACCTCGCTCAATGTGCAGTAGTCCACAAACCACAAATGAAATGTAAACTGTATTAGTCAAGCCCGATGCAACGAGCTCGATCGAGGAATTATTGGCATGGAATTCAAACTCGTGACCTTCGATATCCGCGTTCATCTGCTCCACCAACTCGGTCACCCCCGAAAGGATTACTCTACTTCTATTTTGATATTATTAATAAATGTTGAGAGAGAGAGAGAGAGAACTTATTGAAACGTTGAGATATACCCCTACTGATTCCTATTTCCAACCACCTTATATATATTAAAATTAAAATTAAATTCCACTAAATACATTATATTCTAATTTAATTGATTAAAAGACATGGAATGTGCAAACGGCTAGTGGGACTCTGCCTTTGGTGCAACTATATTAATATATAAAGTATTCATAAAGGTTGTAACTCAATTAGATATCAGTCAAATCCAACTTTATTTATGTAAAATATGTGTTGATACTTTGATTTTTAATTTCTCTAAAAATTACAATACCTCCAAGTGGTACTAAAGAACACGAATTAACACCTGAATTAGGATAAACCCAAAACCGGATCAAAATATTCGTACTCTTGTGTGAAAGTTCAAAAATTGAGTTTTTAATCAAAAAGTAATTGGGTTACCAAATAGCACATAGTATTCAAATTCGAATCTCGTCGCAGTATGCATAAGAAGTCAGATTACAAAATAAAAATTAAGATAACCTATCTCACATATTGAAATCGAATCGAAGTGATAAACAAACAAAGATTCTAGCTAATTTTTCTCTTTGGACATGGAATCAGCACATCAATTATGGCCTCACATGGTTTAGATAAAAATTGATGGAATGTATGGTTGAAATGTTGTACATCCATGAAATGTATTATTAACATCAATTTTTTTTTTTTTTTTTTTTTTACTCTTTCGAGGGTGGTCGAGTTGATAGAGTAGATGATCACGGAAATCGAAAATCACGAGTTCGAATCCCCTGCCAACACTTCCTCTGTCGAACTCGTAGCACCGAACTTGCCTAATGCGGTCTATCTTTCCTGTGTGGTTTGCGAGCTACTGCACATAGAATGAAATTTATCCAATGCACACTTATGGGTAGTGGCTGCGAGTTCATACGTCAAAAAAATAATAATAATAATTTTTGATTTTGACTTAAATTTTAGTTTTAACTTTTTAATTGAATTAAACATGAACATTGTATATGACGAACGAAATTAATGCTATTATACGTATTATTATTTATTTATTTTTTTAAATTAGGGAACCAAAAATGCAAGGGATGGAGCGGTGCTGGGCAGTGGGCGTAGAACAGACTACGAGGACCTGAAAAGTAAAGCAAGGAGTGGGGACTGGGGCTGTCTGTTTGAAAGAATCGGTAACCTTACGATTTTCTTCCAAACTCAATGACGAGGAATAAAGAGGTTCCATTTATCTAAAGACTATAACTTTCCATACACACGCCTTTTTATTGCATGGGGTTCATAAATTCACAAAATATTTTTAGTAATGCTACACTTCCAGATATAGATGTCATACAGATACTTACATACGGGGTGGGTGGGTAAATTTTTGTTACTTTTTTATTGCGCGGAACCCATCCTCATGTGAGAGGATGTAAGACTTTTGTAGATTTTTTTGTCTGTACAAATGAAAATTTTCAAATATTTTATTGTGCTCTTATAAATTACTTATTTTATTATGCATAATGTTCTATTAGCAAATCTACTTCTAAAGTCAGCCAAACATATTAGGATGGAAATTTTATGTATTTTGATTTACTCGGCTTGGTGGGACAAGTTGCGATCCTAAGTGGATGATAGTTGTAAATTTTATGAAATGTGTAATTAAAATTAAAATTTGATTTTGACATTTTACTTATAGGAAGTTCATATTGAGAGGCAAACAAGTATCAATTAGAAGAACAAGCATACTACAAGTACATATTTTTTTTATAGAAAAGTTTCACAGACAACACTTGGCGGGAATTCAACGATGGCACCCTGTATGAATTTTGTCGACCAATCCCTGTACTTGAATCTTGAGGCTTAATTCTTAGAAGAATAGTCCCTCGAAGCAACCTAAAGAGTCTTCAATAATCACAAATTGAACTCCTATTTGCAATTAAAGTTATTATAAGTTGGGAACTTTGAAACAAGAATCCAAGAATTGCTTGAGGGAGACCGTAATTTTCTTGTGCGGGACATGATGCAGAATTTCATGAAAGGAGGAGACTATTGGAGACATCTAAACAAAAGTCGCTCATCAGCTTATAAGTGAATTTCTTTCTCCACAACTAAATAGGAGAAACTTTTTGAAATGGAACCTTGAGTTTCCTACATATACAGGTCGATGTGTTACCTTTCAAAAATCTAAACATATATACCATATACAATATTGTTATATATTCTACATGTAGGCCAAACAATATGCTGTATGTTTTATGATTTCTCTAACAAAATTATTTGGTGAAAATTTGAAGGTAAAATCCGGAATTTAGTTTGGCTAAGTCTCGAATTAAATTTAAATATATGATTATTGATCAAATTTGAAAATTAAGTTATTTATTTTGACAATAATGCAAGAGTAACATTTTAGAAAAAAAAAAATAGTAAATTTTTATCTATTACATTAGAGATGTCAAACGGGCCGGCTCGTCGGCTTGGCCACTCAGCTCCTCAGCTCGTGAAAATACGAGCAACGAGCCGCTCGCGAGCTCATGGGCTTGTGAAAAATTAAAAAAAAAACGTGAAAAAGTAAAAAAAAAAAAATCATAAAAGCTCGTGGGCTCAGGCCGAGCCGAGCTCGCCTACGAGCAAATGAGCCATGAGCTTAGCTCGTAGGTTAAAGGGCCGAGCACCTCTATATTACATGCACCTGGCAAAATAAATAATTCAGAATTATAAGTATATATATCTTCTTTCAAGAGTAGTGTTATCATCAGTCTCAGTCAAAAAGTTTTTCCCATCTTTAATAGCCTAAAAAGACTTACAAAGAGCACCAAATAATTTGAATGGCAGTGTTTTAACCAAAGAAAGGAATATAGTATATAGTACTATGTATGCAAGTTCTTCATCGTACTATACATATTTAGCCCATAAAGGTTAGCCTTAATTATGGTAACTGTACAAAAAACTGACAGGATTATCTTTTCTCTTATTTCACTTTCAAGTAATTTATGTTTTCAATATCGATATGATGTCCATCCAAGATAAATTTGAAGGATCAAGTAGTTGAATCAAAGTCAGATACAGTTGAACCGATGTATAGATAATATAAAATTTGTACCGAACTAGCTGATTCTTGACTTGTTTTAAGAACTCAGTTTTCCAATGTCGTCCGTATATCCAGACCAATTAATGGTTAAACCATTTAGTTGCTCCATTAATCCTATTCTCAAAACATCACTATATATGTATGTGAATATATTTGTGTGTGTTATTGGTTGCCCTACGGCCTAATCCAAATAACCATGCACAAGTGTGACTCAACAACGATTTTTATCAAAATAACTCCGAATTGTAGGTTTAACGGTTCACACATTTCGTAGAATCTACAACTTTTATTCACTTTCCAACCATGCACCAAGTCGATTAAGTCTACATTTTAAGTTTGTATTTTATTTAAGGCTTGTTTGGTACAAATTAAAATCAGATTTTAATTTAAATCAAAATCAAACAATCAATCAATATTAACCACATATTCATGGGTCCCACAACTTCTCAACTATACATTTCGAGAATTTCTATCACGATCTACTAAAAATCTAATTTTAATCCCCACCAAACACTCCCTTAATAGTTTAAGTACTAATAATTACTCTTCCTAGTCGTGGGTTTATAATATTAAAAAGAGGCAACGAGTATTAATTAAAGAGTTGTCTAGTAAGCTATTATGAGTGTCACTTTCATCTTCTCTTTTAGCTTTTAATCTCGATATCAAACCGGCATTAGAAGCTTTTTAATTTTCTTTTTCTTAAAGTAAAGCACCCAATAATAAAGCAAAATTAAAGTAATACATGGCGTTATCTTCTCAAAAGAGATAACATTATGCTTTTTGATGAGCTTCAAATACGCATCTCTATCGGTCCATGTGCATTTAAAGGCAAGAGAGAGATAGATAGACACTTTAAACATTTAAACTAACAAGAACAAAAGTAGTAGTAATTTTGACAGGACAGCCTTCTTAATGCTAAGGTGATGGGAATTACGTACTACATACTCCTTTTCCTTGCTAAAAGTTGTCATTAGTTTATATTATGCTGCACTGCGTAATGACCCAACTTATTTTTCACCAACTTAAAAGCCACTCTTTCATGAGAATATAAGTCATAATATTGATTCTTATATATATATTACTAAAAGAAAACGTTTCTTTTTTTCTTCAGTTATGGCCAAGTTAGAAGCGCCTATTGTGTTGACTTCTGTGTTATATAGTTGGACCATGCTACACTACTAGAATGATTTTATCAGATCCTTACCAGATATTCACAAGGATTTTTAATAATATAATATTGTTTCTTTTAAAATACTGTTTTGCCCTTAATGAAATAAATTGCAAGATATGTCCTATATCTTTTAGTTGTTAGGTCTTTCAAGATTATTTCCTTCGATCGTTCTATTTGGGTCGTAAGTTCTTAGAACTAAACCTGAGAATCTTAATTTAGTATTTTCTTGTAACCAAATCAAATATTGTTGTTGCTCGAATTGGTGATATTTTATAATTGTTCTTATTTTGTCCCACTTTTCTTGATTTTCTTCTCTTCTGAGTTCTTCAAAGAGTATTCTAACTTCTCTAGATCTTAATTCACTAGTATTATCTTGAATCCTTCTAAATCTTTCGAATTCTTCTCTTTCTTCGTGGTTCATAAATCTAATCAGGATTATATAATATTTTCTTAAACTTTTCAATTTGTCCTAGATATTCTTTATATTTTATTAATTTTTCAAAGGTTTTTGGTTGATCTTTTTTAGTTATATATCTAAGTACAATTCCTTATGAAACTTCTTCTTCTATATCTTTATATTCAATTATGATATCTTCTATTTTCTTTATTTCTCTACCAGTTTCTATATGATCAAATCATATATTATGTTTACATGCATAATCTATATCAAAATATAATTTTTTAAGTTTTCCTTGGCCAATAGGAAATATTTTTTCAGATTTTTTAACTAATCTTAGTAAAAACGAAATATCTACATTATTTAAATATAACTTAATGCTATTATTATTGGATGTGGATGCTTGTAAAGTGTTCATGTAAATTAATAAAAATAAAGCATAGGCATGTAAAGATAAGCATATAAAAGCATGTAAATGACTTACAGTAATCAATGAAAATAATTAGGCTTTCCCTCCAGTATGTCTTTATAGTTGTTTTGCATGTACTTAATCAATCTTCTGAATCAGATGAATATTTAAAATGTTTTGAAATCATTTGGGTCCACAACTGTTTCCGCAAAAGGCTTTTTCAATTAATGTTGCATTTCTCACTCTAAAGAATTAGCCGTGTTTCCACAAACGCTATCTCACAGTATCCAGAGTCTTTGTTTTCACCTCTATCTAAACTCTTTTCAGAAACAAGTTCTTACTTGGAATGAAATTTTAAAAGATAAACTCACACACAAGGTGCTACAAATTTGTTAGAAATATGTCTTTTTCCCCTAAAATATTAATCAAAGACGGGTACTTTGGCATGTTTAACATTCATTCAAAAACAATGTTTTGAAAATCTTTTAAAATCTCTATCTGTACTGCCGAGAAATCATGAGAAACTTAACGAAATTCTTTTATGAAAACTTTGTTGAACATAACAAACTTCATCTTTATATTCATAAATTGAAATAGTGCATGCTTACACACTATATTTACATACTTTTGGTACTCACCTTATGAAGTTTAGAACTCCATAAATGATTACCTTATTACAAGTTTTGCTATCTTCAAACTATCTAATAATATTTCTGAATACAAGTGGTGTAAACAGATTATAAAGAACTTAAGATGTATTTTCTTCAAGAGATGTCCCTCTAGAATTCGATCCTTCTTCAGGATACCTCCTCCTCCTTTTATAGAGGTCTTGAGTCATTCCTTAAGTGATAAGGAATCTTATCTTTACAGCTCTCATCCCACTATCCTTTGTTAGGTAGTGAAAAGAAATCTTATCTTCATGGGTGTCCTCCATTATTTCTTGTCTTTCATCTTCCTTTGTTGGATAGTGTTAGGTGAACTTATCTTTTGAGTTGGATTGTGATATACCTCTATTACCTTCTGTCTCTTAGTGACCACAATTTTTCTTTAATAAAGTGATTTATTAAAGTAGTAATAAAGGGTCACTTTCTTGGTTCCATTACTTTTCCATCCTCGAATCAAAGAATTTCGTGGGGAATTCATCACTGTTGAGAGATGCTCCTTGACTCATATCTTCTACAACACAGTGTTCACAATGATAGTCACTGTGATCCCAAAGTATCTTGCATAGTTCTTTTGACATATCTTCTGATCCACTAACTTGATTTGAGATTATGGTGGATAGTAAATTGTCAAGAAGATACATATCTTCATCCTTTGTAGAAATTCTTGTATTAGAATAAATTATATATCCTTCAGAGAGATAGATCCATATCTTTTCTTTTTCAAGAATTAATTGAGTTACATGCTCAAATATCTCTTTGTATCCTTTTCCTTTTCTGTAGAGTATCATATTAATGATATCTTGGTATCCATTTTTAATAACCTTTTGATTGGTTGGTAAAAAATGTTGATTTGTAAGTTCCAATTTTATAATATGGAACGATATCTGCATATATTTAATAACAGGATCTCATTCCATTGGTGCTGAGTGGAACTTGATATATATATATATATATATATATATATATATATATATATATTTGTACTTTTGACAAACTCTATATATCTCTTAATTACTTTCCTGACGTCTGCCAGAAGTTGAGCTATCTCTCTGAGGTCCTTGCTAGGATATATACATAGTATATTTCCTATTTCAAAACAATTTCTTACCCAATTGGCTGGTGTTTCTGGATAAAAATTTATCTTGTTGTATTTTCATAGTGGAGAGTTTTCATCCACTTTCCTATTTCAAGATACCAATCAGATAAAATATTAAAAATAACAAGGAAGAATATCACTTCTTCATAGTTATTCTTTTTGGGTATTTTCATTCTGTAGCATATCTTGATAACATCATTTGGATCAATAGTTTCAATAGTTAGCTTCGGTAATTTTTGGCTTGATGAAGAGCCACCATCGCTAATTTTGATATCTTGTAAATCTCTGATGGGAGTTTTTGTATCTTTATCAACAATAGATTTGAGTATTTCCTGTAAAGGGGTTTCTATTGTTTTCTTGTCTTTTCCTTTATCCTCGGGAAGAGTGCTAGTATTCACAAGTCCCTGTTAAGGGATACTAGACTTGGTACAAGTTACTTTTGCCCCAGGGCTATATTTTTACCTCGAATGCTATCTTGGATATTTTGCATTTGTGCTTCCAAGTAGGAAACCTTTATTTCAAGAATTTAGACTTTCGTCCTTAGTTGTTCTAGCTCCATCCCTGCTAAGATAATCAGGAAGAAAGTTAGTTTTTCCTTTTATATATTCAATATCAAATTTAAAATAAGAAAACCAAATTTGAATTCTGATAATATATCTGTTAGCAATAGATGAATCAACATTATTTTTCAAAAATGCTTTAACTTGAGTATTATCAGTTCTAATCAAGAACTTCTGTAGCAATAAATAATTTTCATATTTTTGTAATCCTCGCTTGACAGCAATGAGTTCTTTTCTGTTTGTCTCATACCTTGTTTCGACTTCTTTGAACGTTCCTGATGTATATCCTGCAAGTATCTCAGGACAAGAACAATTCTTTTCACACTTATATTTTTTATGATTTTTTTTAACATTTAATACTGCACCCAAGTAATTATCTGAAGCATCAGTTTCAAGGATAAAAAAATCTTCTTCTTGTGGAATTACAAGTTTAGGTAAAACTTTTAATTCTTCTTTTACATTCCTTATATTCTTATAATCTTGTTCTTCCCAAGACCACATTACATTTTTTCTTAATTTTGGTAGAAAATAGTTTTTTTACTTGGCACAATTTTCAATGAATCCTTCAGCATAATTTAATATACCAAGGAAGCTTTGTAACTGTTTTTTATCTTTGATCTTTTTTCAAGAAATTCTTGAAATTTTTTCTCCAATATGAATAACCCAAGAAACTCTATTTCTATTTTGGCTATCTCAACTTTCTTTTGAAAAAGTGTAACACCATGTTTTTTCATAATATAACAAAATTTCTCAAGATGTTCAATATATTCATTTATATCATTTGAATGAATAAGTTAATCATCAACATAAGCAATACAAAAATGAGTGATTGGTTTAATTACCTTATCCATTCTTCTTTGAAATATTTGTGGTGCATTTTTCAACCCAAATGGCATTACATTCCATTCATATTGTCATAAAGGACTAGGGATATTAAATGCATTTAGTGGTTTATTTTCATCTGTAAGTACGATTTGCCAAAAACCTGACTTACAATCAAATTTTGAAATTATTTTCTTATTCTGTATTTGTTTAATAAGAGTGTCATTATTGGGCAAGTAATATCCATCAAACTTAGTAATTTCATTAAGTTTTTTATAGTTAATCACCATCCCGACTTTTCCTCTTTTTATTTCACTATGTTTTCTAACCATAAAGGCGCCCATGCTATGTGGGATTTTACTAGGCCTGATTAATTTGGCTTCTAGCAATTCTTTTATCTGGACCTTAAATTCGTTTTGGTCTTCTACACTATATCTTATTGGTTTGACCCTTACTAAAGTATCTGGATTAATTAATTCTATATTTGCTTTTACCTTGTTTGTGTTCCATTTTTCTAATGGATTTTCAGAATAGGTTTCAGAAATTTCTTTTTTTAATTGTTCTAAGTTATTTTCTGTTGTCATTTTCAAAACTATAATTGGTTTGAATTTTTCTGTACTTCAACATCCACCACGCTGGGTTGAGGAGCTCTGATGTTTAATTTCTTTGTATGCTATGCTAATAGCTTTAGTGATTTTTGGTGTAAATATCTTATGTGCACAAGGAGTTGTGAACATATATCTATCAATATATTGTGTAAATGGTGCATATTTTAGTAAGAAGTTTTGTCCTAATAAAATATCACATCCAATTGTGATTGACATATATATTGTATCAACAAATACTTCTCTAAAGGATATTAGAAAAGGTACTTGTGTGGCATATTTGCTATATATTACCTTGTTTACACCTGCTGTTGTAGCGGTGACAACCTTTTTTGAATCATATTTCCAATACTCAGATGATAGTACATTTGGTAAGCATAAACTTATTGTACTTCCAGTATCTAGATAAGTATGAAATTTAATTCTACAATAATTTCTTATATTGAGTGTAACTTCAATATATGGACTCATGGAATTGGTACTTATTACTCTTTTCATGATAACAATGATTTCATATTTTCATTTATTCTTGATATGATGATTGGATTATCATCAACTATTATTTTTAAATATCCTTGACAAATTTTGTAAGGACTAAATTTTTCAAGGAAGTTCATTCCTAACATTATAGGCGAACGATTGACTCCATATAATTCATCTTTATATAGAATTATTTCTTTAGTAAATTCTTTTTTATCTTTTCCTATAAATATAAGGGGGAATTTACATATTTTCTTATTTCAAGATTATTTCCCGAATAATCTTTAAACATAGATGGTTCTGGTAATTTAAAGTCTATTAAATGGCTAATAAATTTAGCATTTACGTGACTTTTATCTGCTCCAGTATCTATAAGGACAAAAAGATTCTTTTTGTATCCTTCTTGATTAACATATCTAGTTTTGATATAGTATTGTGAACTTGTTGGTTCAATACTTAATTTTCTATGTTGACTTATTCTAGGGCTTTGTCTGGAGGGGAATCTTGCAATAAGATTATCTCCTTCTAGACTGATACTATTTCTTCTTATCAATTTTCCTTCATAATTGATTTCTCTTGCTTGTTTGTGAAAATCAAGCTTTATCTGTTCTGATATGGTTACTTCTTGTTCTTGATATTTTTTAGGAGGTATATATTCAGCCAATTCTCTAAAATCTTTATGTATGATAATGTTGTCAGTTATCTTCCTTAGATTGTTATGATTGCTAGTACTAAAAGTAAAAATTAATTATATGCTAATACTAATAGCTTTACTTTTTTGTGGCATTTTTAAGTTTCCAATTCTATAGTATAGATTGAAACTTTGATCTATATTCTCATCAATTATTGAAATAGCATAGTTTGGTTTTACTATGAACATTATCTTTTGATAAACTAGATTTCATACAATAGTTCCTAATAGAGCATCTACAAGATCTTGTAAGATTCTATTATCCATACAATATATTTCTATTGGTATATTCCTAAGAATCCTTGATGGAATATATCTTTTTCTTGTAAATCTAGTATCTTTTTGGTTATTCATTTATATTTTTTAATATCAAAGGTAATTTCCTGGTTTATACCTTCTACTGAGTTTTCAACTTCCTCAGTTGTTTCTACTTCTATTTCTTGTATTTCTTGATTCATATATACAATCTCTTCAGAATCTTCTTCTGATGATGATGTATCTAATTCATAAATACTACTGCATTCACTACTTAAATTTCCAAAATATTCAATTGGTTCTATATCACTATCATCTTTGAATTTTTCATAAATTCTAAGAGTTTTTACATTCTATTTATCTTTCTTTTTTGGACATTGAGGGGTAATGTGTCCTTCTTCATTACAGATTAAATATTTACATTTTTTGATATATTTTGGTTTGTCTTTGCAGTCCAATTTCTTTTCTTAAAATATTTCTTATTTGGTTTAAAACTTCTTTTCTTAAACCTTTTATAATTTTTGAATTTTCTTTTATATTTTTTATATGACTTATATTTCTTTTTGTAACATCCAAATTGTTCAATTTGACCTAAATCTTTGTAACAACACAAAGAATTTTTTCTTATCTTATATGCTTTTTTATTTTCTAAAACTTCTCTACACCAAGTACTTATCATTCGCTTTGTAAATTCAATCCTAATTCCAAGACTATCTATTCTTATACCCTCTTCTTCTCCAGTTGGTAATATTTTTTCATATTCTTTTAGTAACTTAATTCCCCAGGGGAATGGTAACTTTGTAAAATAAGATCTTAATATTGGTTTATTTTCTTAGTAATCTCCTTGGTTTAGTACGTAATATATTTTTTCAAATCTACACGTATATCTGTTTAATTCACGCATATCACATATTTTTAAATTTTTCATTGTTATTGTTCCTGCATTATATTCTTCTTGTTTTCTAGATTCTTCATCAGAACTGAATCTATGTCCTAAGAATTCTGTTCTTAAGGCTCTTTCAAGTCTTTTTAATATTTCTTATATATTTTGTTCATTTAAAGCATTCCTATTATCTAATGCTTCAGTCATATCTATTCCATATTTTATTCTCCTTTTTATATCTTCAAGTAATTTTCTCCACCATGCAGATGCAATTCCTCTTAATGTATGTTCTACAAATTCAAAGGCTGTATATGTTTCTCATTTATTAAATTGTATAGCTAAATTTGTATTTTTTATCCATGTTTCAATAGCTTTATGTTTATCTACACGGTCAAGATTTAACCATATTCCTGTTGTGTGGATTGGTTCATTGTAAGATTTCATAGGATTTATTTCTTTTACAGATTGTTTTCTTATATTTTCAGTATATCGTTTTTGTGTTTTCCTATATTGATTAAGACCATCCTTATTAGGTATTGGGTGATGATGAAGCAATTTTTCATATTCTTCATCACTACTAAAGTCTTCTGATTTTATATTATAACTAGATGTTGGATTAATATTCATTTTTATATTTTTCATTTTTTCAGTTAATTCTTCTAACTGTCTTTTATATTCATTATATTTTTCATCAGTAGATTCTAAGAATTTTTGTTCTATTTCTTCAACTTCTGTAATCATATATTGATTTATCTCTTGATTTTTTCCTTTATTTTCATCATTTTGTGTTATCCTAAAATCTAAAGGTGGATTAATTATAATCTTATCTTTTCCTTTAAGATTTTTATTTAAAAGAGCATTTTCTATTTGTAGATTATATTCTAAATTTTTCAATCTTTTGTGTACATTTTCAAAACTTTCATTTGTACTATTTTTAGATAAATAAGGATAACTTGATTTTTTATGTTTTCCTACTTTTTTCCAAAAATTCTTCAATTATATTTTCTTCATCCATTATGTTCATTATTATTTTAGGTTCGTAACATGGTTCTGATACCATTTTTACCAGGGTGCGCAGAGGCGGTGAAATTTAATTTTAGATAGTTGTATATTCTATGTAATTTCTTAACTCAAAATATTTTAATCTGTTGTTAATTATGGATATATAAAATCTTAGAGTTAATTTATATCTTAATTCTTTATAAATTTTGCTAATTCTATAAGTTTTAGGACTTCTCATAAGATATAATATTTTTTAGGGTTAAATTTTATGTTTATAAATTCTTAGGGACTAAATTGAAGCTTTTATTCTTTTGCAATGGCTTTTAGTTGTAATTTATGTATAAGGGGTATTTTTGGAAGTTTTTGTTTCTGTAAAACTTCTGTAAGTTATTTTTCTGTATGTTTAGCTTTTTCCTATATAGTTTGATATTTTCTATCTTCCTTGGGAATTTCAAGAATTAAATTCTCTACTGAACCTATTACCTAATCCTAATCATAATCATATAAGCCGTCCATATTAAAATCAATGAGAATGTTACAAGCGAAAGCATACCTTGATCCATATGTCTGATTGCTTGAACGAGTTATGATATTCCAATTGATATTTAGTCTCCTTATGAATTTTTTCTCTGTTGATTGGGATGCAAAGGAATGAAAAATCACGTTCAATTGGGAACCATGACATATAATATAATAACTGAATATGCAGTTATTGTCTTTCGGTTCTTATAAATTGGTCTCTCATCAATGTAAAATAACCGTTCTAATCTCTATAATTTAATTCTATGACATTTAATACCCATTAGTTCAAAATTAATTTTAATGGATCATTTTATTAACTAATCTTTAAAATATAGTACCACACATTTTAATATATATCACATACATGTGTGACCCCCATATGTTAGAATTTTCCAACGCAGTATTTATGTTTTGTTATTGGAATTGGTAATAGATGTGCACTATTCCATTAAATTGTTAAATTACCTTCCTATTGTCATTAAAATTATCAGCCAGAAATTTGTTACTAGTTGCATTTTCGAACATGTACTTAGCCTCTAATGCATTCTAAGTTTCCCGTAGTCTTGTTGTGATATGACCAAATAGAGCATCGAGATTGCATTGGCTTTGCATATGTAATCATCTTGCTCCCATTTTGTACTTGCAATGATTGTCCGAACTGTTTCATCCTTCATTTTTTCTGGATTTACATTACATTGATAGTTGAAACCAAGACACAAATTTGCCTCCAAGATACAATGGAACAAATAAGTTGGTTGCATTGTATACAAATGAAGATAATTCGGAATACAAATGAGAGATTACTTAAATAAGAGAGGGGTCATATCAAATGATCAATAATCACTATTTTGAAAATATTCTCTGACATACAAAATATACTACACCACGAATAGGGAGGAGCGTAACAAGGGCATATGAAAATAACAAATTTTTCTCATCAACTACCAATCTTTGAAATTAGTTAAGTTTGTTGGAAAATATATTGTTTGGCAAATGAATTGTCACTTGTGTATGTGAAATTAATCCCACATTGATTGGAAGTTGGGATTTGAAGAGGAGCTTTAAAAGGGATTACAATCCCACATTGGTTAGAAATGGAAAAGTGGGAATATATGGGGACTATAAATAGTACCATCTCACATTGGAAAAAGAAAAAGAAATGTGGCAAGTGGAAAAACTTAAATAGTTATCCCATATAGGATAAGAATAAGTTTGTGAACTAATTTATATATGATTAACAATTTGTAGAGTTTGTTTGGGAGGGATTTTAATTGGAAAACTCTAACCGTTATGTATCAAATCAACCAACATTTTTGACTTTCACTCTCACAGGTGGGGTCCACAGGTTAACTATAACGGCTAGAATTTTGATTAAAATCCCTCCCAAACAAGCTCGTAAGGTGTAATCATTTGTTGCATTGAGACTCCTCCATGGCCTACGCGCCCGCAGGGGGTGCAAATCTTGGACCGACTTAGCCTTCGAGCCTTGAACTTATGTGCGGGCGCGACTCGCGTACACAAATGTCGGACCGAATGAGTCAAAAATTGGCCACGAAGTGCAAGCCACATTTTGGAATTTTTCTTTTACGTTTTTCCATCTAAACATAACTTGAAAAACGATTTTCCATTTAAACATAACTTGAAAACGATTTTCACTTATGTTGTAACTCCAAAACGTCAGAATTAACATTGCTGTGTAATGGTAGGAGTTACGGCTGCATTAAGAAGTAAAGGCTCATCCTTACCTATATATACTGAACAATCTCTTCAGTTCAAAGACACCACAATAAGCACAAAATCTCTCTACTTCCTATTCGAATTCCTGTCTTCTTCCAGTCACTTGGTGATTCCGTTCCGGCACACTCGTTCAATTCAACTGCGCAAACTGCAGTTCACGCCGCTGTATCCTGGGAAGTAAGCTCTCGCATTACTTCGGTTAGGGGGCAAATATTGCTTTAAGGACACTGTGTTGAATACAAGCCCTGACTTCAAAGACGCCAATTTTATTTTCTGCCCACTGCAATATTTTATTTTCTGTCCACTGCAATTAGTTTGTTACTTCTTCTAATTCAGTTAACTGTTTAAAGTTTACTTACAAAGTTGTACTTCATAATCTCGTTAGCTAGAGTTTCAGTTCAGATTCCATTCCATAGTTTGTATTTCCTGCTTATTTATTTATTTATTTTTGGTATTAATAGTTTGATTAAAATAAAAAATAAAATTTAAGCTTAGCCACCAAACATGCACTTTAGTTTGCGTCATCAAACAAAGAAAACGTAGGGGTTCAGAGTTATGTTTTAGTTGATGGCTTACTCTGTAGACAAGATGACTTAAATTGATAGTTGATGAAAGTTAGTTGAATAGGTCTAGGGTTTCGAGTTTGGAACAAATGAGAAAACAGCACGGATTTTCGTTGGATTGTCGTCAGGTTATGGCTCGAGCTTCAAAAGCAGAAATACTATCGCTGGACCATCGCTACTCCTTCGCTCGAGCGACACCCTATCGCTCGACCGTCACGACCCCTCGCTCGAGCGATAACTTTATACGAAAAATTTTATTTTCGTGTTTTAAAGGTTTTTTTTTCTTGATGCATGATTTTCTTGACCTATCTATAAATATCAGAATACGTCCAGAATGAAATTCTTAAGGTTGATAATTGAAAGAGCTTTATCTGTGAGATCTATTGATTACATCTTTCAACTTTCATCTTGCTTGAGTGTTTTGGTCAGAAAAACATCGAATCCAATATCCAAATAACATAAACCAACTTTTTACATATCTGTTAGAGAGTGTTGAAGATCAAGGAAAGCGACTAGAGTTTCAATCTATGAAGAACGTGTTGTTCTTCATGATCTACATGAGATATATGATTCTACCAAACTAGGGGCTGTTAAAGGATAGTGTTGGTTATTGCAGTTGGAATTGGTGCAAGGGAGCACAGAATTCAGGAGAGCTGTTGAAACAGCAGTCAAGTGTTCAGATTGTTCATGTCGTCGTCTAATCTTGTAGACTATAAGTGCTAAATAGTCTATAGTGGATTGACTCGCAAAATACCCGAAGTTTTTCCAATTGGGTTTCTCCGTGAACACCTCTTGTGTTCTTTATTGCTTTATGGTTTACTGTTTATTAATCAAACTGCGGTAATTCAACATATGATAAATTAGATTGTTTGATTAACCATCTAAATAAGAATTAAAAGTGACTTGTTGCTATTTAATTCATATTTGTTTTTAATTCCGCATTAAATACCTATTCACTCCCCTCTAGGTATTGGTAGGGTCGAACTTGCGTTTTTCACAGAACCGACCAAGTCCAGCACCCCATTAATAAGTTGGATGGTCAAATTGAGACAAAGTGAACTTGAGTGACCATTAATGCAAAACAAATCTCTAAAGTCAAGTGATTTCCAATAAATTTTCCAGTGAATAGGAAAAGGGAAAATTTTCAAGTTGAAAATTACCGAGGTGTAAAATTGGAATGGTTTGCAAGATTTTTATTGTTGCCCCCAATAGTGGCTTGTTCTATCCATTTATCTCCATATGATGTGTACCCGATTACAATTTGATGAATCCTACATTTTTGGGTCATTCTTGTAGACATTAAAAAAAAAGTGAATAACGGGTTGGGTTAATTTAAATAATTAGCCCAATTAAATTTACTAAATCAAAATCTAGGCCTGTAAAATTCTAAAAGTCCACCCTACTTTTTAATAAATTCATAATTATTCAATTATAATCAATTTAATTGAATTAATTTGGTGATTACCAAAATTGGCTATGGGTTTCCCTTATAAATAGGGTCAATGGTTCACTTCGGAGGGGAGGGAGGAGGGGAGTACAAGAGAAAATCACGAAGTGCTGAAGAAATTCCCTCAACTCCAAGTTCGGCAAACCTAAAGAAGATCAAAATCTTCTTCAAATCAAGCAAATTCAAGAAGATCAAAATCTTCCTCAAATCAAATCAAGACCAAGGTCAAGATCAAGCCCAAGCTTTCGAAGTGTAAATCCAAGTTTCGAAATTCAAGTGTCGAACAAGTCAAGCTCACGATAGATTAAATCAAATTCACAACAAATCTCGAAGTCTAGGATTCAAGCCACGTGACCCCTCGTCTTCAAACACTCAGATCATTAATCAGAGGATTAATTGCAACTTTGCAATCACAAGAAGATTTATATCCATTTATATTTTTTTTAAATACAATTTGTAACGATTTTCATATTTTAATATACGCGAAATCCATCGTACAAATTTCTTGGCACGCCCAGTGGGACCTTCTTATCCTCTCATCTTTTGATCTCAGAATCTTCAACTTTCAACAACTACACCAACAATGGCAAACGAACAAGCGAGGCAAACCACGACTCATCTCGAAGAGACACTTGCTGAGCTGGTCCAAGCGACCAGAGCCCGAACAAAAAGTGGGAGAACTCAACTAGTTCCATCACTAAAGAGGTTCTCCAACAAAGGCAGAATGAAAATTGCTTTCACAAAGTCAAACTCTCGTTCAATAGAGAAGACCAAAAGTTCGACGAAAAATTCTTGTTCGAACTCCGTCTCCAGTGGCAGATCCTTGTATGGGTCCCCTCATACCACTTCTCTGCAAAGGTGGGGAGACTATAGTTCGTCTGAAGAGTCACTTGAGCCAGTGATGGTCACAGAAGCAACATCGGGCTCAGATGATCGAATCCAACAAATGGCTTTAGCCATTGAAAAACTAACGAAGTCACTAGAAGAGAAAGACGCACAGGTCGCTGCACTCATGCACAAGCTAGAGCTGTAAAATTTAGCGAAAGGAGATCTAGAAAATCCAAGATCTTCCAAAGCTAAAGAGCTGGAAGTCCAAGAACGCCAGCAGAAGTAAGACATACATGATCGAACAATTGTTCAATATGTTTTGCGTGATACTACTTAACTCTCTGTTGGCTCTTTATCTATCCACCAACTACAACATATGATTGCAGACACCATTCGTGCCCAGTATGGTGGTTCAATGCAATCTTCATTGGTGTATGCCAAGCCTTATAGCCGTCAAATCGACGAGATAAAAATGCCACTCGTCTACCAACCTCCAAAATTCCAGTGTTTTGATAGGAAGGGCAACCCGAAGTAACATGTTGCTCATTTCATTGAGACGTGTAATAATGTAGGTACTTACAATGACACTATGGTAAAATAGTTCGTGCGCTCCGTCAAGGGTGCTGCATTCGAATGGTATACCGACTTACAGGCTGGGTCAATTGATAGTTGGGATCAACTTGAAAGAGAATTCCTAACACGTTTCTACAGCACCAGGCAGACGTCAGCCTTCCGGAACTTGCTCGAACAAAGCAGAGCAAAGAAGAGCCCATTGTAGAGTCCATTGAATGCTGGAGGAACCTCGTGCTCAATTGCAAGGAAAGAATAAGCGAAGCATCTTCCATTGACATGTGTGTGCAAGGCATGCATTGGGGATTACTCTACAATCTCCAAGCAAATATGCCTCACTCCTTTGAAGAGTTAGCGACACGTGCCCATGACCTGGAGCTCCAAATTACAAGGCATGGAAGTTACTTACCAAGTGATCCACGTGGCAAGTGGGACCCCAAGAAAGAGGTAAAGAAGGATGTCATAACAGGTAAGCCCAAAGAGGTAATGGCAATTTCCACCATCCCTGCAAAGATAGCCTTCCAAGGGTCGAAATCAAACACAAGACCAAAACTTGAAACACAAGCCAGAGTTTAGACCTACAAAGGGACTGATCCAAGGCAGAGGTCAGGTAACTCTGAAGGAACTTGAAGAGAAGGAATACCCATTTTTAAATTCTGAAGTTCCTGGAATTCTGGATCAACTTCTCGAACAGAAGATGATCGAACTACCAGCTCCAAAGAGACCTGAGAAAGTTGGTAGGGTTGATCATCCTAAATACTGTAAATTCCACAGGATCATCAGTCATCCAGTTGAAAAATATTTTGTGCTGAAAGATCTTATTGTTAGAAAATAAGATCAAACTTGAAACGGGATAAAGCCCAACGGCTGACTGCTCGATGGTTTCGTTTGGATCGTTTGATCTAATCCCCATTGCAAAAAGGGAACATACATTTCCCCGTACATGCGATGCAAGTAAATCTTCGGCTGAAGAGTTTGGACCACAACTTCCAGAAGGAGCCATTTCAGTGAAGTTTGAAGTAGACGAGGAAATTACTATCAGTTATGTCTACCCAGGAATGGATGGACCGCATGTACCTAATCGTCCAACCTTCTACGAAATTATGACAGATGACTTAGATGTTTGGGATTCTGATTCGGAGTCCGAAGATGAGATCGGTGATGGTTGGTCCACCTCGATAAGTAAGAAAGAAAATTACCAAGTTTCAAACAAAACAGGTAAAATATCACCTTCTACATCTCTTGTAGGACCGAAACTGGAGGCATGGGCGTGAAAGTTCAACCCAATAAAAAAACATCACTAGAAGAAAATCCAGAAGGATGGAACCTTGTGAAAAGGCGTCATCAAGCAATTTCGCAACTTCCAAGTCCTAGTGACGAAAAATAAAAGCCAAGAAACAACCAAAGAAGAAGGCCTAAAGCTAGGCCAGAAATCTCTACTAAATCAACAAGAGTAGAAGTCGCTTCATGTGCTCCTTCTAGGTTACTGACCCTAGGTGATTATTTTTCCAAGGACTTCTTCAACAATGAATGCTTTACCTTCAATGTCATCAATGTGGATGGGAAAGGTGAAGTAAGGAAAGGGTTGAAAGAGAGTTCAAAACAGAAAAGAACTATCTTGCGACTCAATAATATTCCTTCCAATACAAGTTTAGCATAGTCTCTTAAGCTTTCTTTTGATGATCGAATGGCTTTAATCGCAGCGTTGATAGATCCGAAAGAATATGAAGGCAAAGTCTTAGAGCATATTGGATCCACAACTCGACAAGACTGTATGGCCACCATCACATTTGACGATGAAGATTTGCAACTGGGCTCTCATTTACATAACAGACCACTCTACGTTAGTGGTCATATTCGAGAATGCAAGATTAGTCGCATAATGATTGATTGTGGATCTGCTGTGAAAATCGTGCCAGTCAAAATGATGAAGGAGATTGGGATTAATGTTGGTGATCTATCCAAAAGCAAGATCATGATTCAACCAGAAAGGTCAGTGAGCCATCGACATGATTCGTTTGAAGGGGAGTTAATTTCCTCGGCTCTCTTCCATGTCATCAAATGTTGAAACATCATACGAGTTACTCCTTGGACGTGTTGGCTGCATGAAACTGGAGTAATACCTTCGACTTAGCACCAATACTTCAAATATAGTTGAAACGGAGAAGTCAAGTGTGTAGTAGCTGAGTCTAAACCCTTCGTCGAAGAAGAATCCCATTTTGCTGATGCAAAATTTTATGGGGAGACGAAGAAAATAATTCTGCAGGATTTACCATGTCCAGATTTAAGATTAAAAGAAATGTAAACGATGATGATACATCAAGTTCTGCTCAGTCTCATCAGCTCGTCAAAGGTAAATCAAAATTTACGTTTGAAGGATTCTCTAAAGGTAAAGAACCTCAAATAGAACCGACTGACGTTGAGGTATTGAGAAAGGAGTTAACTTTTCCAATACCTAACATTCTGAAATTGTTCCTACCTCATCAATTCATTGGAGTCCCGGGAGAACGCAAATCATCGTCGAAAACTTCGACATTTGTTCCAGACATATCAAAGCTTAGTATTGCTAGCTCATCTAAACAAGACAAGACTGGAGTCGATGAACCAAAATAGACTTTCCAAGGATGTTATAATCCTCAAGCCAAAAAGCGATTTGAGAATGCCGGATTTGGGAAAGGAGAGCCTCACAAATTAGGTGATCTCGATGCTGTTCTTTCATGTGGGCGTATCCCTTCTCATTTTGAAGGAACCCTCATATCACAACCCAGGTATGGCTTGGGATACGATCCAAATCTAACGAGAAAGATTAAGGTCAAAAAAGTTTCCTCGAACTCAATCATGATTCAAATTTACGAGGTTGTAGAAGAGAAACCTGAACGGTCGAAACTTTTGGTGTTCGATCGAATTGAAAATGAGAATGCCAGAGTTTAAATTTTTAAAAGGTTAAAATAAGAATCTTCCCCAATGGTTGATGTAAAAGTTAAAGCTTCCATCTTCCAAAGGTTAAGTGAAGTTCCTTCTTCTTCTTCTACCCAAATTGGCGATGATGCACAAGCTCCTCAGAAATCATTTCAAAGATAATCTGCTTTTTCTCGGCTTGGAACTAAAACTTCTGAGCCAAGTCCAAAGCCTCAACGATTAAGGAGAAGACAAAAATATCAAAAGGTCTGCCTTTCTCTAAACAATAATAAGGATGAAGAAGAAGTCTCTGTTAATCACATAGCTTTTGAAGAAGCTCCCGAACATGAGTCTGAAAATTATACCACAACAGACGAACTTGAGTCGGCCCCACCTACATTTGAGGAATGGGGACAAGCTACAGTGGATGACTTGAAGCAATTGAACTTGGGAATTGAGGAAGACCAAGACCAGTGTTTGTAAGTGCTCTCCTCAGTCAAAAAGAGAAATCAGAATACGTCCGCTTGCTTCAAGAATATAAAGATGTATTTGCGTGGTCTTACAAAGAAATGTCGGAGTTAGATTCGAAGGTTGCAGTACATCACCTTGCAGTAAGGCATGTAGTTCGACCAATCAAGCAACTTCAAAGGAGTTTTCGACCAGAATTGGTTCCTCAAATTGAAATGGAAGTCAACAAACTGATTGAAGCTGGATTCGTACGTGAAGTCAAATACCCAACTTGGATCGTGAATATTGTCCCTGTCAAAAAGAAAAATGGATAATTACGAGTCTGTGTTGACTTTCGTGACCTGAATCAAGCATGTCCTAAAGATGACTTTCCGCTTCCAATAATAGAGTTGATGGTGGATGCAACTACTGGGTATGAAATCTTATCTTTCATGGATGAATTTTCTGGATAAACCAAATACGCATGAATCCAAAAGATGAGGAACTCACGGCATTCCATACCCCTAAGGGCATTTATTGTTATAAAGTTATGCCGTTTGGGTTGAAAAACGTGGGGGCAACTACTAATAGGCAATGCAAATGATCTTCGATGATACGCTACATAAGAATGTAGAATGCTATATAGATGGCCTTGTCGTTAAAATAAAAAAACGAGATGATCACCTACAAGATCTACGGGATGTTTTTGAAAGGCTTCGACGACATCAATTAAAGATGAATTCACTGAAGTGCGCATTTAGTGTCACATCTAGGAAATTTCTTGGCTTCATTGTTTGACATATGGGGCATTGAAATAGACCAATAAAAAATCGAAGCTATAATCAACATGCCAGAACCAAGAATGTGCATGAGGTGAAAAGTCTCCAAGGAAAACTCGCATACATTCGGAGATTTATCTCTAACCTTGCCGGACGTTGCCATCCATTCAACAAATTGGTGAAGAAAGATGTACCATTTGAATGGGATGATGCTTGTCGAAGTGCTTTCCAAAGCATTAAGCAATATTTGTCTCATCCACAGTACTTGTAGCTCCGGTCTCAGGAAAACCATTAACCCTTTTATGTTGCAGTACAAAAATATTCTCTAGGAGCACTTCTAGTCCAGGCCAATGATGAAGGAAAGGAGAATGCACTCTACTACTTGAGCTAGACACTGGTAGGTGCCGAGATGAAGTATTCGCCTATTGAGAAAATATTTCTTGCATTAATCTTCGCGGCTAAAAAATTGAGACATTATATGCTATCACACACGATCAGTCTTGTTTCAAAGATTGATCATTTAAGGTACATAATATCTAGACCAATTCTCTCTGGAAGACTTGGAATATGGGTATTGTTATTGTCTGAGTTTGACATCAAGTTTATTTCCCAAAAGGTCATCAAAGGACAAGCTTTGGCAGATTTTTCGGCTGACCATCCAATTCCAGCGGAATGGGAACTGCAAGAAGGCCTCCCAGATGAAGAAGTTTTATTTACTGAAATCATACCATCATGGAGGCTATACTTCGATGGGGTAGCCCGAAGTTATGGTGCATGAGCAGGAGTTATCTTTATCACTCCCCATGATCTTGTCATGCCTTACTCGTTTACCTTAACAAAGAAATGTTCAAACAATGTGGTAGAATATCAAGCCCTTATCATTGGCTTAGAGACAACTATAGATATGGATATTCATCAGCTAGAAGTCTTCGGGGATTCTAAATTGATAATCAACCAACTCTTAGCTGAGTACGAAGTCCTTAATTCCAACTTGAAGCCATATCAACACTTGTGAAGCGATTTGATTTGTTAAAAATCAAATTCGTACCTAGGGCTGAAAATAAGGAAGTCGATGCCTTATCTAATTTGGCTGCTGTTTTAGCCAGGTCAGATGAAGATTTTTCCCACTCCGTATCAATTGCTCAAAGGTGAGTAGTGCTTCCATCCTTGCTACCCAGTGATATGGAAGAAAACAACAGCGTTGAAGTGATCGAAGATGAGGAAAAATAAGATTGGAGACGGCCAATAATTTATTTTCTTCAACATCAAAAGCTACCAGACAATCTACGGCGAAAAACCAAAATCAAGAGGCGTGCACACCGTTTTGTCTTTTATAAGGGAACGCTTTATCGATGATCATTCGATGGGGTTTTCCTCCGATGTCTAAGTAATGATAAAGCAACATATGTCATGGAAGAAGCTCACTCTGGAATCTGTGGTGCTCATCAGTCTGGACCCAAACTCCATTTTCGAATAAAGAGGATAGGGTACTACTAGCCGACTATGGTACAAGACTCCATAGATTATGCAAAGAAGTGTGAAGCTTACCAAGTTCATGCAAACTTCATCCATCAACCTCCGAAACCATTACATCCGACAGTAGCTTCATGGCCATTCGATGCATGGGATCTCGATGTAGTTGGACCCATAACTCCAAAGTCTTCAGCTGGACACTCATACATCCTTGTTGGAACCGACTACTTCTCTAAGTGGGCTGAAGCTATACCATTGAAAGAAGTAAAGAAAGAAAATGTTACAGATTTCATTCGTATCCAAATCATTTATCGGTACGGGGTCCCACGATACATCATCACTGACAATGGGAAGCCCTTCTGCAATAACCATATAAACAATTTATGCTCAAAATTTAGATTCAAACACTACAACTTATCCATGTACAATGCATCGGCTAATGAGTTAGCGGAGGCGTTCAACAAAACTCTATGCAGTCTATTGAAAAAGGTTGTCTCCAAATCAAAAAGAGACTGACATGAAATAATTGGTGAAGTCTTATGGGCTTATCGAACCACCTATCGAACTCCAACACAAGCCACTTCTTACGCTTTAGTGTATGGAGTGAAAGCTGTACTTCCTTTGGAGTGTCAAATTCCGTCACTTCGAATTGCTGTCTAAGAAGGTTTGACGACAGAAGAAAATGCCCTTCTTCGATTGAAAGAGCTAAAAGCTTTGGATGAGAAGAGATTAGAGGCACAAATGCACTTGGAATGTTATCAAACTCGGATGGCGAAGTCCTTCAACAAGAAGGTGTAACCACGATCATTTCAAGTCGAAGACTTGGTACATTGCATACGCAGACCAATCATAATCACAAGAAAAACAGGGGGCAAATTCCAACCTAAATGGGATGGTCCGTTTGTTGTTACTCATGCATTCACTAGCGGAGCATAGAAGATTATCGACAAAGATGGATTACAAATCGGACCTATCAATGGAAAATTTCTAAAGCATTTTTACGCTTGAAATTCTTTATTTTATTTTTCATTGTATTACTCCTGGCCCACAAGAGGATAAACTTTGAATGGCCCCCACCTCAAATATAAAAAAAAATTGTTTGTTCTTGTAACGAACTACGTTCAACTTGATCCCGTTCGAGTACGTAGGCAGCTTGAATAAATTATAAATTCAAGTTCAGTTACAAATAATAAAATCATTCAATTTGTTCACCATTTTCTGTAGTAAAAAAATGCACAAGAAACAAGGAAAAGTTCATCGTAAAAAGATGAAGAACGATAAAAAAAATCAAAATTCATATGGTCTTAAAAGATCATAAAGTCCTAAATCTATCAAAGTCACTCGCCGTTGATCACTTGCAGGAAACTACCTTCAAGGGTCTTCATTCTCTAGTCAATGGATGATACGCTAGAAACATCTATAGTCGGTGATTCTTCTAAAGCGGCCTTTGCCATTCCAAACATGCTCTTCTGTTCTAGATGGGTTTGAAGTTCATCGCGAAGTTTGTCTAGCTCAAAAGTTAGCTGACTAATTTTACCTTCCAATGAAGAACAGGTGGAATCCTCCACTTCCAACTGAATGTTCAAAAACTTCAACTTCTCAGTCTTTTCTTCGGTAGTTGAAAATTCTAAGTGATACTTCCTTTTAGATAAATAGATGTCAACTTCTTTAAGAAATACGTCCATGCGTTCCATCAAGGGTGCTAGATCTGCGCGGAATGAGCTGATAATCACGTTTTGAAGAATTAAATTATTCTCATCCCACCAAGAGCGGATGTTGAAAAACCCATGCTTCATGACATCCCTAAAACACTTCTGAAGATAATTGATCATCGCTTATTGCAAAGTAGCCTTCAAATAAGAAGACTCTCAAGTTATTCCAGGCGGGGGACCAGCCATAGAAGAACAAATTGGAGCTATGTGCCGATTATTTGTTTTCGAATGCGGAATGTTAACCAAAGCCAATGAAGGGGTAGTAGCTGGAACTCCTTGATTGACTTCTGAAATATTAGCTCTTGCAGTCTCAGAATTCACTTCATCTTCAACTTGGAATGCATCTATGTTGAATGTCGAAATGCCTTCATTCATAGTATTCGGGTGTTTACAAGGTGGATCGTGAAAGTCATGAGTAGCATCTATTCCTTGAAGCGCACCAATTCTCCCATCATTCTCACTAGTCTGATCTTGCAAGAAATCTGGGTTCAAGGAGAAACTCAATCCTTCAGGAATGCTTGGAAAATCTACGAAAAAAATGGGTAGAGATAAAAAGAAGAAGAATAAGAATAAGAAATAAGTTAAAAAAAAAGGGTGGCCTACCCGCGTTCCGTGTTCTAGGAGATATATCTTAAAAAATCGACATCGGACGGTGTATTCGGGAGGCTGATGTTAATGTGAGAAACTCCGAGGTCGCCATTTGAAGAATTTAGAACAGCTTGAAGCGGCATCGATTTCACCAATCGTTTAATCTTATATATTCGGGAGAGTGGAGCCTTAAAGTAAAGTTCGTTGCATAAGGCTAAATACAAGAGGTATGTTAAAAAAATAACAGTAAATAAAATACATGATCTCTAGAACTTTCATCTCCCCGCGATAAAGTCTTGCCAGGTGTATGGGATGCTCGATCTCCAGGACTACTGCGGTCTGGAATCAAAACTATTTCAGGCATCTTCTCGGCAGGCTCAGAGGTGGAAGCAAACTTTGTTGATGGGACTTTAAATTTAATCTCTTAATGACTCTGTCATTTCGAAGATCCAATTCCCTCTTTTGTGAAATCTCTTCAGGAATGATATGTGGAGGATTTAACACTTTGGCCACAGCCCTGTTCGGGATCGGGTTAAGAACAAAGTCACGACTCTTACTAGAAGACAAAACATGCACTTGAACCTTGGTCAGGATCAGCAATATTTGATTAGTCCACCAAGTTCGGTACTCTAAATCGACATATTGATGTGTATCCTTCATGTACTCTAGGATATGAAATGTAGAGCCACTCATCATTTGAGTCAAAGACAACCAGATGTGATACATATCCCCTGCATTGAGAGCGATATCCAACTTCTGGTGAACTGGGAAGTCTTTGTTTAGAGCCAAGTTGCCTCGCGAACCTGTGAGGATTATACACCTCGAGGATGAAAGAAGAGTTTCCTCGATGGTAAGAAATAAATCCAGATCGAATACCCATCACAAACTTCGAGGTGTCCACAGACCCTGGTTGGTCATCCACTCGTACATCGGGATGGGACAATAGGGGAAATGGATTCCAGCAAAAGTCATTGGCATCCATCGTCCCACGGATAAGATCCCGACATTCGACAATATTTTTCTCCCAAGATTGGAAAGCATTCAAGGTGCCAGCATATCTGCGGATTATAGTACGAGCGTAACTTTTGTCCACAATAGCATAAATACCTCGGACAAAATAAGTTGCAGCCTAAGCATAAAAAAAATGTCCAGGAAATGAATGTGAAATCGAGCCAAGATCCGGGTTTGACTAATGGATCGATGTCCGTGTAAGTCCTCTATAAATGCTCGCTAATACGGGAAGAACTAGACTGTAAATGTGCCCACCTGCCATCTTAGAAGACGCTTTAAAAGTCTCAACTCTTATATACTCATCCCCAGATGGAAGAACGAAATGACAAAGCCACAAGGAGAGATAAGCTGCTATCTCTAATTCCTCTTCTTTTTCTTCTATTGACAAAGATATTGACAAATCGCCCCAATTACTCTGATCCCGGTGTGAAATATCTCTTAGCTTATCCATGGCCACATGCCTCCGTATTTCCTTTGAAGCTCTTTGCTGACATCTCTTGAATGAATTTAGGCTCATAACACTCTTGTAATTTTTGTGTTGTCGAGAATTCTGGGCACAACCATTCTCGCGAAACAAAAAATTAATCCATTCTTCGTGACTAACGCAATCAGATTCATTCGCATCCGTAATCAGTACAAAAACATTGAAGAGGTACAGACATGACTTGGAAAGTTGATGTGTCACCTCTGAAAGGCTTGGGACTACTTCTTCATAGTAATCACCCATGATCGAAAGTCCACTTATTTTGTGAATGTCCCAAAGAGAAATGTCAATTTCACCATATGAGGTCACAAAAGTGTTGGTCTCCGGGCACCAAACCTCACAAAGAGCTCTGTAGATAGAATTTGGCCAATGATAATCCCTTGCAGCGTAGCTGACTGCATAAGCTAACTGGCGAAGATTCCTTTTGAGCAGAAGTTTCTGGACCCATGAAGACCACTCCCAAAACTTTAGAAGAAAAGAAATCTCTCCACGATTGACAAGTGCGTTTCCCCATCGTATTTCTTTGGTGTTAATCCTTTCGCAAATTACGGCCCTTGAAATACACTCCATACTCTAAGAATGATGAAGCAGGAGACACAAAGAAGGAAAATGACTGCTGGAGTGGTTGGAAGTGGCAGCTTCTGAATTGTCGTTACATTCACTGATAATAAGTAGATGCAACTCTGGCAAAAGCTCCAAGAGTTCAAGAGAAAGATCTGTAGCTAGCTTATGAATGCTAAGTTTAAGTTCACCTCATATGTTGGGCTGATCATGGTACTTCACATTAATATCTTTGAAACGAAGGTAACTCTTGTCTTAGCTCTTAAGCTCGATGATTTCGTATATATCCGAATACGCACCATTATTAGAGCTCATCCCAGCCATTCCTAAAAAAAAGGGAAGAGAAAATCAGTAAATAAAAACAAAGAGATTAACGGGCACTAATTCTTTTAAATTTCTTGTTGTCTAAATCACGAGCTTTCCAAGTGTATGGGTGATCTCAAACACAAAGTGCCTTGGACGGTCGAAGGAACGGTCCTTGGTCCCAAACATAAGTGCCTTGGACGGTCGAAAGAACGTCCTTGGTCCTGAACACAAGTGCCTTGGACGGTCGAAGGAACGGTCCTTAGTCCTGAACACAAAGTGCCTTGGACGATTGAAGGAAGGTCCTTGGTCCAAAACACAAGTGTCTTGGACGGTCGAAGGAACGGTCCTTGGTCCTAAACACAAAGTGTCTTGGACAGTCGAACGAAGGTCCTTGGTCCTAAACACAAGTGCCTTGGACGGTCGAATGAACGGTCCTTGGTCCTAAACACAAAGTATCTTGGACGGTCGAAAGAAGGTCATTGGTCCTAAACACAAAGTGCATGAGACGGTCGAAGGAAGGTTCTTGATCCCAAACACAATGTGCCTTGAATGGTGAAAGATAGCAGTTATTGATCTTCAATGTGCATGAAAAAGTTAGCGATTTTAAGTGTTTCTGAACCCATAAAATAATTGTAGTACAACTTCTACTCTACATCAAGAAAATCTTGAACCTTAAAATCTCTGACTTGTTCCAAAAGTTGAACCCCTAAAAAATAAAAAAATTTAATGTTAGTCACCAAAAAAAAAAAGTTACTATTCACGTGAACGATACCCGGTACTATTCATGTGAACAGTACCGTATTGTTCGCGTGACTATACACGATACTGTTCACGTGAACAGTCGTGACACTGTTCACGGAACAGTACCGTGAACAGTGCACGGCACTGTTAAAAAAAACGTGAAAAAAAAGATGAAGAGAGAAAAAAAAAATCTTACATTTTGCCTGCAAATTTGACCTTTTGATTTCTAAACCTAATAACTTGTTAACATAAATAGGTAAATATCGGGTCTCACTTAAACCCATCTTATCCTAAAACCTAAAAAGTCTTTTTAAAAAAAAAACTAAATCAAGTAAATCAAAAAAAAAAATTATGTAAAATAAATAAATAATTGAACGACGATTACATAAAAAAAAATCAAAAAAAAAATCAAGATTTACTAATTTATTTTTTTTATAATAAATTAATAAATTTCGAGGGGGCATTTATAGACATAAAAAAAATAAGTGAATAACATGTTGGGTTAATTTAAATAATTAGCCCAATTAAATTTACTAAATCAAAGTCTAGGCCTGTAAAATTCTAAAAGTCCACCCTACTTTTTAATAAATTCATAATTATTCAATTATAATCAGTTTAATTGGATTAATTTGGTGATTACCAAAATTGGCTACAGATTTTCCATATAAATAGGGTCAATGATTCACTTCAAGGGGGGAGTACAAGAGAAAATCACGAAGTGCTAAAGAAATTCTATCCACTCTAAGTCCGTCAAACCCGAAGAAGATCAAAATCTTCTTCAAATCAAACAAATTTGAGAAGATCAAAATCTTCCTCAAATCAAATCAAGACCAAGGTCAAGATCAAGCCCAAGCTTTCGAAGTGTAAATCCAAGCTTCAAAATTCAAGTGTCGAACAAGTCAAGCTTTCGACAGATCAAATCAAATTCACAACAAATCTCAAAGTCTAGGATTCAATCCACGTGACTTCTCGTCTTCAAACACTCAGATCATTAATTGCAACTTTGCAATCACAAGAAGATTTATATCCATTTGTATTTTTTTTTAAATACAATTTGTAACGATTTTCGTATTTTAATATACGCGAAATTTATCGTACAATTCTAATCTCCAATTTGAATGCAAAGTTGGTGGACACCGGTGCTACTCACAACTTCATAATGGATGATGAAGCGAAAAGGTTGAGACAAAATGTTCGCCAATGGGATGAATTGTTCAAAATTCGTGAGTGGGCCCCTAGGGCAGCCTCCCCCCTCACACCGACCAACAAGTGTAATAGATAAATATTTTCATAAGCATATCCAATGCTCTAGTATTATGGTAGCAAGTGGATTTAAATTAGTTCAAATCACAATAATATGGTGGCATTTAGGGTCCTTTTGATTGTAAGGTGGAAAATAAGTGTAAAGAAAATGTTTTATAGGGAAAAGATTTTTGTAGAAATTATTTTATTGGGAATTGTAATTAATTGTGTTTGATTGGTATACTTTTCTATGGAAAATGTTGAAAGTTTGGAATTCGTTTGACTTCATTTTTTATGAAAATTGTCCATTAAAGTGATAATATTTTCTACTATTGGGTCTAAAATTTGTTTCAATTGTCAAAAATAAAAAATAAAAATAATGAAAAAAATAATAATATTGAATACCATTCATTTGGCTATGTTTTGTTTGGAAATTGTCAATAAAAGTGAAAATCTTTTTTTTTTAAACTATTATGTCTAGAATTTCTTCCAATTGCAAAAAAAAAAAAAAAAAATATTGAAAAATATTTATCCATCAAAATATCAAGAATTTATTTTTCTCAAAAATGTGAAAAATTTGGAAAGTTAAAAAATATTTTCTCGGGAAAATTTTGCCTATCAAACAATACAAAAGTTGAAAAATGGTCCATGAAAAATTCTGCATATCAAACGGAACCTTAGTTTTCCAATATATCCATATTGGTCAGATGAGGTTGTGAACATGTAGTTGATTGAGGCGAATGATAGACTGGGATTGTCATGATGGGGAGGGTTGTGCTTGGTGACGGTTGGTACTTGTGTTTGATGGGCTTGGGTGGGACTTGTGTTTATGAGTTTCGACTAGGTTTTAGGTTGGGTTTGGATTTAGTTCGATGTTGGGTTTGGCAAGCCTGGGCTCCTACTTTTCGGTTTAAGGCTTGTGTTTAGTTATGGGTCAGGTTCAGAGACGAGTTTGGTTTTGAGTTTTTGGGTTTCAACTTGAGTCAATCTCCTAAATAGTTGGAGGATTAACTTAGATGTTATGTTAACTTGAAGAGTTGGAACACTAATTTAAATATTCTGAATAGTTTGAGGATCAATTTAGATATACCAAATAGTCAGAGGGTCAATTTAGATGTTTCTAATAGTACAAGTTCAATTTAAATGTTATAATATTGGAGGATCAATTTAGATATTCAAGTAGTTGGAATCGGAGCATAGCATTGAAGTCTCCTAATAATTGGAGGATCAATTTAGATATTCCTAATAGTTGGAGGATCAGTTTAGATTTTAGTTGTAGGAAAAGAATTTAAATATATTTATGTATTACTAGTTTTAACTCGTTCATTGCACGGGGGGTGTTTTTTTTAAGGTGATGTTAACGTTTTAAATAGATTAAAGACAGTAAAGTAATTCGAATAAAAAACATTAGAAATTATAAAAAAATTTCAAGTTGTGAGTTTGAAAACAAATGATAGGTATGTATAAGAAAACAAATGATAGGCATGTACAAGGAGGATGCAAAGGAAGGGGACATTAAACAATATTTCAAAACAATCTTGGTGCATTTTGGTAAGAATTATTGGTCACCACATTTAGATTCTGATGGCATGTCCTTATGAAGTTAAAGAGGATCGAAAGAAGACAAGATGCCTCAAGTAATTACAATCTTTACCTCCTCTTAGACCACCAGAAATATATATACGGACACCAACAGATGCAGCTGCATGGAGAAATCGATGCATAAGCTCCCAAGAGGGACCATGCTCAGAATGTCATTTGTTATCGCGAGAAGTCACAAGCCCATTTCTGTCAAGCCAAACCCCAGCAGCAGTATCCAGTACTTCAAACAGAAGTAACAATGAAAATTAATGTAGATACTTTTCATATGACTAGATAGAATAACAATTCCAAATAACAATTAGAAAATAAGTCTTATAATACCATATCTCAATGCATAACCGAAATATATAGGCAGCTACTTGATTAGTCTCTGGCTAATAGTACGTAGAACAGCTAGTTGCCTGCCAAGACCATATACCACCTCACCATTTGTCTCTTAGGCTATTTGCCTATTACAATGCAATGCCTATTTTAAAATGGAATGAAAATCAGGTTTCCACTAAACCCAATTGGTCAAATTTTTCATGGAATCCAAAATTCTTTCTTTTCTAACATTTTCTACTCCACTTGTTTTGTCCTCCAAATTTACCCGTTTCACTCTGGTTGAAGGAAACCTATTAATCTCCCACATAGTGTCAGCCAATTTTCGAGTCGAAACCGAGAAATCTTTGTTCTTTTCACCACCTTTTGAGTTCATTTGGTCTTTATTTTCAATCAGTATGATAGTCCTCATGTAATCTGCATCTTTAGTGCATCCCTTGTACAAAGAATAGGTACAAGTATAGCACATGTAATGGGAAGACTTCTGACATACACAACATTGTGCCAACATGAAAGCAATAGCATCATAGGGACATTAATAGATTGCCAGACATGATCACAGTGCAAATTGTGCATTCCATACTTAATTAGAGCTTCGGGTGTTCAGTACTGAGTAAGTTTTCAGACATCACGTGAAAAATTAGGGAACAATATCACAGCAAAATACAGGATAAGCAAAATATTCAAGGCTTTAACATTCTTGCAATTTGTCACAATTGAATTACATATCTACAACACCTTATGTTACTTCTGGTACTAAACATAGCTCAACAAATTATCAGGAAATATGTTGACACCTTAAAGACTCAAAACTTTCACTACAAAATGCAATTACAAACTAATACTAATATGAAATTGAAAGAAATCAAGAGACTCCATTAAATCTTATATTGAAGAAGAGCAACATATCGCAATTCCATTTAGCTTTTGATCTAAAAAATGACTCATCTCGCTTAATACAGGCAGGATGATATGCTTTTGGACAGCCCCTGTCCATAAATAATAGAAAATCAGCAAACTACAAAAGAAACTTTTAAAATTTTTAATTTTTGCGTTTTTTTTCTTTTTTCTTGTACACCCTATTTAGCTAGAATAGCCATGTGGGTTCATTATCATAAACCCAGACGATAAAAGTTACATATTCATGCTAGTACCTTTCTTACCAAGAAGAGGGAATAACTCTGTCTTCGTACAGAAGTGCCATGTCAAGGGAATTGGGCGCTTAGATGAAGTTACCAACTCAGTTTTCCCATGAATCTTGAAACATTAGAACAAAAAAATAAATAAGTTAGTCCATAATATAACACTCCATAGAGCTCTTAGTCACTTCTAGGTCAGAAAACTGAATTGGACCATATGTTCTGTAATAAGTATAATTCGTTTTGCATCATTAAAGGCCATTTTATTAATAAGTCATAAAAGTGTGAGATGGTAACAAGTTGCACTAAAGAGATGTAAAATATAATAAAGGAGAAGTCCATTTCACATATAACCAGAAGCATTAACATCAAAATATTAAACTTAGAAAAAAAAATTGGAAGTAAACAACAATACAGTAAACTAAGATTAGGCCCAATGAAAAGTTAAGTAAACTAAGATTAGGCCCAACGAGAAGTTAGTTAATCATATATGCACATATTTCAATTAAGGCCTATATCCATTTTCTTCCATATGAGACACGGTTGAAGCAACACCAAAATATTTTTGGAAATCAAAATTACGTTCTTTGGCAAAATGGGTCTGAAACAGAATATGTGAGTGAAACAAGAAGTAAATTTTCAGGTTGAATTGGGAAAAGTTTTCATGCATATAATAGGCAAATAGAGGTATCCTACCAAGATAAATCTATGTCGAAGAGTGAAATAATGTACTTTGGAAACAGATCCATAGAATTGACCAAGAAAACAAGCCTGGTAGAATATGGTAAACATCAAGTTTAATTTGGAACAGTAGCATGAAAATGAGATATCAAAAGCTAAGAAGCTCTTCGGTGAAGAACTAACAGGCCAACGGAGGAGCCAATGTTAACTCCAAAATTTAAGATGTCTTCTTCCGAATAATGTTTGATGAATGAGCATAACTTAATGAATCATTCTCTAGCCATTGAACTCATTGTTCACGATAATCACAGGCACTACAAAAGAAACGATAATCAGTGCAGCGCATAAATGCTTCTGGCATTTAGAAGACCATAGAGTTCAGCAACATGATAAATAGATTTGCATGTCAAAAGACTGGTTTTTCCGGTTTTGAGTTTAGCGTGTATTGGTGTTCTTGCTTTCATTTCATTGTTTTTGTTATCGTGACTACTTGAATATGAAAATTATCTCAGTTACTCGTCAGATAGGGTATCAAAATCTAGCAACCGTTTTATTCAAGGAGATTGTCTTTCACTTACCATTTGAAAATTCATATTTCAATGTCCTGGTTTCTGCTTCCCAATGTTCCCATTTTTTCACCTGAAAATACAAAAGTAGCAGTCTTAATCAAAGGTCCAAAACTTATTCCAGAAACACCAAGGAAGTTCATAGAAATATTCTTTTCAAATGCAATGAAATTCCCCTCTTTTCGTGACTTATATATACTGGAAAAACACAAGAGAACAATTCAATATCTGTGGTCCACCATCCAAGATAAAAAGAGAAAAACTGAACAAATTCTCCTAGATGAAGTACAATAAAAAAGAGCAAAACTAAGTTGAATATAAATTACCTTAGCTATCAACGAACCTTATAAATATTTAAAGGGGATGTAGGAAATATTCATTGGAAGCAACATCTACTACAATCTTTTGTCTGTATATACCCATTTTGTCTAACGAAACTGATGCTAGTGAGTGTCTTAAAATGAAGCATTCTATGTATTTCAGCACAAAAACTCCACAATTAGGCCTGAAATAACATAGTATTAGATTATGTTAGTAATGTTAGTATGAAGTAAATTCAACAATAAATGTAATAGTATAGTAAATAGTATGTTAAATACTTACCCATTCTTTCTGCAAGACTAGGTATAATATGCATTTCCATTTTTTTGTTTTTATATTTTCTCACGTCCTGTCTGTTAGAAGATGTCAATAATGTTTGAATGACGTTAAATGTTCCTTTTGCATGTAATCTTACTTCGTCCGGTGTGTGATAGTTGTAGCTACAATCATATATTTGAAATTTTCATTGACGTATATCCACCAGATAAACATACCAATTGTTCACCGGCACTGAACATGGAATTAGTAAATAATTGCATGTTATCCATGGAATTCCCATCACTGGTAAAAGACCCTTTACGTATTGTTGAAAAACATCAGAGTTTGGTGGATCTCCACTTTCAAGTCCTTGTGTCACACTTTGTTTCCATATCATATAACGAGTAGATTCTTCTTCGAATGAAAAATCTAGGATTGCATACTCTTTAGAGACGTGAGGGGATTCGTTGCGAATAAGACGTCTCAACAACATTAATTCTATGTTAATAATCTAATGAAATAGATAGAGTAAACATTAGATACGTTAAATATGGACTATAATTATTAGTATAATTCGTAAATTTAACTAACTGTACCATGGAGATTTTTGGATGTATCTTGTATATCCTTTAACATATATCGTCCATATTTGTGTCCACTTCCATCATCTCAAAATTCACTGTATAACAAAATTTGAATTAATTTGAATAAAATGCAATAAGAATTGTAATATGTAAACAAATAAAGTAGAAATGGATTCTTTACCCAGATGGATTCTTCTCTATCCAATCTCTAATAGTTATGTACTTATCCATATGAAAGTCTTCTAAAGAGTGTTTGGATGACGATGAAGATTGACCGGCTTCCCTTGAATGTTTTTTTGTTGTGGGTAAATCTTCAACATCATGAACTTGTTGAGAGGTTGAATGATGCACATGTTGATCATCATGAATTGTACTCTTATGGATAGAAATATCTTGCTGTAGAGAGCTTATAATAACTTCCATATTGGATTTTCAAGCAGATAAATGATCCATCACATTCTTATTCTGTTTATCAATATAAGATTTGATTGAATCTATGATGTCATCTATATATGATCGCATGGATTGGATGTCTTCATGGTGATTTTGTTGCGATTGTTGTTGTTCGAATAGTTGTCTTTGGTTGTCAAGAATTGTTTGGTATTGAGCTTCATGCTTTTCTGATTTTTGAACCTTGTTTGCCTTTAAATTATCGTACAAAGCAACCACTTCCGATACTAAATGTTGCTTATAAATGGTAAACATTTCATCCATGTACTCTTTAGTAACATAACCAGAGTGAGAAGAAGACTCTGGCTCAAATTCAAACGGAGTACCTGGAACACTTGTTTACTGCTCATGTGTTGTATTAGGTAGGATTTTTGTTGCTACATCATGGAATTCCCCACTGGCAATAGCATCTAATACATGTTGTTGATTATCGGGTGGTAGGGAGAGTGTTGTATACCACAATGTTTCTAATTCTTCTTCCGTAGGTGTTAGCACTGCAACTACTTGAATCTATAATCACAATAAAAGATTGGAGTTATATACTTTGACTTTTGAAAACAAACAGTGTAATAAATATATAATATTAAAAAAGTAAATATATATTGAATTGTGAAATACCTCTTCAATGGTCAAAGAAGCTGAAAATTCTCTCACTATTTTTTCAGTTAAGTATTTGTTTGGTTTCCATTTATATATTCTTGGATATTGTAATGTTCTGTATTTACGCCGACCAAATTGTTGTCCAATATTTGGAAATGCTTCATATATCCAACATTGTAAAATTATTGGAAATAAATATTATATTTATAATATATATTATAAATCAAGAATTAAAATATATAAATAAAATACCTGGAACGCAAGTGGAAATCCATGTATTGAATATTTACGATTTGTTTGTTGGTTGTGCTGCATTCTCCGTGATCATTCTTGCAATGAGTTCAACAAAACAAAATACGATATACGTCCTCATGGATAAATAAAAAATTCTTCGAGGTGCTCAACCATACCCAATGTTTTATAATCAATGTACCTTCCAACTGATTTTAAAATACATTCTACTAACATGACCAATCCTGGTTTAAATTTATCCTCTCCATTTTCATACATATGAAATGCTTCAGAAAGCATTACTATAGTAATTCTAGTTGTTCCGTGAAAGTAAACATTTCTTAGACGTTCATTGCTCGAGTCAAATTCTACAGACACTTCATGATAAGGTAATCCAGTCAGAAGACAAAATTCTTTCATGCCGAATCCAGCAAAATGATTACCTAATTTCACCCATATTTCATTTGTTTTTCCAGAATCAATAATCCTCAATATGAATTCGTGTATCAATCTGCTACAGAACTACTGTTGTTCTGGTTTATAGATAGCCCCATAAAGAAATCTATGAAAGTTACTGAAAAATAATAAAGCTTATTTTTCTTCATCAATAAGTTCAATAAAATCTGTAATATACCTATACATTGGAAATTGAGGGATGGTAGCGGAGAATCATTGATTTGGGGAAACAATATATTCAAGAGACATATGCAAAAATTAATAAATTCGACATATAAATTATATATTTAAAAAAAAAATAACGCGGAGGTTGGACCTCCGCACGTCCAGGCTGATCGCCGGTGCCAAGAGAAATACCTTGTACAATCTGATGTTGAGGTGTTTGAAGAGAAATGATGATGTTGAGGTGTTTGAAGAGAAATTTGGGAAAGTTGGGGTAGAAGATGGAAAGATAAGTTGTAGAAGATAATAGAATTTATAATTACTTTAGCTATTAATTATTTTAAAAATAAATATTATATTTATATAATTAAATTTTAAATGTTTATTATAGTTATTAAGTAGGTGATATTAAATTATGTTAATAGAATTACTTTAGCTATTAATTATTTTAAAAATAAATATTATATTTTGATAATGAGAAATGAGATAATATAATAAAATGTATTAAGAAGTAATTATATTATAATAAATATAATCAAAATATATTATATATTTATTTTATAGTATATAAATGTTTAAGATTAAATATTTTAGATGTGACATTTTTTTGAAATTATATGTAATATAAACTATATTATATATATTTATTATAATATATAAATGTTTAAGAATAAATATTTTAGATGTGAGTATTTATATTTATTATGAAAATATATTTAATTTAGATGAAATATATAAAACAGAAGACTATTTTATTCATAAAACCATCTTAAACTTTACATTTCGTCAAAAACTATCTGTAGAACCACATCAAAAACTATTTGTAAACAGGTGTAGAACTACATCAACAAAAACACGATAGAACATCTTGGAATTATAAAAGTCATGTTACTTATCAAAAAACGACATCTTTCCATCTTTCTGTTGTCTTATGTGTTTGCTAGCAAAAATTATTGTATCTTTTCATTTTGGATTTTCTTTGGAGTCATCATCAGTCTTCAATTTCTTCTTCAAACCAGTTTCAAATGTCTCATCTATAATTTGAAACAAAACTTTCTTCCGTTTGCCTTTTGTAGTTGATTTGGTTGGATTATAATTTGTGATCGTTCTTGAATCACTAGTTGCAAGAGAATCCAACTTCATGATTGTATATGTGTTCGAAGAACTAACATTTGGGGAAGAGAATATGATTTCGTATCTATATTCTGATGGATTCTGTCTCTTCGGTGTTGTTTTCAAATAGAAAAGTTGTTCTTCTTGATTCCCAGTGGTTATCACGTCACTGATTATGGAGTTCTATATTTAAATTATATATTTTGTTATAAGCAAAAATTTATTAAGAACACAATTGTAATAGTAGTATTTGAGTTTTACCTGTTTGATATGATTCATTATTTCTGTAGCGTTAACTTCCAATAATATTTCAGTCATTTCACCTATCATGCTTGTGTCCAATTCTCCTGATTCATCTTGAAGATATATGAAAACATTTGCTTTGCATTATATAGTACATGTTTTTTTAATAAACTATTGATTTTAAGAAGAATGCTAATATCTTGGTATTATTTTAGCATGTTCAAACTTGCAAAAACAACATTTATAAATTTGACCTAAGTCTTCATTGGATTTTTTTTTACAATTACTGCAGGCCAAATACCAAAATCTTTGGTTCATGGAAGTAATTTTCCATTGAGCTCTAATCCAGTAGAATTTTTTCTGTACGTGAAGATATTTGTATAATTAGAAATATATCTAGAAATAGAAAATTATTAATGTATATAAATAAATATTCAAATAAATGGTGACAAATTACCCCTAAATAGAGTCCTTGCAAATCATCAATTGAGGTAAATTTTGTCTCATCTGGAGGTGAAATTTTGGGAAATATCACAGTAAATGATGGTTTAGTTTCAATTAGTTCATCAAGAGTCTCTTTGTTGGCCCTTATCCTACAATCAAAAACTTAAACAATTAAATATAAACTCTTAAATTTTATGAATGTAAAAAAATTGAATTAAATGGTTGAATTATAACCACTCTCTGTAATCTGCAACTGCCAGAATTTCTGCATTAATGAAGAAGGTGCTGTTCACTTTTGTAGATAGTGTGATACCTAATAAAATAAAATTATATGATTAGTTTTCTTATTTAATAATATGTAAATAGTAATATTCTATTTGTACCATTGTATGAAGAAACTTTTAGATTGGTTGCCCATAAGATAGGTTTGTTGAGAATGTTTTCACTTATAGTTACACATTTGTTGTCAACAAAAGTATCCCACATGGTTAACATGACGGTTTGAAAATCTTTATTTATGAGTATAACATCTTGAAGGCAGGCTTCTGTCCTGAAATGTGTTTGAATAATCCTCTTTTGACGTAGGTCTATAGCAATACCCATAATACATGTAATAATACATGGAGATTATATTGTTATGTACATAATAAAGATGAAAATGATCATTATGAAATAAATATAAAATAGAATTAAATTAGCTAATTTAGAATTTTACTAATGTCTGTATTAGTATCCATATATTGTTCAAGTTTGTTAAACGGTGTGAGCTCGTATTTTGAGAAAATGAAATTCAAATTATCTTCTTGGAGTTCTTGTATTCTAGTTTTCCCTATGATATTCCAAATTTTGTCATTGATGGACCCTTTGAATTCGTTCTTATTATCTTTGACGGTTGCATTAGATAGCAGGTATATTTTCCCAAGTTTTAGCTCATTTGCGAGAGCGGTAATATTTGCATCATACAGAATAGATGTCATTGTATTACCTTGTGAAGACATGCAAATCAAATATATATGAAGACACGTATGTGTGTGTGTGTGTGTGTCAAAATAAACGTATAGAAAGATTAACCTCTAAATCCATCAATAGAATATTTTGATACCGGCTAGTAGTATTTCGGGCAATTTTTGGTTTCCTGCAACAATGACTTTGGCAGACCAATCTTTCTCAGATGTACAAATATGTGGGATGAGTTTATAATTTGTACCCATGGTAGATAAAGTTTTGAAAGTGTTCGTAGATAGTATAATTGGAGATGAGATATGGAGGCGATAATAATTTTGAAGGTGATGGTTGCCTATTTATAGAAGATAAAAAATAGTTGTTTGTAATTTAAATCGTACACTTGGCTGAAGTAGAAAGAAAGACTGTAGTGATGTATATCTGGCTTTAAAAGTTGCAAAGAAAAACCGTAGTCATGTATATCTGGCTTTAAAATTGCAGGGATTTTTCTAAAGAATATGTGTATGAAGTGTATAAAGTTAAAAATGATCTTCTTGAATCTTTCATTATAATATTTTATTGTTAAATTGTAGTAATCGATGAAGTTAATATTAAAATAATACTGGGTAAAAATGTGTCGACATATTATTTTTTAGGGATGAGATATAATTGGACAAGAAGATAAAAATGGTTTTTAAATTAATAGTAAAAAAAATTGGAACTTCCGTGAGATATAATTGGAGAAGATAAAAAATAATTTTTTATTATTAGAAAAAAAAAATCATTGGAAATTTGGATTTTGTTATATAATTTTATTTTTAAATTGTTTTGTTTTATTCATATATGCATAGTGGGAAAATTTTCAAATGTAAACTTGAAGAATTCTTATAGAGGTAAGAGTTTACATGACCTATTTAAGTTGAAAATGTAAATAAGACTAAAAAGACTACTTCCATAAAAATGGCTACTTCCATCTAAATGTCTTCTTGCTGGTCTGAAATCATGAAGAATAGAGAAACCTGAAAAAATTTAAACAATAAAAGTTAAAAAATTAAAATGGTAAATTAATAAAAAGAATAGTATTCTATGATAACGAATTATAAAAATCAACATGTTTAGTTGAAGTTTATGAATGTATAAACGAAAGAATTTCTTTATAAACCACATTTTTAGTGCATTTGTCATGTGCATTGTCAATAATCGAAGGTTTTTGTAAAACTTTTAAAGATGTACTTGTTTTCGCCCATGATAAGGTTACATATAATTGACCATGACAAAAAATAGGTTCGGGAAGATATAAACCAACGAAATCAAGTGTTTGACCTTGAGCTTTATTTATTGTCATTGCAAAACATGATCTAATTGGAAATTGAGTTCTTTTAAAAGGAATTGAATTTCGATCACTTTTAAGGGGTATAAAAGGAATTCTTGATAGGAAAACAATTTTTCCTTGATATTCCCCAATTGTAATTTCAGCAAGAATTACATTTTTTTGAAATTTCCGACAAGTAAGTCGTGTTCCATTACATAAACCTTCAAAATGATTGATGTTTCACAATAACATTACAGGACAATTTACTTTAAGGTTTAATTCATGTGATGGAATACCACTTGGTGTTAACATGTTTAAAAAATCTTCTTGTGAACTTTGTTCTGATGTCTCAATTGCTTTAAAAATATAATACGTGGAAATATCACCTGGAATTTGTTCAAATCTTGTTAATGTAGTCAACACATTCATTTGTTGGTGTAAGAATAACTCGATTTGTCATAAGATTTAAATTGTCAGCATAAGCATTTATATTTGGGAAAACCTGATGTATTAAAATTTTTAAAGATGTAATTTCATCTACAAATGGTAAAATTATACTATTAGGAAACTTAGAGTTTATTTGGGAGAGATTTTAATCAAAATTCTAGCCGTTATAGTCAACCTATGGACCCCACCCGTGAGAGGGAAAGTCAAAAATTTTGGTTGATTTGATAGTTAACGGTTAGAATTTTGATTAAAATCCGGATTAAAATCAATCCCAAACAAGCTCTTAATACATTTACAAGTATGTTATTTTTCAGTTCCATCTCCAATCCTTATTAAGTATTCACAAAATTTAGGATCTAACTTTGCTCTCATATTTTGAATCATTGGTAAATGTATATATGAAGGCCACAAATGTGAAAAAACCAAACTAACTTTCATTATATCTTCATTTTTTCCTTTTGGTACATCGGTAAAACTTGACGGAAATCTCCTCCAAAAACTATTACTTTCCCATCAAAAGGTAAATTAGTATCAATAATATCTCTAAACAATTTATCTACAGCTTTAATAGTACAATAATTTGATAGTACAACAATTTACCATAAGTGCTTTATCCCAAATTATTAATTTAGACATTTTTAATAAGATTTCTAAAGCTGATTGTTTGCTAACAGAACAATTTATTTCGCCAATAGTTTCTAAAAGAATTTTAAATCTTGAATGAGCTGTACGACCTCCAGGCAATAGAGATACAGCAACTCCAGATGATGCAGTTGCTAAAGCAATAAAGTTTTGATTTCTTACATTAGTTAAAAGTGTTTTATATAAAAAAAAAGTTTTACATGTTCCTCCAAGACCATCAATGAAGAAAGCACCACTTGATTCATCTTTTATTTTTTTCATAATTGTATCATATGCAAATCGTTGTTCTGTATTTAATATTTCTATAGAAGACATTTGTGTTTCAGAATTCAAATTGATTGTTTCTTCAACAATCATTCGCGTCAATTTTTTAGTTTCATTCATAGTTACAAAAAATGGAATTATGCCATAGTCATTTATAGTTTTGCCTGAAGGTTCTAATATAGAATTAATATCTTGTAAACATTCTATTTCAGCATCTTGAACATGTTTATTTTGATGGACATAATCATCAATCATATAAAATTTAAATTTATTCTATAATAATTTTGAATCATTGGGATTACAAAATATTAAAAGTGTGGCAAATAAACGTCTTAAAGAAGTAGACATTTCATATAAAATAGCTTCAAATAAGTGATTATCACCAATTAGAAGACCATGTAGTAACGTCGCTTCTTGATATATAGAGACATAATTTCCATTTAAAGTTCGTAAACTATTAAATGATATTGGACCTTTGATATGATAAAGAAGAATACGAAAGAAATAACGTTCTCCTTCAGATAGATTAACTGTTACAATTCTTCTGATAACAATATATTACTTTTTAGGTGTCCAATTTTTTTTTTTATTTGCATTCCATACAAAATGTGTTGGAAAATTTCGATATAGTAATGTTCGGGCAAATTCATTAAATTTATTCATCTCAAAAAATTCAGTTAACATCGTTCTTCTTGTAGATTCATTTCCAATAATATTACATAAATTATCTTTATTATTCTATGTTACTTGTTGATGATTTTCAATATATAGTTGTAGAGCATAAACAGTAGGGTACATTTCTGATAAATGAAAAGAAAAAATTCTCCACATAACTTCAGGTGGAGATATCCATCTAGCTGATTGGTAAGCGAAATTTCATCTATATATGTATTCATGTTATTTTTGTCAACAAAAAAATTAATACGATCATATCTTTTATACACATATTTATATAAATATTTTACAATTTTAATAGAAGAACAAACTTCAACGTTAATATGACAGTCAAATTTTGCACTTAAATAAGAATTATATGGTATTACCCACCGATTATCTAACATTTGACCTCTAACTTTAATAGAAATATCGTTATTAGAACGTTTATATAATGGATATGAATTATCGCCAAATATAGTAATATTACAATAATCTTTAGGATATTTATTTTTACAACAATTATCCGTTAACATACATATATTTTTTGGATTTAAATTTCCACATGGACCGTGCATATTGTGTTTTACAATAATAGCATGAAGATATGGGGAAATATTTTTACAAGGAATTTCATGTAACACTATTCTATCAACTTGATTAACAGAAGAAATTTTATTAGTAGAATTAAAAATCAATAATAAATGTGCATGATGTAGGCCTCTTTTTTGAAATTCAATTATATATATATGAGCAACAACACGGTCAAATATATATTTTTTATATAAATCGTGTTTTAATTCTTCTAATTTTGCTCTGAATATACGGACAACTAAATCTGGTCGATTTTGAACCTCATCAGTTGTTGTTTAATTTCATGCCAGTTTGGATTACATGTTATAGTTAAAAATATATCTGATTTTTCATAATGTTGTACAATAGCCATTGCATCTAAATATCTTCGTAACATATCTCTAGGACCACATGTAAAACTTTGTGGTAGAATGATTTTTTTACCAATTTTATATTCTCTTGTGTCTCCCTGGTGAATGCTATCTATAATATATTGATAAAGTTCAGCACATATTTGTTTTTTATTGTTACGAAAATAATCTAATCTAGTAGTTTTGATTTTAACATACATATCTACAACATATTGTTGAAAAAGTCTATCAGTATGAAGTAAAAGATACTTACCAGAATTTCTGATTTGTAACTTGTATGAATAGTATTCACGACAGGAAACCTGACATCGTTACTTTTTTTCATTAAGCACTGCATAAAAAGCAAAATAATATAGACTTAGATTGTGTAAATTTATTTATATGAATAGAAAAATAAAAGAGCATTAAAAACTAAGTTCACAAACCTGTATCTTTTTTTTCAATAATTTCTATTGCAGAATTTATGGTTCCAATACTAATGTGAGTAGATAATGAATGAGTTTGAGAATATGAGTGTTTATATTTTTGAATACCTTCATGCCAACCAGATTCACCAAATGGAAAAAGTAAAGGATATTGTAAAGGGTCGTAACAACCATAATAGTAATGAACTCTATGAGAATCACCAAAATGACCATAAATAGTAATATCACGAATGCGAATATCTGTATTTTCATCATCATCAACCCATACAGTAGCCACTTGAAATGTTGAAGGAGTATTGAAAACTTTTTGATCAACTCCTGGATCACATCTTATTCGAATTTGACAACTATCCAAATTTGTCATATTACTTAAAGATCTAAAAAATTTGCTATAAGGATTAACTTTGAGGATATCCATTAAAGTAATCAAAGTAGATTGAACAAAATGTGATGACATTTTCATACGATTTTGAATTTCATTATCTATATCATAAAAATATAATTCCATATAAGTAGGAATATTGTTTTTCGGTAATAATTCATTTACATAATGGTACACTTGTCATTGAACTCGAAATGTATAAATACCTTTGTATAATTTAAAAAGTTCTTTATCGTATTTAACACCATATGAAGTGAACGCAAAATGATTATTATATCCCCGGGAAAATTTTTTGAATTCCATACATGTAACTTCATTAGATGTAAATATCTCATACAATTCAGCAGGTGAATCAAGTATAAGAAGTTTAATTTTACCATCACAACAACAAAAACCTTTTGTTTCTCTGTGAAACTTTTGTGCAGTGCAATATTGGCAAGAAATCGGTGTAGGTAATAGATATGGACATGTTGGTATATTTGATAGATCAAAAGTTTCTTCTAATATAGAAGAATGAAAGCATCGGAATCAAGACATGTAGGAACTGAATCATTCTTTTCAGATAACATAGAATTATGTATTCTTTTACGACGATCAGTATGAGAAGTTTGACTTTGTCTCATTCTATTTTTTTCTTTTCGGATTTTTTGGTGACAAATGGAAGCTGTATACATATCTTCTTTTGGAATTTGAGAAGTATTTGAACATGAAGTATTTTCAGTTACTAAATTGATTTCTCTTATAGAAGGAGAATCCAAATCCATTGCAGCAAATATTCACCTAAAAATATCAGAAACCTGTTTGGAAGTAGTAAAATTAATAAGTCCAAGGGAATATTGAAAAATTTGATGAAGACATTACAACAACCTATTACTGTCATAGAGAAAAAAAAGCCATAAGTAAATGCAAAAATAGTGAAACTTAGGATTGGAAAGACATTGCTGTATTCAGTAACAAGTAAAGAAGAAAACAAGAAACTGTGTAATACTTTTAGATGTACAAGTGAACCTCAACTTCTACTAATCTATCTAAATGCTAACCCAACAGAATTACAAATAGTGAATGCAACTGTATTAAACACGGGAACAATAGTATTTATTTAAAGAAATACTAAACATGCAAAATTAATAATAATAATAAAAATTAACTTTGATATATGAATACCTACCGCAAACGAATTCTGAAGTATATGTTTGCTGCAATATTAGAGCTTCCAAATTTACTCCTACAAGATTAAGATTTTCGTTAAAAATGATGATGAATCTATTTAAAGGAATACTAAACATGCAAAAAATTAATTTAATAAAAAAAAAACATTTGATATATGAATACTTACAGAAATTAAACTTTTGTTTGCAATATCAATATCTTCAAATTTTATACTTCTACAAGGTAAAGATTTTTTTGATTAAAGAGAACGATAGTTTTCTTCATTAATTCTCCAAATATAAATAGATTCATCTCTTTAACCGACTGCAAAAATTAACCGACTACAAATGACCAAAAGTAGTAACCGACTTCAAAAGATCAAAAGTCAAAAGTTAATAAATACTGCAAACTAAATGTTATCTTCAACCGAATAAAAAAATTTTTATATACATAATTTTGTCCAGTATCTTCCACGTCTTTGGCATCAGTAGTGTAAACACCGTCTTCCAGCGTTGGAAACACAATATATGTGTACATGTGTATTTTTTTATTTTGGGCTGCTCGAAAGTCAACAAAGGGAGTTGAGATTGATTTTTTTTCTTTTGTCCATATATGTGTTGTAGTGTAAATACTATCTTACAGCTTCCAGCGTCTTCCAATCTTCGAAGGCCTTCGCCTATTTATCAGCAGTGTAAACACAATATATGTACGGGTGATTTTATTTTTATTTTTTATTTTGAGTGAGCACCGAAAGTCAACAAAGGGGTGACAACGATGGGGGGTGAGATTGATATTTTTATTTTGTCCATATGTGCTATAGTAATATGTGAGGTAAAATTGAGAATGAATAGTAAATCTCTAAGTCACTCTTTTAAGAGAGTAATAAGATTTGGAGGATCAATTTATGTGTTCATAATAAATGAAGGATAAATTCAGATAGTTGGAGGACCAATTTAGATTTTTCTAATAATGGAGGGATTAGTTTAGATTATTCCTAATATTTGAAACATCTAAGACCCTGTTTGACGATTATTATTTTGAAACTCTTTAATTTTCATACTAATTTTCAATAACATATTTACATAATAAAATATTTTACACGTTTCTTTACGTTTTAGCCACTTATTCTATAAGAAAAATCACTATTTAGAACTTCATTATCTCAAAATAATGGGCATCAAATATGGACTAAATTGATTGATTCCTAATATTTGAAGGATCAATTTTGATGTATCTAGTACTTGGAGGATCAAATCGTTCCAAAAGAAGAGTTTTCATTCATGGGCCAGGTTAGAAGGGCCCATATTTTTGTGACCCAAAATGCACTCCAAAAGGCAAAGTTATATTCCATTGCGTTCACACGCGATTCCGTCTGGATTCGGTTCGTCACTCTGCGCAAACCACAAACCTGATTCACTCCACATCTGAAACCCGGCGGCGGCGAACCACCGTTGACGGTGAGAGGCACGCTCTCTCTTCTCTCTTTCCGTTCTTCGTCCTCCGAAAAACCTTAGCAGGCTTAGCCTACCCCGGCCAACTCCATCATGGCAGAGTGTTAATTTACTTTTCAGAAATACACATCAACCAGTTTAAATTGAATTGCATCTTTTTGGAACGAGTTCGTCCAATGTAATTTACTTAGCTAGGTTAATCGAAAGGGTAATTGTGAATTTTTTTTTTTTGTTTTGCAGTGGCGCTTCATGAAATTGGGGCACAATGGCCAACTATTTAGGAAAAGGAGTCCCTGCGAATGGGTCTGTCTACGTTTGTAACTTGCCTTTGGGAACTGATGAGAATATGTTGGCTGAACACTTTGGTACCATTGGCTTGCTGAAGGTGCGGTTTTGATGGGTATTGTTTGTAATTTCACTTCACACTAGTACTCGTTTTGCCAGTAAGTGGCTTTTAAATATCATTATTTTGCTTAGTTTGCAGGGCCTTCCGTGCATGTTTTTAATAAACCTACATGTAAATCTATGTAATATCTTTCTGTTTGTGTTTTTGCTTTTCTTGATTGGGATCGGGTTGGGAAATTTATCTCTTTGTATTTATGTTTATACAAATGTCATACATGTGCTAAAGCTTGTGGTTGTGGGTTCTATGTGCAAGTTCCGCTTTTAGCTATAAATGGCTTGTGCGCCTAATAATTGTTTTATATATCTTAATGTGATAGATCTATATATGTTAGTGTATACACGTGTAGTGCACACCTGCCTGTGTCATTTTGTTAATAGCTTTAGGATCTCAAGTAACATCTTCTCTACAGAAAGACAAACGAACTGGGAGTCCCAAGATATGGCTATACCGTGACAAAGTGACGAATGAGCCCAAAGGAGATGCTACAGTCACGTATGAGGACCCACATGCTGCTTTAGCTGCTGTTGAATGGTTCAACAATAAAGATTTTCATGGGGCCACAATTGGAGTCTTTCTTGCAGAGTCAAAGAGCAAAGGTGAATCAGGAAATCATGCTGGTGATCAAATTGTTGGCAGTGATCTTAGTGGGCTGGAGGAAGGAGCTGGGGATGTGAATGATGGGGATGTAAGCGGTAAAGGTCGAGGCGATGCTTTGGGGAAGCCATGGCAACAAGAGGGAGATTGGCTGTGTCCGAATACAAGGTCTGTGATGTGATTATTGGTGAGCAGCTCTTTCTTGCTCTTTATTATCCTTTACTGATCTTTTCATGATTCACCCGAAATCTGGCTATGCATATGGTTTCTTATACTTTAATGTTGGAACCAGCTGTTCCAATGTAAACTTTGCATTCCGAGGTGCATGCAACCGTTGTGGAACTGCTCGTCCTGCTGGTGCCTCCGGTGGTGGTTCAGGGGGTGGTGGTCGAGGAAGGGGCCGTGGTACCCAGGATTTGGGAGGCAATACTCGTGCTGTTGGTGCTACTGGTGGAGGGCTTTTTGGTCCAAATGATTGGTCGTGTCCAATGTAAGAACATATATAGCTTTGCTATATTATCTTTTGTTTTGAGCAAATAGTATTTTTTTCTGATTCCGATATGTCAGCTTTTTGTCTGAATACAGACAAAACGAATCGCTTTCTAGATGATCCTTCTAGAATAAGGTGATTCTAACCTTTTATGAGGCTGGAAGAATTAACATGTTTTCCACGCTATGTTATGCATGTGTTTGGCCCCCATTTTTTAGGAAGCATTAGTTTTTGAATAGTGATTGATGGGACAATATGTGGTGGAAAAGTGATGAAAAGTTTTAGATTATTTTATTTGGAGAATGTGTGGTTGAAAATGAGTATGGTAGAAAAATGAATGGGAAAAAAGGAGAAAGAATGGGGCTCAAACATGGGCTATTAGTGGTTGCTTAGGTGTTGAATCTCACCTTTTCTGCTGTAGTTTATTACACTTGGAATAGACCAAAGTACATTCCATGTTTGTCTTGTCTCCAATTTCACTATAATGAAAGTGCTCAACTATTTCTCAATTGGACAATGCAGATGCAAGTGGGTTTTAGTTTCTTTTAGTTTTGCTATTTCTTAGATCAAGCAGAAAATTATGTTTAGTGTTTGTTACAAAGAGAATTTGCTATCTAATTGCCACAAGACTTCCTATACAGGTTGAACGTCGCCCCAATATTGAAGTTATAAAGTATAATTCGAAGATGTCAATATTAATATATCAGGATTAGATGTAGACCCAAGTGAAGATGTTTTAATAATTACGATGTAAACTGTTGAGACAAAAAGTTAGAGGACATTGTCTATGGATGCCTTTAGTTAAATATTGATGTAAAATGTTTAGTGCCTGAGCTACCATTTATTTTCGCCCTGTTTAGGATTCTTCATCACTGGCTGTGCTCAACAATTATAAGGTTTAGTAGCAATATTATGTATCAGGACTAAATGTATGCCCATCACCCATGTAAAGATAAGTTTTCATAAATCAAAATGAAAACTGTTAGAGACAAAGGTAGAGGACAATTTCTATGGATGAATTTAGTTAAATGTTGATGTATATGTTTAGTGCCTGAGCTACCAACAATTTTCTCCTAGTTTAGCATGAATTTACATCTCTGGCTGTGCTGAACAATTATACTGTTTGCTTTCAGGACTTTTCAGTCATTGCTGAAAAAGATTTTCTTCCTGCATTTTTAGTTACAGCATTGTTTTTTTAGGTTCTTCCCAAGCGATATTATGCCTAATTTGCTGGGAAAATGTTATTCCAAAGATGCATGCAATTTAAGTACTATTTCCCTTTGAATATCAATAACAAATCACAAAATGAGCTGAATTGATTGTGAAAAGTGCATGCTGGACAAATCTGCTAACAACAATGGAGTGATAAATGTACTTGCTATAGGCCTAAACATATCGGTAGTAACATTGGCTCTGGAAATTTTAAAGTCCCTGTTGAGGAAGAGTTAGAAGTACATCCAACCCCAGGGGTGGAATCACATAGGGGACTAGTGTGGGCAGTTGCTCCCACTGGATTCTGGGAAACAAAACAAGAAACATTATGCACATTGTATTATGAGAGTTACAGTTGGAATATCACTTTTCAGAGGGGCTTGCAGGGTTGGGAATTGGATGGCTATGCATTGTTTCTAGCGGATTTGTATGAGGTGAAAATTTGGGTAGGAAAGGATGATCGTAGCCGATGGAGGCTAGCACGGAATGATATTTTTTCAGTCCGCTCTTATTTTAGATCTCTTTTGGGTCATGTGGAGAGTTTATTCCCCTGGATGATGGTATTGCATTGCAAATTACCCTCACGGGTTGCATTTTTATTGTGGACGGTGGTGAGGGGACGGGCATTAACGATGGATAATCTCCGAAAAAAAAAAGTTTTTATATTACCGAGTGGTGCTATATGTGTAGGAGCGATGGGGAGACGCATGACCACTTGTTCATTCACTGTGACGGTGTCCGTTGGCTGTGGAATAGTATTCTGGCTTCTCAGCATATAGATTGAGTGTTGCTTAGACGTATGAAGGACATGTTGCGGGCATTGAGGAGAAAACTTCGAGACAAGGATAGCAAGCTAGTTTGGAATCTTATCTCGGGATGCATTGTTTGGTGTGTGTAGAGGGAAATGAACAACCGATACTTTGAAGACCAAATACAGACCTTGCGCCAACTTAGAGAATTATTTTTTCCGACTTTGTATACTTGGTTTAACGTAGCAACTAGCACTCCTATAGAGGGGCTGCCTAACTTCATATTTTTTCTTTCTTGTTTAAACTGATAATACACTCCCTGTGTATTCTTTTTTATTAATGAAATTTCCTGATTATTTATCAAAAAAAATTTATCGGTAACTAATGTAATGAAATGAATAAGTAACATCAATTACACTAATATTTAATTGTGTTAACCTTTTTTTAATTCTTAGTTAAGTCAAGTCTCCACCACTAGATTAATTTTTCTGGCTCTTCCCCCATTACGTTTCTCTGGGATGTTTCATGCAATAAAAACAGTCTCCTAATGCATTACTCCGAACAGTGTTTTTGTTACTGTTGATTGTGCAGGGGTGGATTAAGAAAAAAAAGTGCAAAATGTTCTACACACTAATTTGTCAACTGCTCATTGTTTTTGATTAAATAACTGGATCAATGAAATTTTAATACAATCCACATTTAGCTAGAATATTTTGCTTGGTTTTCTTTTTGAAAGGTGGTTAAAGAGCTAAATGTATTTCACTATAGGGGAAGCAGGATTTGTCAATGAAGGTTACCATAAGAATCTTGTGCTGTTGCGGTAGTAGAGCCTGTGGTGGTAGTGAATTATTGTTAATTTCGGTGCATAAAATTTCTCTCTGTTTTTGTTCATGTACCGTTATTTTGATGTATTTTGTGGATGTCTACCAGTGCATTCTTGTGATATCATTCTTTGTTGTTCTTTCTTATTTCCCCTTTTTTGTTGTTCTTAATATTGCAAGCATTTAGTGTACCATGGGTGGATATCAGTTTCAAGAATATGCAAGGTTTATTTAAGACTTGCTCTTAATGTGGATGTCATGTTTTGTCTAATTTATACTATCGTGCATGGTCCAATCATTCAGTTGCTGAAAACACGCCATAATGTATTTGCTTTTTTCACCAATGCTTGTTACTTATTGGTTCAGGTGTGGCAACATTAACTGGGCAAAGCGTATGAAATGCAACATCTGCAACACCAATAAACCTGGTCATAATGAGGGCGGTGTGAGGTATTTATATTGCAATAACTATTTTCCTCTTTTGGTCTTGAGCTAAAATTTTAGCATATACTCCTGTGTTTGTGTATATGTATTCATGCTTTTACATTTAAACATGAGATTTTTGCATGCACTGGCCAACTTTTCCCGATTAAGGATCTTAAATGGTTTTCTGAACTTTTTATGGCCGGTAACAAATTTTTTTTATGTTTTCAGTTTTAAAACTCATTGAACATTTTCAATTGTCTTTGCTCTAATTTTCTTCCTTTTCTCCTCTTCTAGTAGGGTTGATTTTGGGGGTGGGGGTTGGGTGTTCCTGCAGTTGTTGACTGAGTAATGATGTTGTTCCATTTTGCCTTTTTTGTTTTGTTTTTGCATTTAGAGGAGGACGTGGTGGAGGCTACAAAGAACTTGATGAAGAAGAAATAGAAGAGACTAGGCGACGCCGTAGAGAGGCCGAAGAAGTAATACGAACCTATTCTAGAAGTTCATTGTTGGTAGTTTTATCTGAGGCACTTAAAGAATATTTTTTCTATTATATCAGGATGATGGTGAAATGTACGATGAGTTTGGAAATCTTAAGAAAAAATTCCGTGCGAAAACACAGCAAGCTGAAGTGGCTACAGGCATTGCTGGCCTTGGGCGTGTGGGATGGGAGGTTGAGGAACTAGGTATGCTATAATTTTAATTTATATTCTGGTTCCCTGTTACTGAACTTTTGTGGAAAGTAATGCTAATCCATCATCACATCATGTGAGACAATTGGATTTTAGAGTCTAATCTAGTGCATGCCTATCCTTTGTGTTTGGTTACTTTGACTTGATTACCATCCAGCCACTCAACACTAATTCATCTGCGTAAGTTTGCAGTAATTTGCTACATGTTTCCATGACTGATAGATGTTGATTTTAACGTTTGCACGATTCGTTATCGTGATTCTTTACTCTCTCACAAACACCATTGTAAAATAATTTGTTTTCATATTCAAAGAATTTTTAATATTGCCTTCCCTCCTAAACTTATTTTTTTTTTTTAAAACTTTTAGCATGAAGTTATACTACTAGTTTCTGCCCAATTATAAGTGAAATAACAAAATGGAAAAAGGGTGTTGTAGTGGGGAAAAAAAAAAGACCTTACCTTTTACAGAGTAAATAGCTAGTCGCTGGACATGCATTTCACACAAATCTCTTTTGGGAATCCATTTGAACTTGAGTTTTGAGATGACTTTTTAAACAATAATTTGCCATCCATTAGCAAAAATCTTACACATTTTCGAACAATATCACATGACTTCGTTAGTATTTTGTTAATATGAAAGATCCCTTTGTGTATAATGTTGTATGCTGTATGGTAAAATATTGGTTTTAATATGTAGCCACTGTTTGAGCCCCATTCTTTCCCAAACTCAATTTTAACATATTCTCCCAATAAAATAATTTTGCATATAAATCCAAAACTTTTTTCGTACTTTTAACCACAAATTCTCCAAAAAAAAAAAAAAAAGTCATTTTTTTCAAAATCTATTCTCAAAAAAGGGCTCTAACAGGGGCATAACTAGAAATACGGAAAAACACTACCTTGGACGAAAAGGACCTTTTATTAGCCATGCGTTTGTCTGCTTACCATGTAATCTTTATGATGCACTTTATTCTTTAGACAATAGCTGTAAGAGTCGTGTAGGATATTGTTCATACATTAATATTTAAATATCAAGAGGCGAAGACACTTGCGGATACATGGTACAAAATTTATGTGCATAATTTTGTTATGTATTCATTATCATGCATTACTTTTTGGAGAAAAAACAATTTGTTTGCCCATCCTTGTCTTGTAGTATCTTCATCTTGCATCTGCACTCCAGTTTCTTTGAAACTTTAAACAAATATGCACATGCACCGTTGTAGGCTGCAGTTTGGGAAATCCGTCTACAAGACTAAGATGAATATAACACTAATATTTGATTGGGAAATTACAGTTCTTAACTTTGCTACCCAACCTATGCAAAATGTAATAAGTAGGTTTCTGACTTTTAATTTATAGCAATTGGACAGCAAACCAGCAAGGGGTTCCAATATAAGGATTCTGTTCATTTGGACTTTAAAATGTCATGTCGCGTCACATGTTTGATTTCATGAGGAGTAAAATAGGTAAACACTCGGTTAAATGAAAAACAAACAAATAGGAGGAGATAGGAAAGAAAAGGAAGAAAAAAAAGGCCTCACCTACGGCTCTACCCCATCCCACCTCCCCGTCTTCCCGTCCCCCAAATGCCCCAACCCCTACCCCTGCTGCTGGGGTTTGTGCCCCCTTCTCAGGGTTTCCCCACTGCTTGTGGCAACATTTTTTTTCCTTGCTATTTTTGGTTTTTTCCCTTCTTTCAAATTATTTTCCATTTAGATTTTTTTTTTTTTTTTTGGTAATTCAAACTGATAGTGTTTTAAAGAAAATCTTACATTTTGATATGAATTGAATGTTGTGGATGCTTACTACATTTTGCTTAAGTGAGGGACCCAGCCGCAAGTTTTCCTGATGCTTGCTCTGGTGCATTCTTGAACTCTATGGACTATATTACTTTGTATTTGATTCACTTCTCCAGTCATAATCTGGAAAAGTGTAAAAAGGAAAACATTGAGGAAAATCTGTAAGGGCGTGTTTGATTTGCTTTATTTTCCATGGAATTTTTTTTTTTTTTTTCTGTTTTTCCACCCGAGTTCCTTCTTTTGGGGTGTTTGATTGGCTATTTTTCCATGGAAAAATATTTTTCAAAAGTTGATCACGTGACCATGTTTTCCTGAAAAACAAGGAAAACGTTTTCTTTACAGGGGTAGGTTTTTATTTTCTAGGCAATTCATGCTTTTCAAAAACTCAACTTTATGAAAAAGTACAACATTTTTTAGGATGAAAAATAAGCCAATCAAACACACTCTAAAAATAGTTCATATTAGATTGGTTGACTCAATAGGCAGCAGTGCTTTATGTTCTTAGATGGAAACTATTTCCTTGACAAAATATGATGCTTGGAACCTTGATGTACACCCAGATGTTAGTGTGCCTCCTTATCTTGTCTCAAAAGAAAAAGATGAAAATATTAAAGGTGAGTAATCAATACAAAAGTGAGAAGTTTGGCATCTATATTTTTTCGTCTGCCTGACCTGGCTTTGTATGAGGTGTTTCGTTATTGGTGGCCTTGCGGGGTACTTCCCAGCCAGCAGATGGAATATAGACACCAATGGAGGTACCTGCTTTGAAATCTAAGGTGTTACAAGGGAGGTAAATTGCTGGTGTTATTATGTATATAGTTATGAGGTCCTGCTTGGAATAATGAACTGTTTCCATAGAAATTTTTATTCCCATAAGACCACAGCTACAAATTAATACCTGGCTGAGTATTTTGTTCCTGAAAGGCCCAACAACGAGGTAATCCCTTGCCGAGAAGTTGTTAATAATCTGTTGCTGCTCTGAGGACTTGTTGATTTAGTCAATGAAAATGTTCATTTTGACTCAATAGAGGTACATTCTAAAATATCAACCTTCTCGCATTCTAATTGAAGACTGAGTGAGAAACCCAGTTTAAGGCATTATTTGCTTGTTCAGACAGGTAGGTGAAACAGTTTTATCTGTTTGTTCTTCAATTTTTTATTTGATGAGTGCATTGTGAGACAGGCTGAAGGCTCCAGCAGAAAAGCTTTGATAAGATTGGATTGTGGATTCTATTTCATAGCTAAGGGGATAAGATAAAATTGATACCCCGCCCGAACAAAATGATTCACAAAAGAAAAAAGACGTTCAATCATTTTATTTTGTTTGTATAAGCGAAGAAAAAGATTTGATGATTTTAACTGAGGAAGCTGAATGCATTGATCTAGCTATGGAATGGTACTTTCACTCACCCTAGGTATTCAATTCAATCCCTTTCCCTATAGCCCCTTTAGGGTTCTTGTTTAATTCGAGGCTATAAAGTGCTCGCTTGACGCTGCAAAGAGAGAGAGAATGCTTTTGGAACATGAATTATCGGCACCTTGAACTGTACTGTCGGAACTGTGCAAGACACACTCCTTAAAGCATTAAACCCCTTCCTTGTTTGTGGTGCCCCCTCTATCCTAGTGGGAATGACTAGTGGATTAAAGAATTGAAAGAGGTGGAGCAGGGGTTTCTGGATATAGCTTCAACACCTTCTCAAGGTAAATTACAGTAATCACAACGAGGAAGCTTTGGATTATTATGTAGTTTTACCCTTGGTTTGGGAAACTACCTTGCGGGATTGCATTGTGTTATTCCTTTGTAAAATCTCTGATGGAGTGCCCTGAAACAATTCTTCCGTTTAGACATTTTTTTGTTTTCTCCAATAAACCATAACATCCCCATTGCACCTTGCTAGTGTGAAATTGCTGATTTTTTTAGCTTAATAATGTGTATTGAAGGGCAAGACAGTATGAATGCATATTATCTCTTTGACGGTAATAATTATGAAAGCATTTTTTCCTTCCATATATTGTTATATTTGATCCTTTGCTGCACATGCATTTTAATTCTTGCTCTCATATATTGCTCGTTTTGTTGTACAATTTTCCTTTCCCTGTTTTTCTTGTTGATCATACTCTGGTATGAAGCTTTAAACAAAGTTATTGGGAGGCACAGGTGACAGGGATAAAAGAGAAAGAAGCAAAGACGGGGGAAGGGAGCGAGACGATAAGAAGAGAGACAGGCACCGGAGTAGGAGCCGAGAACGGGACAGACAGAGAGATAGAGATCGGGGCTACGAGTATGATCGAAATAGAGAATATGGACGGGAGCGAGATCGTGATAGGGACCGCAGCAGGTACCGCGTTTGAGTAATGTATTGAACCTTATGTCGTGTGTTTATGGACGAAAATGTGTTGCAATTATGTCAGTAAAATACATTTATGTTTTCCATTTTAACATCAACAATCTGAAGTTGGTGCAAGGTTTCTTGGGATTGCAGGCTTGTGAATGAATAAATGGATTTCGAACCATGTATTTTACATATTATTTTTAATCATTTTTCTAACCTTAATGAATATTTATATTCCCAAAAGAAGATACGTTAATCTCTTAACTAAGTTAAAAAATGATAAACCTCAATTTTTTTTTAGTATTAATAAGAATTATTTGACTGTTTCAAGAATCTTATTGGTAATCAACTTATATGCTTGTAATCTGATCTGCGAATTCTATATTTACTAAATCTTCAATTCAAATATTAACAAGATCTGGTTTCTAGATAAGCTGAATTTATGAATATTATACCTAAATTATTGTTCGACTTGTCTTGTGTATAATATGTTTGTCTAAAATTAGTAGTCGTTAGAGAATATTCTAAAGATTTGTGGATAATCACATGATCTCATGTTGAGAACAAAATTAGTTCAGCTTCTGTTTGGTACACATTTTGGGAGTAAGAATGCATTTTTACTGTGAATGTAATGGGGAATATGTGGTTGAAAAAGGAAAAATTATTGTTGTGATGGAAAATATTATTTTATTGAAAAATGTGTAGTTGAAAATGAGGAGAAAAATGAGAATGAGAAAAATAATGTGGTTGGAGGAGCCATTTGATGCGTAATGACTGTGCAGGACTAGAAAGCTACTTTTAGTTGTTTTTAAATTCTATAGATAAAAACAAAATTGTTATTCAAGTTGCTTAAATTTATATTCTGAGTCGCACAAGATTTGATACGAATTGAATTTAAAATAATATGTAAATTCCTCGTATTTACTTAGTTCATGTTTGTTACATATTTTTTAAATTAATTTTCAACTCTTTTAAAAATAATTTTGAACTGAATATATAACTGTTACTTGCTTTTTAATCAGACGTTCTTTAAATATTTAATACAAAATTTATTCTTAAAAATTTCTATCAAACAAGCGCTTGCTTGCTTGCTATAGAATCAAAATTATTTTCAACTTTACCAGACATTTTTAAATAGAAGTTTCTTTCAAAAGATGTCAACATGCGCAAAACAAGAATGGTAATAAACAAGGGATAATTAACACATAGCGTCCTTTATCTTTTACAATTATTGTGAAAAATGTCATCACTTTTCATTTTTGAATTTTTACCCTTATTTTCACATTTCATTGCAAAAAATGTTATTTTCATCCATTTTTTCAATTAAAAGATGTGAAATGACAAATATACTCTTCTATTTAAATAATATAAAAAGAAAAAGAAATAATTAAAAATATATTCTTATGTGAAATGATGAATATACCATTCTATTTAAATAAATTTTTTTTCTAATTTTAATTTAATAAATTATTTAGGATTCGTTTGCACTTTTTAATAATTTAATTGGGGTCTCGTTTGCACTTTTTTTAAGAAAATTAATTTTTAATTTTTAATAATTTATTTGGGACTCATTTTGCATTTTTCTTAAAAATGAGATTATAGTTGCAATTAGTTCTTTTTTAATTTATAGAGGGCATATTTGTCATTTCACAATTCTTATTGAGAAAATAGATGAAAATTGATAAAAAAAATTATGGTTTGCGCAATAAAAAATGTAATATAGGATGAAAACTCTAAAAAAAAAAAAGAAAGATAGTGACGTTTTCACAATGATAATGAAATGTACGGACATTATGTAATAATTATTCTTTTAATTATTTATTTGAAACTCGTTTGCACTCTTAAAAAAATTGAAATTATGATAACAATTAGTTCTTCTCTCTTTTTGGTTTGTTTAAACATAATGATATATTCATCATTTCAAAAATTTAATTGAGAAATTGGATGAAAATGACATTTTGCCCATTGAAATGTAGAAGTAAGAGCGAAAAAAAAAAAAAAAAAAAAAGATAAGAACGTTGTGTGCTAATTACCCTAATAAAAAGTATAGAAGTGTTTAGAGGTCAAGAAATTGATGCGTCAAAATAACAACAATCATGCTACATGTACATCATCTTTTATATAATTGTTTACATTATGTCACGTGATAGCACATCATTGGACAGTTTAAAAAAAAAACCTTTTATCACCTACAATTTTTTGAATACATGGATAATGTCAAAATGAGTGTACTTCAAAGAATGTACACTTAACGATATTGCAAAAAACAACAATATATCTTTACTTGTAAAATAGGGTTACAGGCATATTTAACACAAATTTGATGTAATTCGTTCCAGGAAGACCTATAATATCGAGGAAATGACATGATCATCAAAGTGCTTCCAATCTTGATGTACATGCTAGCCATGGCTAAGGGTTGACATAGTTCTATTTAGTTCCGATTTCAAGAGAATCAAACTAAATCATGAATCAATTATTTTTTTGATAATGAAATCGAACGATTTTTTTAAAGATATGGAACCATACTGGAATCGAACAATTCGGTTCTAGTTTGATTTGCTTTGGTTCCAGTTTCATTACTTATTGAAAAATAAAAATAAAAATAGAAAGAACATTTTAGAAAGAAGAATTGAAGGTTGAGGCTTCAATTTCAGAAATCCAATTGACGACAGACGGTAGTTATTGGTCTCCATATGAGAGTTGGTGTATAAATTGAAAAAGAGAGAAAATTAGAAATGAATTATGATCTTCAGTCTCCACATTTAGAAATGAGAAATCAAAGGCACATGACCCTTTTGTCTTAATTTTCAATTGAATTTTGCATTTTTTTTTATGTAAATTGTCATTCACTAATTTTTGTGTGTGTGAAATAATAAAATTTAAATATTGAGTTTAATTCTTGATTTCAGAACTAGAACCAAATAATTCTCAGTTCTAAGAATAAAAACCACTAAATTTTGTGTAAAATCGAATCGAACCGAACGGCTTTATATATATATATATATATATATATATATATATTTGATTTTCCTGCTTCTCCACCAATCCATTCCAAAAAAAACATATTAGTCCTTAATTCAATTGTGTGCAGAAAGTAAAAAGTAATATTTTTATTTAATTCGATGAAGAATAAAATAACACGTCTCTTTTAATTAATGAGGTCATGAAATAATGCTATGTGTACATCATATTTGTACATTATGCTTGACATCATCATTGTTGACAATATTTGATTGATAATTATTTTTTTTTAAAAAAAATTGGCTAATAGGGTGTTGTCATGTGGCAAAATGTAAAAAATAATGTAAATGCCAATATACATGTAGCATGATTGTGATATCATGATAGGTGTTGATTTAGGGGGAACTGGGTTGGACTTTAGTCTAGTCCACCAGCTCAGTTCATTTTTTTGAGGTTAAAATTTTACGAGTAAATTTTTTTACATGTTAGTCTGACTTAAATTTATTTGTTTTTACTCCGATGCTTGTCACCGATCATGAGATTTAATTACTCGATTGGTCACTGGATTTTGCGCTAAGGCTTATAGTCACTAAATTTTAGTTTCCCCATTAGTCACTGAATTTCACAAAATTCAATCACACCCATTACTAACTCAATGGACGGTTAAAAAATTGACGAATTTGTTGACGTGGCTGATGGGATTGAGTACGTGGCAATCTATTTTCCACTTGGCTTCTACATTATTAGCAATTTAAAAACCGAATGGTAGATTGGATAATAAATTATATAGTTCAGTGATTAACATAGTAATTTTTAAAAGTGCGTGTAAAAGAGGGAAATATTGATTAACGGGGTAATTCTCGACCAAGCCTCTAACATTATAAAAGAGCGCAACGATAGCAAAATGAGATACTTTCTTCTACTTGTTTAAGAAAAATGTAGGACGACTTTAGAGCTATAAATTGAGAAAACGATGCAATGATCATTCACTTGGATCCATGGATAATAAGGGCAAGATCCTTCGTCATTTTTCCGCACTCCACTACACCATACAAACTACTTCTAGTTTCTTAGTGAAATTTTGTCCAATTTTCCCTAAATTTCTTGCTCACTTGTTATATTTTTTTCTTATTCATAGTTAAAAGAAAGCATTAAACTTTGCAGTTCAACATAATGCATTTTATTATAGCAAATTGCGAAAACTAAATTCAGTTATATGTGTGCAAGCCCTCAAGTCCAAGCAAAAATTGAAGCAATGCTTTTTTCACCTCCTTTTTGTGGTGGCGTTTGACAGTTCCATGGGCTGCTTCAGCCTCGATCGTCTTTCCATCAAGACATTTCTGAATAAAAATTAGAAATCAATTAGATTCTTAGATAAAAATGTGTATGAATTTCAAAGTTGAATACTATCAAACGATCAATGCACTTTGGCGATACTATAGAGAATATAATTGTTGAATAGAAATACAGAAAAAAGAAATAAAAAGACTAAAAACCATAAAGATCGATAAAAATGGAGTTTAATTACCTGAATTATCAGTGAACTTTGCGTAAAGTTTCCACCGGATAACGAAACTTTTCAAAAATATCCCCTTAACCACTGAACTTTGTAATTCGTTATTCTATCCATCATTTAGTTTTTAAATTGCTAATGATGTGGACACCAAGTTAAAAATAAATAGCCATGTATGCAATTCCGTTAGACACGACAACAAATCCATCAATTTTTAAATTGTGCGTTTAGTGAATGATAGATGAAATTACATTTTGCAAAATTGAGTGACCTTTTGTGGTACCACAAACAACAAAATTACTAGCACTATTATCTATTTATAGCACATTTGGACTAAGCTTAAAAATTTTACTAATAAAGTAAGTAACTTTTGAAATAAATAATCTTGTATCGGTAAAAGTATGAAATAAATAAGTGTTATAAAATATAAGACAATAATGAATGACCAGTTGATGCTATCTAGAAGTCTAGATGATTTTCCTCGAGTAACAACATATTTTATTCAAATTGTAACATTTATCGAAATCGTATGTATAAGATCATTGCTATAATATAAAAAACATACTTGGATTTCGATTCCATTACTTTTCTTCTTAGTTTTATAATGGTATTTACTTTTGAAAATATTCATTATTTTTGGTAAAATTAAGGGAAAAAGTAAGCTATCCGTACATGTTAGTGAAAAGAATTATTTGAAAATGACGAGTTGAGATTTGCTGTCCAATTTTTAGTGTTCACCCAATTAATTATTGACATGACATTTTAAATTAACATATCAATTTGATGAATTGATGGTGAAATTAATGAGGGTAAATTTGAGATGATATGTTAATTTAAAAGTAGTGTGTCAATAATTAATTGGGTGTACAACAAGTTGGACATAAAAATTTGGACAACATATCTCAATTCGAAAATGACCAACTTTTTTCTAGACTTAAACAAACAAGATTTTAAGCACGTTTTGTCATTTTTTGTGGTATAAGATCCTTCTAATTCAAATAATTGAAATCAAATTGTTGCAATTTTGTTTTATTTGTTTGCCTAATGGTCATAGCCATGGGCAGATAATTAAGCCAGAAACGTGAAGATCCACAATATTTGATATTTACCAAAGACACTACATCAATCAATGAACAATAATTAGAGTAATTACTTAATAAACAGAAAAGTAATTCTTACAACTAATACTAAATAAAATATTTAATTTTAACAAGGAAAATGCTTGATATACATCAACATTTACATAATCTATTGATGAGGTGTCAAAAGAAAAGTAGATGAATTTTTTTCTTCGATGAGATTTTGATTCAATTAAATCTCACCACATCATCTGGTAAATAAATATGTAAATTATGATATACATGTAACACAACCATTTTAACAAATCTCATTTTGCTCGTGAACAGTGTTACACGTGAGCTTCATGCCAAGATTAAAGAAGACGAGAGCGCTATTTTAAGCAATCTTACATTTATTTATATTTAAATGGGTATTTATCTTAAACATATTCATAATTTTTTTTATTAAATGATCTTTCTTTAAAATATGGTCTTTGTTAGATATTTATACAATAAATATAATATGTGAAAGAAATAATTAATTCAGATAAATTTTACTGTATTGCAATTAGGAATAATTTTAACAGTCTTTTGGGTGATATTTACAAGATTTATCATCTTTATTTTTCTTATAATTAAATTTGAAATGAGTAAGGATAATACAAAGGCAATTTAACTATGTATAATAAAGATGGAAGAGATTAGGGAGAAGTAAGGTGGATTATAAAGTTTTCAATTTTCTTGATTTCGACAATTTAACCAATAAAAGAAAGGAAGATGGAACTCATACATTTGGCCCTTGTTTGGTGGGATTAAAATTTTGATAAAAAATGATGAAATGTGTTTTTGAAAAGTTGTGAATCACATTAAATATGTTATTAAAATTAAATATTGACTTTAACGTAAATTAAAATTAAAATTCCTATCAAACAGTCACTTATTAAAGGCTTTATCTGTTTCATTTAGTAATCTGAATATATTATTAAAATTTGAATAAATTCCAGTGTTTCTCTTTGAAGAAAAGACAAAAATGGTATATTTTGGCATGTGCAATTACTTACAAAAACATAGTAGTGAATTTTCTTTAACCATTGGTGATATGAAATATAATTTTTCTTGAAAAATACTGTTTTGACCCAAAGTAACGAAAAATTAGAAGGCAATACTCCCCCATATGGTAAGTAAGAAAATATTCCTAAACTAAAGGTTCTAATTTAGATGATGCTCGGAGAGAGATTGCGTTAGCTCCTCATTGTGCCTTCCTATATAAAAACTTATAAATTATGACTCGTTTTATTCTCATTTCATCATTATTCACATACAGACAAAGAGAGAGAGAGAGAGAGAGAGAGAGAGAGAGAGAGAGAGAGAGAGAGAGAAGGGTAGAGGAAAATGGAGGAGCAGATAAAATCAAGATTCAAGAGAATTTGTGTATTCTGTGGGAGCAGTTCTGGCAAGAAACCAAGTTATCAAGAAGCTGCTACTGAGTTGGGCAAAGAACTGGTAACCTATATGAATATTCCAAATTAGTATATACTTACATCATTATCTTATGTATAAATTTAGAGTGTTTAGATATTTGCTTTTGATTTGAATTCATCAAGTTCTTAAAGAATTCCATCCTGTTCACCATTAATATGCAGATATGCTTTTTCCTTTGTATTTTTGTTTTCTGTATTAATTTTCATTCTTTTCTGTCTCCTCGTTAAACTGAATGGCAGATTTATACACCTTAATGGGGTCTTATTTTGTTGCACCCCAGATCAGTTCTTTCTTTCTTTCTTTCTTAATCTCTCTAGCTAAGGAATAAGAACATATTTTAACATGGGCACTGCGGCAGATGTGTCTTGGGGGGGAAACCAGGTTAAGGGTTTATGTTTGGTTTGGCATAAGGAATTAGGGGGAGAAATTAGAAAGCGAGCTGTAACCTGGCTGTCATTTCAGACCAGCCCATCTTGCGTGATATTAATTAGTTTAGTTTATGGGGTTTAAGTTTAATTGTGTTATAAAAAAAAAATGCCAACCAAAACTGCCATCTTGATATCATGACTCTTTTAAGCGTGTTTTTCTATTACCAGACCTTCATCATTTTTGTTTCATGCACGTATAATCATGTACAAATAAAATCATTTGAATAACCATGTTTACAGTTTTCCATGATTTTTGAGGCATCCTATGAATTATAATTATGGGTTTTGTAATTCCTTGATCAAGTGTTTGTAGTATGCATGTGTGATGTGTTTCTGACGCGTTGGTGAATTCCTTTTTCATTTTTTTCAATGTGTTTTTATTTTTTTGAAGGTGGAGAAAAGTATTGATTTAGTCTACGGAGGTGGGAGCGTGGGTCTTATGGGTCTTGTTTCTCAGGCAGTTCATGATGGTGGGCGCCATGTTCTAGGGTATTGTTCTCTCTCTTCAGATATACATACACATGATATACATAGATATCTCTTAATCTCTCTCTCCCACACAATATGTAGGGGAAGTCTGGAATGACAAGTATCATTTGTCCCTCATAATTCTCATCTTTTGTTTGGTCATAAGGAATAATGAAAATGGGGAAATCTTGTAAATTTTGTTTACTTCTGTCCATGCAAGTCTGTCAAGGTTATTATTGATGTTTCTCTAACCATCCAAAGGCAGACATCATGGGATCAAATGTTGGTTTCTGATAATTTCATATCTTTTTTAACCATCAATCTCATTTGTGACATGTTTAATGTGCAAATTCTGTACTGAGAGTTGGACAATATAATGAACTAGGTTTTCTAATGCGCTTACATCTAAAATTGGACGTCCTTAGCGAAACATAATTCTTGGATTTCAGAGTAATTAAATATCTGTAGTACCTTAAAGAGTTAAAGAGCTTTTAAGTAAATTGGATCAGAGTATAAAGTGAACTGATTTGGATCAAAAGGTTTGATGGAAATTGTTCTGGCTGATTGTAATTTTTTATCATGTCCCCTTTTTGTTATTCTTACTGATAGAGGAATAGACAATAAATTTGATATGCAAATGACCCAAATTTATGGGAATATCTTTTTGTTGTTTTCGATGCTCAAACTCTTACTTTACTTGCAGGGTTATTCCAAGGACTCTCATGCCTCGAGAGGTATATATGACTAGAAACTTTTAATCCAACTTTTTCTTATATTGAAAATTTTCATTTCGCTTTGAATTACTATTTTAGGAGAAGTAATACATCTAGGCAGTGTATTAAAAAGCGTAAAGCGTGACTAATCGTGGAGGTGAAACTTCAAGATTTACGAGCTTAAGCATGCCTAAATGACGCCTAGGGGTAAAAAAGTATTTTCTTATTTTAAAAATCATTTAATAATTAAAATAATACATATCAATATCTAAAATTATAAAATACTATATTTACTTAATAATTAGTCAATTATACAATTTTCAATTAGACAAGTCCTACTGAATAAATCTATAGGTTCATCATACATGCTTTTGAAGTTTTCAACAAAATAATGAGTCTCAATATCCTATTACATATGTAAATAGCATTGTAGCTTAATTTTATTTAACTCTTTATCAAACAAAGTCATTTTTAACTTTTGTACAGTTAAAATCTTTTAAAAATTTGAAATTAAAGCAAATGAGAAGTTTTTTTTTTTTAAAAAAAATAAATAAACTAAAGCCAATTAAAATATTTCAAAAAAAAAAAATTAATCTTGCACAAGGAAGATGAAAGAGAGGAAGGAAAAAATTCAACCATTTAGGAATTAAAAAAAAAAAGCATCTGAGCGCAAAGTGAAACATTTGCCCGAGTTTCGAGTCTAGGCGCCGTCTAGACGAGTTTTTTTAGAACAATGCATCTAGGAGAGCAAAACCCACATAAAATGTTCTCTGAATTATATATATATAAATATATATTTTGTAGATTTGAAGTCTATTTCTCAAGATTTCAACTATAGTGGTCAAAGGCATTTAAAATTATAACATACTCTCATCTAAACATATATTTATCACAGATAACAGGGGAAACTATTGGAGAAGTACAAGCTGTATCTGATATGCATCAGAGAAAAGCCGAGATGGCTCGACAAGCCGATGCTTTCATTGCCCTTCCAGGTATACAAATCCCATCTACCATTCTATATCAATTAAAACTACACATGTCCATGATTTTTAAAGCTATTACTTTATCACTTTCAGGCGGTTATGGTACACTCGAAGAGTTGCTTGAAGTTATTACATGGGCTCAGCTCGGAATCCATCATAAACCTGTGAGCTACTTTTTCACCTAGTTTCAGATTGCCATATTGATATATTCGTGACACAACACGAAACAAAGAATTCAAGTAAAAATCTTAAGGGTCCGTTTGATAGACAAATGTGGAAAAGAATTACAATTCCATGTTAGTTGGAAAATAAAACTTCACCAAACTCGTAGGAATTCATTTTCCTTGAGAACAAAGAAAATGCAGTTTAAAGTAGTTGTACATTGGAATTCGATTTCCATTTCCACGTTGCAATCAAACAGTCAAAGTGAAATTCATTTTCCTCGGATGCGACATTTTCCCTAGAATTCGTTGTAATCAAACAGAGTCTAAGAATACAATTTTGGAATCCACCAAATCACGAAGAAATAAACTCACGAAAATCTTATTAATGTAAGATGATAAAAAAACGAAGAGTTAACCCTTTATTTATAAGGATTTACATAAAAACCTAATTTAAAAAAAAAAATTAAAATTGCAAATAATTCGAAATAAACTAAATAACATGAATAGCACTAAAACTTTAAAAGCAGATTTTGACTCTTGAACGAACTCGGATGGCTAAAATCAATCTTATGTCATAGCAAGACAGTGAATTCTCTTCGTCCCGTCTTTCTCTTTCCGGAATGATATTATATGTTCAAATCAAAGCTCGAACGCCACAACTTTACTATTACATTTTTTTTCTTTTCGATCCAATTTTTCTTCGATCCAGTCAACCATCCGTTCTACATGAATTTGTGTAAAAGGCATTCAATTCATATGTGTTTTTGAGTTTCATACGTGCCACTGAAAATAAATCCGCTAGTCTTATCATTTAGATTTATAATGGTTCACATGGAAAGATTTGCAAGATTTTGTTTTGAAATTATAGTCATGTAACATGATTTGAAATTCACCGGCAGATCATCTCCATACGAATTGGAGAAAAGTCCTTAGAATTAGAAAAATGGGGATTAGTGTTGGTCAAAAGTATACATTTTGCACGACATTAAGTCATATAATGTGCTTTCTTTAATCTAAATTTATTCACTAATCTAATTATATAAACATATGCAGGTGGGCCTGTTGAATGTTGAGGGTTACTATAATTCCTTGTTATCTTTTATTGATAAGGCCGTTGACGAAGGTTTTATCTCTCCAACAGCTCGAAGAATTATCGTGTCGGCTCCGACCGCCAAACAGTTGGTCAGAGAACTTGAGGTACTAGATTCCTTGTCCAACAACAAAATTAGCCATAAAGAAGGCAATCTTTATGCAATTTAAGTACAAAACAAATGTAGTTTAATCATAAACTCAGCTACTTAATTAAAGTATTAAACTGCCCTTTGTATGAATTACCTCGCTATAGAAGATAAACTATTTGGGCCTATTCAAGATGCGAGCACTTGGGGAACATCAGTGTAATCTCTAGAGTAACTTTTATTCGTTGAGCAACTGTTCTTTCAATCGGTACCTTCGGATTATTAAGGCCGATTTTCTTCCATGCTCGATGGGTGGATCGTGTAGTCAAGCTCCCTCTAACTTTGTAAGAAAATAATTTTTGTCATTTTTTTCTTCAAAATCCCCTAATAATGGAAAAACTTTTTACCTTATACCATATAATCATGGGGGAATTGTTTAAGAACGACAATGTTGGAGATGGGGGAATGAAAAAAGAGCCAACATTCTATTAGGGTGTGTTTGAGCTACATTATTTTGGAAGAATATATTCTGAAATAGTAGATTGATACAGAATGTGTGATTGAAAAAGAAAAAAAAATTATTGATGTGATAGAAAATATTATTTTATTGAAAATTGTGTGGTTGAAAATGAGTAAAAGAATGATAATGAAAATTTTAATGTGTACCAAACATGGACTTAAGCTAAAATAATTTTTAGCTCATTCTTATTCTCGATTTTGTGTTTCAGGAATATATTCCAGAGTATGATGAAGTGACATCTAAATTGATATGGGAAGAAGTGGGAAGACTAAATTATGTGCCCGACCCCGACTCAGGTGTTCCTTCGTGACAAGCCCGGAACATTATAATTTTGTTTCTTTAGGGTTCAGAATTTCCAGTAAATATTATTCTGGCACAGAACCTGCAGCACAGGAACAACTTCTTGTATTTTGGGTGCAATGCCATAACAATGTAGCAAATCTTAATATACACCATGGTAAAAATATGAAACTTTTTGTGGGTCCATATGAAGAAATCCATTTTATCTGACAACGTCATTTCTACTGATTATGTCCATAATTTGTGTATTTGCAGAAAAAACTAGAGTACCTGTATTTTGGTTACAACAAAAGTAAAAAATAGTGAAAATAAATTCTCTAAATACTTAGGCCCTGTTTTTTTTTTTACCATTTTCAAGTCATTTTCTGTTTTCGATTTTCAAAAACAATGAAAACACATGTTCTCTTTCTTATTTTCGAAAACGCGTTTTGGAAAACAAGTTAAAAATTTGTAAAGAAAACCCAAAACGAGTCAGTTATAATTAAATCAGATTTTTTTTTATTAATGATCAAAATAAAACATCATACAATGAAATGAAAAATTTTTAACCGTCCAGTTAATTGTCTCTCCTACTCTTGACCACTTTCAAATTCGACACTCGAATGTGATTGCGTATATTTGTCGTACGCACATTCGGGTAGTCCATAACTAACTCATACCCTTCAATAATGGAGTCAAAATTGTCCCCATCATATTCTCTTGACCTAGGGTAGAAAAGTCATATACCTTGTTGGTGAGGGTTATGACTGTCAATGGATTAGATTTTGATTAGAATCCGATGAGATTAATGAGATATGGATTTAGAATTTCAGTATGCTATTCTTTTAAGCATCTTATAAACAAACACATTTTTTTTTTCATGTTTATAATAATAATCAGTATAATGCAAGTTACAAATTGTAGAGAATTTATTCTAACTTGTGCATATTAAGCAATCTCCTAACATTTAAAAGTTTCAAGTATGACTTGAAAAAAATATTACAAAAATGTGTGTTTTTTTTTTTTACAACCACCTTTTCTCAACAAATCTCCTTACTAAGATGATTCAAATACAAGTATGAAACCATACAAGTAGATCTTCTGAAACATGATATCCACTAAGCCACGAAATTAATTTTGTCATCTTGCTCATCTAGTTTTTGCTTCTTGAAATAGCAGCATTCCCTTTTGAGATATCCCATTTTATCTCAATTATAGAAAGTCCATTTTTTCCTTCTGTCAATTGAATCATGCTCCCTCTTGAAGTTTTTGTTGGTTTTTCCCAGTGTCCTATTTGTAACCTCCATTATATTTATTGTTGACCCCCCCTTTTTTTGGAAGGGTGATGTGTGGACAACAAATGCATGGCCTACTTGCATCCAAGCTAGCAAATTTAAAGACGTTTCAATCCAAGATTTAGATGAAAATGATGACGTTTATGGACGTGGGAGATGCTCTATGACGTCAGATAAAAATATTCAAACACCGTTAATATGATCAAAGATGATTGCATATTAATAAACAATCTCAAACAAAGTAAAAAATAATCCAAACTCAGGCAAACAAGTAAGAAATAAGCAAGAGAGAAGATCGAGTGTGGCTTTAAATGTAAAAAGTTGCATTAGATTCAAATGTTATGAAAGTTGCTATTTATAGAGTTTGGGCCGAAGTGGTAGATGTTAGATAAGAACCACATGGACTCATTTCCGAATTCGAAGCCTCACATCACTTAGTCTACTAATCGTTTAATGTATTGACAATGGGTCAGTCACCCTACACCCACGCTACACCCTAAGCTAACAATCGTGACATTCATCATTACAAACATTATATCAATAATTCCTAGAGATTGTCTACAGATCCTCATAGAGCAAAAGAATGGTTCGGCCAAAGGGAGTTTCAGATTTGAGGTCTTCGGCATGAAGACATAAACTCCATATCAATAGATAATTTTTATTGTATCAGCTACAATAGATTGTAGTCAGCATTAGTAGCATTAATCACATATGTCGAAATGAATAGCAAGGTAACAATAACATTAAGACCATACTGATATCTTTAACCAAGCTGATTAATTGGTTTTAGAAATGCCAACAGGATCTAAGTACCTGATCAGGAATCAGCACATCATATAACTTAGAAATCGATTTGGTCACATCAGAAACTAATGGATACTTCACGTCACCCAAACCCCCAGACTTTCTGTCTGTTTGGACCCATGCAAGGTGGGAAACTGCAGATTGTCAAGCATAAAGTCAATACAACACATATGAATTTAAAATTCCACAAGACCAGTCAATGCTGGTAAGAAAACGCTAACACTGAAAAGTGCGCATGACTAAAATATTCTGACTGCACAGAAGACACAAAATTTCAACAGAAAATGACAGGTAATGACAAAGCACATTATTTTTAGACATAAGCATTGATGAATCATGTTAATAATAGCAGAAATAAGTAGTAACAACTTATGATAAATCATCAGGGAGAGAATTTTCATTTGGTGCTCTTAATTTAGAAATGGGCACAGTCCTGATAGAAATTTCAATAGTTGAAGTGGACAGAGCGGAGCAATGGAACAGAATGGAAAAGGAAATCTCATTTCCTTCCTTCTGTGTCAGGTTGTACTTCGACTTCAATTGATACAAACAATCTTAGTCTGTAGGTCTTCCAAAAAACTTTCGTCTGGGTCTAGGAGAACAGTATGGTGGAAGTTAAACTTTAAATTTCATTAATAACCTTATCAAGGAATTTGAAATGAAATAGACTAGCATATCAAACATGCCCAACTATATCTCAGGGAACAAAAGATTGGAGCAAGGGGTTCAAAGGACCACATTTATCTTAACCAACATTAATATTCCTCTCATGTGGCAAATCTTTTCATAGGAAATCACATTTCCTGAAACAGAAGGAATTAAAAAGATTGCATTCCAATATAAAGTTAAGATAAGAAAGCATAGTCAAGTGAACTATATGTAAGAGATTAACGTAGAACGTATAAACATCCACCACAGTAGCTATTCATATGAGCAACGACAAAAAACAGATGTTGAAGAGTGGGAAACACAAAAAAATTCAACCAGTTTTAAATCCAGAAGGCAACATACCATACTGTCTATTGAAACACCCAATATTTCTGTGTTTAATTTCTGAAATTCTTCATAACGATCACTGAAAGCAGTGATTTCTGAAAAGAGAGTAAGAGTAACATACAAGTGGTATCGTCAGCAACCATCAGGTAGAAAATTAAGTGGACAATATAGTGAAAAGTCAACTCAACTGTGGGACAAACAAATGAGAAGTCCAGAGGGTAGAAAAAGAGAATAACATATTTCTTCCCTATTGTTTTCGCGCGTTTTTGCAACCCGCCAACAATTACGAGAAAAAGGAGTCAAACGATTGTGTAAGGAACAGACCTCTTGAGACAAAGTCCCAAAAAGGGGTGCGTTTACTAGTGAAGAGTTACAACTGGAAAATAGACAAAACGCCTCCAAGGGGCGCAAGCACACGAGTACTGAGAAAGGATTAAATTTAAGCTAAGGAAATAAAAGTTACATATTCTCTTGTCGAGAGGTTTTGATTCGGGGTCCTGCTTCTACGACGTTACTTCCTTTTATACTTCTTGGGCATCTTTTGGTTATCGAAACTGCTCGGACTTGCTCCATTACCTTCGCAACCGTCCACTCCTTTAGTGAGGAACCGCTTGTTTGGGGAGTAGTTGCTTAGTAACTGTTGCCACTACCCTTGCTGTTTTCTGGATCGTGGGATCGTGCCGGGTTCACTTGCCAACCGCTTCCATAATTGTTGAATTGGATAAACTATACCCTTTAGACTTGTCTGATTCTGGGCGACTTGAGGTTCTGGGCGACAATGAGGCTGTCGTCCTGGGCGATTGTGCAGTACTACCCTCGTTCAGCCTCTGGGCGTCCCACAGTCTTAGGCGGTGGTACTCCTTTGCTCTTGGGCTTCCAATATTCAGGCCTTTTTCACAGGTTTCCAGCTTGGGCTTTTCTTCTTGGGCCTTTTAATTGACTTCCATTGGGTCTTCATCTTGGATTTCTCAATTGGACTTCCCTTTGATTTTGGGCTGCATTTTAGTGTGTCAACACCTATATGCTCAGATAGTTTAACCTGCAGGCACAATAATCATTACATGTAGGGCTGTAAGCAAAAACCGCCAAATCGAAAAATTGAATCGAAACTGTATTTTAGAAACCGTCGGTTTGGTGCCACGTGGACCCGTCAACGAAATGATTTTGAACCAAACCAACGGTTTGGTTTGGGTTTGAGAATTTTAATTGCGGTTTAAAATCAAACCGGACCGGCAAAAAAATATATAAAAATAAAAATTTCTGAAAAATCCAAATATGTAAAATTCCATAGTTTTGTTATGTGTGGATATTTTTGTCAATTTCTAATTCTCTATTACATATATATTATTATTACCAAATAATCATAATTTATATCTAATAATCTCAAGACTAACCTAATATATCAAAATCTCTTTTTCTCTTCAGAATTCAGATGAACTTCAATCGACACTCGACACAGCCTTGAGCCACCAGCACCACTCCAAATCGGAGACAGAGTTCCTAGGTTTTCGGTAATAATATTTGCTACGAATAAAGTTTCAGATTAATAATTTTTTTTTTGAGCAAACTGAGGTGAGAAATCTGAAATTATATGGGCTTCGTATTTCTCACAACTATTGGATGATTATGAAATAAATTTATTCATTTTGATGGAAAATATTTATTTACCAAGTACATGATTCTATTCTATTTGTGTGGACATACTCTTGTTTTGTGACAGAATTAGGCATGATAAACTATGTCAATAGAAGCTGAAAAGTGTTCATGTGCAATTTGATATGTAAATGAGCTGTTTAATAAGCTAAAATATATCAACAATGACTCCAGTGACAACTATACTTGCATCAATTTAATTGTTGTGTTTTATTGTATGCTTAGATATTTTGTTAAACTGTTTCTTTAAGTATTTTGAATTAATAAGAATGATATCTATTCAATTAGCATATTAAAGTCTTGGATTTTGATCCAGTAGGCGTAAAATTTATCATTTAAGGTGTTGCCTTATTGATATCTCAGTAACTGTATTATAGAACTATATGCTTTCAAATAAATATTTAGTTTATAGGTATTTTGAGCCTTAGATTTAGTTTATTAGACTTATATTGTAACATTATCGTAATGTCTTAGTCTAAAAAGGGTGAACAAAAAACTATTATTATGATTTCACTTGAATTTTAGTTGGTATTTAAATTTATAGTAGATATATTTAGTTGTTTTAGATTTATTGCTAGTAAGATATAAATATTTATTAAATCCAATGAATTAATGACATAGAATTAGACATGCAAAAAAATATACGACGAAACCGACGGTTTAAAATCGGACCAAACCGTTAGGTTTAGGTTTGAGTTTTTTTCAAACTGTTCAAAATGGTTTGGTTTAGGTTTGAGTTTTTCTCAAACCTGTTTAAACGGTTTGGTTTGAAAATCTGTCAAAAATCGGTAAAACCGGACCGCTTACACCCCTAATTACATGTTTATGAAAACGTTGTCTTAAAAATTGGCGACATCCATGCTAAGCAAATATTGCACAATAGAATCTCGTGGATGAAATAAAGAAATGAGTGCGTGCGTGCGTGTGTGTGTCAAAGAGAGACGGGGGACAGGGGGAGGGAACACGCAGAATTTATTTTTAAACTTCTACAATCACCGTTCAATGAAGAATGCTATTATACATCAGAATTCTATTATTTTGAAGCCCTTTATTGAAATTCTATGATAATGGTGATTATCCAACTCCACGGATGGAAGATACAAGAAATCAGTTACATTCAACATTTGATGATATTTGGAAAGACAAACTAAAAATTTATACTTCCTCCGTCCCATATATATAGGCCTGTTTCATTTTTCATACGGACTAAGAAATCTTATTTAATGTTATTGGAAAAACAATTTTTATCAAGAACTTTCTAAGTTTATCCCTATTTAATTTTCAATAACTAGAAGTAAATTATTGTTGGAATTAATAACTAGACAAATTAAATAAGGGTATATTAGTAAAAGAACAAAACATAACATTCCCAATTAAGAAACAAGTCTATATATTTGGGACAAGAAAAAAAGAAAACTCAGCCTATATATATGGGACGGGGGGAGTAAAATGTTTACACAACATTCTTCAGAAGTTTACCTTGATAAATGCCTGATAAAAAACAGACTCTGCCTCAAAGTCTGGAACTTGATTTCCAACCGGTGGGAGTTCACTCCGTCAAAGAAGTAAAAGAAGTCAGCTGGAGCATAAAACAAATGAACCGTCAAAAGAGAGCGGACAGAGAACTGTCAGACCAATATAGCCAGTCTAAAACTGCAATTGCATAATTTACCTTTTACTTTCCATGTCTTTCAGCTTAATGAAACTTAGTTCCTATTTTTCATAAAGGATGGCTCTCTGCAAATGAAATTCAGTTCACAGGTTCCCTTACAGAGAGTCAAAATGAGAACAAGAAAAATTCTAATTTACTAACATCAACTTTAAATGCTTTTTGAAAACAGACGAAATTTAAATATAAAAAAATACAAAATCCACAGCTGCTACTAGAGTACATTTCAACATTTTGTCAATATCATCACATAAAATTAATGCATGACAGGAGTGTAAATACTTACTGCGCGCACAGTGAAAATGCGTCGTGTGTTGTGAGGAGCGAGAGGTGAGGGGGGCGGGGGCATGAGAAACAAGTGGATTGCGGATTCCTGAGAATGAAGAGGGAATGGAAATGGATTTGGGGGAAATGTAAGTCTTTGAATTTGGATTGGAGGGCAGAAGAACAGCAGTTAAGGCTGTAGCTGTGCAGGCCGCCATTGCTAGAGGATAATCGTGCACGGCCTTCCAAAGGTTTGCAGTTTGCACTGTGTGTGTGTGTGTGGTAATTTTGAAATAGACGTTGGGGGTTTTAAGGCTCCAGCTGTTGGTGAGAAGACAAGACAAAACGGTAGAGTAAGAATTATATATCGATTTTCTTGTACTAAGATACTACATTTTTTTTAATATTAAAATCATATATTTTATATAATTTATAATCACCATTCACTCGTCAAACATTTATTTCTTAAAAAGTAATTTTTTAGCAAAATAAAATAAAACCAAAACAAAGGCTATATGTCATTTTGTGAAGTTGGATTGGTGGAGAGTTTAGGTTTTGGGGATTGGAACTAAATTTGGGAAATTTAGGGAGCCATGAAAAAACAAGCCAATTCGAATATCTTGAGAACAATCATATTGGAATTTCTCTACTCAAATTTATATTTCGAATCCCAAATGAACAATTATAAGAAAAGATTTTAATGGATAAACAAAGATAAAAAATTGAATTAAGGAGTCAACTTCATCTTACCGTCAATCTCCTAACACTAGAAGATGATTGATATATTTAAGGATTTACAACACTTGGGAGCAAACACATGCCCATAGTGCTTCGAGTCCATATCTAACCATTTCAATCATACAATTCTTAAACAAGTTACCGTCAAAAAAGGCACTCATGCTTCTCATAAAGATACAAAGTTTTTAATATAGGAGATTCCTAGGTTATTTTTACTTCAATAATAAATTGCAATTTTGTTACTTGATAACTTATTGATCTATTTTAGGTTTATTTGAAAAATTAGAGGTTTAATTTTGTTACTTTTTATTATTATGGATTTTTATTTACTTGTAGTATATCGTGAGCCTAATTTTGTTGTTTCATATGTTACTTAGAATAATTTTATTGGTTAGTCTTGACACTTGCATCTCAAATGTCGTTAACCTTATGTCTTGATTCACATACAAAAAACGCTTCAATGCTCGATCATTCTTTTTAACATTGATACATGTATTACTTTCTCTTGAATTCATGTTCGGTTATCCCCTTTGGAATTCATAGAATGCCATAGCATGTGAGTTAAAGTATGTGAAATAGCTTGGATCACTAGGCAAGTTGAATCTATGTGGCTATTCAATTGACAACAAATAGAAGTAGACCAATCGACTAAAAAAAAGGTGGAACACGAGATTTTAACCCTGAAGTTTCCATACAAGACGCCCTTGGGAGTTTAATCCTCCAAGATTAACGTGTACATTTCACGCTTTTTCATATTTACTGCAACATCAAATATATTCAAAATAAAAAGAAATAACAATACACGTTCAACATTCATTTACAGAGTCTTATCCTCCTCCATCCGCAGCCACCTTAGAAGCCTTCAATTAAAAACATGAATACCATTCTTGTAAACACGGTGTCTGAAGTTGCCATGCCTGATGTTATAGTCGAGTTCTTTTCCAAGATTACTAAATCACCATCAAGAAAACATGGCAAATTCGATTTGCAAAGGGCTTGTGACTTCCAGAAAATATTCCAAACCACCATAGAAGCACTTCATGAAGAAAATAGAATGAGAATCTTAACTTCTCAATGTATATACACTATTCAAGCTTGCCATTGCACGACTGGTTTAGTTTAGCCATCGCGTTTTTCCAACTATAAGGATGTATACTTGGACAGCACAAACAAAATTTAGCTTCTTTCTCTTCCTTAATAGTATTGCATCCCCCTTATCCCCATTCCGTGAAAGTTTTCCAAGCTGCTTCTCCTTTCACCCTTAACAGTATCTTCCAGCTAACATTTTTAGTTGCATTTGAATAAGAGTTTATCTACTTGTACATAACTTTTTGTACAGCAAGGCTCTTTGAATAATTCCTCTCCATCTCTTGACAAATTCATTTGGATAACTCACAATGATATTCATTCTCTATCCTCTTTACAAATTCCTTGACCTGTCTTTTCATAGTAAATAAATACTTATTGATATTGGATCCTACAAACAAAACCTTAACATAGATACCTCGAAGTTCTTTATATGCTGTGATGGTTATGATGGAGGAAGCACGTGACTTGGGATGATGACAATACTCTAACTGGAGCCAAGATCTCAAGTTGTTGTCCACGACTTCCTTAGCATGAAAAGTTTGTGACTGTTTTTTGTTGGTATCTACTCTTTCTCCGAGAGGTGAAGTACATCATATCACTACTATTACAAGTTGCTTCGCGATACTCGAGTTGCTACAATATTCTGAAAATAGAATGGAATTTGTGTATTAGCTTCCCAACAATTACCATTTTCCATTGCATTCATAAAAGAAAATAATCAAATATCTAGTGGTGTACTTAGAATCATAAAAGAAAATAATCTAAAAATTGAAGATAAGATTATGATGATAATCTTTGATTATTAGTAATCTGAGTGCTCCACAGAACTAGTCCATTCTTCAACATAGTATCATTACAAAATCAACAAATATTGTAAACATTACATACCAAATTATTCGAGTCAAAACCCCATTCACAAAGGAAAAGAAAATCAGTAGTTTCATTTTCATCATTAAAAGAATTTCAGATAACTTGCATCATGGAAACCAGATTAATGTATACGAAGTGCACCTTTGAAAACTGATCAAAATGATGTTTTTAACAAGAAAGAGCAGTTTCCGGGAGTTATATTTCCTATTCCGCCCATACCAACAACTGGGATTCTTCGAAACATTTCATTGTCCACACCTCCATTCTTGATTAGATTTTCCAAACCGACCACGTGATTACTCGTACCGAAACAGAATTCCTCTTCTGCAATCATGATCCTAAACTCAGTCCTTACCAGACAAAAGGCATAAAATAATGAATACAAGGTGCAAGCTCAAGGCGAGACACAAAAGATTGCACAGTAACTCTATCAGAGCAAATTGCCTAATAAACTCTTGAAAATGAATAATTCTTGGGCCATTTTCTTGTACCAAAGGGGAAATGGACTAAGATCCTAAACTAGATTTGCTCTCTGTTTATGTGGTATCAAAAAAACATTGCAGTTATTGTTGTTTGAGGTTGTATTCCTTCTGAAACAGTGAAGTCAACCATTTAGGTCGTGATCTACTATTGAGTAATGAGCATGTCCAAAGAATTAGTGGGACAGTGGGAGTACTATGTATAATTTTATAATGTTAAGGGTTGGTGCCCCTGCCCGAGGAATTTTTCTTGAAATTAAGGTACTCAAGCAGGGATTTTTGATAGGAAAAGTAGATAGATCCGTGACTAAGCTCCTATTTGGTTCGGATTAAAATCAAATTTTAATTTAAATCAAAGTCAAACAATCAATATTAATTACATTTTTCATGGATTTCAAACTTTTGAACCAAACGTTTCAAAAACTTTTATCACAATTTATTAAAAATCCAATTTTAATCTCCACCAAACACCCTCTAACTTTGATTCGCCTTTTTAAAAAAAAAAAAAATTTCCATCTTCTAATGAGTGTGTGCCAAACGTTGATTATCAACATTTCTGGTCAAAATTCCCTATTTAAGTAGCATGTTACATTGAGTACTCAATTCACGGCATATTCAATGAATCTGATATAGAATTCATGCAGTTAGTTCGAGAGACTCGGTCTGAGTCTTAAATAATTGTATTTTGCGTAATTGAGTAATATCTAGGGGATACACAAAATAAGTGAATAAAAAATGACTCAAGTGTTCGTAGCACACGAGTCAAAACATAAGTTGAGTTGTCAATGAAAATAATTACTTTTGGCAAAATAAGTGAATTCAAAGAAAATTCGGGCTTGCTTTCAAATATGACTTCTAAACGTAGCCTAATTAGCTTCAAGTCTCAAAGTACAATGAAGTCATGCTGCTGCGTTTGAGGCTGAGTTGGAACAGTGACAGAGTTGGAAATTTTTTATGGGGATATGAGGAATGGCTCAAAGGCGTTGATAAATAAATTTAAAACTGACAAAGAGGTTCAAAGGTTGAGAAAATAAGTAATTATATTCGCATTATAGATTTTGTTAAATACTTCGTGCTTTATTATTCTTATCCTTAACCTTTAATTATTTAGCACGCACGTGTGTTCTTTATACTTTTTAGGATGGTTACACGTATGAAAGTAAGCATATGTGTGGCTCATATTTGTAAATTGTTTGCATATACTCACTGCAAATACATATTGCTACTATCGATTATCATATAAAATTAGGGGTGTCCGTGGGTCGATTCGGTTCTACTTGGTTTCAGAATTTTCGGGTATTTAATAAATGGACCCGTCGGGTCCAAATATAATTATGGAACCGTTCGGGTTCGGGTTCGGTTCCGTTCCGTTCCGTTCCGTTCGGTTCCATACCATAATTAAATTTTTTAACATTTACAGCAACACTACATAAATATAACTAATGACATTTCATTTGTAACTTTTACAAATTAACGTAACCAAATTCAAAAATATAAAAATAACTAGCTGTCGAATAACATTAATTCAATGCATACAAATACCAAAAAGTAGATATTAATACATACCAACTATTTGATTTAATCATCAACTGCTACTGCTTGACTTGTCATGGCAAAAAACTCTACAAGAATTGAAAAAACACAATTAACAAACAAATAAACTAAAAAATATTCAACTAATAATATTTGATAAAAAAATATAATATATATCTATTACATGTCTCAATGCCCTCATAGAACTCTGTTTCTTCAATGTAAATTTCATCTTGAGAAACTTTCAAGAGTCTAGAATATTTTCTTAGCCAGTTTTGTGTACAAATTAAGGCTTCAACTGTTTTAGGAGTTAAAGAACTCCTAAATGGATCAAGAATGCATCTTCCAGTACTAAATGCTGACTCAGAAGCAACTGTAGATACAGGAATGGCAGGAACATCCCTTGCAACCTCAGATAAAAATTCAAATATTGATTTATTAATCTTCCACCAATGTAAAATGTTAGAAAAAATAAAATAATTTAATTAATTCAATAAAAAAATATAAAAAAATTATTTAGTTTCGGGTCTCATTCGATTCTTCGGTTCTTGGTCGAGACCCAAGACCCGACCCAAACCTTTCGGTTCTCGATTCGAGTACCCGTTCGGGTCTTTAATTTATGAAGAACCGCTCGATTCGGTTCAGTTCGGGTTCGGTTCGGATATTTTGGACACCCCTATATAAAATCATGTTTTTTTCTCCTGAACATTACTCGTTACTACAGAATGTTTTTGTAAATCTCGACGCAAATTTTTATTGCATATTGAGTTCAATAATAGCATTGTCTTCTCAATAACCCATTGCATAAGAGTTTCTTACTTAAACCTATGAGTTGTGTATGTACTATTATATGACTTGCGCAGAGCAAGTTCAATCTCAAAAATAGTCATAGCACTTGTACCATGAGCAGACCCAGGTGTTTGAGATATCTATTTTTTTTTATAAAATCATGTTAGGTATCGATTGAATTTAAATTTTAATCTAAATCAAAGTTAACAATTAATTTTAATAACATATTTAATGGAATCCATAACTATTTAATCTTTATCAAAATTTATTAAAAATTTGATTTTAATCTCCACCAAACAGGCTTAATAGCACAAAACGTCCCTACGTTCAACAGTTAGTGTGCAAAACATCCCAACGTTTCATTTTTTTGCATTTTCGCCTCTATTTCAACGTTTCAGTGTGGAAAACACTCTTTTCACTATTTTTCAGTGTAAAATGACCAATATACCCTCAAATTTAAATAAAACAAAGAAAATGAAATGAAAAATAAAAAAATAAATTGTAATTATACTCCCAAACTTTTTAAAAAGTGCAAGTGAGTCCAAAAGTCTTATTAAAAGGTTTAAACACAAAACGTCCCTACGTTTGACACTTAATGCGGAAAACGTCCATACGTTTCAAATATGTTTGTATTTGCTCAATAGCACAAAATGTCCCTACGTTTGACACTTATTGCGTAAAACGTCTTTACGTTTCATTTATTTTTACATTTTCGTTCTTATTTTAACGTTTCATTGCGGAAAAATGTCATTTTCACTATTTTTCAATGTAAAATGACCAATATACCCTCATATTTAAAATAAACAAAAAAAGGAAAATAAAAATAAAAATAAATTACAATTGTGCTCCCAAACTTTTTAAAAAGTGCAAATGAATTCAAAAATTTTATTAAAACATTCAAATCATCAGTCTTCTCTTCCTTCCTTAGCTTTATCCTTCATCCACCACCATTCAAACCATCTCACCTCCCTCTACAATCATGGGGCTGATAGTTGTAACCAGCCTTAACGGTTTGAATGGTGGGGTCTGGTGGTTTAGGTGATAGAAGGAGGATGAAGTTGAGAGATGAGGAAAATACTGATGGTTTGAATATTTTAATAAGATTTTTGAACTCATTTGCACTTTTTAAAAAGTTTGGGAACATAATTGTAATTTATTTTCATTTTCATTTTTCATTTTTTGTTTTATTTAAATATGAGGGTATATTTGTCATTTTAGATTGAAAAATAGTGAAAATGACGTTTTTCCGCAATGAAACGTTGAAATAAAGACGAAAATGTAAAAAGAAATGAAACGTAAGGACGTTTTACGCAATAATTGTGAAACGTATGGGCATTTTGTGCTATTGAGCAAATACAAACATATTTGAAACGTAGGGACGTTTTGTGCTTAAGTCTTTTAATAAAACTTTTGGACTCACTTGCACTTTTTAAAAAGTTTGAGAGTATAATTACAATTTATTTTTTTATTTTTCATTTCATTTTCTTTGTTTAATTTAAATTTGAGGGTATATTTGTCATTTTACACTGAAAAATAGTGAAATGGATGTTTTCCACACTGAAACGTTGAAATAGGGGCGAAAATGTAAAAAAATGAAACGTTAGGATGTTTTGCACACTAACCGTCAAACGTGGGGACATTTTGTGCTAATAAGCCCCACCAAACAAGAGCAAAATCAAAATAAATTTGAATTTTCGATAATATAGTAATTTTAAAAATTCGCCGACGATCGTAAGCTAATCGAATCTACAAATTGCTTATATCATTTCGAAACTTATTTCAATAACTACATTATGGGAATATCGAATAGTTCAAACATATAGCGAAAATAGTTAAAAATACGTTAAACGTGAATCTTTAAAAAGATGTTTAACTCGCATTTTTTTTAAAATTCAATTATTTCATTAACATTTATTATTTTTGCGATACAAATTTCTTAATGTAATTTTCATCATTTTATTAGGAGATTTTCAAAAAATTTCAAAATTTTATATCCGAAAAAGTCATATCCCATGTAAATTTTCGGATATAAAATTACATGGGGTATGATTTTTTTAACGTAAATTTTCGATTGTAAAATTTCTCCCAACTTCTTTGTAAGTTCGATTGTGCCCCCCTCCCCCAACGTTAAAGTTCTACGTCCGCCCTGCTCTTACTAAGAAGTTGAGCACATATTGATGCTTCATCAATGACAAGTGCATCATCTGCAAGCCGTGCTTGTGATTGTTGCAACTCTACCATCTTTTATACACAAAATTAATTATCAAATAACTTTTAATTGTTGAAAAAGAGAACGAGACACATAAAATCGGCGAACTTACATATTAAACCAATCTAAATCTTAGATTACACCACGCACAACTACAAAGATCGATCACCAGTTAGTTTCAATAGCACAATCGTCAAATGTAAAAATAAAAAATGATCAATCACAATAAGAATTGCATACAAATGATGTACAACATAGTAAGTAGGCTTGTTTACAAATGAGGGCCTTTGACTAGGCCAATGTGAAAGTTCCCACGTCTATAATCACAATTGACAAAGTAATAGAGGATAATATATATATATATATATATATATATATATATATATATATATATATATATATTTGAACTAAAAAAAAAACAACAACAACACATCCCATTTCAAATTTCAAACTAAAGTCTCTTTCTTCATTTACTCCCACCCATCTAACGGCTCTTTCATTTTTCATCTAATTCAACACTAAAACCTCAAAAACTTTATCAAAAATTCAAAACAAAGATCTCATGAATACCCATTACTTTGAATTAGTAAGTATATTATATTTAATGTCATTTTCATTAATTTAGTTTATTTTTTAATTATTAAACCATATTTCGACTTATTTTAACATTTCTATAAATAGTTTTACAATTTATTGGAGTAATCTATAAATTTTTTAAACAAAAGTAGAAAAAGATTCATTTGGATAGATAGTCTGTTATCAGACGGCCCAGATAGCATCTGGACCATCTGATAATAGACGACTCACATCATCTAGGTAGTTCAATTGCAAACAGTCTAGACTTCTGGATGATCTGGGCCTTTCGTAATAGACGATTAAAACCCATAACATGTAATTTGACAACACGTACCTATCGAGGTTACCATACCTCGTGCACTTCTCAATATTGATAGCATTCTTGAACACTCGACACATAATTACTCCTCATGGACAATCAAATGACTTCGAATATCACCTAGCCTGATCGCGCAAAAGTTCCATCGCCAAATAAACACACTATGTTCACGAAAATATGTCTAATTAGAATTACCGTAAGTGTACGGTTTGTTACAAGTAATAAATTGGACTTTTTGAGTTCGAGTATCGTTCTCACGAAGATGTTAGTTATAATTCTAATTAACGTGACCTTAACCGAAACTATAAAAAGATGAGAATGTTTGTTTTAATAAATTTATTACTAAATTAATATTGAACAAGCAATTATAAATTATTTATCTAAACTGAATGTAAATGATGTTAATAAGGGTCCGTTTGATTGCAAATGTGAAAAATGGGTGGAAAGAAAATGAATTCCAGGGAATTGAATTGCCTAGAAATTGTTTTACTAGGAATTGTAATTAATTGTGTTTGATTGATATAATTTTCCACCTGGTTCGTTTGGCTTTTTTTTTTTTTATGAAAATTATCAATTAAAGGGATAATTTATTAGAATTGGTGATAGAATTTGTTTGGATTGCCAAAAAACAAAAAAAAAATTATTTTTCTGTTCGTTTGACTTTGTTTTTTTTATGCAAATCGTAAATTAAATGAATATATTTTTTTACCATTATGTTTGAAATTTGTTTCCATTGCAAAACAACAAAAAATAATAATAAAAAAACAATAATAATAAAAAAACTAGAAATCAGTTTCCCACCAAAAACGTGGGAAAATGAATTCAAGTAAAACAAAGAAAATGTCACAATGTGAACAAAAGGTAGAAATCCAATTTCCAAGAAAATTATCCCCATCAAATAAGCAAATTGGTGGAAGATGGAATTTGAATTCCTAGTTCCATGAAAAATATGCATATCAAACACAGTCTAAATGTAATTAGAGTTTTTCGAATATAGGATGAATGCAATAATTTTTTTAAACCTAGTTTTATACTTTGACACACGGTTGAGATATTAAAGAGTCAATGCTCCTAAATTATCTAACAGTCTCTCTTGAGTAAAGTTAAATCTATTTCAATATGTGACCCGACTATATCTCTATGACGGATGCGAACATACAAAAATGCATGTGTTTTTATGAACACTTAAAAATTCACATAAAATATAGCGGTATATTTCTATCCTCTATCGGACCATATGATGATTTATATATGTCAAACATATTCCATTTCTTTCGAATGCATGAAATAAGCCACCAAACTCACACAATCATTCGTGCATATAATTGTGGAGAAAAATAAATTCATATAAATCATTCAAATATCTCAATACGTGTTTTTGATTGTCAATAATGTAAAACTAAGAATTAAAAATTATATTACATAGTTCATCTAACTCTAGTACAGAATTAATCTAGCCAGCATGGTGGGAAGAAGAAAATTAGAAAAATAAGTAAAGAACGACATCACGAATTGAATTCGTAAATTTAATTTTCGCGCCGTGATATTGTTCTTCGTGTTCTTGCCTCTTTTCTGCTCTCAAAAGTCTTCTAAAATCTCCCCCAATATGTGTTCTGCTATTCAGTAAGAGTCGAAAATTAATTGAAAGTCATGGTCAAATTGACTTCCAAAAGAGTTCCAATCGAATAAGGAAAGTCGTCTTCGCTCACGGATTTTTTATCTCTACACAACAGTCAGTATTTTGATCATAACTTTCGCTCCTGATATCCGATTGCAAATATTCAAATTGATTTGGAACGATAACTCAAAGGGATACAACTTTTATAGAAATATAATTTTCCTAATTCAGACGTTTACTATACAAAAAATGGGTCTCAATATTCATCTAAAAGTCTGGAATATAACTTGTGCAATTGGAGATTGATTTTGATCATATTTTGATCACATTTCATTCATTTTTGAGTTCTAATTCAATCCAATTGTTTCCTAATAATCTTCAAAGTATCATCTTGTGGTTTGAATCAACTATTTACAATTTGGTACTCAAACTTTGGATTTTGCCATTTTTCACGATTTTTCGCTTCTTTCTTTCAATTTCTCGTTCAACCATTGAGTTTTACCTATATAACATAAAATACAATAATTTAGGATATATTTTGTCAAAAGAACTATCAAATATCGATATTTTAAGTCTCGAATAAGTGTAAAAAATACACTTATCATACTATATCAACAAAAAAAAATGAAACATAAATATCATATTAATAACATAAATAGGAAAGCTAGGTTTACGTCGTCCATAAGCCACGTTACGCTCCTATTCACATGCCTAAACCATGTTAATGCATCACTGATGACTGTATTCCCTAATGAATGCATAGATAAGTTAGTATACTTTTAGCAAAATCGTAAATTACTTACCCAAGGCCAAGACCGTTGAATCAACTATCAAGTGCTTTCGTCTTAACTCTGGTCACATCACAAAGATTGGCGTACGTGTTGTCCACAAACGTTCTCCTCTTTGTCTTGATTGTGAAGGGAGAAACAAGGTACTATGATGGAAGTTTTGACCTCTTGCGCACCACCTCGAGCACCGGCATATTCACAGTATGCTTCATACCCTTCATCACCTCTATCACTCCCTCTGGTACAACCATCACATCCTTCGCCATCTTGATTGTTACTATCCCGTCCTTTGCTCCATCCATCCATCCTTCATCACCCTTGTCCTCCCTCTGCAACCATCGTCACATTTTCCTTCACTAGGATGATCACATCCTCGAGCACACTCATCACATCCGCTTTGACCTACCAACCCCTACTTCATCATCTCCTCATCTCTCTTCTAATCTAGCATATTTGCCATCCTTTCGTTCTCCTTCGTCACTCTTACCATTCCCTCCATCATCACCCTCGCCATCCCTCAACGTCTTCCCACATGTATGATGGTGGGGTCTTATAGAGTCAACCTTCTTATCTAACATACTAGATCCAATCTTAGAACTCCTAGTTCATATCATAGTGCCGTTATTGTAGAACTACAGTCAGGTGCCTACTCAGACACTCAATCAAGTCATCTGAAGAAGATTGATGATGTGCAGGCTCACAACTAGGCGATGAAGATTGATGTGGTGAAAGAGTTGGACGGGGTGAAGGATTTCGACAGAGTAAAGGAGATCGATGTTGTGCAGAAGATTTTGGGTGAAGGAGATATGCATGCCTCACTGCCATATTGATGAGATCCTACAGTAGTTATTACATGCCTAGCATCTAAATTTAAGAGAGATTGCTAACTAAAATCTATAAACAAATCCATGTCATTTAATAGATAATTGGCATCAATCCAAAACCCATGTCAATTCCAACTATAAATACTTACCTGCAAGATAAAATTAATAGAAAAAATAATAGAAAATGACATAGCTACAATATAACATTGATATTGAAGGAAAAAATACTTTCTAACTTGAGGGAGCCCTTGTCGTAGAAAAGTAACTAGTAAACTTAGTAGAATGTAAACTACGCAACAATAGTGATATCAAAGTTTGGAGGCATGAAAGCAAATTCATCTCTCTTGTTGGAAATGGTCCTTTAAGTACCATAGAAGGGAACCAAACTGTCTTAAGGATGTATCGTGAAGTCAGTGGACTCGAATTACTTTTTTATCTTGTTTTCAATATTGTTGATTGCCTCTTCTAGTTTTGACCTTTGAACATTCTGTTTGTAATTCAAATTTCATTCATGTTCTGAAAGAGTAAGTATTTTCAGATTGTTTGAAGGAGAAATCGATATTCCAGAAATAACATCTATAATCTAGTAAATTGATGAATCTTGATTGAAAATGGCAATGGTTTAGCCTCGTAAATATATGAATTAATGTTATTACTAAATTGAATATAGGAACATAAATTCGGGAGATGGCTACTAGTCATTTTTTTGTAAGGGTGTGTTTGATAGCATAGAAAATTAGGTGGAAAAAGAAAATGTTTTCCAACTTCACCCAATTAATGGTTTTTGATTGCAAAAGTTTTCTTGACTTTTGTTTTTCTACATTTTCTAGGTACAACCATTTTATGCACATTTTCTTGATTTTGTTTTCCCACATATTAGGTGGGAAAGTAATTTCCATCTTTTTTTTTTTAGCAAGGCAACAAATTCTATCAACTATTGCAAAAAGAATTTTCACTTTTGTTGACAATTTCTATGCAAAATAAAGTCAAACGAATATGGTAATTTTTTCTAATTGTTAATTTTTTTTTAACTTTTTGGTAATTGGAACAAATTTGAGACGCAATGGTAGAAAAAATATCACTTTAATGGACAATTTTCATAAAAAATGAAGTCAAACGGATACCAAACTTTCAACATTTTCCTGGTGAAAAATTATACCAATCAAACACAATTAATTACAATTTCCAGTAAAATAAATTCTATACAATTCAATTTCCAGTAAAACATTTTATTTCCACCTTTACAATCAAATGGACCCTAACTTCTACTTATGTGGCGTGATTGGATTCGACTCGGAAAATTATATCATTCTATCATGTTATATACTAATATTAAATAAATTATAAGAAATTTTATTTAACATATCTTTTTTATTAAAGAATATTGTATAATATTATTATAAATTTTTAATAGCTGTGAAATTATTATATCTTTTGTTTATCTACAATAAAAGTGGAATAATTATTTCATATGATGGTTACATGAAATTTGTAAGGTAATATGCTAAAATGAAATCTTGTTGTAAATAAAATAGTATTTATTAATGATCATTGTATTCCAGTAGCACTAATTGTAACCTATAAATATGATACTTTGATTCTCAACAAAATGCACACAAGTCTATTGACTTCTTTATATATATATATATCTTTCTATATATAAAAAGTGGCTATTAAACGGAATATGTTGGTTTAACGGAAAAACTAACGGAATTTCTTGATTTAACGGAAAAACTAACGGAATTTCTTGTTTTAACGGAAAATCTTTTTTCACCACCCCTTACTTTCAAAATTATAATTAAATAATAATAATAATAAAATAGCTTTTGATAATTCCTTCACACTAAAATATCTTGGAGCTAACTTATCCGAATCGACTTTTTCTCGAATTTGATTTATGTATCTAATTACGATTTATCCAACGAGACCAATATTCATATATTTACGATAACTCCATCAATATCTAAATATTTGACACAAATAAAATATAATTTGATAAATGTATCATTTAGTCCATAATTTTCAAAATATTAAAATATAGTATATAAAAATTGAATTATATTTTATGAAAATTTTCGGGGTATTACATTCTCACCCCCTTAAAATATTTTCGTCCTCGAAAATTTACCCGTCATTTACCAATACTAAGTCTAACACATGATATACATATATTATCGTAATACATATCATACTTTAGCGATAAAAATTCCTTCAATATCAAAGAAAGACATGAAAATCTAGCTAATTGAGTTTACACGAGCTCCTTTTTTGCTCAAAGAAAAAGTTCAGTATTTTTTTAACTTTAAATTGTATAACAAAGTGGTATACTTATTCGATTTGGTTATATCGATTTGACTATACCAAATTATGATAGATAAATTTTTGTTTGAATATAATTTTTTTTCCTAGTAGTACAATATTCCAGAATAATATTGTACTATTATTATTTAAAAGTAAATAATCTAAATCAATATTTTAGAAGAATATTATAGCATTGCTTGAAAAAGAATAATATATTTATTATTTTGTTACTTCCGAAGAGCACAACTTTATAATCTTTAATATTCTTGAAAAATATTTTAATTTTCTTAAATATAGCACCAACTTTCAGTGATGTTTATGCTCCTGAAAATGCATAATTAAAAATTATATTTATTTTAAACAAATATGATATTGATGTTCTCGAAGAAACACAACCCTCGTTATATAAATATTTCAGGAAAACGTGGTATTATTGCTCTTGAAGAAGCATAAAATATTTACATACTAGTATTATTGAAGAATACTGTATTGTGTTCCCGAAAAAGTACAAATTTATATGCATTAATATCCTAGAAGAATATTCTGTTGCTTTCGAAGAAGCTAACATTTATATTATGTTATTCTAGTAGAATATTACTTGGTTATTGATGGCATAACTTCAAAAGTATCATAATTAATAAGAATTGTGTTATTGCTCTCCAAGAATATTGATTATGTTTTACTTCCAAAGAAGCACAAATTTCTTTTTTTTAAAAGTATCCTATGATTTACAGTCATATTTAATCATGTTTATGGTCTCGAAGAACTAAATATCATATTAATAATTTAGATAAATAAGGCGTTGATGTTTTGAAAAGAAAAAAACACAATTCAATTACATAAATATTCTAAAATTTTAACATTGTTCCTAAAATAGAATCCACGTGTACGTGTAAATATTCCAGAAGAATATTACGTTTAATCTGGTGAAAAGAATGTATTCCTCAATAATGATAAAAACTAATGTTAATAAAATATGAGATTATGCAAATCTTTTCCAAGGCTCCAGAATAGTCAATTTATGTGATATGGAGGGAACGAATTTACTATTGCTAATATTTTGTTCTCCACTTAATATAAAATAAAATTAATGGTTTCTAAAATGTGTATATTAGTACACAATACTAGTATTAGTATATCGAAGCATGTCTTAGATTGAACAAAAAGTTCAATTTGATTTTACTATTGGGCATGATACCATATCCCGGATCAATAATGATGTGAAGAATTATTAATAATTTGAATGAATATTCAATGAACAACAAGAAGATTCTTCAATCCAATGAATTCACATACAACATTTCTTATTTATGTTATAAATTAGTCATTCACCACACTAACTAAATTTGGGAGTAAATTCATATATTCTTGAAGATAAATTAGGGTGATAAAAGGGGGTAAATTCATATAACCATGTTGACATCTATATATTATTTGTATATATTAGATATGATACTTCTAATAGATGATTGGATGGTGTTCACAACTTGAAATTTGCGAAATTACAACTCAAATTTTAAATTATGATCATAATTTTCAGATTATACAATCAAGACAATGTTTCTTGTAAATACTAGCTAGTGAGTCTACATCTCAAACTTTTGATAAATGTTGGTTGTGATGATGATAAATGGTTTAACACAATTGATTGTTAAACGCCTCCAATTAATTTCTTAACCATTATTATTGAGAACAAAATAATTCCCATTTATGTTTAGGGAATGCTATTATGTATCGTGCCAACATCAAGTTCTTCCTATTATAATTAGCTTATGGCCAAAACTTAATATTTTCTATCTAATGATTTTCAAAAGTGCAATATATGTATAATTGCTCAACCGCAGTATGCTGACAAGAATGACAAATTATTTGCATTATATAAATGACATGCCTGAAACGTTGTGACATTTGATTTTAAAGAGAAAAACTCTCGGAAAAAGGAGCAATTAAGAAAGATGATCCAAATTAGAGGGTGTATATTTTTAGAAAGTACATAGACATAACTAATTGTAAACCTTTATAAGAGGTTCCAGTACTTGAAATATTGAAATTGAAGTTATCTTAATAAATTATGTTATTATGAAAAAGAAAAAGAATTGAAAAGAAAAAGTTGTCTACAATATTTTTGTACATGATTTACAACTCCATATCATAAATAGCGAAAATACCGAAATAAATTTGTTGAAGCATATCGATTGAAAAAATAATTTGGACAAATAAACTGACACAAGTCTAGTAAAATTGAAATTACTAAAAAAACTTGAATTTTCTAGACATCAATCCGAAAATCTAAAGGTGCATACTTATGCGAAAATGAAATGAGAAAAAATTAAGTCGTAATGTGTGATACACGAATCTCAACATGATGAATTTCACAAAGATTGTGGTGGATGCAATCATAAGTCCATAATTTCTGATCTTGACCGTGCATAAAATTTAAATTGTGGTTATAGTCAACTCATCTAGCATGACTATTAGTGTTATACCTAAAAGATTTAATATACTCGAATCATATAATTCAAATGATAGTATTGTGAGGGAAATAAATACGTGTTGTATTCTTTTCTCCTTGATCAATGTTTTGTCCCATCGAATTTTCCTACAAAATTTTTAGTGAGACCACTTTTGTTGTGTATTCAAAGGAATAAAGTACTCTTTTTTCATTGGGATTTTTTCCACGAGATTCTTCATAATAAAATTTTAATGAGACAAATTCTTTGTGTAACGATGTTTATAGCATATAAGACATTTACTTTCAAAATAATATTTTTATATATTACAAATTGTGTACGACTCTCAAAGAGAACAACACAATTTACTTTTCAACAGATCATCATGTTGACTAAGGATAAATAAATATTGATAAATATCATCTATGAAGACAATATTACTTTTAACGCTGTAACAAGATAACATAAAACATGCTTCACTAAAATTGCAATATTGAAGATATTGACATACAAGACATGGATGACTTAATACATGAATTTCATTTATTAAAATCAGGGGAAGTAACTGTACTCTTTTTCTTTAGATTAAGTTTTGTTCTAGTGAGTTTTCTTGATAAGGTTTTAATGAGACATCATTTTATTATTTTAAATTATTTGCACTCTTTTTTCCTTTGCTTGGGATTTTTTGCCTCATCGGAATTTTGCCAAACAATGTTTCTAATGAGACTATTGTTGTGTAAATAGTTATTCAAAAGGAGTGTTTTAAATAAAGTAATATTTATGAATGATCATTGTACCCCTATACCTAATTATAATATATATAAATATGTGACATTGGTTCTCAAGAAAACACACACAAATCTATTGACTTCTTTATATTTTTATTCTCCCTTTTATCTAGTTTATAACAAATTTAAGATACTATTATGTATAGTTTGAATTACAACTTAATGCATTAATTAATGTCCATGAGCATTGTTAACCGAATACAAATATATATAAGGGTGAAATATTCAATCAAATACTTCTTGAATTGCTAATTATATTCAAACCAAAGTTTTCGTTAGTTGCGCCACATTTTAACAGCAATAAAGGCCGTCGACCTTTGCTAATTTACGCACTTATGTCACCGCCCTACGTTCTATCTTCGTATTTTTAGATTCAACTTTCTATTAATTAACAAATTTTGATCCTGATGATGGTAAAAATATCCATGAGAAGGGAGTAAGAAGATTTATTTGCTTTTGTTTTATTAAATAAGATAAACAACATATACAATAAACTCAACAAAATAATTTCTCCATGCTAAGAAAATGATTTCGACAAAAGAGTCATCAGAGACAAGATATGATAATTCATTGAAAGTTAACTATAATGATGCTACGATAAAAGTTGGAAACATTTGTGAAAAGGAATAAAAATCGTGAACCTTCGTTACAATTAAAATATGGTGCAATTAACAATTTTTTTAGTGCGAATATAATTACCCTTATCAAACATCTACACTTTTTATATATTAATTATAGATATAGATGTAAGGCTCCGTTCGGTGTGGATTAAAATTCAATTAAAATTGAAAATATGACCGTTATTAGGCCCCACTCGTCTACTAAAGTCAACAATAATGATTAGTTTTTCAATTTTAATCCCTACCAGTCAGGCCCTAAGTATAAGTAAACATGAAGGTAAATGTCTTTTTGTTGGTCAAAATTGAAAATAAGATCACTATTTTACTATCATACAAAACAGTCCGAAAAAACAAGCTTATTTGTAAGCAAAGCCGAATATGCACACAAGCACAAGGCATTCCTAGTAATACATCAGATCCAAATACTACGTTACAGTGAAAACCTTCGACTACGCAAAAAGAGGAGAAACAAAAGAAAGCTCAAGTCCTCGTACGTGGTACTATTAAAAGATCAAACACACCGTGTTTAATCTGAATTTCTAGACATGAAATTCTTTAATTCTTGTAATACTTTGCCACCCACTTCTGAGAATGGTTCATCTGTAAAGAAACCATGTTGCTTTCCTTGGAACACAGCACAATGAATTTTCTTTCCCTTTTCTTTCAATTTTTTTGCATAATCCTCAATTCTATCCTTCATCAACTCACTTCCTCCTACAATTACCATTATCGGGTCAAGTTTTATGGATTCAAGACTTGGGCTTAAAGGCCCAAAAGGGTTTGCAAATGGATGATCTCGAGTGCTCCCATCTGGTAACGACAACCTCCAAAATCTGTCAATAAAAAATATATATAAAAGATATTTAGAAAAATCTGTTTAGCACGCCATCAAGATTTAAGGGTGATTACTTTTTTTTAAAAAAAATTATATCGCCCTCTGGTCAATATAATTTAATTATAAATAACTCTTTTTCAATCTCGATTCATTACAATATAAAAAATAATCTCATCTTCCTTCCCACTAAGGCAACGTCTCTATCATACTAAAGTTATTATCATGAAAAAAAATCAAGATTCCACAATAGTGAATATTCACATTAATAATAATCACGTGATTTGATTTCAATAATAAGACATTAAGATCATGTTTAATGTCAACATTCTAATGTTTTCCACATTAACACAACATGCATACAAGATTTTACATTAATGTTTCCTTATTAATAATATTGTTCGACACTGTAATTAATTTATTTACCAATCAGGTTTAATGTCCCATAAAATTATATTTTTCACCAATAAAAAAAACACATTTTTATCCACTAGTAATAGTGTCAAAAATATAAATTAGGGAGATGTATGTAATTATTTTAATTATATCAGTTCTAACGCATTAAATTTTGCTAGTAGAGTAGAAATAAGGTTAACGGGCTATTTGCCATTTTGTCACTTTTTTATTAGAATTGATAATATATGCCCATTGATAAAAATTGTGAGTTTATAAATGTGTAGTTAAAATTAAAATTTGATCAGTTGAAAAATCGATAAAACTTTTATCAAATAAGCGTACAGAAATATTGTATCCTTACTTGTCAAGAATCTGCAAATTCAAAAATGGTTCAGGCAACCCTTCTGCTTCAGACTTGGTTCTCACAATCCCGCCGAAAAATGGCGCCAACAGCACATAACCACGCACTCTAACGGGTGCCAACTCCGGTGACCCGGGGCCTAGCTTTACGGCCAGATGATGTGCCAGGTTTCCGCCGGAGGAATCACCGACTATAAAAACCCATTCCAAGTCAACCCCATCTCTCAACCATGCATCAGAATTATTCTCCGCCAGAATTTCATCTTGCAGCCACTTGACAGCACTCAGAGCATCATCCACGGCGGAGGGGAGGCGATTCTCCGGAGCCAGACGGTAGTCAGGCGCCACGACGAGTGCTTGCAGCCCCGAAGCGAGGCGGAGGCAGCAATTATGACAGTTAGGCCACGTCCGCGAACCCACAATAAAGCCACCGCCGTGGAGGAAGAAGAGAATGGGAAGCTTGGTTGTGGGATTGGGTGGCGACCGGGGTTTGTAGAGGCGGAGGTGAAGGTCGTGTTTCTTATCATACAGGCAGTCTTTCCAGATTACAGAACCATCGTCATGGACTTTCATGGGGAAAACTATGTCTTTTTCTTCAAGTCTGAAAATGGAACCATTACTAAGAATCTGAAGAATTCCTAGGTGGTCTTCTACTACATGAGGAAGAGAACCCATAGATCTCTTTTGATAGAGGATGGTCAAGAAATGAGCCAAAGGGAGCCTATAAATAAGCAGGGACTTGGATGATTAAGTAATTTTTGTTTTACCTATAAATAAGCAAAGATTTATTTTACCTATAAATAATTTTTTTACCTATCCGTATGATATCCATACTGATAGTTTAATTGATGGTTGGCACCATAGAATAGAGGTAGTGAAAAAAGTTAGTTAATTTGTTACAGTACTCGCTAAGAATAATTTGGATCCAATTCAATTCATGAAGAATGTGCTCGATTTTACCACTACAAAAATGGCATATCACTACCGATGAAGGTAAGGGAGTCGGCCATTATATCAAAAATAATAATTATAAGCCACTCACTATTTCCTTTTACAAGATACATAGAGCACAGAAATAATTGAAAACTATAAACTTATATTCATTAATGGTTGATGATATGTCTCTTGACCAATAGATTTTTAATCCAACATGGCAACATGTGATTCAAAACTTAAAACTTTTTGCCTTCGAATTGGGAGCAACGATCAATAGAAAGTACAAAATAGCATACTTCCCCCTCTGATTCCTTTTATTTATTTATTTTTGGGTAAAAATTTCTGTTACGCCCCTCATGAAGAGGCTCCAGATCACCACCATGACAACCAGCTAGACGAACTACCAAGGCCCGCACTCCATGTCACCTCCAACATAGCCGAAGTGAGGCCATACAAGATATAGTCGAGGTGATGCAACATTTCAATCGAGGTGTCATGGCCAGGTCGACCCTCTATTAGCGCTGAAGCTGAAGTACCATAAGCATTGGAGGGATGAAGTGCAAAGGTCATAGCATCTACACTTACTAGACGCATCTTCCAGTACACATCATTAAAGGATCTACCATATAGGATTCACTTATATACGATTGATTGATATGAAGTCTCTATAAACAGACTCTAGAATGGTTGTTCGTCAGAAGCATTAAATTTTTGTGAGCCTAAGATTGACAGAAATACCTAAGAGAGGACCTCTATTGTCAAGATCACTCCATGTGTCGCTTCATCCAACAGTTATCATTTCTCCGCTATCACTATAAAAGCTCACACATTGTATCATTTGAAGGTAATTGAACTTTATACATTCAACTATAAACTTGCTCTCTATATTCACTTGATACCCTCCCGGATCCGACCCTTCAATACTTGCTAAATTATTGAGGTCAAAATTTGTTGAGAATTCGGCTTCACACAACCTTGAAACATTTTACTTTTATTTTTGTAAAATAGAACACCATAATTGGGGATGAACTCATCTTCATATTTTAAATTGAGAATTAATTGGACAAATTTAGGTGGTTTTTCAAGAATTCACTCACTCAAAGAGATACCTGCGTGGATTGGTATTCTTAGCTTGAATCCACAATTATCATGTCATTTGTGCACATTCGGTTAACGATTGAATTATAATTAAGTTACTATAAATGTGGATTCGACGAAACGTGTGAATAATTAGAAAATAATGATTGTGAGTCCTACAAAATGTGTAGATATAAAATATATTTGACTAGAATGAATGTATTTTTAACGCAATTATGATAAATTAATTAATTAGTGAATAAGTTCATTGTAGGTCTCATTAGTCAAATGATTGACCAACTAAATTATATGTCATGTTAACAGTGTATAAGTTAAGCACCAATTAGTTTTTTGACAAATTAAAGGTGACGTCATGTCGCGAACAAAAAAAAAGAAGTTTAGACGCGCGTTGATTCACAAAAAATACCGTGAATTTAGGAATCAAATATTTATTGATTTTTTTGCAAAGAATACTGAATTCTTGACTTAATCGCAAATTCATTGATTCTAATGAATACCGACTTGGACCGACAAATTGAAAGAAATTCAATATTGGAAGAAATTTTCTCGCTAAATTTTATTTCATCAAAAGCTCAATCCTTTAATTAAGGCTTACTACTCTTAATTAAAGAAAATAATGTTAATGAATAAAATTTAGATAATTACAAAAAATTAAAAAGTCCTAAACGAAATTGAATTTCGAATTTATTTACTAAAAAATACTAATTAAAAGATAATTAAAAACTCCTAATTGTAAATAAATCATAAAAAATAAATAAAATTGCATCAGTGAAATTGAAATCAGCCACAATCAATCTTTATCATTCTCCTTCAATTGATGTAGATTCATCCTCGAGTTTATACGAATTATTTCACTTCCAAAAGAAAAAGTCAAAAGATTGATTGGCTGCTCTAGTTGCATCACATTTCTGTTTAGGAATATGGAACGTACTAAACCATGTTGTAGATAGGGGTCTCCGATGCCGTGTTGAGCCGCGAGCTGAAACTTTTTACTCGGGCTCGACTCGAGTAAAAATGATTCGAGTTTTTTTTTTTTTGCCCGAGTCGAGCCAAGCAAAAGTTCGGTCAAAAAATTTAGGCTCAGTCCGAGCTTTCGCTAGGGCCAGAGACCGGCCCCGATTTTTTTAAAAAAATTGTGCAATTTATACGTATTATAAATAATAACTAAATATTAATATATAAAAAAAATTACAGTTGTAAGCTTTTCATTATTTTTTATTTTTGTTTTTATTTTTTAGGCTGATGGGCCGAAAATAGCCAGAGCCACAAGCCGACCTTTCCGAGTCGAACCCGAGCCAACGAACCATATTGACATCCCTAGTTGTAGGAATGGAGATTTAACATTTCCAAAATGACGTGCAAAGGCCTCCGCCCCAAAATCTCATGGAAGTTTTCTTGAAATTACCGCTAAGATTTTGCAAAAATTCAGCTATAGTCATTTCTAAAGTGGCTTTGTGCAACATTCGACCCAGAATATTTCCTACAACGAACAATAGTGGATGCTTGAAGTTTTCACATTGTTTGCTAGTAGTTGAATGCCTTGAGAACTGGCTTGAAATTTTCTTGATGACTCCTTGAGAATCTCTATATTAGTTGCCTCAACGAAAATCGATGGAACAACGTAATTGTCATTACTCAAATTCACAAATTCTTCAATTTTTTAGTCGAAGATCGGGGACCTTCATAACTGAAATGAAGAACAAAAAAGGAGCATAGAAACACGATGATTTTCAAAGAATACTGCAAATTTAAGAATAAAATGTTCGTTGATTCTTCACAAAAAATATCAAATTCTTGATCTTGACCGCAAAATTGATTCTAATAAATATCAATTTAAGATCGACAAATTAAAAGAAATTCAATAATAGAAGAAATTTTTTGACTGAATTTTATTTCTTCAAAAGCTCAATCCTTTAATTAAGGCTTATAACTCTTATTTAAAGTAAAATATTGATAAAAACTTTGCTAGATGTACATATTTGTTTCACATTTATTTTGACAGTCCTTTCACATAGGGGGTGGGGTCCGCAATTTTAAAAATCACGGGCCCACCCCCTAAGTGAGAAGACTGTGAAACTAAATATACATCAATGTGTGTATAATTAACATTTTTGTATTGATAAAGGCTAAAATCTAGATAATGAGTATATTCTAGACAATGACAAAAAATAAAAAGCCCTAATCGAAATTGAATTTCAAATTTATTTACTAAAAAAATAATTAAAAACAACTAATTTTAAATGAAATATAAAGTATAGATTTTACATAAATTAAATTGAAACCAGTAGTTCAATCTTCATCATATTGTCAATGTGTTAAAAGAATTATGTATTCAAAATACTTGAATTTGATATAAAAACTAATTTATAAACTAGAGAGATGTAAAATAACAAAAAAAAAAAAATTAATCTTTGGATGAAAGAGTACTATGAAATTTTGAAAAATAATAAAATGATATGTAAAGTCTTAAGTAATTTAACATATATTTGTTACTTTCAAATTGGGGGTATTTCGGTCTATTTAGCTATTTATTATGGTAAATTTACAAATATTTATATTTTTCCTTGCAAAATATGTTATTTGTTACCTATAACCAAAATAAAGTCGGTAAAATGTAATTTTGCAAAGTTCCCTAAAAAATTATGACAATATTTTTACTTAAAAGAAATTTGTTTAACTTATAAAGTGATTTTTTTACTCGTAGTAATTTTTTACATTTAAGTGAATTTTGCAAGTTCTATGTAATTTTTTAATTTGTAAGTATAAAAAAAGTAAAATTTTAACATATATGTGAACTTTTTTACTTATATGTAATTTTTTAGTTATAAATATTTTTTTTACTTATACGTAAATAGTTTAGTTATAAGTGATTTTTGCACTTATAAGTAATTTTCTACACAAGTGAATTTCTTCATGATCAACCCCATAACCAACCCTACTCTATTAAAGCCATATAGCCTCTTACAGATTGTTAAGGTGCACCGTGACTTTCTTGAATCTCATTGACTTGATTAATCGAGACAACTTCTAATGTATCAAATTCATTTGTTTGCTGACCCTCTAACTTTTTTTTTTATCGTACTACCAATAACATTTGGAGTGTTTGTCCCTAACTCATCCAAAGGATATCAAAGTTGAAAGCCAAGTTTGATTTTGTAGATTTTGAAATGATTATAATAAGGAAAAATCGCAGTGATTTATATATTCTATTCACACAATTATAAAGCATTTAAGTGTTTAGACTTTGTTTATATGGATTACGAAAGATATTCATACGAAACTGGACGTCACTTTCCTATTCTTTTCAAGTCATTGTCTTTATGTCTGCCACATTGAAAACACGTAGGCATGTTTATGTTTGCTTAAACTTAAAAGTAAATTACTTTTACTTAATTTTTTTTGTCTAATATATTTGGAGGAGTTACTTTTTAACTTCCTTCAAAGTAAAAAAGTTTTTCTATGTTGAAAGCAACTCTTATATAACTATCAAAGTAAATAATTTTTTTTTAATTTTAATCAATAAAAAGATTATTTAAAATTTATAATTAAACTTTTTAAGCTTAATAAAACACGTTCTATATATTAATGTGAAATACTGACTTTTACTGTGCACTTCAGAATGGGGAGATAACATACCAAAGTCACAAACATTCACCAAAGTAAAATCTTCATTTCCCAATATTGCATGGAGATATTATATGTTTGTTTGAGAGATAATTTGAAGTGAATACTGATTTTTTTTTAGAGAATGTATGATTAAAAGTAGAAAAAGTTATGAATTCACGTGCAGAATTATTTATTTGAAAAAAAATGTATAAAGTATATTGTTTTTCACGTTACAAAAAGCTAGTTACAGCATGTAGGCTCCACCGTGCGCCCGTGAATTGCCATATTAAATTTGATAAAAACAATTTTTTTATTTATAGGATATATATGGTCAACTAATTGAAAGAATGAGGGGATGCTCTATTCGTATTTCAGTTTTTAGTTTTGAGTGTCCATTTTGAGATTGTTGAAAATACGTTCTTTTTGTTATTTTGAAAAATTGTTTAAAAAAAAAAAAAACCCAAAATCCGTTCACATTCTTCCCCTCCTTTCTCTCTCTTCCCGGCTTCTCTCTCCCCCACCTCTTTCTCGTCTCTCTTCCCCACTTCATCGCCACAACAACTTTTTTTCGATGAGACGCATTTTCAACAATCGTGAAAAACACTATGCACCTTTTCTCCGAGAAGATACATGTCTTCACCATTGAAGAACCGCGAGAAACACTGTACTTGGCACTCTGACGTCGTCACACACGGCGATTTCATCAACGTTGATACTGATTGTTGTAGGTGATTTTTGTTGGCTGTGCAGGTAGGTGTGTTGGCAGCAATTTTTGTTGGTGGCTACGGTTGATCTAGCGACGGTTTTTGTTGGGGGTGCAGGTGAGTTGTTGATGGTGATGGTGGTGATGGCGGTGGGCGATGGTGATGGTGGTGTGGTGGATCTAGGTAGTGTTGCTGGTGTAGGTGGAGGTGTTGACGGTGGTGGTGGTGGTGGCGGTGGACGATGGTGATGGGGTAGTAGATCTAGGCAGTGTTGGTGGTGCAAGTGGAGGTGTTGACGGTGGTAGTGCAGCAGACGATGGCGATAGTGGTGTGGTGGATCTAGGCAGTGTTGGTGGTAGTCAGTGACGGCTACCTTGGTGTTGGTGTTGGTGGCGGCGTTGGCGTTGGCGTTGTTGAGGTGATGTTAAACTGAAAACATTCAAAACGCTTCTTGAAAAGCTTGGCTTTGTTTTAATTGAAAACACTTAAAACAACAAATTTATCATTTTGGATTTTATTTGTAAATTTTAAACTTGTTTTCGGAAATTCGTTTATGAAAATAGATAAGTAATCTTGTTTTCAGTATTTTCGAAAACTGAAAATAGTCTGAAAACAATAAAGAGAGCAGCCCCTAAATTTCTGTTCAATCTTTGACTCGTTGATTATGTGAAATGAAATCATTTTCTTGATTAACAAAACAATAAATAAGTATATTAGCACCAATTTGTTTTAATCTATGTCCAATAATTAATATTTTTCTTGAGTACATATCTAAGTTTTTCGTTTAAGACTTTGATGGAACAGAAAATTTTAAAGCTTGAATGTTTCATTTATTGTGCCTTACCGATTCACTAACCAAACTAGGTACAATAATGCATATTTTTATTTTTGTTCCGTGTAGAAGAGTTTTCTGAGAAAGTTACAATAGATCGACTTTCTCTAAAAACTCTTCAATCACGCAAAGCACTTTTAAAAATTATCAAACATGTTCAAGATAAGCTTAGTCTCGGTCTCTTTAACAATTTTTTTTTAATAAAAAAATTATACATTATTTAGAATTCTGGGTGAAAGTAGTATTGATAGAGATATCATAATGATAATTAAATAGGATCATTATCCGCTCTTATATTTAAGTAGATAATGATATATTGCTGAAAATGATTTATGTGAGACGAATTCCACTAATTAGTAATTTAATATAATTGATCATATATTTATATGCAAGTCTCCTAACTAACTACTAAGCATTAGATACATAATAAGCGTAAACTTTAATTACATTGATGTATGAAAGATCTTGGTAAAAAATTGAATCACTTTCCTTCTCTTTTGAAGTCTTTATCTCTATGGCTGCTAGTTGATACAAATTTAACTATAACAAGTGACGTTTAATATCAGTTTAAAAAAATCTTATTCAACGAAGTAATATTATTCATAAGCACCAACAATGGTTAATCGTCTATGTGGCAGTAGGTCATTGTCACATTCTCTAATGAATAAAAATGCATTACAACTACCCCTTTGGAAGTTGTCAAGTTGGTGGAGCAGGTGAACGCGGAGACCGAAAGTCACGAGTTCAAATATCTTGTCAACACTTCCTCAATCGAGCTTGTCGCACCGGGCTTGTCTAGTGCGATTTACCTCTCTTGTGTGGTTTGCGGTTACTGCACATGGAGCGGGATTTATCCAGTGCGCACTCACAGTGATCGGGGCTCCGCGATGGATAATGGCTGCGAGTTCCTACATTAAAAAAAATGCATTACAACTTCATTGAAGATTGTAACAATGACTCGTTATCACATAAACTATTGTTCATCAGCGATACTTACAACTAGTATTATTCAATTAAATGACACGTATCCTTATATTTGACTAATCTTGTTATTTAATACAATATATATATTGCTACATAAACCGATATTAAACATCACGAGTACTAAATATCACGACTCATTAAAATAAATAGATGTCCAACCAAAATCGCACACATCCACTGTGTAGCTGCCACAATAAAACTTATGCGCTTGGTAAAGTAAATCGCATAGTATTAGAAAATATTGTTTAAAGAAAAATAAATATTTTATCTATTTATCATTATAAAAACATACCATTTTCTCAATACTTTGGAGGCAGTGAATGTCATTGTCAGCATTATAATAATGTGAAGATTATGTGCAAACTTGAAGAATACACATATTACGTCATTGAGCCAAACTAATTCACAAGTTGTGAGGGTTCAAAAATTACCACAGTTTTTTTTTTTTTTTTTCTTTCTAATAACTGGAGGATTAGGAAAGTAATGTGTTAGTTAAATAGAGGGCTAATTTCAATGGAGGTCACTGAACAATCACCCTAGTTACAATCAGGTCATCGAACTTCAATTTGGAACGATCAAGCCACTAAACTTCATTTTAAAAGTAGTCATATCACTCTGCAGATTTCGTTAACAACGTGTCTCCTCGATTACGGGAGTTTACCGTACTTTTATCCCAACTACAATTAGGTCACTGAACTTTCTCCCTAGTTGCAATCGAGTCTCTTAACTTCATGGAGCAATTAAGTCATAAATTATGCATACCCACCCCCACATCTATGTTGCAGATTCTTAAATAACAATTTTTAAGCCTTTATTAATGTATCCGAAACACCAACCAGTGAAAAATCAAACATAGATACTCAACTAAAGTGTGAACCGAGCAAAACAAGACACGTAAAGAGATCATATGGCAGATGCAAAAAACTAGAACATGTTTGAACCCCATTTTTTTGCAAAAAAATAAAAAAAAATGTATTTGAAATAGTGATTTGATAGAGAATTAAGGGTTAAAAAATAGGGAAAATTTTGGGTTTGCGGGTAATATTGTTTTATTAAAAAATGTGATTGAAAATGAGAAAGAAAAATGTATTTTGAAAATAATGGAAACCAAACAAGACTTCATATGAAATCCATAATCATAATCATTGTCTCATATGTGGTGGAGATTTCGAAATAAACATGGTCATCTATAGCATGAACATCAATGTGGGATAATGCAAATATTTGAGAATGGGAAAACACCACTAACTTTTACTAGAACTGCAATAGTTGCTTTGTTATTCGCACCCTTTCTTATTTTTTCCTTCTTGCATGTGCATTTCATTTATTGAACATCCGTCTAATAGTGTGAATTTTGTAATAATTATCAGATTACATACAAATGATCACTGAAGTTTGTGTAAAATTTCAAGTTGATCAACAAAGTATTTTCAGACCCATTTATTCATTAGGGATAATTAACTATATCATTGTTTAAAGTTCAGTGACCAAATTGCAACTAGCATGAAATTTAGTGACCTTTAGAATTATTAATTTACTGACCAAGCCGTACACGCTGACACTTCATTTTAATCGTCACATCAGCAAATTTCAGTAGGTAAGTTAAATGGATCCAAACAAAATGACTTGATGCTCTACACTTTCTATCTCGTGTTTTGAAAGTCCAGCTGATTGTGTACATTGATATTTCTTTGCCACTGGAGAGTGAGATTCTCACGAGATAATACGGTTTAGATTCCATTCAGCGTTTGTACACTAGTATGAAATGGCCTATAAGCTTTATATATCCTCCAATGATCGAAATCCATTCAACTGAACCGTATATAGAACTTAATTCATTTCATTTGTACACTAGTAAATTGATTGTATTTCAAAATGGTGATATGGAAGCTTTGTAAGAACCGCCACAGTACTTCAATCCCTTCAAAAATGCAGAACGCATTTGAGAAGTGTTGGGTTTTTTGATACCCAATAAATCCGGGCTATGATGTTAAATCGGTATTTTTAGTTGGATAATATTTCATAGGTCTCGGCCGATGATTGAAATAATATGTGACACCACAATCGAACCAATCGAATCACGTAACCCACTTGGACCATTAGAAGTAGCCTAATTGTATTAGTGTTGCTCATGGCCCGACCCGAACGTTTTGGATGGCTTTCAGGGTTAGCCCACTTATTCTATCTGTTATTGGGCCCTGTTTGTTTGACCTAAAAGCCTAAACCCTAAACATACCTTTAACCTATTTAATGTTAGTTGCTAATTACCATTAGTGTGGAAATTAAGAGAGCAGCCCCCTTTTGTGCTTGAGAGAAAAACGGTTTGTCCTTGTGCTTCTTGGCTTTGTGCCTCTTCCATTGGAGAGACCCATTTTTTTTCTTTCATTGGCTAGTCTTTGTGACTATCCCCTTGGCTTTAATTTCTCACCATAGTCCTAAGTGGGCTGAACAATTGGAGCAACCAAGTTCGGGTTTGGAAGGTGTTGTTGTTTGGGATCGATTGGTTTGTGTTGTGGTGTCGATTGGTTGATTTACTGAGCCTGGAAATTGGATTGAATCAAAGGGAATAATCTACAAATGGTATCAGAGCTTTAGGTGGTGTTTTCAGGCCAAGAATCGACCCAAAACCGACCAGAAATCGAGCAGGAAGTGTTGCAGAAAATCTGTCCAGTTTTTCCCATTTTTTCGAACCTGCAATCTCGATTTCGTGACAAACCATTTATCATTTGAAGAAACCAAGACCACCATTGGACTCAGCAGGTCGAGGCGGTGCTGGGTGGCCGGCGCGTGAGAATCTCCGGCGGCGCGTGTGGCGGCGCGTGGAGCCCACGCGCAGAGGACGGTGGGGGCGCGTGGCGGCGCGTGCAGCTTCCTTTGGCGACGACTTCTTCAGGCAGTTTGTTAAGCTCAATTTTGTGAACGTATTGATATTTTTTGTTTAGTGTTTCAGGTTACGAAGAAAAAGTTGGACGGATTTGCCCCTGCGTTCGTAAGTCAATTTTCGTTCGGTTGGTTGCTGCAGTTGCTGAAAACTTTAGGGCTAGCAATAGTGGCCCTAAAAGTGTTAAAATTATATCTCTCGTAATTTACGGACTCAGATAGGTCCGCTCTGGTAAATTGGCTTATCCTCTCGTTAATTTCTGCACTAGTGCGTCATCGTGTGGGGTGACATTAGGATTGGGGTTACCGTAAAGGGGTAACCATTGCTTGTGCTAGAAATTAGGAATTAATTGCTCGTAACTGTTATGTGATTGAAGTTTGCTCTTTTGATTAACTACAACATATTATCGTTTTGTGCGTGAAACTGTTTTGTTGATATCTCTTTGGTTGCATTGACTATTCCCTAGAATACCTAGACTTTACCCGTTTTGAAAAATCCCTTTATCTAAGATCGAAAATCTTACGAAATCATGGGAATCTAAAACGGTGTATATTTGTGAACCTAGTTCTGCTTTGTGTGGCTTAATTGTGACTTTGTGTTTCTTGTTTGAAAAATAACAACGCACAAATTTGATTTGGAAATTTTTAATGGAAAATGTGATTTTTCTATTTGGCAACAGAAAATGAGAGGTATTTTGGTTCAACAAAAGGTCTCAAAAGCTATTGATGGGAGTTTTCCCGTTGTTTTTTCAAAAGAACAAAAAGAAGAGGCTGATGAGCTTGCTTACACCTTTGTTATTTTACACTTGGCTGATGCAGTCTTGAGAAAAGTTGGTAAACTGGAAACCACTAAAGAACTTTGGAAAAAGTTGGAAGATCTGTATTTGCTTAAATCTACTCCAAACAAGCTCTACTTGCTTGAGCGTTTTTTCAGTTTTAAAATGGATCCTTCAAAGGACCTGGATGACAATTTGGAGGTGTTTAACAAACTTGTTCAAGATATTGTTAATTGTGGTGAGTCGGTGTCTGAAACTTACAAAGCTATTATTTTGCTGAATGCTATACCTGATACTTATCGTGAAGTCAAAAATGCTATTAAGTACGGTAGAGACACTTTGACACCCGAAATTGTCGTTGACTCCCTTAGAAGTAAGGATATGGAGATTAAGGTTGAAAGAGAAGATAAGAAAAGTGGTGAGCTTCTTATGATGAGGAGTAGAATGAAATTTAAGCAAATGAATCTGGGTAGAGCTCAAAACTGTAGTGATTCGAGTAGTGACTCGAGTGATGATGGTGGTAAGAAAAAGAACAAGAGTTGGGACAAGTCTAGTAGTAGACGGTGTTACAGATGTGGTAAGTCTGGACACTTTATTAGGGACTGTCCCAAGAAGAAGAGTAAGGAGAGAGGTGATGCGAATTTGCTTATAGGGTCGAGTGATGACCCTAGTGAGGTTTACTGAGTGTAACCTTAGTTACTGCTTTTGCATCTGTGTGTAATCCTTTTCTGCATGTGTGTGATTACTTGATTCTGTTGCGTGGTTATATGTTACATTTTTTCAATATGTTTGATATGTGCATTGACATGTTTTAAGTGATCTTATTACTGTGTGTAATTGTTTGCATGAATTGTGGATTTTTGTGAGGCATTTGCAGTGTGTTGTGTGTCTTTCTGTAAGGTGGAGTATAGATGCCTAGGGGTACATTGGTTGTACCGTGGGATGTTGAGTGTGACATTTGGATCACGAGTGGAGATGTGATCAAATGTCTGGAATCCTTTATCTGGAAGAGACCCTAATCAGGTGGAGTGTGAGTGAGACACTTCTATCACTTCTGTTAGGTGGAGACCCATTATCCACGTAGGTTGGAGAAGTGATGTGTTGATAGAGGATTATCCCGAGAACTTAGGATCTATAGAGGCTTACCGTTAGACATGTTTGTTTGTTTGTTTGTTTGTTTGTTTGAGTGATTAGTTAGTGAGCAGGTGGGCGATGAGGTGAGATATGTGTTCTCGAGGTGAGTGAGCAACACGAAATGGGATAGGATAAGTGTGGTGAGATCTTTGTGAGGTCATTTATGCATGTGTTGCGTATGTGTTGACCTGTTGATTAACTTGGTGTTAATGTGTTGTTCTGTGTGAACGAGTGTGATTAGATCTCTGTGTTATCCTGTGTGATATCTCCGTCGCATGTTTTATTTGCTCTTGATTGATTGATGTGCTTATCTGTTTTCTACTTGGGTGTTCTTGACCTTAGCCCTGGTGAGTATATGGAACAGGTATGGTATGTGTTTCAGGTAGAGACACGAGGTAAGGTCTGTGATGCCAATTTTATTGGTTACCTTGATTGTGCAAGTGTAAACTGTGTGTTTTGTCTACTTGCAGATTTATTGGGATCAAGGTGGAGATTTGTTGGGTTTTTTGATACCCAATAAATCCGGGCTATGATGTTAAATCGGTATTTTTAGTTGGATAATATTTCATAGGTCTCGGCCGATGATTGAAATGATATGTGACACCACAATCGAACCAATCGAATCACGTAACCCACTTGGACCATTAGAAGTAGCCTAATTGTATTAGTGTTGCTCATGGCCCGACCCGAACGTTTTGGATGGCTTTCAGGGTTAGCCCTCCGAAAACTTTTGATAAATGTTGGTTGCGATGATGATAAATGGTTTAACACAATTGATTGTTAAACGCCTCCAATTCATTTCTTAACCATTATTATTGAGAACAAAGTAATTCCCATTTATGTTTAGGGAATGCTATTATGCATCGTGCCAACATCAAGTTCTCTCTATTATATTTAGCTTATGGCTAAAACTTAATATTTTCTATCTAATGATTTTCAAAAGTGCAATGTATGTATAATTGCTCAACCGCAGTATGCTGACAAGAATGACAGATTATTTGCATTATATAAATGACATGCCTGAAACGTTGTGACATTTGATTTTAAAGAGAAAAACTCTCGGAAAAAGGAGCAATTAAGAAAGATGATCCAAATTAGAGGGTGTATATTTTTAGAAAGTACATAGACATAACTAATTATAAACCTTTATAAGAGGTTCCAGTACTTGAAATATTGAAATTGAAGTTATCTTAATAAATTATGTTATTATGAAAAAGAAATAGAATTGAAAAGAAAAAGTTGTCTACAATATTTTTATACATGATTTACAACTCCATATCATAAATAGCGAAAATACCGAAATAAATTTGTTGAAGCATATCGATCGAAAAAATAATTTGGACAAATAAAATGACACAAGTCTAGTAAAATTGAAATTACTAAAAAAAAACTTGAATTTTCTAGACCTCAATCCGAAAATCTAAAGGTGCATACTTATGCGAAAATGAAATGAGAAAAAAATTAAGTCGTAATGTGTGATACACGAATCTCAACATGATGAATTTCACAAAGATTGTGGTGGATGCAATCATAAGTCCATAATTTCTGATCTTGACCATGCATAAAATTTAAATTGTGGTTGTAGTCAACTCATCTAGCATGACTATTAGTGTTATACCTAAAAGATTTAATATACTCGAATCATATAATTCAAATGATAGTATTGTGAGGGAAATAAATACGTGTTGTATTCTTTTCTCCTTGATCAATGTTTTGTCCCATCGAATTTTCCTACAAAATTTTTAGTGAGACCACTTTTGTTGTGTATTCAAAGGAATAAAGTACTCTATTTTCATTGGGATTTTTTCCACGAGATTCTTCATAATAAAATTTTAATGAGACAAATTCTTTGTGTAACGATGTTTATAGTATATAAGACATTTACTCTCAAAATAATATTTTTATATATTACAAATTGTGTACGACTCTCAAAGAGAACAACACAATTTACTTTTCAACAGATCATCATGCTGACTAAGGATAAATAAATATTGATAAATATCATCTATGAAGACAATATTACTTTTAACGCCGTAACAAGATAACATAAAACATGCTTCACTAAAATTGCAATATTGAAGATATTGACATACAAGATATGGATGACTTAATACATGAATTTCATTTATTGAAATCAAGGGAAGTGTACTTTTTTTCTTTAGATTAAGTTTTGTTCTAGTGAGTTTTTTTGATAATGTTTTAATGAGACATCATTTTATTACTTTAAATTATTTGCACTCTTTTTTCCTTTGCTTGGGATTTTTTGCCTCATCGGAATTTTGCCAAACAATGTTTCTAATGAGACTATTGTTGTGTAAATAGTTATTCAAGAGGAGTGTTTTAAATAAAGTAATATTTATGAATGATCATTGTACCCCATACCTAATTATAATATATAAATATGTGACATTGGTTCTCAAGAAAACACACACAAATCTATTGACTTCTTTATATTTTTATTCTCCCTTTTATCTAGTTTGTAACAAATTTAAGATACTATTATGTATAGTTTGAATTACAACTTAATGCATTAATTAATGTCCATGAGCATTGTTAACCGACTACAAATATATATAAGGGTGAAATATTCAATCAAATACTTCTTGAATTGCAAATTATATTCAAACCAAAGTTTTCGTTAGCTGCAACACATTTTAACAGCAATAAAGGCCGTCGACCTTTGCTAATTTACGCACTTATGTCCCCGGCCCTACGTTCTATCTTCATATTTTTAGATTCAACTTCCTATTAATTAACAAATTTTGATCCTGATGATGGTACAAATATCCATTAGAAGGGAGTAAGAAGATTTATTTGCTTTTGTATTATTAAATAAGATAAACAAAATATACAGTAAACTCAACAAGATAATTTCTCCATGCTAAGAAAATGATTTCGACAAAGAAGTCATCAAAGACAAGATATGATAATTAATTGAAAGTTAAATATAATGATGCTACGATAAAAGTTGGAAACATTTGTGAAAAGGAATAAAAATTGTGAACCTTCGTTACAATTAAAATATGGTGCAATTAACAGTTTTTTTAGTGCGAATATAATTACCCTTATCAAGCATTTACACTTTTTATATATTATAGATGTAAGTATAAGTAAATGTCTTTTTGTTGGTCAAAATTGAAAATAAGATCACTATTTTAGTATCATACAAAACAGTCCGAAAAAACAAGCTTATTTGTAAGCAAAGCCGAATATGCACACAAGCACAAGGCATTCCTAGTAATACTTCAGATCCAAAACCTACGTTACAATGAAAACCTTCGACTAGGCAAAAAGAGGAGAAAGAAAAGAAAGCTCAAGTCCTCGTACTTGGTACTATTAAAAGATCAAACACACCGTGTTTAATCTGAATTTCTAGACATGAAATTCTTTATTTCTTGTAATACTTTGCCACCCACTTCTGAGAATGGTTCATCTGTAAAGAAACCATGTTGCTTTCCTTGGAACACAGCACAATGAATTTTCTTTCCCTTTTCTTTCAATTTTTTGGCATAATCCTCAATTCTATCCTTCATCAACTCACTTCCTCCTACAATTACCATTATCGGGTCAAGTTTTATGGATTCAAGACTTGGGCTTAAAGGCCCAAAAGGGTTTGCAAATGGATGATCTCGAGTGCTCCCATCTGGTAACGACAACCTCCAAAATCTGTCAATAAAAAATATATATAAAAGATATTTAGAAAAATCTGTTTAGCACGCCATCAAGATTTAAGAGTGAGTGATTACTTTTTTTAAAAAAATTATACCACCCTCTGGTCAATATAATTTCATTATAAATAACTCTGTTTCAATCTCGATTCATTATAATATAAAAAATAATCTCATCTTCCTTCCCACTAAGGCAACGTCTCTATCATACTAAAGTTATTATCATGAAAAAAAATCAAGATTCCACAATAGTGAATATTCACATTAATAATAATCACGTGATTTGATTTCAATAATAAGACATTAAGATCATGTTTAATGTCAACATTCTAATGTTTTCCACATTAACGCGACATGCATACAAGATTTTACATTAATGTTTCCTTATTAATAATATTGTTCGACACTGTAATTAATTTATTTACCAATCAGGTTTAATGTCCCATAAAATTATATTTTTCACCAATAAAAAAAAATACATTTTTGTCCACTAGTAATAGTGTCAAAAATATAAATTAGGGAGATGTATGTAATTATTTTAATTATATCAGTTCTAACGCATTAAATTTTGCTAGTAGAGTAGAAATAAGGTTAACGGGCTATTTGCCATTTTGTCACTTTTTTATTAGAATTGATAATATATGCCCATTGATAAAAATTGTGAGTTTATAAATGTGTAGTTAAAATTAAAATTTGATCAGTTGAAAAATCGATAAAACTTTTATCAAATAAGCGTACAGAAATATTGTATCCTTACTTGTCAAGAATCTGCAAATTCAAAAATGGTTCAGGCAACCCTTCTGCTTCAGACTTGGTTCTCACAATCCCGCCGAAAAATGGCGCCAACAGCACATAACCACGCACTCTAACGGGTGCCAACTCCGGTGACCCGGGGCCTAGCTTTACGGCCAGATGATGTGCCAGGTTTCCGCCGGAGGAATCACCGACTATAAAAACCCATTCCAAGTCAACCCCATCTCTCAACCATGCATCAGAATTATTCTCCGCCAGAATTTCATCTTGCAGCCACTTGACAGCACTCAGAGCATCATCCACGGCGGAGGGGAGGCGATTCTCCGGAGCCAGACGGTAGTCAGGCGCCACGACGAGTGCTTGCAGCCCCGAAGCGAGGCGGAGGCAGCAATTATGACAGTTAGGCCACGTCCGCGAACCCACAATAAAGCCACCGCCGTGGAGGAAGAAGAGAATGGGAAGCTTGGTTGTGGGATTGGGTGGCGACCGGGGTTTGTAGAGGCGGAGGTGGAGGTCGTGTTTCTTATCATACAGGCAGTCTTTCCAGATTACAGAACCATCGTCATGGACTTTCATGGGGAAAACTATGTCTTTTTCTTCAAGTCTGAAAATGGAACCATTACTAAGAATCTGAAGAATTCCTAGGTGGTCTTCTACTACATGAGGAAGAGAACCCATAGATCTCTTTTGATAGAGGATGGTCAAGAAATGAGCCAAAGGGAGCCTATAAATAAGCAGGGACTTGGATGATATTCATATATTTTGAATAAGTAATTTTTGTTTTACCTATAAATAAGCAAAGATTTATTTTAACTATAAATAATTTTTTTACCTATCCGTATGATATCCATACTGATAGTTTAATTGATGGTTGGCAACATAGAATAGAGGTAGTGAAAAAAGTTAGTTAATTTGTTACAGTACTCGCTAAGAATAATTTGGATCTAATTCAATTCATGAAGAATGTGCTCGATTTTACCACTACAAAAATGGCATATCACTACCGATGAAGGTAAGGGAGTCGGCCATTATATCAAAAATAATAATTATAAGCCACTCACTATTTCCTTTTACAAGATAAATAGAGCACAGAAATAATTGAAAGCTATAAATTTATATTCATTAATGGTTGATGATATGTCTCTTGACCAATAGATTTATAATCCAACATGGCAACATGTGATTCAAAACTTAAAACTTTTTGCCTTTGAATTGGGAGCAACGATCAATAGAAAGCACAAATTAGCATACTTCCCCCTCTGATTCCTTTCATTTATTTAAATTTTTTTTTTTTTTTTTTGGGTAAAGATTTGTGTTACGCCCCTCATGAAGAAGCTCCATATCACTACCATGACAACCAGCTAGACGAACTACCAAGGCCCGCACTCCATGTCACCTCCAACATAGCTGAAGTGAGGCCATACAAGATATAGTCGAGGTGATGCAACATTTCAATCGAGGTGTCATGGCCAGGTCGACCCTCTATTAGCGCTGAAGCTGAAGTACCATAAGCATTGGAGGGATGAAGGGTCATGGCATCTACACTTACTAGACGCATCTTCCAGTACACATCATTAAAGGATCTATCATATAGGATTCACTTATATATGATTGATTGATATGAAGTCTCTATAAAAGGTACACAAATGTCAAAGTGCTAGTCTATATTTCAGAAGTCAGAACACACTCTAGAATGGTTGCTCGTCAGAAGCATTTAATTTTTGTGAGCCTAAGATTGACGGATTAATACCTAGGAGAGGAGCTCTATTGTCAAGATCACTTCATGTGTCACTTCATCCAACGGTTATCATTTCTTCCCTATCACTATAAAAGCTCACACAGTGTATCATTTGAAGGTAATTGAACTCTATACATTCAACTATAAACTTGCTCTCTATATTCACTTGATACCCTCCCGGATCCGACCCTTCAATACTTGCTAAATTATTGAGGTCAAAATTTGTTGAGAATTCGGTTTAACACAACCTTGAAACATTTTACTTTTATTTTTGTAAAATAGAACACCATAATTGGTGATGAACTCATCTTCATATTTTAAATTGAGAATTAATTGGACAAAATTTAGGTGGTTTTTCAAGAATTCACTCACTAAAAGAGATACTTGCGTGGATTGGTATTCTTAGCTTGAATCCACAATTATCATGTCATTTGTGCACATTTGGTTAAGGATTGAATTATAATTAAGTTACTATATATTGTGGATTCAACGAAACGTGTGAATAATTAGAAAATAATAATTGTGAGTCCTACAAAATATGTAGATATAAAATATGTTGGACTAGAATGAATGTATTTTTAACGCAAATATGATAAATTAATTAATTAGTGAATAAGTTTAGGTCTCATTAGTCAAATGATTGACCAACTAAATTATATGTCATGTTAACAGTGTATAAGGTAAGCACCAATTAGTTTTTTGACAAATTAAAGGTGATGTCATGTCGCGAACAAAAAAAATAGACACGTGTTGATTCACAAAAAAATACCGCGAATTTAGGAATCAAATATTTATTGATTTTTTTGCAAAGAATACTGAATTCTTGACTTAATCGCAAATTCATTGATTCTAATGAATACCGACTTGGACTGACAAATTGAAAGAAATTCAATATTGGAAGAAAATTTCTCGCTAAATTTTATTTCATCAAAAGCTCAATCCTTTAATTAAGGCTTACTACTCTTAATTAAAGAAAATAATGTTAATGAATAAAATTTAGATAATTACAAAAATTAAAAAGTCCTAAACGAAATTGAATTTCGAATTTATTTACTAAAAAATACTAATTAAAAGATAATTAAAAACTCCTAATTGTAAATAAATCATAAAAAATAAATAAAATTGCATCAGTGAAATTGAAATCAGCCACAATCAATCTTTATCATTCTCCTTCAATTGATGTAGATTCATCCTCGAGTTTATACGAATTATTTCACTTCCAAAAGAAAAAGTCAAAAGATTGATTGGCTGCTCTAGTTGCATCACATTTCTGTTTAGGAATATGGAACGTACTAAACCATGTTGTAGATAGGGGTCTCAACGTGTCGTGTTGAGCCGCGAGCTGAAACTTTTTACTCGAGCTCGACTCGAGTAAAAATGATTCGAGTTTTTTTTTTTTTTTGCCCGAGTCGAGCCAAACAAAAGTTCGGTCAAAAAATTTAGGCTCAGTCCGAGCTTTCGCTAGGGCCAGAGACCGGCCCCGATTTTTTTAAAAAAATTGTGCAATTTATACGTATTATAAATAATAACTAAATATTAATATATAAAAAAAATTACAGTTGTAAGCTTTTCATTATTTTTTATTTTTGTTTTTATTTTTTAGGCTGATGGGCCGAAAATAGCCAGAGCCACAAGCCGACCTTTCCGAGTCGAACCCGAGCCAACAAACCATATTGACATCCCTAGTTGTAGGAATGGAGATTTAACATTTCCAAAATGACGTGCAAAGGCCTCCGCCCCAAAATCTCATGGAAGTTTTCTTGAAATTACCGCTAAGATTTTGCAAAAATTCAGTTATAGTCATTTCTAAAGTGGCTTTGTGCAACATTCGACCCAGAATATTTCCTACAACGAACAATAGTGGATGCTTGAAGTTTTCACATTGTTTGCTAGTAGTTGAATGCCTTGAGAACTGGCTTGAAATTTTCTTGATGACTCCTTGAGAATCTCTATAGAACATCGTAACTGTCATTACTCAAATTCACAAATTCTTCAATTTTTTAGTCGAAGATTGGGGACCTTCATAACTGAAATGAAGAACAAAAAAGGAGCATAGAAACACGATGATTTTCAAAGAATACTGCAAATTTAAGAATAAAATGTTCGTTGATTCTTCACAAAAAATATCAAATTCTTGATCTTGACAGCAAAATTGATTCTAATAAATATCAATTTAAGATCGACAAATTAAAAGAAATTCAATAATAGAGGAAATTTCTTGACTGAATTTTATTTATTCAAAAGCTCAATCCTTTAATTAAGACTTATAACTCTTATTTAAAGTAAAATATTGATAAGAACTTTGCTAGATGTACACACTTGTTTCACATTAATTTTGACAGCCCTCTCACATACGAGGTGGGGCCCGCAATTTTAAAAATCATTGGCCCACCCCCTATGTGAGAAGACTTTGAAACTAAAATGTACACCAAAATGTGTATAATTAACATTTTTGTATTGATAAAGGCTAAAATCTAGATAATGAGTATATTCTAGACAATGACAAAAATAAAAAGCCCTCGAAATTGAGTTTCAAATTTATTTATTAAAAATAATAATTAAAAACACCTAATTTTAAATGAAATATGAAGTATAGATTTTACATAAATTAAATTGAAACCAGTAGTTCAATCTTCATCATATTGTCAATGTGTTAAAAGAATTATGTATTCAATATAATTGAATTTGATATAAAAACTAATTTATAAACTAGAGAGATGTAAAATAACAAAAAAATGATAATCTTTGGATGAAAGAGTACTAGAAATGAAATTTTCAAAAATAATAAAATGATATGTGAAGTGTTAAGTAATTTAACATATATTTGTTACTTTCAAATTGGGGGTATTTCGGTCTATTTAGCTATTTATAATGGTAAATTTACAAATATTTATATTTTTCCTTGCAAAATATGTTATTTGTTACCTATAACCAAAATAAAGTCGGTAAAATGTAATTTTGCAAAGTTCCCTAAAAAATTATGACAATATTTTTACTTATAAGAAATTTGTTTAACTTATAAAGTGATTTTTTTTACTCGTAGTAATTTTTTACATTTAAGTGAATTTTGCAAGTTCTATGTAATTTTTTAATTTGTAAGTATAAAAGAAAGTAAAATTTTAACATATATGTGAACTTTTTTACTTATATATAATTTTTTAGTTATAAATATATATTTTTTACTTATACGTAAATAGTTTAGTTATAAGTGATTTTTGCACTTTTAATTAATTTTCTACATATTAGTGATTTTTTTACTGTTAACAAATTTATTAGTTATTAGTATCTTTTCTTCATTATTAGGGAATTTTCTGGTATGAGTAAAAACACTTGTACAACAAAAAATTAATATTCTTTAATTATATGTAAGTACTTTTGTCTGATACGTGATTTTTTACTTATATAAGTTTTTTTAACTATAAGTAATTCTTACTTACAAGTGAACATTTTAGTTATAAGCACCCGAAAAGGAAATTTGCTCGGTAAAAAATGGGAAGACAAAAAAATTTAAAGAACTACACTTCATGTGCTCTAGGCGCACATATCATCATACATCGAGTGTAAGATTTCTCTGGCTCATGGTCACTTCGAGATTGCTAATGGAAGGAGATCTAGATTTATATCGAATTCTAATTCGAGATATTTATAGCTTCGTTATAGTCTTCATAAATATACCCAAAGCATCCCCAACAAATTTGTTTATTTTTGGATAGAAAGGTGGTACCTTTACTTTGACATCAATTGCAAACGCCACCTTTGGTGCCGATGGTGAAGTAGCCTCTTTATTAGTACCACACCTTCATTTTCAATTCCCATATTATTCAAATAATTTCAAATTATTAGTTGGATCGAATTCTTTTGCATTGTCTCTTCATGACCAACCGCATAACCAACCTACTCCATTAGAGCCATATAGCCTCTTACACATTGTTAAGGTTCATCGTGACTTTCTTGAATCTCATTGACTTGATTAATCGAGACAACTTCTAATGTATCTAATTCATTTGTTTGCTGACTCTCTAACTTTTTTATCGTACTACCAATAACTCTATTGGAGTGTTTGTCCCTAACTCATCCAAAGGATATCAGAGTTGAAAGCCAAGTTTGATTTTGTAGCTTTTGAAATGATTATAATAAGGAAAAATCGTAGTGATTTATATATTCTATTCGCACAATTATAAAGCATTTAAGTGTAGACTTTGTTTACATGGATTATGAAAGTTATTCACACGAAATGGACGTCACTTTCCTATTCTTTTCAAGTCCTTGTCTTTATGTCTGCCACATTGAAAACACGTAGGCATGTTTATGTTTGCTTAAACTTAAAAGTAAATTACTTTTACTTAAATTTTTTTGTCTAATATATTTGGATGAGTTACTTTTTAACTTCCTTCAAAGTAAAAAAGTTTTTCTATGTTGAAAGCAACTCTTATATAACTATCAAAGTAAATAAATTTTTTAAAAATTTTAATCAATAAAAAAATTATTTAAAATTTATTAGTAAACTTTTTAAGCTTAATAAAACACGCTCTATATATTAATGTGAAATACTGAATTTTACTGTGCACTTCGGAATGGGGAGATAACATACCGAAGTCACAAACATTCACCAAAGTAAAATCTTCATTTCCCAATATTGAAGAACCACGAGAAACACTGTACTTGGCACTCTGACGCCGTCACACACGGCGATTTCATCAACGTTGATACTAATTGTGGTAGATGATTTTGGTGGTGTTAAGGGTTGTAGGTGATTTTTGTTGGCTGTGCAGGTAGGTGTGTTGGCAGCAATTTTTGTTGGTGGCTACGGTTGATCTAGCGGCGATTTTTGTTGGGGGTGCAGGTGAGTTGTTGATGGTGATGGCGGTGGGCGATAGTGATGGTGGTGTGGTGGATCTAGGTAGTGTTGCTAGTGTAGGTGGAGGTGTTGACGGTGGCGGTGGACGATGGTGATGGTGTAGTAGATCTAGGCAGTGTTGGTGGTGCAGGTGGAGGTGTTGACGGTGGTAGTGCAGCAGACGATGGTGATGGTGGTATGGTGGATCTAGGCAGTGTTGGTGGTAGTTAGTGACGGCTGCCTTGGTGTTGGCGTTGGTGGCGGCGTTGGCGTTGTTGAGGTGATGTTAAACTGAAAATATTCAAAACGCTTCTTGAAAAGCTTGGCTTTGTTTTAATTGAAAACACTTAAAACGACAAATTTATCATTTTGGATTTTATTTGTAAATTTTAAACTTGTTTTCGGACATTCGTTTCTGAAAATAGATAAGTAAACGTGTTTTCAGTATTTTCGAAAACTGAAAATAGTCTGAAAATAATAAAGAGAGCAGCCCCTAAATTTCTGTTCAATCTTTGACTCGTTGATTATGTGAAATGAAATCATTTTCTTGATTAACAAAACAATAAATAAGTATATTAGCACCAATTTGTTTTAATCTATGTCCAATAATTAATATTTTTCTTGAGTACATATCTAAGTTTTTCGTTTAAGACTTTGATGGAACAGAAAATTTTAAAGCTTGAATGTTTCATTTATTGTGCCTTACCGATTCACTAACCAAACCAGGTACAATAATGCATATTTTTATTTTTGTTTCGTGTAGAAGAGCTTTCTAAGAAAGTTACAATAGATCGACTTTCTCTAAAAACTCTTCAATCACGCAAAGCACTTTTAAAAATTATCAAACATGTTCAAGAGAAGCTTAGTCTCGGTCTCTTTAACAATTTTTTTTAATAAAAAAATTATACATTATTTAGAATTCTGGGTAAAAGTAGTATTGATAGAGATATCATAATGATAATTAAATCGGATCATTATCCGCTCTTATATTTAAGTAGATAATGATATATTGCTGAAAATGATTTATGTGAGACGAATTCCACTAATTAGTAATTTAATATAATTGATCATATATTTATATGCAAGTCTCGTAACTAACTACTAAGCATTAGATACATAATAAGCGTAAACTTTAATTACATTGATGTATGAAAGATCTTGGTAAAAAATTGAATCACTTTCCTTCTCTTTTGAAGTCTTTATCTCTATGGCTGCTAGTTGATACAAATTTAACTATAACAAGTGACGTTTAATATCAGTTTAAAAAAATCTTATTCAACGAAGTAATATTATTCATAAGCACCAACAATGGTTAATCGTCTATGTGGCAGTAGGTCATTGTCACATTCTCTAATGAATAAAAATGCATTACAACTACCCCTTTGGAAGTTGTCAAGTTGGTGGAGCAGGTGAACGCGGAGATCGAAAGTCACGAGTTCAAATATCTTGCCAACACTTCCTCAATCGAGCTTGTTGCATCGGGCTTGTCTAGTGCGGTTTACCTCTCATGTGTGGTTTGCGGGTTATTGCACATGGAGCGGGATTTATCCAGTACACACTCACAGTGATCGAGGCTCCGCGACGGGCAACGGCTGCGAGTTCCTACATTAAAAAAAATGCATTACAACTTCATTGAAGATTGTAACAATGACTCATTATCACATAAACTATTGTTCATCAGCGATACTTACAACTAGTATTATTCAATTAAATGACACGTATCCTTATATTTGACTAATCTTGTTATTTAATACAATATATATATTGCTACATAAACCGATATTAAACATCACGAGTACTAAATATCATGACTCATTAAAATAAATAGATGTCCAACCAAAATCGCACACATCCACCGTGTAGCTGCCATAATAAAACTTATTGGCTTGGTAAAGTAAATCGCATAGTATTAGAAAATATTGTTTAAAGAAAAATAAATATTTTATCTATTTATCATTATAAAAACATACCATTTTCTCAATACTTTGGAGGCAGTGAATGTCATTGTCAGCATTATAATAATGTGAAGATTATGTGCAAACTTGAAGAATACACATATTACGTCATTGAGCCAAACTAATTCACAAGTTGTGAGGGTTCAAAAATTACCACAGTTTTTTTTTTTTTTTTTCTCTCTAATAACTGGAGGATTAGGAAAGTAATGTGTTAGTTAAATAGAGGGCTAATTTCAATGGAGGTCACTGAACAATCACCCTAGTTACAATCAGGTCATCGAACTTCAATTTGGAACGATCAAGCCACTAAACTTCATTTTAAAAGTAGTCATATCACTCTATGCAGATTTCGTTAACAACGCGTCTCCTCGATTACGGGAGTTTACCGTACTTTTATCCCAACTACAATTAGGTCACTGAACTTTCTCCCTAGTTGCAATCGAGTCTCTTAACTTCATGGAGCAATTAAGTCATAAATTATGCATACCCACCCCCACATCTATGTTGCAGATTCTTAAATAACAATTTTTAAGCCTTTATTAATGTATCCGAAACACCAACCAGTGAAAAATCAAACATAGATACTCAACTAAAGTGTGAACCGAGCAAAACAAGACACGTAAAGAGATCATATGGCAGATGCAAAAAACTAGAACATGTTTGAACCCCATTTTTTTGCAAAAAAATAAAAAAAAATGTATTTGAAATAGTGATTTGATAGAGAATTAAGGGTTAAAAAATAGGGAAAATTTTGGGTTTGCGGGTAATATTGTTTTATTAAAAAATGTGATTGAAAATGAGAAAGAAAAATGTATTTTGAAAATAATGGAAACCAAACAAGGCTTCATATGAAATCCATAATCATAATCATTGTCTCATATGTGGTGGAGATTTCGAAATAAACATGGTCATCTATAGCATGAACATCAATGTGGGATAATGCAAATATTTGAGAATGGGAAAACACCACTAACTTTTACTAGAACTGCAATAGTTGCTTTGTTATTCGCACCCTTTCTTATTTTTTCCTTCCTGCATGTGCATTTCATTTATTGAACATCCGTCTAATAGTGTGAATTTTGTAATAATTATCAGATTACATACAAATGATCACTGAAGTTTGTGTAAAATTTCAAGTTGATCAACAAAGTATTTTCAGACCCATTTATTCATTAGGGATAATTAACTATATCATTGTTTAAAGTTCAGTGACCAAATTGCAACTAGCATGAAATTTAGTGACCTTTAGAATTATTAATTTACTGACCAAGCCGTACACGCTGACACTTCATTTTAATCGTCACATCAGCAAATTTCAGTAGGTAAGTTAAATGGATCCAAACAAAATGACTTGATGCTCTACACTTTCTATCTCGTGTTTTGAAAGTCCAGCTGATTGTGTACATTGATATTTCTTTGCCACTGGAGAGTGAGATTCTCACGAGATAATACGGTTTAGATTCCATTCAGCGTTTGTACACTAGTATGAAATGGCCTATAAGCTTTATATATCCTCCAATGATCGAAATCCATTCAACTGAACCGTATATAGAACTTAATTCATTTCATTTGTACACTAGTAAATTGATTGTATTTCAAAATGGTGATATGGAAGCTTTGTAAGAACTGCCACAGTACTTCAATCCCTTCAAAAATGCAGAACGCATTTGAGAAGAAAGAATGGTGTTTCGAATACCAAAAGAATCGCCACTTTCTTGCAATGGTTTCCCTGCTGTAGCTTGCTGATCTGGTTGTTCTCGGCCTACATCCAGACCAACATTTAAACCAATTGACAAGGATTCTGTTATGAAGCTGCAAATCAGTCAAATAGATACATAAGCAACCAATCGAGTAAGTTTAAGTGTCAAAGAAACACGTCCACGTTACGTGCAAAGGATAATCTTTTACGACATGGAAAGGGAGAAACTTATATCTCATCCTGCAATTGTATTGAATGATAGAATCAAAGTGTATTGTCAAGCAATGACAAAAATTTCAAGAAGCTGTCTGATATCAATTTAGAAAATAGAAGTTAGGGTGTGTTTGGTGGTAGCTCTTAAATTGAAAAAGTTAATTCAACAGATGGACTTTAAGGGAATGAACTTCTCAAATGGACTTCCAGAAAACACAGAATATTAGCACTTTCCTCTTATTTTTCTCCTCCAATCATCTAAAGTTGGTCCAAGGTTCAACCCCAAAGGCCAGTTAATTCAGCATTCCAATCAGAAATTTTTTTTAAAGCATAAATTAGATGATCAAAGATTACTGCCCTTACCCCCATCTATCCAACACAATTCCACGCGGTGCTGCAGGAACTCTCAAGAAAGACAGGGACCGGCTTAACACTAAACAGTCAGTTAAACTTTAATTTCAGAAGTGACTGGTTATTTGCTTAATTGATTGTGTTAACCTTTCTACTACTATTTCTTGAGTAATCAAAAACTTGAGATGTATACAAGGAATGAAGAAGATGGGTTGGACCTGACTTGATGATTCTAGAGAGACAAAAAGATTCCAGAAAATGCAACGATCTACGTGGTCAACACAATTCAACATTTCAGCAATAATGAAGAAAATGAAAAAAGTCTTACGTAGTTAATGTTGAAAATGTTGTTCAAAAGATTAATGAAGAAAGTGAAGGAATGAAGAGAAAAGAAAACGGTCGCATAGAGTTTAGTTCTAGTCGTTGGAGCAGTTTTTCTGTTGAAACGAGGCAACTTTTGGAGGGAAATTTGCAATTCTTCTTTTAGTGTTTTGGCACCAATTCGTGGGTATTGATCTAAGTCTATAAATAGGATAATAGATGATCAATACAAGAGAGTGAAAAACATTTGATTAAAGTTTTTCCTTAGAATCATTCCAAAAGAAAAGAAACATTTCTTTCTTCTTCCATATTCAATTTTTTCCTTGTGTTCTTGAAATTTTGGAGAATTCCACAAGTGCTTAATGTTAATAAATATAATATAATATTATTTTATTGTTTATTAAGAGTAGAATAGTTTTTTTAGTTTCCCTTATTTTAGACTATATATAGCCTCTCTATATTTAGGTTTTGTATTCACTTTTCATTATGCATTATTAATGAAACCCTAGTCTCCCTTTTTCCTTTCTTTTCTTTGAATTGTTTAATATGGTATCAGAGCAAAATTTCATGGGACAAAGTTTAATCTCAAACACAGCTTTCGTGGATCCAACTCCGCGGTGAGTTGGATGGGGGTTGCAGGGGGCAGCGCGCCCCTGCCGGGGTTTTTAACTGCACTTCGCAGTGATTTTGAGGGACTTAGATGTTCAATTTTGCATCGTTCTCCACTTCCTTTTGTTGACTCAGTTGTTAGTGAGCTATTGGCTGAAGAAATACATCTCAAGTCTTATTCTGAAAGGGAATCATTTCTGCTTCTAATCCTTCTGTGTTAGCAGTGCATTCTAAGTCACTCTTTCATAATCAGAATAAGTTTTACAGAAGGGTTGCCCCTGATGAGTGCAGTTTCTGTAAGCATAAAGGTCATTGGAGGGCTCAGTGTCCTAAGTTGAGACAACAGAATCAATCGCAGCAACAATTTCAAGCTTGGAAGCCTGGCAACCAGTCACAATCGAATGCTCATAAACCACCGCATGGCTATAAACCACCACAGTCTAATACTGCAGCAGCAGCTTCATCAGGTCTCTTCACCGATCCTAGTACTTTGGCTGAGCAATTTCAGAAGTTTCTCTCCTTACAGCCACAAGCTATGTCTACTTCCTCTCCTTCCGTAGGTCAGTTGCCTCATGGTTCTTCAGGTATGTCACATTCTGTATGTGTCTTGAATTTTAGTGCTTCACATCATATGTCTCCAGATTCTTCATCTTTTGCTTCTGTGTTTCCTTCGTCTTCTATTCCTGTCATGACTGCTGATGACACTCCTATGCCTTTAGCAGGTGTTGGTTCTGTTGTCACTCCTCACTTGTCTCTCCCTAATGTTTATCATATACCGAAACTCACATTAAATCTTGCTTCTGTTGGTCAGTTATGTGATTCTGGTAATTTAGTCACATTTTCCTCTTCTTCTTGTTATGTACAGGACCTGCAATCTCAGAAGCTGATTGGGACAGGCCGTAGGAAGGGTGGACTATATATTTTGGATGAGCTAAAAGTGCCAGTTGCTGCTTCTACCACTAGTATTGATTTGTCTTCTTTTCGTTTGAGTCCTTCTTCTTCTAGTTTTTATTTATGGCATTCTCGTTTAGGTCATGTTTCGTCTTCTCGTTTAAGATTTTTGTCTTCCACTGGAGCGTTAGGAAATTTGCAACCTTATGATATTTCTGATTGTAGTGGATGTAAACTGGCAAAATTTTCAGCTTTACCTTTTAATCGAAGTATTTCTGTTTCTTCTTCTCCTTTTGATTTGATTCATTCTGATGTATGGATGCCTTCTCCTGTTACCACAAAAGGAGGGTCTCGATATTATGTTTCTTTTATTGATTATCATACTCGTTATTATTGAGTTTATTTAATGAAACATCGTTCTGAATTCTTTGAGATATACTCAGCATTCGTTCTCTTGTCAAAACTTAACATTCTGCTGTTATCAAATGTTTTAGGTGTGATTTGGATGGGGAATACACTTCTAATAGATTTTGTGAGCTTCTTGCCTTAGATGGAACTATTTACCAAACTTCGTGTACAGATACTCCTGAGCAAAATGGTGTTGCTGAAAGAAAACATAGGCACATTGTTGAAACTGCTCGCTCTCTCTTGTTGTCTTCTTCTGTTCTTAGTGTGTTTTGGGGTGAAGCTGTTCTTATTGCTGTAGGTCTGATTAATACAATTTCATCTTCTCATATTTCAGGTCTTTCTCCTTTCGAAAAGTTGTATGGGTATGCCCCTGATTATTCTTTCTTTAGAGTTTTTGGTTGTACTTGTTTCGTTCTTCGTCCTCATGTAGAACGTAGCAAGTTGTCATCTCGATCTGCCATTTGTGTCTTTCTTGGTTATGGTGAAGGTAAAAAGGGATATCGTTGTTTTGATCCAACAACTCAGAAACTTTATGTGTCTCGTCATGTTGTTTTTCTCGAGCATATACCTTTCTTTTCTATTCCATCCACTACTCATAATTTGATTAGATCTAATCTTATTCGTATAGATCCATTTTCTGACGATTCTAATAGTTTGTCATCTCAGGTTCCTAGTACCTCAAATACCTCTTCTCATGTTCTTACCTCGTTATCTTTACAACCAACTCGTACTGATCATTTTGCAGGTACTGACACTTTACTCTCCGGTACACCTGGAGGTCCCTCTTCTCCTACGGTCCCTTGAGCTCCGTCTGAGATTGTTGATCCACCTCTACATCAATCCACACTATTTGTAAGTCTACAAAGTTACCAGATTTTACTTATTCTTGTTATTCTTCATCTTTTACTTCATTTTTAGCTTCTATTCATTGTCCCTCTGAGCTCTCTTCCTATAAAGAGGCAATTCTTGATCCTCTTTGGTGGCAAGCTATGGATGAGGAACTTTCTGCTTTGCATAAGACTGGTACTTGAGACTTGGTTTCTCTACCTCCTGGTAAGAGTGTTGTGGGTTGTCGTTGGGTGTATAAGATCAAGACTAATTCTGATGGATCAATTGAGTGATACAAAGTTCGATTGGTTGCAAAAGGGTACTCTCAACAGTATGGTATGGATTATGAGGAAACATTTGCTCATGTTGCAAAAATGACTACTATTCGTACTCTTATTACAGTAGCTTTCGTTCGTCAGTGGCGTATCTCTCAACTTGATGTTAAAAATGCCTTCTTGAAGAGAGATCTCCAAGAAGAAGTTTATACGGCACCCCCTCCTGGTGTTTCACATGATTCTGGGTATGTTTGCAAGCTAAAGGAAGCGTTATATGGTCTCAAACAAGCACCTCGTGCTTGGTTTGAGAAATTTTCTGTTGTGATCTCTTCCCTTGAATTTACTTCTAGTAGCCATGATTCTGCTCTTTTTGTTAAGTGCACTGATGCAGGTCGTATCATTCTATCTTTATATGTTGATGACATAATTATTACTGGTGATGATATTGATGGTATTTCAGTTTTGAAAATAGAGTTAGCTAGACATGTTGAAATGAAGGATTTTGGTTCTCTACTATATTTCTTGGGTATTGAGGTAGCCTGCTCACCAGAGGTTATCTTCTTTCTCAGTCGAAATATGTTGCAGATATTTTTGAGCGGGCTAGACTTACTGATAATAAGACTGTTGATATTTCCATTGAGACTAATGCAAGGTATTCTTCTTCTGATGGTTTACCTTCGTCGGATCCTATTTTATATCGTACTATTGTTGGGAGCTTGGTATATCTCACTATTACTCGTCCAGATATTGCATATGTTGTTCATGTTGTTAGTCAGTTCGTTGCTTCTTCTACTACAGTTCATTGGGCAGTTGTTCTTCGTATTTTGCGATATCTTCGGGGTACAGTATTTCAGAGTCTTTTACTTCCATCCACATCTTCCTTGGAGCTGCGTGCATACTCTGATGCTGGTCATGGCAGTGATCCCACATATCGCAAGTCTGTTACTGATTTCTGTATTTTTTTGGGTGATTCTCTTATTTCTTGGAGGAGCAAGAAACAATCTATTGTTTCTCAATCTTCAACCGAAGCAGAATATCGTGCTATGACATCTACTACCAAAAAGATTGTTTGGCTACGCTGGTTACTTGCAGATATGAGAGTTTTTCTTTCTCATCCTACTCATATGTATTGTGACAACCAGAGTCTATTCAAATTGCTCACAACTCGGTTTTTCATGAACGGACTAAGCACATTGAGATCGATTGTCACCTTACTCGTCATTATCTTAAGCATGGCACAATTACTTTGCCATTTGTTTCTTCTTTTTTTGCAGCTTGCAGATTTCTTTACTAAGTCACATTCTATTTCTCGTTTTCGTTTTCTAGTGGCAAATTCTCGATGCTTGTAGCTGTCGCATCGTGAATTTGAGGGGAGATGTTAAGAAATATAATATAATATTATTTTATTGTTTATTAAGGGTAAAATAATCTTTTTAGTTTTCCTTATTTTAGACTATATATAGTCTCTCTATATTTAGATTTTGTATTCACTTTTCATTATGCATTATTAATGAAACCCTAGCCTCCCTTTTTCATTTCATTTCTTTGAATTGTTTAACACTTAAGTGTTGAATTCTTTACAAGGCTTGATCAATCCTTCGAACCATTTGCCGCCAGACCCTTTAAGCACCCAATTGTATAGGAGAGGGGGCAAATATCATTTGAGGACAACGATCTTCGTGTTTGGGCCTTTGATTCTTCTATGGAGATGTTCATCATTTATTTTTGGATTTTATGGAAGCAATATCATTGGAAAAGCTCTTTAAAGATAAGTTTATCATTTTTAATTTAGTTTGTTTCTATTGATTGAATTTGAGTTTCATCATGGTTTCTGTTCTATATGTTGCTGGTCATAAACTTGATTTCTTCTCCATTCCTCTCTTAGGGAAAATATTCCCAACAGTTAACACAGCTCAAGTGTCAGCTACAATGAGAATTTGACATACTTGTCTTCGAAGTTCGTCCCATTAGACTGCATAGCATCGGATACTCCAGAAATTACCTATGGGGGAAGATAGACATCCTTAATTTCAACAATATAACAGATACCTGCAGACGAACCTTGATAAGGTTCACCATCAATACTAGCCCTCTTTAGCTGGGAAGCTATATGATCAGCCCTCCTCGCCTCTTTACATCTAACCTGCATGATCAAGTGACCCAAAATTAATATCGAGTAAATTTTGCAAGACCAGTAGTCGCTTATTAAAAGGCTGATGTAGCTAGGAATCAGTATTCTTAATTCTATGATTTACTTCAAAAGTACATCCCTAGCAAGTTCTTTCTATTTAACATAGAACTGGATGGATGGGTTAAATACGAAAACATGTTTCTAAAATATAAGAAGTTGATTAAAAGACAGGAACATTGCAATTTCTGTAAAAAGATCATTTTATGTTACCTTTGTTATTTCTATGTTTTTACTCGCAAAAATTGAAAGGCAGGAAAAGTCAAAGGAAAAAGAAATTGGTTAGTCACTGACTGCTACATAACGCAACAACAAAAACAAGCTAAACTGTATTCTGAAAAAACTTTGGACCAAGTGACCAACTACATTTTATTTTCCCCATTCCATCTGATCTAGCACTCGAATGCATTGAAAGGTCTAATGAACTCAAATCTCTAACAAACACGTCGAACCATGTTAGCATTGTTATATCTCTCCTTATCATAACTTGTTCTATTGGGACCGCATTACTATTGTGAAAATGAGCTTGTTTAGATCTACACAAGACATGTCCTAACCATTCAAGCTGACATTGCTTTAATTTATCCTCGATTGGTACAGCCCTATTTGCTGGTTTATGTCTTTGTTTCTAATTTTATCCATTTAGTTTGGTCAAATATCTATCTTAACATCCTTATTTATGCTCACTTTATCTTGTGGACCTTTTGCTTTTTAACAGCCCAGCAATCTAATTCCATAAAGTATAGTTGGTCTTCTAACTATTGTGCAGAACTTAACTATTTGCACCACTTTTCTATTCCATCAAACTTGCTCTAATTATTTTATTAGTCCTTCAATCGAATCTAAGTATCTAAATCGAGTACTCTTTCAAGCAAAAAGATACTCAATTGTGATTCCACTATCGTCCCTATTTTCAACCATGCTATGATTTAAGGATATGATGTACATTTTGTCTTACTTTTACTACAACCCCAGTATCATCAAACAATCACACGATAATTACGTAACTATAAACAAAAAACTGCACATTGCCTTTATGGTGATACAAATTAAAATGCTGTCAAGCTGCAAGGTGCAAAAGAAAAGAAAGAAACAGAAAAAAAGGAAAATTTGCTTCATTACTTTACCAACACCACATATTAACTGGGCTCACCTCTTGAGCAAAGAGAGCAGCATTCTGAAAAGGTATTGGTGAATACAACACAGGAACATCCACACCCATCAAAGAGGCCAAAAAGGATCTGAAAACAAACAACAGAGAAAATTGAGCTAATGACAACGTCACATAAAACCATATATGCAAACTTCAACACTTTTCCTTCTTTGACAGATAGAAAAAAATATAAACGTATTTATCAGGCTTACCTATAATTTAGTAGAAAATCGTACAATCCATGTACATTCTTATTTCCAGTAAACATCAACAAAGATTCTGGGCTTTTATCAACACCAGTCAGGGTCTCTAGACGTCGAGTCTGCATCGCTCAGTTGAGCACAAGTTAATGGAAAATCACAAAAGGATTCATTAAGTAACTTCAGATTAATTTTTCTCAATTCACCAGAACCTTATTCCATTAATGACTTCAAAAACGTTAATTAGAAAAAAAAAAATAGGAGTTAGCTTGGATATATAGTCACTGGAATCATGAACACTCAAAATGAATGGGAATACAAGTCTCATTTTACCAGTGTGGAAGTTATATTTGCCAACTTCAGAATGAGACAGAAATTGTTGTGAAACATGAAAAATATAATCATTTTTCCATGTCTCTCGACAAATTTGGGATATGAGACGATTGCATACCCCCTTTTAAGGGACTGTCAGTCAATAACTCCATATCATTTGATTTCTAAGTGATTATTTTCCCACAAATTTGTCACGGGCTTCAAAGTTTATCCTAGACCTAAACTCAGCTATTCCAATAGATAATGAATAAGAAATTATGTGGACAAATTCCAAACCTGTCCAAGATTGTATTTTTCGATTTCTGAAAGTTCAACCAAGTCTTCTGCAATAATTTCCACCACTTTGGATTTGCAAAGCGGCTTCGAAAAAGAAACATCTTGCAATCAAATTAAAATTCAATAGAATAAATTTAGGTTGTAGATCAACAAGACAAATTTCATTTAGAAATAAAAACTTCAAAATTATTAAATATGTGAAATCATATAGCCACCTGAGGCTGGTATGTTAAGTACTTATTATTCAATACCAAATTTAGATTCTAATAGTTCAGATTAGTCCTTTTCCAGAAGAAAATAAATCTTACCTGTTCTTTCAATAGTGACCTTAAATATCTTGTTGAGCGAGATATGTAGGCATAGCAAGAGCCTTTAGTACGTACTGAACCATTACACCCAGTGAACATGAGTACAAACTGCGCAGTGCAGGCTGTTCAAAAAAAATTAGCAAATTCCTTCTTTCTCATTGTAATAAGATTTGGAAAGAAGTGATAGGATTATCTACATGTGCTAAAACGTAGAAAAGAAAGATCACTAGCCTCAAAACATAATATATCATGGACATTGCTTTCTAACACTATCAGGAAGTTGTCATTTGTAGTCATGATGATTATAAATGCCATAATTTGAAGCTTCCTGATAGAGAGGGACATGTCTAGAGAGTGAGAGAACAATCTGTTGAGAAAATTTGTTCGATGTAAAAAACAAAAATAATGATAGAAGAATAAGAAGAAAAGAAGTGGACTTGAATCACATAGAATGTTGTCCTAAAAGCTTTATTTGCGCCCTCTCGATTATAAGAATGCTAAAGGACCAACACACAAATAGATTTAGCGAATTTCGAGTCTAGAAACCGGGTTGCAATTAGCACTATTGAAACCCGGAAAGATTCAACAAAAGAAGAGAATATGAAAATAATTCTAAATATATTTTTGCAGAATTTTGGGGCCATAATTTCAAGGTTTTAGATTAGAATTGTTGTCAATAAAACATGAATTCTATCTCTATTTATAGAATTTCTTCATACACTTTCGTATGTGTGCCAACTTTTCACAAAAAGATAAAAATAGGGGATGAAAAGGTACCAAAACTGTCCAACTGTTTTTAAAATTTTTAATCTATTTTTAACCACATTTGATCAATTCCCATTTTCCAATATTTGAACAACATGTAATAATCCCCCACTTGTTCAAATATTACAACTCAACTTAGAATCATAAACGATGTCACGCATAGGGTAAGGTATCTTTCTATTTAAACCTTACATTAGTGCTAATATTGCAAAGTTATCCCTTATGACATTACCGGCGATATCACACGTGAACATTCTATCTCAATTTGTTCCACACAATTTTACTTTGGTACGTTAATGACCTTGCACCCATCCGAATTCATGAACTTTTCAGAGAGTAACTCCAACTTTCCTTGAAGCGGCACCACTTCTAAGTTCATATATGAGAAATTCTTATAGTGTCTTGGTTATGTTTTAAAGACACTTGAACTGAATTTCTCTAAGTTTTATTCAATCCTCAAAAACCATAACCCCAACATTTATATTTTTTTAGGATAGAGCCTTAAATTATATTCTAAGTGTTTTAATCAATTCACTTATCAAATGACTTGTTGTTACCCTTTGTAACAAGTAGGATTGCCATCATTGGTGAATTTTATTTGAGGAGTTTAAACCCCATCCTACTCGATGGTAATCTTATCAACTCTTTGGTAAGTGGTTTTGTAAATAGATCAGACAAGTTCTCACTTGATCTTACATATGTAAGTGAAATTATTCCATCTTTTATTAATTTCCTTACATAGTCATGTCTAAGACTCATGTGTCTAGACTTTCCATTGTAGACTTCACTATAAGCTATTGCTAGAATAGCTTGACTATCATATAGTATAGATATTGAAGACTCGTTCTTCGTATCTAATGGAACTTCATGAAGAAGATCTTTAAGTCACTCCGCTTCTTTTCCCGTTTCAGCTAATGCTACACACTCGAATTCCATTGTGCAATGTGTAATCATAATTCGTTTCTTTGATCTCCAAGAAACTGCACTACCTCCAAGAGTGAACAACCATCCTAATATTGATTTATTTTCACCAGTACTTGATATCCAACTAGCATCGATATATCCTTCAAGTATAGCTGAAAATTTAGAATATTGGAGTCCAAGGTTTTTGGTTCTCTTTAAATAACCAAGTACCCTTCCAATTGCTTTCCAATGTTCAACACTTGGATTACTTGTAAACCTACTAAGTTTACTTACAACAAATGCAATGTTCGGTCTTGTACATTGTACGGCATACATAAGACTGCCGATTGCACTTGCATATTCAAGTTATCCAACATCTCTTCCAAGATTCTTCACAAGTTTGATACTTGAATCAAATGGAGTATTTGCCTCTTTAATGTTCAAATGTTTGAACTTTTCAATTACATTCTCAATGTAATGAGATTGAGTTAATGTAAATCCCAAATCATTCTTGATCGCTTTTATACCCAATATGGTATCTACTTGACCAAGATCCTTCATTTTGAATGTTGAAAACAGAAACCATTTTGTTTCTATAATATCATCCATGTGATTACTAATAAGCAACATGCCGTCCACATATAAGCATACAAACACTATATATTTATCACATTTTTCAGCATATATACATTTATCAACTGTATTATGCAAAAACCAAATGTCATGATAGCATTATCAAATTTTTCATGCCATTTTTTAGGAGTTTGTTTTAAATTATATAAAGATTTTACAAGTTTACAAACTTTATTTTCATTACCCGGAAGAATGAAACCTTCCGGTTGTTCCATGTAAACTTCTTCATCTAATTCTCTATTTAAAAATATGGTTTTAACATTCATTTTATATACACATAAATCATATATAGAAGATAATGCAAAAAGAATCCTAATAGTAGTAATTCTAGCTACGGGTGCATAAGTGTCAAAATAATCAATTTCCTCCTTTTGTCGAAAACATTTAGCAACTAATCTTGCTTTGTAAATTTGGATTGAACCATCGGTATTGTATTTCCTACGAAATACCCATTTATAACCAATGGCTTTTGATCCATCTGGTAAGTCAACAATCTTCCAAGTATTGTTGGACATTATAAAATCCATTTCATCATTTATAGCGTCTTTCCAAAAAAATGCTATCTTTAGAAGTCATTGTTTTTTTTATAGGTTTTAGGATCACTATCAATTTGAAGAACATGATGAATTGTTCTTACTATATCTTCTCTACTTGCTTCAACCAAGTATAGAAAAATCCGTTGAGAATCAATCTCATCATGTACTAATACCTTCTTTTTACGAGTTCTCTTGCCTCTTCTAGGTTTATAAGACTCATTTATATCTTGATAAGATATTTCTAATGATTTATTAGAAGCCAGAATTTCTTTTTGAGTTTTCAGTGGATTTTGATCAATTTCATCCATACTTAATAAATTTTCAAAGAAATTCACATCTCGTGATTCTATAATAATATTGGATGTTAGATCAAGTAGCCTATATGCTTTACTATTTATTGCATATCCAACAAAATCACTCTTGATCCCTCTTGGTCATAGTTTTGTTCTTCTAAGATCGGTATTTTTATAATAAGCTAAATACCCCCACACTTTAAAATATTTAATGTTCGATTTTCTTTCTTTCCATAATTCATAGGGAGACATTTTAAGTTTCTTTGAAAGAATTCTATTACCTATATGACATGCAGCAAGTAATGCATCTTCTCATAAATTATTAGGCAATTTAGACCTTGTTAACATAGCATTTACCATTTCAACTAAAGTTCTATTTTTTCTTTCCGCTAAACCATTTGTTATGGTGTTCTAAGTGCACTACATTGATGTATTATGTCATACTCTTCACAAAAGATGTCAAATTCTCTAGAAAAATACTCACCACCTCTATCACTTCTAAGAATTTTAATACTTTTATTCTTTTGATTTTCTACTTCATTTTTATATACTTTAAACATATGAAAGGCCTCATCTTTATGTTTCATTAAATAAACATAACAAAATCTAGAATAATCATCAATAAAAGTTATGAAATATTTATTACCTTCTCTTGTTAACATGCCATTAAGTTCACATATATCGGTATGAACTAAATCAAGTAATTTAGATAATCTCTCTACACTTTGAAAATGTTTTTTTAATCATTTTTGATTCAGTACAAATTTCACACTTATCACTTTTAGTTAATTCACATGATATCATTCCACATTTAACCATTCTATGCAAAGTAGAATATCCTATATACCCTAATCTATCATGCCATAAATTTAAAGAACGCACAAAGTAAGAATAATTTATTGTATTAATATTGTCAATAGTACACAACTTGACCATTCCATTAAATAAGATTTGAAAGATGGACTCATAAGAATTAAGATTAATAGATAGCTAGATCCCAAAACTCCGCATATGCATATTATACACACACAAACTAAGTCACTGTTTGGTACACATTCTTTCAAAACTCATTTTCAACCACACATTTTCAATAAAATTATATTTTTCATCACATCAATAATTTTTCCTTATTTGTTTTTTATGTCGGCATTCTTTCGCAAGTGGCCGGTTTTTCCACATACAAAGCATTCTCTTTTGGGCTTCTTTTTGAATTTGTTGTTGTTTTCAGTAAACTTTATTTTGTTTACTTTGATGACTTTGTTGTTGTTCTCCACGGTATTGGCTTTTGAAGTACCAACATGAGAATTTTCATTTCCATCTCTTACCCTCGAATCTTCCTCAATTCGGAGATGTTTTTGAATTTGCTCCAATGAAAAGTTTTCGAAATAATGAAGAATTTTCTTCCTATATTCTCTCCAAATAGAAGGCAATTTAGCAATAATTGTTCCTACTTGGAATGATTCCGGAAGTTCAATATTCACCACTTTCAATTTATTGACAATAACTTGAAGTTTGTGTACTTTGGGCAATAGGGGAATATTATCTAAGAATTTGAAATCAAAATACTTAGAAATTTAAAAAAAAAATTGTACCTTCTTCTTCAGCCTTGTATTTATTTTCTTTTACTGATTTCTTTTACTGATGTTGTGTTGGTATATAAGTCATAGAGACGATCCGACAAAGCATTCAAAATATGGCCACGACATATGAGTTCATCTTCTTCACGCTTCTTTTGGTCCAACCTTGATTGTTCGGTGTCATTTTCGAATGGTTCAGGTAGATCTTCCAAGTTTGGATCAAGTATGTAGAAAATTTTGAGCGCCGTTAACAAGAATTTGATCTTGTCTTGCCACCATGTAAAGTTCAATCCATCAAAACGGTCTAGCCTCACCAAGTCTTGATTCATGAGTTTGATAGTAGCCATGGTGGTATCTCCTTCGATTGTCATTGTGCAAACCAAATAAAGCTTTTAGATTGTTGAGAAAGTTTGTTCGCCGGAGTAGATAACAAGCCTCCAATGAGAATACAAAAAGAACTCCAAAATATATAGGTAAAACACAAAAATAATGATAGAAGAATAAGAAGAAAAGAAGTAGACTTGAATCACATAGAATGTTGTCCTAAAAACTTTATTTGCGCTCTCTCGATTATAAGAATGCTAAAGGACCAACACACAAATAGATTTAGCGAATTTCGAGTTTAGAAACCGGGTTGCAATTAGCACAATTGAAACCCGGAAAGAATGAACAAAAGAAGAGAATATGAAAATAATTCTAAGCATATTTTTGCATAATTTTGTGGCTATAATTTCAAGGTTTTATATTAGAATTGTTGTTAATAAAACATGAATTCTATCTCTATTTATAGAATTCCTTCATACACTTTCGTATGGGTGCAAACTTTTCACAAAAAAGATGAAAATAGGGGATGAAAAGGTACCAAAACTGTCCAACTGTTTTTAAAATTTTTAATCTATTTTTAACCACATTTGATCAATTCCCATTTACCAATATTTGAACAACATGTAACACAATCAACTGTCAAATCTCCTTGCTTAAGCTCCAGCAATATTTACCTTGAGTTTGGGCAAATTATTCTGATTTTTACATGCCTCTGTTATCATCCTTTTTGCAACAACATTAGTGTTGCTAAGTAGGACACACTTAATTTTTACGGCTTAGAACGGGATCTTTGAAGCTAATTACAAGAACACTAATCTGATGCATGTGCAATGCACGTGCTACTGGCGTAGTTGGCTACTTAATAACGTGGTTGTAAAAGCTTAATGAAACAAGCATCAATGAGGCACCGAAAGACAGATTTAATCATCCATGTACAAGTGAAACAATATTGTAGTTAAAACCTTATTTTTCTTTCATCAAAATTTATCATGTTTATGATGCATGCAAACAGAGAAAACCATGGAATACTTTCGAAAGATATTGCTTCATGAAATCAAGTTCGTGGCTTATGACGTGAATGTTTATTATGGAGTATAACAATTGGGCATTCAAACATGTAAGTTAATAGGTCGTTTTGTCAAATAAGTCATCTCAACTCAAAAGCATATAAATAGCAAAACTTGTATGACAACCGTGCTACAAGACTTGAGCCCATTAGTGGGAGATATTCAACATAGAAAAGTAACTTCTAAGCTTCCATCAGGGCAACATAACAAAATGTCAACAAAACACAGAAACGTAAATAAAAGCAAGATAACTCTAAGAATCAGCAATGATAACCTCGAGCTGAAACTCAGGTTCAATGGTAAATTTAGTAACTACTGCATCTAAGTTAAAAGGGAAACAAAAGAACACAACAACTGACTTGATCAATTCTGAAACAACTATTGGTCTATCACGCTGAATTGTATCTCCATGACCAAGCTGCCCCTTCTACGCATATTACAGTTGTGAATCTGCTTAATTGATAATGCAATAAAAAACGAAGAAATGGAAGGACCATCACTATGATAGAAACAAATAATATCCATTTAGCAACTTAACATGCCTCATTACGACCCCATGCGTAGCAGCGCCCTTCAACATCCAATGCCACACAATAGCAAGACACTACATTTCATAAGAGCACATTAGGATAAGCAAATACCCATTCAATTCAAAAATGGTGCAAACAAACTAAACCTAAGAAGAAACAAAAGTAAATCAAGAACCTCTTTTCTAGTCATTTCAGTGAGAAGTACCACTTCATCAAAAGGAATGAAAACCAATAAATACTTAAAACAAAACAAAGTTGCGAAATATATTCTCACCACAACCAGAAGCCACGAAACGAATGTCGACGTCTATTAGAGGACGAAGCCTCGTCGGTGAAACCAAATTGCACTCAGCAAGTACCTTGAGGCTACCAACGGCAACTAAGCCGTGGTACCACAAAAATAATTTAGATAAGCTATCAAAGAAAACTACAATAATGGCTTGAGGAATTCCAGAATGAAAGAAGACTTAGAGAAAAAAACATTGCAGTCGAATCAACCATCAGCAGTTGAAAAGGAAGAAAACAGTAATACCGTATTACTTGCTGATTCAAGCAACTCATATTTTACTTGAAGATCACAAGACATCTTTCCAATCTTAGCCTTCCCTGTACATAATCAATCAGATAAAGTGCTGTTAGTAAAAGTAGAGGCTATCTACAACCAATATTATTGTGCAACTAAGACTAATGGGCAGTTAACCTTGCAGAAGTTGTTCTTTACGAAGTTGGAGCATCTCTCTTACCTCGCCAAGTTCTCATTTTGAAGCACCTTCCAACCATGTTGATCGTCAGCTTTACCCTAAAGCATGTTACAAACCGATTACAACTGGCACCATATATAATATAACATAAAGTCACTAATTCATAAGGTTTAAAATTAGGTAGCACCATGAAGTCCTCCTTGCATTTAGCCATAAATTTTCAAAACTCTTTAATTTATACAACGTATGCAAAAGACTATCCATGGTGTAAAATGAGATTAAATAAATTGTTATCCACTCAATATAGCATCAAACCAACGATTTGTGAATGCATGAGAACATACCACCTTGAATATTTTGCATACAACACGAAGTAGCAATATACAATGAGCTTGGAGTCAGTTATATAATCATTTTCTCCAATCTATTCAATCCAAGGCCAGCCATACTCATTAGTCCATTAAGATCTAATCGTTTGCAATCAGGAAATGTTAGTTTCTTCTATCTCTCCTTATTCCACTTGTTCTACTGGTATAGCATTGCCTTCGCGAACAATCTCCATCCATATAGTCCTTGTTATAATTTGTCTAAAATCGATATTCGATTCCACCTCCATGTGTTATCATTTAGTTTCATCTCTTTTATTCATTCTAGCACCTACATTTTGCTATGTTCATGTCTTGGGGCAATTTCTTTGTTGTAATGGACGTAACACTTGATACTATAAAACATAGACTTTTAAATGGCGATTCAATAAAACTTGCTTAGACATGTATCAGCTGAAAAGGCCATATTCTCTAGTGCTTCTCCATTAAATCTGATCCCTATTTATTATATGCATGTTATATGCACTTCCTCCTTCACGTTAATGATCAAATCTAAATAAAAAAAATAACTACTATTTAGGACCATATGATCTTCTATTTTTCCATCATTATCATCATGTACTCATTAGGACTATAACAACACTTCTTGAACTCCATTTGAACTCAATGCTTCTTCAAAATTTTGACTTGTAATCTCCCCACACTTTATCCCATAAAACAAGAAGTATAGCATTAGTGAATAGAAACACGATAAAGGACCTCATCTTGGATACATCAAAACCCTAATCACTAGAAGCTAAATTTTATCATATTATCAATGAAGAAAAAGTTTCTTCATGAAAAATGCTTTACAACCTGACAATATCAATCTTGCGCTAAATACTACACAAATTGCTCCCATTTTATCCCATGTAATTTCGTTAATGAAAATGTCACTCTTCTTTTCTTACTCATATACAGTTAAACCCATATTTATTGAGAAGACTTAAGTCTTTTGGTATTTTCCGGTGCATATGCATTAATCAAATTATGTCACTTGCAAGTTGCATATTTATGTCACTTGTCATAGACTTGGGTACTCATTGTAATCTTTTTCAAGCTAGCACTTGAAAAGTTATAGCAAGCACATCCACAAATAAAGATCAGTAATTGTGATTTAAATGACAATACTTACTGTGGCAGTCGTAGCAACTTTGTGATCCTGTTTTGATGATTTTGTCCTTCTTGAGGGCAAAACTCACTCAAGCTTCCTAACCGTCTTTCATATTTATCATCAAGGAGTATGCTGCTTGCTTGGACATCCCTTTGAGAACAAAAATAAATTAATATTGACATTATGAGTACCACTTTGCTGATAAAAGACCAAGAGAGAAAATCTAGTAAAAGGATTTGATTCAGTTCTGGGAAGTTCACTTGTGAATATGTATGGGAAGTGCAGTGATTTGGATAGTTCAAGTGGTGTATTAAATGCAAGGAAGGATCCGGATGATTACTCTTTGTCTGCTTTCATTTTTGGGTTTACAAATTGAGCAAAAGCAGAGCAGCATCAGACAAATGGAAATCCAAAAATTTGAGTGCCCGTTTCAAGGCTCGATCGACTGGAGAAGAAAATGAAATCAGTTTACATGCCAAAAAAGGTCAATAGAAGGCGATAACTACACAGATATATACATACACATATACATACATACATTCTTTCATCATATTCTTCAGATCTCTACAGTACGACGTGCAAGACATCAAAGGAAAACGGAGGGATTGAGATTCAATTTGCACAATTGCTGGCTGCCGGTATGCGTTTTCTTTGCAATTGAAATTCGGGGATGAGTACAACAAAAACACCAACAAAACCTACAAAAAAAATACGAAAACGGAAATGAGAGATGATAGAGAGAAATCTGTGGAAGAAGAAATCACGAGAAAGAGAGAATCCTGAGGGAGAAGGATCTATCTAGAGAAAACGATTGAGAAAGAATGAAGGAAAGATGTATGTTACTTGAGAAATGGAGAAAGTCAGAAGAAAGACTGTCTGAGGGAAAAAAAAAAGAAAAAAATCCACATGGCTTGGCTAAAACACGGCTCCACCAACTCAGCCAGGTTTCGGTGGCCAAACAGCTTGTGAATAGTGGCAACAAAACTCACTCTTTTAATAATGTAGGATGTAGGATAAACCTTAATCCCAGGATGTGAAAAGATAATTATAACAAGTTAAGCCCTAATCTAAATAAAATTGAATTCATCTGCATGAATCCCCCTTTTTTTTCATTTTGGTTCAATTCAAAGCTACTGTTCAAGAAATGAAATCTTTTGCAACCACTTTAGGTCATAATACTTTAGGTCCTTGTTCTAGTGCTATAAGGCTATTTACAAATTACATTTAGTCAGTTGAGAATTCTCGAATGTACCAATGTTGCATCAGAGATGCATTTAACAATTCTCTAGAGAATTCACGTGGACTACATGAAAGCATATTAATTATGAGAAGGGCATTTTTGTTGACATGTAGATGGAGGCCACTTTCCTTGGATACAGAGAATAATAAACTGATTTGATGTTCTTGAATTTCATGCCTCTTTTCGAGTAGTTCAAGTATTTCAACTCTAAACAGGACAATGGACAGACCCAACCATTTAACTCATCCTTCCCTTAATTACAAATCAATAAAACATATTTGAAGCTGATTTACCCTGCAACAAGCTACAATATTATTCACTTTTCTAATTTCACTTACGATTGGAATTTTGCATGAAATAGAACGCTGAAGTCCATCTCTGTGTTGATTCAGGAACTCATAGTGCATGGACTTTCATCAGGGATGGGCGGAGGTAGTGGGGGCCCAGCCCTACCCCCAGCCCATACGGAAAATTTAGAATAAATTGTTCAATTTTGGCCCAAATATTTGTGTTAGCCTAGCTTTACTTTGAATTATATCTCAAGTCAAATTTTCATTTATTCAAATTTTGTTAAAGAGACTACAATTATTAAATACTATTTTCACAATATTCACGAAATATGAATATCTTATTGCTGATTTAAGCATTTTATTTAATGCATGTTTGACTAAATTTACTTGTGATAATTAAGTAAATTTTATAATTGATAATAAAAATAAATTACTTATTTTAATAGTTAGAGACACTGTATGTTTTGCTAAGCTTAAAAGTAGTTAAATTTTTAATTCTACATATGTTTTGATCATGAAATAGACGTTATGATCAAAATAAATAACTTGCTCTAAATTCTATCTTGTCAATAAAAGAATATTTGTTAAAGTTTGTTTATATATATATATATATATATATATTCTTGAAACTGAGCCAAACATTGTTATGAATTAAATCTAATTTCCTTGGACGCTCATAATTTTTAATCGATTTTTCTCACTTTGGACGTGATTCTTCACTTATTATGAAATGAAGTAATGTAGAAGAATACGTCCACACCAAATAATATTTTGAGACAATAATATATAGTGATGTATTATTGATTGCGAGTTTCGACCAAAGCTTTCAATTGTTAGGAAAAACTGATCGTCAAAGTTTTTTAGAATAGTATTCATTAAATAATTTCTTAGTTTTTTATTAGTGGATATGTATCATTTGCTTGTTTCGATCATGATTTGGTCAATTTATATTTTTTAATCTATGCGTTGATTTTCTATTTGGTAAAAAATATAAAAAGACCGAGTGAGACATTTTAGAATGAAACGTCTAGAATTCTTTTATTTCACTAAGTGTCGTACACTCTTTCTCGTAGTTTAGCCTCTTATGGCGTGAGTTCATTCAAAAAAATTTAAATTTCAGCCCATCCTAACATTATTTTCTGGCTCCATCCCTGTCAGGGGTCATGCAAAGAGATTGAGAGGCCAATGATTCCGATGGACAGGTGTGTTAGGAGTGTTCTTCAGAAGTCATCATACGGAATTAGAAATCACTGGGCTAAAAGAATATGCTGTCCAGAGTTTGACCATGGATGATCCACAAAGAAATCTAGACAAATCATTCTTGTTCCATTTTAAAGGCCATTGGATGGGTCCAAATTTTTTAAGAGCATCATTGGACAATTTATTTTCGAGCTTAACTTATGAGGTGGGATATCACTGGCAACAATGTGTTTAACTCCTCTTAGTAAAATTGGTTTATATCATTTATTATTTGGTCAAATCTGACAATTCTTCACTTTCTTCAAGAAATAATTAAATTAGTTTGTCGTTGAGGTAGTCAACATACTTATTTTTTGTTGGAATAATTCCACGTCGTGTCATATAATAAAAAAAAAAGAGCTATATTTTCTGTTAAACCTGAGAACACTGCATTGATGAAGTATAACTCCGAGGTTTCAGCATCATCACACACTATAATTATCTTCTTTGAAAAGTTGATGAAGCCATCATCTACGTAAGGTTCGTTCCATTATCAATTTGGATAAAGTATTTGTGCAAATCGGTTGTCATTTTGAGAACGCATGTTTTAATTTAGTTGCAGCATTTCTATTTTCTTTCAAAGATACGATCTAACCAAACTTTGTTAAATTTTTTTTTTTTGCCTGGTTACTCTTGGGACGATAGGTAGTACTTGGTAAAAATCTCCTTCGAATACAATCTTTTTCAATCAAGTGGCTTTGAATTGTCCAAAATATCTCTTAAAGTTCTATCAATGATTTCTATTGTAATTTTGGTTGATCGCTAGTGCTTCACCCCGATTTATGAGCTTTGCCATTGAATCAATTTTGTTGTAGTACTTTGCTTTGATATACTACACATTGTTGATTCATGAGTCTAGGGTGGAATATTAAATCTTAAATGTATGATTCTGCATCTTGTCATTATTGATGCTACTACACCTGAAGTTGCTAGCACAAGTGCTATCATCTTCTTAGATTGAACCATTGCTAGTAAAGTACGGTATAAAGAGGTTTTACTTGTACTGTCAGGCCTATCGACAAAAAACATACATTCATTTTCATTGTTCATTCTTTCAAGTATAACATCAAAAGCATATTTTTTATTTGGATTTAGATATGATGTTGCTTGAATACCAACATTTGGAATTTTGACTAAGCTTTCATCTAAAATTTCCTTTGCATTGGGTTCATTGTTACCATGGAAGGTATCAATAAGTTGAGGCAAGACATATGCATTAATAGTCTTCCCCATGTATTGGAGGAAAAACTGTATATCTTGCAAAGCATATTGCATGTAATATTCTAATAATTCTTCATATTTCTTCTATAATCTCATGTCAAGTCTTCAAAATGTATGTCTCACAATTTTCTTACTTTAGTAGGTTCACAGTGGATCAATAGCATGGTGAAAAGTCTTCAAAATTTGAAGGCTAATAGATAGCTTGGGGTCAAAATTTTGTTCTAGGAACATCAACTAAACTCTCCACGATTAAATAAGATTTGAAAGATGGACTCATAAAAATTAAGATTAATAGATAACCAGATCCCAAAACTCCGCATATGCATATTATACACACATAAACTAAGTTACTGTTTGGCACACATTTTTTCAAAACTCATTTTGAACCACACATTTTTCAATAAAATGATATTTTCTATCACATCAATAATTTTACTTATTTTTTACCACATATTTTCAATCATATCACTATTGAAAATACATTATTTCCTCAATAATATCACTATTGAAAATACATTATTTCCTCAATAATATCCATCAAACACATCATACCATAGACAGAGACCGATAGACAAGTGCATACACATAAATACAGTCATCCATTTTATAAATGGGTTTAGAGCTCAACTGGTCACCAAACTTTTAAAATGTATCACTTTAGTCACTGAATCACTTTTAGTGAATAAACACAAAACTTACAAAGTCATTGACCATATATCGTTAGTCAATTTAACGATTTTGATAATGTATACGAGGACAACGGCTTGTGTTGCAAATTGAAATGGCAATGTGCAAAGAATCAACTAAACTATAGTTAAATTGAAAGTGTTAAGAGACTCTTTAAACATATGATACTCTATATTTTATAGAGTCGACCTTAAAAATTATGATCCTCTTTAAGTTAACATTTTAATTTAGAGAGTCAATTTGATTCTTCAAATTTGAAAAGTCAAATTCACTCTCTATAATTTAATGCATTCAAAGTATTTCGATTTTTAATAAAGAAAAATAATATAATAACTTAGAGGAAAGTTAGTGAAAAAGAAAAAAAACAATAAAATTCTTTTGGGAGTATTAAAATTAAGTGTTAATTATAAAGAGCATGTTGAAATACTTAAAAAATTTACTCTTTGAATTTATAAATGCTCTTTAAATTATAGAATATGTTCTTAAAAAATAGAGAGTCGCTTCGAAATATTCTTAGCCCTGTTTGGTACACATTCTTTCAAATTTTTTTTTTTCAAAACTCATTTTTAACTACACATACTTCAATAAAATAATATTTTTAATACATCAATAACTTTTTCTTACTTTTTAACCACATATTTTACATCATATTACTATTTAAAATACATTATTTTCTCAATAATATTCATCAAACACACCATTAGAATGACAAAATATATAAATAGATTTAAATTGTCAAATTTCATTTCAACAACACATTTCAATTAACTTACGAATATCCAATTATCTACCACTTATTCTATCTATTTATAAATTAAACATAAATTCTTCCCAAACTAATGCTAAAATCACATGTAATGTGTGGAATTCTACCATATTAATGAAAGCGTATCAAGATCGTCAGTCACATAAGCAACCTTAATAATAACAAATACTTAAAGATTAATTTAATTAAAATAACTTCAGTAAAAAAATTTGTGACATAATTTGTAAGTTTGGTGAGCAAGGGAGTTTTTATTTTATTAATTCTGGTTAACATTCGGGCATGCATGCATTGCATTTTGACTTCAGCGCACGTTAAATGGCGGTATTTCGAGAATTTCTTTATTGGTATGAATTCGCTATCTCTAATGGCGTCGCCACTGTATTTTTGCGTGAAATTCGTTTAGAATCGATGTCAATTGATCGATCATTATCTCCTACGAGTTGACTCACACACTCAATTATCACAGCTTTTCATTTTATTTATTCTTTAATCATTCAATGGATCTCTCTTCCTGCCCAATAAACGAATTTGCACCTTTATTTTTATTTTGCGCGTTAAAATCCGATTCTTGATTAAATGGCCTAATCTTTATTTTACAAAAACTTGTTGGATCATTAGCAATATAATTTGTGTTATTCTTACTCCAAATGATTGAATATTTGGCATTTTTTTTTTCCTTCATTTAAGAACTTAATTCATCGCAAGAACTTTAATAGGCCGATAAGATCACATTTTGGAGCGAAATTAAGGGTTTCTTCCAGGTGGGTTGATCTGATCTCGAAGCTTCATTGATTGTAGCTACATTATGGTGATTGGTGAATTCGATTAATGAGGGCATATGTTGTTGGTGAAATTCTAGAGGGATAGATTATTGGAGGCAAATATAGCATTTGATGGGGAATAATTGCGTAGGTCCCAGTGTGGGAAAATATGGCTTCTTGCAGTCTGTCACCGCTGCAGTCTGGAAAACCCGGGAGCCGGAAACGCTCCCGGCACCCAATGTGCAGCAAGAAGGAAATAGTAGTAACGAGAAGAATTTAGAGGGTAAAGGTTCTGGTTCTACCACCGCGCCTACACAGCCAATAATTGCCGGTGAGCAGGCCAAACCAGAACCCCAAAAGGAGGCAGGGCAAGGTAACAAGCCAAATCACTTTAAGAGATTATCAAGTGCAGGCCTACAAGTTGAATCAGTTTTACAGCGAAAAACAGGGAATTTGAAGGAGATATATTCATTGGGAAGGAAGTTAGGACAAGGGCAATTTGGGACAACATTCTTATGTGTGGAGAAAGAAACTGGAAAAGAATTTGCGTGCAAATCAATTGCTAAGAGGAAATTGGTTAGTGAGGAGGATGTGGACGATGTAAGAAGAGAGATTCAGATAATGCACCACTTAGCAGGGCACCCAAATGTGATATCCATTGTGGGAGCTTACGAAGATGCAGTTGCAGTTCATGTCATAATGGAACTCTGTGCGGGTGGGGAGCTTTTTGATAGGATCATACAGAGGGGACATTACACGGAAAGGAAGGCGGCTGAGCTTGCTCGGATAATAGTTGGTGTTGTAGAGGCATGTCATTCCTTAGGGGTTATGCATAGAGACTTGAAACCAGAGAATTTCCTTTTTGTTAACGAGCAAGAGGAGTCACCACTCAAAACCATTGACTTTGGCCTCTCAATGTTCTTCAAGCCAGGTACCCATATACGTTAGCAATTATTTGATTATATTTAACATGATCGAAGAAATGGAACTTAGAAGTATTCACAGTGAAGTGTTCTCAGAACTTGGACTTTGATCCTATGTGCTTGTCCATTTGTATGAATTAGAATTACTGAACAGACAAAAGTTGCAGAAAGTATGCAGCTTTTTTAAGTTTAACTCTCATTGAAAGCTATGATTATGTCTATGTAGTTTGAGGGTTATCTAGGAATGCCTACTCTACCTCTCTAACTGAGATCACAACTATCAACCTGACCTGTTGGAGAAAATCAAAAGAGGACTCTTGCAACCTCATCTCTTTGGGAAGTGGCAAGCCTTTCGTAATGGATTGGAGGGGGAGGTGACTTTATCTCAAGACCTCCAAGTTTTGGTCTCAACCTTATTTCATGCATCCTTGTGTAAAAAGTACTGTTTTAACTTGTAAATAGGATCTCCTCCTGGTTGGAGCCTTTTCTCTCTATGGTTCGTTAATTTTGATTTATCACAAATGGATTTCAAATCTTAGTTTAAATAAATTAATATATTCGAGTTGTTAAATCAATTTGAGTTGCATATTCGGTTTTGGTAAGTGGAAGCAGCAAAGCTGATGCATTTTCTCTATGCATTTATATACTCAATAAGTATCCATTAATGAATTACTATCCTGCTGTTATTATACTTTCAAGTTACTTTAAGCCTCTGATTCCACAGGGTGGTTCTTTATTCCTTTCTTCTCATTCTACTGATATTTCTGAAGCAGGGATAGGATATTGAATATTATGTCCATTTTGCGGTAAACATGTCACAATCTTGTTAGTTGTAACCTGGTGACATGAGCCATATTCATGGTTCCATATTCTCTACATCATATGTATGACAACTAGAGTTATTATCCAGTTAAGAATTTGGGGAAAAAGCACCTGGGAAAGGCCTGTTGATAATCGCTGGAGTGCTGAAGTCTCATCATTTGGCTTTCTTTGGATTTTTCATTAGGTCCTTTTTCCCTTTAGGCTGAATTCCTTTCTGACACAAAGATATACTTAAAGCCTGGGGAGATTTATGTTTCTATAAAAGTTTAGTGAGCAAAGGTATTGTTTCTTAGCAATTCAAAAGATAAGAAGCCCATGTTAGGTTGGTTGGTTATATATACATTAAAACATGTATCTCAAAACAAATATTAAAGCTAATTGGCAGGGGGAAGAATGCTGTCCAGGCTCATAACTGGTTTCAAGGACCAAGGTGATGGTATATTGTTGTGGGTTAAGATCTAACGATTTCCTATGCAAGCAACATGCACTTGCATGTAGAGAGGTAAACAAACAAGGTGAAACTGCAATATTTCTAAGCTGTAACCATAGCACAAACCAATCATAAAAATGCAGAATCAGGTAGAATGATGTTTACATCTGTGACATGGACCATAAACCTCAACACAAATCAATAAAATTGGAAAAAAAAAATATATAAAAAACACAAATATATATTCATACTAGACAATTGACTATATTTAAAATTCTTAAAACCAATTTACAAAACTGAATTAATTTAATAGAAACATAAAATTGGTCAATAAATTAAGTAATAATAAATCATGAAATTAGTAATCATATAACAAATTTTAATCTATGGGCGGAAAAAGCTTATGTATACTTGATGCTAATATGATTTTTAAGAGAATTATCAGCATATCTGATTCTCCTATCATCCACCTCTTTACTAATAACTTTATTCCATCCTTTTTCCTCATTCTCCACTTGTCATAGAGAAGTTGCAACTTAACTTGGGAGAGCGTTTTATTTCACTTCAATTCTAGGAGGCTAGAGCACGTTGCTTCACTTGCGCTTTTCTTCCAAATTTTTCACTCATTTTTAGGTTTGGGTCATGTTTATAATGGCCTAAAAATCATTGAAGCATTCTAGGCACTAGAAAAAATAGCCCACAAAGGTTGGGCCAATAATGAGAAGCCAAGGAAGACAAGACAAACAAGCTCACGTCACAGCAAGTTGAGGTATAAGCCTTGACAAATAGAACCGATGGCATAAGTTTCAATGCATACAATGAAAGCCTCATACGAGGTACGCCTTAAGGCATAATCCCAAGTGCTCTTTGAAAAACAATGACACAAACAAAGGCCGCAAACTGTAAATTGATTAGACTTCATTCATACTTCGTCAACCAGTTGAAACTAAAACATCCATCTCAAGACCATTGGCAATATGAGAAGTGGTCTAAGCCTATAACTAGTTTGGGAGGTGATGCATTACCATGAGAAACAAACTGGAACATTCTTCATTTACACTAGTCTTGTGAAGACCTAAACTCTTTGTCCAAATTGTTATATCATACGTATTATTCGCCTTGGCAAGCTACTGCCTCTTACCCCTCACGGATTTTCATTATTTCCTCAGGATTAGAACCCAAAACATCTACCTTATGAGAGACTTAAGGTTGAATCCTAATATCAATTGGGCAATTCAACTTAAGTCTCTTATAAAGCGAAGGTCTAATGTTTAAGTTTTGGGAGACGTGATGAAAATTCGTGAGGGACTAAGAGGGCATATGCTCTCTCAAAGTGGATAGTTTGGGCATGGGTTCAAGATCGTTACAAAAAACGCGAGCATAACAACTCGAGTCTTTTTACCCAAACCGTTATATCATATGTATTATCATCTTTTGGAGAGTTTGAGCGTATCTTATCACTCACAAATTTTTATCACGGCCTCCAAGACTCGAATTCATGACATCTCCCTTAAGAGAGACTTAAGTTGAATCCTATACTTATTAACATATTCTGTATTGATTCAAGTCTCTGCACTCAATCTGTTAATTGATGTATTGTCTAATTTGAGAGAGCATAAACCTATCTTCTCTATAATGGCTATTCTTTCACGTCCCCCAAGATTCATGAGTGGTAAGAGGGTGGATGTCATCTCAAAGTGGACAATACGTATGATATAACGGTTTGGATACAAAGCCCAGATCGTTACAAGTCTCATCCAGGCACTAATATTTTTGGAAATGATTCCAATTCTTTCTAAAGTATAAAATTCATCTTAAATTTTTCTCATACTGGTCAATGTTTAAGCTGGGTCAACTGCTGGACAATGATAGTTTGAGTTATGCTCATGATGTTCTTATAGTTGTCAGGCATGACTTTTCAATTGTCGTGTCCAAAATTGATCATGCACTTCGCATTATCTTAGAGATATTTAGATAGTAAATTCCTATATATATTAAAGAAAAGGGATATATGTTTTTGAGTATCCTAAATACTGTCATATCTTGTATACGAGTTGATGATTTAAAAACTGGTAAATAGGACATGAAGTTGATCTGCTAGAGCCACAATCACTCCTATGTTGTTTACCATAATCCAATGATGATTTAGAAAATCTTTTAATGTGCTTGTACTCCTCTCAAAACTTTGGAAGAATGTCTAGTGCCAAAGTCACTGAATGGGTAAGTCGCCAATCCCTGAACTATGTAATCTGCTAGGTTACGTGCGGGCATTTTACCAGAGGTTATTGCATTGTTTCACACACTGCATCCCTTCCAAAAATTGCGGAAATTATTAATTTTTCATTTCAGATAAGTGGAAAAACAAAGCACAAGTTTAGGGTATTGGCAATCCGCCTGCCAAATCCTCTGTGGTTTTCAATGTTTGAGTCAAAAGTTTTTGGAATATGATTGGAGTCATCCTAACCTTTGTTCTACTTCTTATTAGGAATTATTCAAAATGTGAATCAATGTTTCTATCCTTCATATTTTCATCTCTCTCTTTTTTTTTTTTCTTTTCAGGTGAAACATTCAATGACGTGGTTGGAAGCCCTTATTATGTAGCTCCAGAGGTGTTAAAAAAGTACTATGGTCAAGAATGTGATGTTTGGAGTGCTGGAGTCATTATATACATTTTGCTAAGTGGAGTGCCTCCTTTTTGGGATGGTGAGCATTTATTTTGTTGTTTGTTGTTTTCTTGCTTCATTTTCGTATGCTTGAATCTACTCATTTAGACCCTATTTTCTTGCATGGAAATATGTGTTGGATCAGAAACGGAACAAGGAATATTTGAACAGGTTTTGAAAGGAGAACTTGACTTTGTATCAGAGCCTTGGCCTAATATATCCGATAGTGCGAAAGATCTTGTTAGAAGAATGCTTGTTCGAGATCCTAAAAAGCGGTTGACTGCACATCAAGTTCTTTGTGAGTATGCTATATACCAAACCAACTCCTTTAAGTCTCTGGGAGTCAGCCATGTTCTTTTTCCAGTTTGTTATGCAGCACTAACATGTTTGGTAAGGTGGATTCGACAATATTGGATTGTATTAAAGAAGAAAAAGAAACTAAAATCTTTTCTATTTTAGTGTCCAATATAATCTAATTTTAGATACCAAACATGTACTATATGTAGTAAATTAGAAGTGATGCTTCATCCCACCATCGACTAATATAACTTGACTTGCTATGGACAGGTGATAATGCATTTTTTGGAGATTGTATATATAGTACATCAAATTTCTTTGTTTTGCCGTAGAATAAGAACATCAATGTTTCTTCACCTTCCAGTAGAAGTAACACATTTTGCATTGGATAAGTATACCCAAAGACAATGAAAATTAGGAACTTGTTGATCAAATGTAGAAGGGAAATAATGCCTAAGCCTTTTGATGACAGCTGTAAGAGATAGCATATGATAGGTGATACTGTTTGAGCATGGTGTTGCTGGGTCCAATGAAAATTATTTTTTTCCTTGCGATCGAAGATGAATTAGTGCATAAAATATGCCAAATTGGGGATTTTTGCAAGTTAGTGATTTGGAGCTTCTTTTACAACCTTATAGCATTATTATTTCTCGAACTGTTTGAGTAATACAATTAAAAAAATTTACAACTCGGTATGGGATAAAATGCTGCAGAGAGTATTAATTTTGTTGGTCCTTGTCTGTTTTGTGGCCTTTAAAACTCTGGAAAAAAATCACCGTTTTCTTCTAGGAAAAAAAAAAGTAGGAATTAGCTGTGGCTCAAAAATTCTTTTTCAGATGGCGAAGATGAAAAAATCCATAAAAATTTGTTTAAGTGATGATCAAAAGTCTAGTTTTACAAAATGTTGAAGCAGTCACAAGGCTTATGATTTCTGAAGGGCAAAGAACACACTAAAATTGTAGATAAGGTAAAGTTCAACCCACAAATTTTTACTCAATCAACTTGAGAATGAGGCATTTTATATATGACAGATGTAATCATGTAATATTTAGTGTATATATCCTGTGTTTAATAACTAAATAATGGAGTTATACAGGACTAAAGAAATGCAGGCAGTACATAGGTGGTTGTTAAGTAAAATTGCACAAATAACCAGTAGCACAGTTGATAGAGCTTACGACCATATGTGAATCTATAGTTTATAAAGCTTAAGAAAAACAAAATTCAAAGCCCAATTGCACAAAATGTGCAGCTATTTATGTTCTTCTGGAGTCAAGCTTTGCACATCTGAATGACAACTATGGTTATAATGTATGCAGGCCACCCTTGGGTCCAAGTTGATGGTGTTGCCCCAGACAAGTCTCTTGATTCTGCTGTGCTAACTCGTCTGAAGCAGTTTTCTGCCATGAATAGACTCAAAAAGATAGCTGTTAGAGTAAGTTAATTCAGCACTTCAAACTTTTTACTAAGTATTTCTTGGCAAAACTGCATTAGTTGCTTATTTTAAAGTAATTTCTTCTTGCTTTTAAAATAAGTAATTTTTTTATTTATTTATAAGGGAATTAAAAAAATCTGAATTTTGGGCTCATTTTATAATGCAAGAATGCTACTGATTTCATGTCACCTAGCTCTGCTCGAGAATACAGTTTTATATGCAAGAACAAGGAGTGATTTTATTTCTTCGAGTAAAGAGCTCCGTAAGTCTAATAGTAATTTGTACCATTCTAGTTCTCATATCAAATCTCATCAATCAAATCACTGTTTCAAGAAATACAAGAGATTTTAGTCATACAAGTAGTAAATATATTCATTGATAAGAGAGAGTTTTGAAGACAAGATATAAATGGTATACAAGTAACCTTCTCTAACAAATTAAGTTTTTAGATAAAGTGGTTCAATTTGGTACTAGAGCAGGCAAATATCTTAGGTTCAAGAGCTGCTGCTATCAGTTTAATGAAATTGTACTTTTGTAAGGATTTGATAGGAAAATATGAATTTTGCCTACAATATAGGTGGTTTTTTGAAGCAAGATTTAAATGATATACACGTGGGCCTCTTTAACAGTTTAAGCTTTAGAGCAAGTGGTTCTACAAAAAGAAAAAAGTGAACACGACTAGCTGAATCGCCATATGAAATTGAGCACGATTTGCAAAGAAATTGCCCGCTTGTGCTTTCATTTTACTTATATTTCCTCTATGAAACTTTTATTCTTAAACTGGATGTACCATTCAAGAACATTTATTGTAAAATATACTATTTAATACATTTGACATTATATCTAACCATCTCTATTTCTTGTTCATAGGTTATTGCTGAATGTCTTTCCGAGGAGGAAATTGCAGGACTTAAAGAAATGTTTAAAATGATAGACGTGGATAATAGTGGACAAATCACCTTGGAAGAACTGAAAAATGGCCTGGAAAGAGTGGGATCCAATCTCAAGGATTCAGAAATAACCGGTCTGATGCAAGCTGTAAGTGCGGAATGGTTAACCTTTGAGAGCCCTTTTTCTCTTATTATTTGCAAACTAGTTGCAATTATGAAAGTTCTTTGAAACTTAACCAAAAACCCAGCACTCTTTGTCTCGTAGTTATTAAAGTCGTCATTTATGGTGAAAGTAGCAAACGGACGGAATGAGTTTGTAGACCATCAGTTAAATTGCTATAAATAATGTGCAAATCATGGTAAAGAATTGTCCTCTCTCCCACTCCCCTTCTCCATCCATTAGATATTGGGCAAACCCTGTATTGCTCCTTAATTGGTTACGGAAATGGACTTCCAGAAATTTAGACTGACAAAAATGGCTTGTGCAGAATTTTGCAAGGCACGGTTTGTAGCTATGGACAAGCTCTTCATTTACATATCGATGAAACTGAGTAGTTTAGTTTATACTTGGAGAACACCATTCTTTGAAGTTTTAAGTGAATGTTTCACATTGAAAGTAACTTAAGCTTTTGTTGTAACATTTATAAACTCGCATAACCTCATCTTGGCAATTGCTAATCTAAATTTAAATGTTGTCCTTAACAATTATCTAGATATGAGATCCTCTTTTAATTTTCGTTGAGAATCTCATTTTTCTCCCTTAATCTTCCTGATAATGCAGGCCGATGTTGATAACAATGGAACCATAGATTACAAGGAGTTTGTAGCAGCAATGCTCCATCTAAACAAAGTTCAGAAAGAAGATCACATGTTCGCAGCTTTTTCATATTTCGACCAAGATGGGAGTGGATACATCACCCATGATGAGCTTCAACAAGCTTGCGAGAAATTTGGTATTGGAGATGTTCAACTAGAAGAAATCATCCGTGAAGTCGATCAAGATAACGTATATTCTCAATCTTTTCCTCTGAGCATATTTGAACTTGTTTGTGTAGATCTTTATGGATATAAATACTTGAAACATGGAAAAAAAAAATTCTATCTTAATTTTTTTTTCCTCTCCAGGATGGTCGAATTGATTACAGTGAATTTGTGGCTATGATGCAAGATACTGGTTTTGGAATAAAGGGATTGCAAAAAATATGAAGCACGAGGCTATGAAACGCTCTTAATGGCTATCATAGTTGAAAATATCACGTCTAGTACGACATATTGATAAAAAAAAAAAAGAGAGAGAGAGAGAGAGAGATGCGTTTTTATTGTAAAGATTAGTAATTATCTAGATATGGATAACCTGCCCCTTTTAGTGCATTCATTTTGTATCTTTTGTTTGGTTATTGGTTTGTTTTTTGGTTTTGGAAATTGGGTTATAATCTATATCCTTTCCCAATTATTTTTATTTATTTTTCCATTCATTTTGAGCGGCCATTTTATCTTGAACTTACAAGAACTCAAACATCGCTTTTGATAGTGCCATAATAACCTCGATAACTTATATAATCTCTAATATCTAATTAGGCTTTTAAGTGGATACCATAAGCCTCTCGCTCAATTTTTGTGTGGCCTTTTTTTGGCTCAAAGGTGGTGTATTGAATTGGAACTTTTAAAGAATTTTGTATACATTTTTAAATGATAGACTTTGTAGAATTTATGAACTTCTATAGATATGTCTGACATTAATGAAAGTTATTCATAGACTTTTATACACTTTTATTTTAAAACTTCTATGAACATTTAGAATTTAATTGACTTTTGAAGACTTCAATTTAAAATAGAATTTACTTGGGCTTGTTTGAACCATATTCTTGTGTAAAATGTATTTTGGAATAGTAGATTGATGGAAAATGTATAGTTAAAATGAAGAAAAATTTTTGGGCTGCGTGTAATATTATTTTATTAAAAAATGTAATTGAAAAGAAGAGAGAAAAAATATATTTTGAAAAAAAAAAAAAAAGAGAGAGAGAGAATAACACTAGCGCTTGGTCTACAAGGAGGTAGAGGTTCAATCTCAAGTCTCAACCTTACCAATCCCTTCCCCATTTTTCATATAATTAAATATATTTTTAATTTAAGTCATCTTAATTAAATAAATAAATAATCAAAATACAAAAGCAAATTTTTTTTAACTTAATTATAAATTAGTATTTTTTTACAAAATCTTATAAATTTTAATTACACTCGAGTTTTTTCATTAAAAAATAGGATTAAAAAGTAAAACATGTTATAAGAATTTATTAAATTATAAATTATTTTTTCCATAGAATGTGGGGAGAAACAATAAGAGAGTGAAAATGAAAAGAGAACAAATATAACCGGTGGAAAAGAGAGAAAAAAAAAAAAAAAAAAATTAATCATGACTATGTAGCGATTAGTGAAAAGGTAAAATACATATTGAAAAAAATATTTTGTGAAGAACTCTGAGAATCTTCGAGTGCGGGACAGAAAAAAGTAAAAATGCTTATAAGAACTTATTAAATTATAATTTAATTTTTTCCATAGAACAAATATAACCAGTGGAAGAGAGAGAGAGAGAGAGATAGATGATAATAATAATAAGGGTAATTAGCGCAAAACGTCCCTATCTTTACATGGTTTTATGCAAAACGTCCATACCTTTCGTTTTTTGGTGCAGAACGTCTTTACCTTTCCAATTTTTGGTGTGAAACGTCATTTTTGATCATTTTACCATTTTACCATTCTATTGAAATAAAATAAACACAAAAGAAAATAAAAATAAAGAATAAATTGTAATTATGGGTTCAAACTTTTAAAAATGTGCAAATTAGTCACAAATATGAAAAAATCAACCTCTAAGCCGCCACATTTGAAGGTAAAATTCCCAACCTCCGATCACCTTGACCGTCGGACCAACATACCACATTGAACCCCTCATTGCCCTCTTCACTACCCACCCAACCACCAGCCTCTACTTCTGCAGATTTGACCGGAATCGAGCTACAAACTTCACCGCATGAAAAGCGATCAAACGCTGGAATCATGTCGTCCGGCCACTTTCCTGGCCGGAACAAACCATCGGCCAACTCCTCTACTCAAGACGACCTCGACCATGCAAACAATTTAGCCTAAACAGTAAGGATAAGATCTGAATTTCAAATTGAAAGCTGCCCGTCGCGACTATCACGACACTGCACCAGTTTTCCTCCAACTTTGAAGCCACCGTGACGACCTATGGTGGTGGACCACCTGGGTTGGGTGCTCCATTACCTGGCGCACCTAGCCCAGCCATGGGTCTCCTTCAATTTGGCTCCAATCATCTTCAATTTGGGTCTGAAATGTTCGCTGATGCGAACTCGCGAGCGCAGCAATTAGATTGTTTTTCTTTGAAATTGGTGGTTGTTGATTGTTTTTTGGAGGAAATTGTTTACATAAGTAGCTTCGACTTTATAATGGGAGTTGACCAGTGGTGGATTCCGGCCGGTTGGGTGGCCGGACGACGAGTTGTGGGTGTTTAACCGATTTTCAGGCTGCAATTTTTGAATTTGATTTCCGGCCAAATTACAACGACTTTTGGAGATTTCTTGGTATGTAGTTGTAGATGGTAATGAGGAGAACATGTTGGGACCAATATTTGACGGTTTGGACGGTCGGGAGTCGCCGGATAAATGAGCTCATGTATTCGGGTAAAAGTGGGTAAAAGTGATTTTTTTTTCTTTTTAATATTTTTATAAGTTTTGGATTAATTTGCATATTTTAGAAGTTTAGGAGTAAGATTAAAAATTATTCTTTATTTTTCTTTTCTTTTGTATTTGTTTTATTTCAATAGAAGGGTAAAATGGTCAAAAATGACGTTTTGCGCCAAAAATTGGAAAGGTAAGGACGTTCTGCACCAAAAAACGAAACGTAGGAACGTTTTGCACAAAACCGTGTAAAAATAAGGACGTTTTGTGCTAAGTACCCTAATAATAATAATCATCATGACTGTGTAGTGAAGAGGCAATATACATGTTGTAAAAAAATCATTTGCGAGGAATTCTGAGAATCTTAGGGTGCATGAAAGATAAATTTTGATATTTTGCATTTGTGTGGGCTCCATTTTATTCGAAAACATATTTTTTTTCTCCTTTTTTTTTTCCAACCGCACATTATTCAATAAAATAATATTACACATAAATCCATTTTTTTTTTTTCCTTTTTTAGCCCCAGTTTGGTACCGATTAAAATCTAGATTTTAATTTAAGTCAAAATCAACAATAAATTTTAACCACATATTTAATGAGTCCCACACATTTCTATAAATTTTTATCAAGATTTACTAAAAAACTAATTTTAATCTCTATCAATTGAGAACTTAATCACATTCTTAAAAAAAATTACTATTCCAAAATACATTTTCCCTAAAAACTAAAAGTTTAATTGAGTACAATCAGGTGCTTCGTTTTTGTACATTCTATATTGAAAATTAGTACTATAGAAACTTTTATAAAAGTAAGTCATTCATATTTATAAACGTTTTTTTAAAGTACCGATTTTAAGAGTTTACGAGCGGATCAATTATGAGTGATTTTCAAAATAGTTCAACTCATACTTGAGAGTTTATCATCTACAAGTTTTTTTTTTTTTTTTAATGAAGTTACATATATGTCCTTTGTTGAAATATTCAATCTATAATTTCTTGGTTGAGATTTTTTAATTATAAGTGATATTTTATTTATATATAATTTTCTTTTACATACAAGTTCAAATCTAACAAACAAATTTCATAAGAGCTGCTTTAGATCGCTCCGTATATTGAGGCATGGGACTTCGAGAATTGGATTGTTTTTTGCTATTTTTATTGATGTTTTGATATAGTTCTGTAATTACTCTGTTCTGTTTGTCTAGAGTAGCTGATGTTTTAAGAATGTTGTATATCACCTTCGTCTTCTTTGTGTAGATTACTTGATATTTTGAGAATGTTGTATAGCAACTTGTTAGTGCATTTGCACTATGATGATTAAGGATATTTTCAGGCCTTTATAACTTTAAAGTTTAAATTAAATAAAGTTAAATACTTACTTAAAATTTTATGTTTTTATTTTTAGTTATAAATGAACTTTAAAATTATAAGTTAATTTTGTACTTTTAAATAATGTTTACACAAAAGTGATTTTTGTCTTATTAGTAGTATTTTTACACAAAAAATAAATTTTTTTATCTTGTAAGTAATATTTTACTTGTAAGTGATGTTTTAATTATAATATAATTTTGTAAGTTAGTATATTAGTATTAAATAAAATATGTTGATTTAAAATAATTATTTTACAAAGAGTAAAATTTAAAGAGAATTTGAGAAATGACAAAAAATCTTCAATTTTGTGGGTTGAGATAACCGATCAAAATTACACTACACCATTTTTGGATGATTTTTAAACTATCCACAATTGGTACCCAAAAAACTAGCAAGAACCGCTTCTTCCAACCCCTCATAAACCGTCACTCAAAATCGATAAAATAAAACTCTCAAATAGGCCCTTAAAGACTTCTTAAAAGTCTCCATTGAACATATACTTTTATAGAGTACTAAGTCTATGTTACATATTCTTGAGCTTTTTAAATCCTAAAAGTTTTTAAAAGTTCAATTTAAAACACCCCTAACATATCACTGATTAATTTTGCTATAACGTGTAACTTTTTAGGAAATCCAAACATATGCATTATGTTGAAATTCTAATATATTAATTTCCTAATATGAGGAAATTGCATTTCATGTATTTTTGTATGTCCTTTTATGCATTTGTCCCTTGATTGATTTGATTTATATAATTATGCTAGACATATATATAAAATTCTTGAAACAACTGGAAAGTTGAAAATGTCAAAATTTTGTAGACAATAATTTTATGGTATTGAAATTACTATTTAAAAGTGCAAAAAACCTCTGTTTATATAATTAAAATAATTCTCTAATCTTACCAGCACAAGTAAACTAAACAATATTACTAAAGTGGAAGAAAACCAAAGTCCTAAAACGGAAACAAAATCCTAATTTAAAAGGAAACAAAATTCTACTATAATAATAAATGTCTTTCATCTATAAGAATTGTCGTACATCATTCTCCCATACTTGAAGAAAACTCGTTCTTGTATTTGATCAAAGAAGAGAAAATCAATAAACTAGGAGAAAAATACTAAAAAAATTTATGTTGATACTAATATTGAAGAAATGTTTATCTCTTGATTACTCGATAAAAATCGTTATATTATTTAATTACATTATTTGAAGTCAACTTTGCTCCTTCATTGCTCTATATATTTTCTCATGGATACTTCCAATGTGACAATCCTTCATAAACGAAGTATGACTCAATCTTTCATCATCGAGTCATCAATAGAGGCCATTAGTGTTATTTTCAATTCTTGAAACTTCTCATCTTCTGTTATAATGTTCAGGGATATTTTGTTTGATACAAAAAACTAGCATTGGGACTCAAATTCACACAATCCATATTTACCTTATGCTTATGCAATTCTTTTGCACTGAGATAACAGAGAACGTTAATGAAACTTTTATTCTTAATAGGACAAGCCTCACATTTAATTCGTTCGTGATTGGAAAGTTCAATTCCATTTCTTTGTGTTGGACACTTCTGAATTTTAACTTGTTCTTCGTCAAAATGTGGTTCGATATTGGGGTTTTCATTTGTAATTTGACCAGGATGTTCTCCTTCTCTACAATGGTATTCATTGTCAATTTTCATTTACTGGGATCAACAATCCTCGAGTTTTGAACTTGCACGTGATTTTCCACTTCTATTTTAGTTTCGTGATTGGCAACATCTTGGTCATCTTGAACAACATATTTCTCAACCTCACGATTTGCCTTATAAATCTTTTGCTATATGTTTAGACTTGGCATTCACAAATTGCTCCTTCAAGTGGCGACACAATAATCTTCTAACTGTACCACCAAAATACGTTCATGCTATCTTTTCATATATAAGTAGCATTTATGTCACAGTACCATGGTTGTCCCATTGTACATGTCATTTGTCCATTTTGTCACGTTATACACAATCTCACTTTTTACTTTCTGATAGAAAAATAGAAAATGAATTATCGATCCAAAACATTATCAAACCCAAAAATTCACAAACCATTTTCATACATATAAACACTCCAAGTTGAAATCAATGAGAACAACAAAATAAAAGCGGAAGTGCACCTTGATTCATAGATGTTTAACTATTTGTCTGAATGGATTATGATTTTCCAAAGTGATTTGTAGCTTTCTCTCTTCAATTTCTTTATGTTTACGGGGATGCAGAGAAAAGAAAACCACACTCACCATTGAGGACCATGACCCCTAAAATAATAAGATAATGAATAGTTATTATCTTTCATTTGTTTCAAAATGGCCCCTCATCATTTTAAAACAACATTTTGGTTTCTACACTATATTTCCATGAAACCTAATACCTATTAATCAAAATTAACTTTAATGGACCACTTTAATTGACTAATTTATAAACAATAGTAACACACATTTTAATATATTACATGTGTGGCCCCATATATGTTGGAATTTTCCAACAATTTGCATTTTCCAATACGAAGTGGAATTGCACATTATTTCATGCTTTTTAACGAGTGAAGCTTAATGGTAGGATAAGTATTTTTTTTTCGTATTCAAATTTAAAGCTTTCACTATGCTTTAGATATTACGTATCATCACTCCCATAGTTTATCATCACGTTGCATATCTTTTAAGAAAATCTAGAGAGTGGAGAGATTTGTATTCTTTAAATTGTTTCCAGAAATCAACTAGATCCATCCTTACCAAAGGGTTGTCAAGCTCCCTTTTTGAGTCCGTTTTAAGCAAGCTGGGAATGAAAACATATCCGAGCTAGCTTCAGAGGAGTGTCGAATTTTGTCATATTAATTTCCTAATCTAAGGAAATTGCATTTCGTGTAATTTAGTATTTCTTATTTTATGCATGTGGCCATTGATTGTAGTGATTTGATATCCTATAATTATGCTAGACTCATTAAGTTGGAGTTATCATTGACCCTATAGAATCAAATTTCTTTACACACAACATTATCAAAAAACATGTAGTATGTCACTTTATGTTTGTCCGAATGTAATTTGTGCTTTTTATATAAACTTTGTTTTTTGTTATCAAGCAGGTTGCTATGAAGAGCTAACTGATGTAGCAATAAGAGCATATCCAAGCACAGTGTAAAATAGATTGTGATTTATCGGCAAAAATATAAATTTACAAGAGACAAAAAGTAGATTTAAATCTTTCCATTGAAACAAAATTTGAATTTAAATCTATCGAGATGTAAATAAGGATTCATAAGTGTATTTTATACATTTATCTAGACTATTAAATAAAAAGTATTTGTTGTTGACTTTGATGATTATAGTTTAATTATGTGTTAATTTTATTTGTAAGATAAAACTCGAGACAAATTGAGTAAATTTGAAGAAATGAGCGAAAAAGGGTAAAAATGGAGAAAATTCAAAATTCAGGGATCAAAGTGCAAATATTCAATAGTTGATTCAAACCCTAAATTGATAATTGAAGATCATATAAAATCAATTTAATGCAATTCAAAGTTAAATGAGTGAAATATATATAGCAAACATTCAAATTGTAAAATTGATATCTCTAGAAGAAATGCATCCATTTGAGTTATCTTTCCAGCGCACGTTGAATTGCTTTAATCAAATATCGAAAGAAGGTTCCACAAAAATACTAAAGGCCGAAAACTTTGCAACACCCATGTCGACACGAACGCACTGGCCACTTCAAAATGAACCTGAGAGCAGAGAATACACACGTTGTGCACTCAAGGAAATACATGATGACGCCTAGGTCTCATGTAATTTTTATTTGACGGGCAGATTTTTCTTTTTTGATAGGAACTCTTTCGAAACCTAAATGGATGAGATTTTAACCTAATTTTCAACTCTTATAAAGGAAGACGTGAGTTAAACATTGAAGGGATCTCTCTCTAGCCTCTTAATACATAATTGTATTATCAAATTCATCAAAAATAAGAAGTAAATCGCTATGTTTTGAGAGAGGATCAAACCCTAGCAAGAATTAAAGACCAATTACATCAAAAACTTGAAGATTTCAATATCGGACTTGAATATCAATATCTTTTGCTTTATTCATGATTCAGGTGATATTTTATTATTATTATTATTCGTGTACTTCATATAAAATCATGTTGGTAGATCCCTTTAAATTATATTGGATGAAGATGACCTATATTATTTATTTAGTTTAATTCAAGATTAATAATTTTGTATTTCTTGTGTTTCTTGATTAATTTTGTATTCTTACTATATTATTTAATTGTTTGATCACTAATTAGATAATTAGTTACTCGTTATAGTATTGAGAAACTCATACTAAGTTTAGAACACAATAATGTTAACACACAGACAATAGATATTAGGAATAACAATATATCGTGTGTAATCATATTGATAATTTGAAATTTAATGCATTCTAATAAAGATTCTGCAGGGCCATGCAGGCTCTGTCACTTCCTATTCGTCCTGGATCCATGTGGCCATGGAAGAATAGCAAAACTCTTCTAATGATTCGAATTCATATTAGGAATAGACTCGGGGTCATGATTAGAATATAGTTAATTTATCTTAAAAAGAAAGTTAAATATTATAGATTTACCGATTGTCGGAAACGCATGAAACTAAATTACATTATTGACAACTAAAATAGATAGCAATAGGTGAACTCTAAATTCAATACAATCTTCCACGATTTGATATGAATTCTAGTTTTACAATATTTCCTAGATTAGATTAGAGCAAATATAAATCAAAATCTATTTTGTTTACAAAGTTAGTAAACTTGAATTGAAATTTATTCTCTGTGGGACGATACTCTTAACTTACTAAATCTATTATTTGTCAATAATCTCATACGCTTGCGGGACTTTTCACGAACAAAGATGCAAAAATAGTTTTGAAGATAATAATTTACATTCAAATTTATACTATCATTGGAGACGCTCTGATAGGTCAGGTCACTCCGAGCTTGACTATGTATTCGACTTAATCCGTATTTTCATACCTAGACAATAACAAGAAAAATGTCATTTCATTTACTTTCTAATTACAAATATCTTTTCTTCAAGAAGAACTGTGACATTGAATTCCGACCATTTATAGATTTCCAGTCGTCCGAAGAAGCGCCAAGTAAATTGGATCCAATACCCAATTCCCATTAATATAAGTTTTATCAACTCCCAACAAATTTGAAAGACTTGTAACCCAAAAGAACTGTTCCATGCTACGGTTTGGTACCATTATTCCTATTTCGTCATATTCCTCCCTCACTTGTTCTTGCATCCACAATCATCCCCACCACCCCACCTTAATCTCTACTAGACTGGTACAATAGCCCTTTAACTATCTCTAAATATACATACATGTATGCATGCACTATACTAATTTTGTGGTCTAAATACGTGTATGCATGTGGGATCGAATCCTTAGATTAAGAGAACTTGATTTCGTGTTTTTTATTAATAAAATGGAATTCTTTTGTGGGTTGTGTTACGTTGTCCGGAATCAGATGAATTTGGAATGAATGTAATCGAATTGTAATGAGGTTTTTATTTTGTTGCCCATTTGGTATTTGTTGTGTGATTTGTAAATTAAGTGATATTAATATCAGTTGGATCCTGGATTTAGCACCATCCAGCCATTGTGCTAGTCCATTTGCCAGTTGATCTTTTGCTATAGCCCAGATTCCAAGCAAAGAATATATTTCCTTGATGCTTTGTTTTGTGGTTAACTAGAAGTCTAGTATTAAATCAGGTAGCTCTGATTATTGAACTAACAGATGTTAGACTATGTTATTTGTTGTTATGGGACCTTATCACATACAATTATTATTTCGGAAATTTTTGATGTTCAATATTTTATGCTAATTTCTCATTTCAAAATTGTGACTGATTACCCTTGCCTAGGAGGGTTGTGTAGTCCAATTAATAAAATTTCAAGCATTGGATTCTTTGGTCATCTTAACTTTTTGCTTAGACAGTGATTCTTTTAATTGTAGAGTGAAGCTAGCCTTAAGATAACCATGAATCGGCTTGCTGGTATTGTGCGCCTTATGATGTCTCTGACCTTGACCATACAATGGTGAGTTCTGATTTTTTTCCGAGTCATTCAAATTGGATTGGACTAATATGAGAGTCTTTGTTGTAGGTTGACCATCACGATCCTGAGAACCTCTCTCTACTCAGGTTTAATGCGTTAGTGTTTTCCACTGGGAGGTCACCTACACTGTACAAGGAGTTAAGGAAAGAGAAGCCCATGTTAACCCCAGTTATCACAATAATGTCTGTGGGAACTGAAGTAACATACGGTAACTCTATGGTACCAGATGATGGTTGGGTTGAATTCTTAAATCAGAAATGGGACAGGAATGTAGTTTCAGAGGAGACAAGAAAATTTTCTGAACTTAATCTTCAGGTATAGTTGTAGAAAGTAGCATTTGGTTGTTGATACACACATATGGTTTACACCTTTTGAATACATTAAAACTTGTAGACACATGTTCAGTACATCAAATTTCCTGCATCACTACTTTAAGATGATCTTGAAAGTACTTTTATGTGCATCAAGATAAAAATACTTTTATTGGGAACTATCTGTATTATGTTGACCTTTGGAAGTCATGCATTCAGAGACATAGCAACGACCACACAAAGTAAGCTTCTGCATTAAGAAAGACAAGGCATGGGACATAATGAAAGCTCTTTCTGCACGTTTGGAAGCACACGGGGTATGATGAAACTTTCTTGCTGTAGTACAAGTATGACAATATCATCGGTTATATATTTGCATAAAACCTCGTTACAATATGGCTAGTGGAGATGAATGCAAAGCTTTGTTCTTGATTTTACTTTGCAAACAGCTTAGACCTTTTGCTTTGTGATTGACATGTCAAAATAATCTACAGTGGAGGAATGGACTTGGATATCCTGCCACAAGGTGCTGGCAAAGGCAAGGCTGAGGGTAAATTGCCTAATAATACACTTGCTTGTGGCGACTGGAAATGATGCTGAACTTTTTAACATTCCAGATGTACACGGTGTCATGGCTGGTGTTTCCCTGAATTTCATAACTAATTTATAAAGATTTCTTCAATCTTGTGCTGATAAATGCTGTGTGAGACGTGCTTCACATTTTCAGGTCAGTAATACCCAGGAAGAATTGTTACAGTGGCATGCCGCAAACGCAAAAGATAATCCAAAAATAATTCATGCAACAGAGAGATGTGCAGCAGGTATTATACAAGCCATTGGTCATTTTAACTTGGGTCCCAGTATATCTCCCAGAGATGTCATCAATTTGTCTGACTCTAAGATGGAGAAATTTGATCCTGCTTATGAAGTTGTTAAATTACACTTGTTTTGTGAGAGGTGGAGATGCTCAGACGTTGAGAATTCTGAGCTTTATTTCGCTAACCTGAAGGCTGTTTGTGTTATGTTTGATTTCTCTTTACCATCTGTAGCTTCTACTTTTATGTGAACACTTAATAAATGTTTGGGCATATCTGTTTTATTTAATCCTTTTTTAGATGAGTTGAAATTCAAATCAGGACATTGAAATGAATCACATTTCATGTTTGTAGGTTTACTTATGTATTATGTGTTCATAATAGACGATTGCCAGTTGTTTGATTTTAAAGCTGATAATGTATTCTATATTTGGTTTTCAAAGGTTTTCATTGGCAACTACCGTAAATTTTAGTATCTACACCTTGACCAGATTGACTATGGTCCTTGTTCATGGCCAGAGTAAATAGGTTTGTACTAGACGGACACACAAAAAGAGTTATTTTTCATATGTTTCTCCACCTTTTTGTTATAATTCAACGCATCAATGGAAGCAAGGATAATCAAGACAGCAAGAGTGTGCTGGTCATGACATGTTCTCGGCTACCACCAAGAAAAGACATGATTTCATGTGCGAGAAAAAACATCATGCTTGGAGTGGTACAACTAGGCCTTCCCTTCGGTTGGTCACTGGAAACTATAGTTTTCTTCTTTCTTTTGCTTCTAGATTCTTGTTTTCTATCTCTTGAACCCAAATTCAGAAACTGTCCTGGCTGAGAGAAAATAAGTGTCATCTATTTTCTGGAATACTGGTTCACATTCGGATAAAACTCCAGTTAAGTTGTTATTTCCTTGGTCTTAATGCTGGTAATTCATTCTACTTCATGAAAACTTACAAGTTCAATTACGGTAGGGTTCAATTCAATTATAATAGGTGACATTCTTAATAAACTTGAAATAACTCTAATTACTTGTAGAATCCGTTAGGATCCTTTCTCCACATATTCTGCCAACTTGCTTCCATTTTAGCCTAAGATAGAGCTGATTTTTGTATTGATTTATTCAAATCCCCTGTTGAGCATTTTTTATCACTATTTTTGCTTTCACGGTGTCCATCTGGTGTTTTTGTCCATCCATCTGGCATCGAGCAATCTCTTCATGACTGCATAAACTCATTGAGACAAGGTTACAGCCTACGGGGACAAACAAGGGAAACAATTTCGGGTTTGGGTGGATCAGGTTTATTCTCGCAGATTGGTTCAGACTCATGGCTAGTGAATTTCAAGAAGTAGGAACATTCTGGTGAGCCTCTCTCCTTGTTTTGGTTGACATTATGTTTATTTTTCTTGAAAAATTAAAGCTCTATTATATCAAGTCCTGTATGCGCTGCTGATACCCACCTATACAACACTTAAAAGGTGCTCAACAGTGTCATCTTACATTCTGTATATCTGTTTGATATCATAATAAAGCACTAATTTTGTGATTACTTCAACATTATGCACGAATATAACAGAATAGGATATGAATTCATACATACATGTTTGGATTACAGAGTTTGATGGATCTGATTGTGTTCCCCAATGTTCACACCAAAAAATGTGCTTTGAAGGTGGGAAGTCAGTTTAACACAAACTATTTATTCTTGTAAATCGTACCTGGTTCCACCTGTTCTTGCGGGAACACTTCTTAGTTATCATAGAGCATGTTTGTCAAAGATTTTTCTAAAGTTATAAGCTGGTAAACCATCACTTTAATGACACATTCTTTAGGGCCTACGGCTTTTATCAACTTTTTAATCACACATTTCTTGGGATCCACTATTTATAAGAACTTAAAACCTTAGCCAAGCAAGCACTAGCGTGAGGCTACCATCCAATTTGAATTTGGGTAAAAACAGTTAATTTTTCGTTCTATATTTTAACTGCATGCTGTCTGACAGTGGATCTCCTAATCAGAATAGGAACTGCCAGCCTTAGATGCTTTAACTCGCAAGATGTCAACTGGAGTACTACACCATACATATTTATTGTGTAAAATGTTCTCGTGGCATAGAGGGCTCCACGATCTACTCTAGTTACAATTAGATAATTAATGTCATGTTTTTTTAGGAACACCAACCAACTTGTGAAAATAATAGTTCTTCTTCTGGAGTATTCAACGAGCATAAAAGATGCATCTTTCCTGCTCCTGCTGATAACCTAGTGCCTTGTGCAGGTGAAGGACGGAAGGGTTGTCTAACGACTGCTGTACTAAGTTCAAAGGTAAAAACTCAATTTGTAGAGTCAAACGTTCTTCCCTTAAATGTGATCTGTGTTGGTAACATATATGTGAAATTTGCTCCCAGGATGTGACTGTGGGCAAAGGGCTCACTTGGCTTCATGTCCATCAGACATGGTTGAATGAAGTAGGTCCAAACAATGGAACAACCAGTTATTCTAGATCGTGCCCTCAAGCCTGACTCCTGTTTTCACCCTCACTTTTTTCTTTCAGAATAAATGCGAAGTCACATTATAGCTGTACTTCTGGCACTTTTCCTGTTATTTTGATATTTCATGTAACTCCCAACTACAGGAGTATGGCTTCTTTCTCTGTTATATACGATTTTCTTTTAAATTACTAGAAAATTATATTCTATTTACGATTACTTCTTTCAGTATGTCTCGCTTCTGACATATCTGATCATTGAGCTGATTGTGGAATAAGAGTAACAGATTGAAATGCAGCAGCAGCAGTAGTTCTGGAATGAGTATGCATTATATCAGCAAGACACAGATGAAATTCAAGGGACCATCTTAAGGAATGAGGAATTATCGAATGCTAATGGACTACTTAGAATAGAAGCGTTGTTCAATCGGGACATCTGCAGCGCCTTTCCATGCCTTTTCTTATTTCAAACTTGGTATTTCGTTGAAAGTAGCATGTGATAAAAGAATTCAATTAGTCAATAAATGGCGGAAGAAATTATGTTCAATAACAAAAATAGCAACTAAAGAATCGTCTTATAAGGGAGGAAAGAGTTGATGGCAAATTATTTTTCAATCACTTTTATCCATTATCTCGACCTTCTCTTTCTATTTTGATCCTGACTTGAGCATCGAAGGGTCTACATGTACAACATTGATTGATAATATCTTATTTGATATCATTATATTCATCCATTTTAAAAAATTATTTTCTACATTATATGTTAGGATTTTGACAACGCATGGTTGTCAACCAATATTGTACACTTGGGGGCTATCTGGTAACCATTTTCAGCAAATTTTAAGCGAAAAATGGGACCGTTAAGAGAATAACTGCTGGTCCCACTTGTGAGAGGTGAAGTAAAAAATGACGGCAATTTTGATTTGTAACGGTAAAAAGTCATTTTTTTTGCTCCAAAAAATGGCTACCAAACAGCTCCTTGGATTTATTCATGCTAGAATTCCCTTCCCACCTACCATCTGAGCTAGCTCCTCTTTGAGCATGGAAATTAGCTCGAGAAAATCAAGCCAAAAAAAAAAAAAAAAAAAAAACATCGACAATATTCTTTTTTAAAATAGTTTCGCCATAGGTTAATTTTTGCCACACAAAGAAATGCATGAATATACCTCATTGAGTTATTTTCTCTATTCTGGGGACATCATCAAATAGAATGTTCATAATAAAACCCCCCCAAAATTAAAACATGAAATATATGAAAAATCTTGATCCAATTTATAAAAAATAATAAGTATGAATGACAATAAATTTGTTCTGTGAAAGTGTAAAATAGAGCAAGTTTGAACAATGTGCAATGAAAAAAAAATCATAAAAAAGTTAATGGAATGTAAATATATAATAGAATAAGGACTCTAATTGAGAGGCCAAAGATCATCAATCTTTATTTGTTTTAACTTGTGTTCTAACCTTTTCGTTTTATATTTATCCTCAATATTTCATTACTCAATAAATATTGTCTCTAATAACCATTTTATTCAAAAAGTCAATTGAAGGACATAAAAGGACTTATTTCTCATCAATTTTTTTTTTATAAAAAAATAATAAATACAAAAGTGCAATGAAATGATTTTTTTCCTCAGAATTCATCATGAAAAATGACAAGTAAATTAATGAATGGTTGAAGATTAGAATTCTATAAAAAAATTTAAGGATATAAGTGCTACACTAAGCAAAGATTGAGGACCCCAAGTAAAATTAAAATATGGTGCAATAAGTAAAAATTGTAGTGTGAATACAATTAGCCAATTGTGAAATTAAAAAGAGGGTGGTTGTGGGTATTTATAAAACGATTATTATTAAAAAAAGTTAAAATAGAAAATCAAACATATCGACCAACTTACGTGGGTTTGGATACGAAAAATTGACTAATCCAATACATTTTACACCTTTAACTCAACAATTTCCTCTTAAACAAACCAAAGGCTATTACTTTGAGGTCTTGTGAGGTTTTAGACTAAAAATATTGTGAAATCGAAATGAGGGTCGTGCGTATTTATAAAAAAGATATTATTATTCTAAAAATTGAAAAAGAAAACCAAATAACTATAATTTTTTTTAAAAAAAAAAAAAAAACATTTTTACTTGAGACTCAATCGATCAACTCACGTGGATGTACACAATCAAATCTGAGCTACTCAGCATGTCTTTACACTTCATTACATACTCCAAAGACTATTCATTTTACGACACAAATTCTCAACTTTATGAAATTCTATTGAATTTTCTCCGAAGATATAAAAAGTTGAGTCGACCATCCTTCAATTTCCATTAGTCGAGCTCATGAGTGGTACTGTGAATTTCAAGACCTTAGTGTTTTCTTTTTAATTTTTCCCCCGTGTACAACACTGTTGTTATTGACAGGAAAAAAAAAAAACAGAGCACTTCAATTTGACCACGTGAGATTCCAATTCCAAAATCCAAAGAAAAATTAATCCAATTGAACTCCAGACGGCAGAGGAAACAGGAAAAAAAAAAAAAAAAAAAAGAGACTTATAAGGGCCCAACCGGGTTCGAACCGGTGACCTCTTGATCTGCAGTCAAATGCTCTACCACTGAGCTATGGACCCATAGGCGAAGAATGACCACAATACTCTTTTTAATATATTTTATTTTATTACCTACTCCATTCCAAATTCCAACCATTCTGCCTAATAGAAGGAAATATTTGCAACTTTGCTATTCTACTCTCTTAAAAGAGAGGATCCCATTTTACTGTTTATTTGTGAGTTTTCCCTCACAGATCAATGTTCACATGTGTAGACAAAATAAGGACAATGTGAACATTTATCTCATGTCACAATTGTTGATTGAGGACTATGATTTCATTGTTGATACATTTCCAAATACGTATGTTTCTCTTTTTCTCACTGCACTGTATATCAGCCAAATATCTATTTAACTTTTGTGGATGTTTTCCATACCACTTGCATTTCACTCTTCTTTGACACAAACCCTAGAAATCTGCTACAAGATCTCCACTTCTTCCACCGTCAGACCCACCACCTCCAGATGGGAAGGTCATTGAGTGATTAGCGAGGATTTCTAGCCGCTAAGGCTTGGTGTTGCTAATAACTCAAGGTTTCAAATTGGGCTTTTTCATTTGTGGTTTTTGAAATTGATCGAAATTATGGTTTTATAGTTACTATTGTGGAAAGTAAGAGGACGGCTCTACAATAATTGGGATTGGATGAAGGACCTGTCATAGCTTATTCAAAAGATCAAAAAAAGCTCCAGCTCCCTCGGCGTCCTGTCAAATATATTATTAACTATTTTATTGAATAATAAAATTTTGGCATTTTCTACCACTAACTAAATTAACCTTATGTTATTTAAGTAACCATAGATTAATCTGTATGCCAAAATTCAATAAATTTTAGATCATATATAATGAAATATAAATTTGAAATAATAAAACAATAATGGATCGAAAACTACTTTATGTGGCAAAGATCAACAAGATAGCTTCATATACCATAAAAATATGATTCCAAAAATAAAATCAACATTTAAAAGCCATTCTATCCCAAAAAATTATTCGAGTCTAGAATTTTCAAGGTCACTCTACCTTTTCAACCCCAAATATGAAGACATCACTAAAACTCAAATCGAGAAGTACAAAAAGATAGAAGAAGATATGCCCACAGTTGGTAGATAGCATGAAATTGAGAAAAAAAATATATATATATAAAAGGCAAAAAGAAATGCCCGCGATTAACAGATCATGAGTTCATGTATTCCTTCTCTCTTTATCAAATAATTCTTCTATATGCATCCATTCAGAAAAATCTCTTTTCACATATTTTAATGGCAAAAAATTAAAATTCACAAAGAAAATCATAATTTTTAGACTTACATCTTCTTGTTAGACTAAAAATCGATCCAATACTTGAGGCGGAAAAACACATCGAGAAAACTGAATGCACATAGATCATATATCCAACCATTGGTGTCCTTCCAGAAGCTTTCCTTTGTACTAGGTATGGTGCTTCCAAACTCTCAACACTCCTTAATTGATGGTGTATCTTGTATTTTCGGTGGTCGAGCTCAGGGACCAAACCCATCCATTTATATAGCCACAACTCCCATCAAGTTGTGGCTTAAGTTACCAATTTTTTCAATCAATGTTGGAATTAAAACTCATGATTTACCAAGTTATGGCTTAAGTTACCAAGTTTGTCACTTTTTCTTAAAAAGTGACAATTTTTATTAAAAAGTGACATTGTGTCATTTTTTTATTTTACACAGTATTTTTTACTTCCTAAAAAACTTTTCATATGATTTTTCAAAACATCCCTAATTTTAAGGGTATTTTTGTAAGTACCCCAAATAATTATGTATATCATTCATCCTATGTATAAGACGTGCAACACACTCACTTACTAGACTTGCTAGTTTTCATAAAGGAGGTTAGTGAGGAGGTGGTGCAAGATTAAAAAATCTCAATTTACCGTCCCATTTAATTATAATAATTTTTAACTTTTATTTTTAACTACTATTAAATTATAAAATAAAAATTCGGGGTTCTTTCGAGGTTTTGGAAAGTATCAAAGATGCCCCCTAATTTAATAGTATTTAAAAACAGACAAGCAGTTAGATCTCTTCTAGAAATTCATGACTTCGTCATGCATGAATGCATTTTGAATCATATACCTTTCAAGTTCATTGTGGAAAACGTTAATACATTTCATTTTTTGGCCTTTTTGTCCTCATTTCAAAACTCCATTGTTTGATTATCAAAAAGTAATCATCTAATATTTTTTCATTTTATTACAACAGTCATATATTCTCCAACCATTCCTCAATAACTGGTTTCCGGAGCCTTCAATTAACAATTTGAAGCAATCCAAATGTCAGCTCAAACTGAGGATGCTAGTGATTGTGCGACGAAACAAGAAGGCAGATTCCACTACTTTTACGTATCCTCTATTAGAGCGGAATAGTCATAATGTGTCACAGAAGTACTCAAACCCTTACCCCATCAAGCCAAATGAAGTGATAAAAACTGTCCAAGTCTGTATCCACTGCTTATCGAGATCCATCTACTCCCACAGCATATTAAACTCTAGCTGAAACCCACTCACTATTAAGGAAAAAATTGACAATACAGAACACCAAGATTATATTTAACCATTTCTATGTTACAGGGGGTAAGTCCGGAAGGCAGATGAAATGATTAACAATCAATTCAATTAGTCACTCAATTTCAGCTTCAATGTCAGATTTTACCGTGCATTAATCGTTAGTTGAAACTTGCAAACCCAGTTGATGCTATCAAAATTCGTACCAGGGTCAACTCGAACCGAATGACAGAGCTCCGCGTGACCTGGCCTTCGATACCTGAAACAAAGGCGTCGAGGTGTGTCCTCGTCGCCCCTCCGATGCTTAAGTCAGACAGGGAATTAGAGAAAATAATGCTCAAGATGCTGATGGTGCATATATTGAGACGTACCTTTATGGCGGAGCTAGGGTGCGTATTTATAGACGCTGGGGAGGGGAGTCCTAGGAGGATTGAACTTCGTGTAGTTTGATTTGTAGTAGGTATTTGTGTTGGATTGGGATTGTGATATCGGAGATGGGATGGAAGTTGTACTGATCTAGGAAGTTGGAAGTAAGCGGGATTAGCGGGGGGGGTTAGGCGCGTGGTCCACACGACCTCAAGACTCGAGCACCGATCTCGAGGTGGACCCGTAAGACATTTGGCCCAAGTAGGGGAGGCCAGTGGTCGGGCTCGGTGTTCGAGATCGGGGGTCATAATGTATCATCATAGGCTCCCGTGTATCGAGACCACAGCTAAACATGACCTGTTACTGTGGGCCTAGATACACCGAGTGGTTATTGGATTGGGCCAAACCTGATGGGCTGGGCTGCCACGTGTAGACCACGTGTGGGGCAGCTGATGTCGACACTAGATGAAAGACATTTGGCAGATCCAACGGTCCAGATCAGGCGACCTTTGACTCCTATAAATACTTACCTTTTCTCACATTTCACTTTCACATTTTCACTTTTCACTCAAAGCATCAGCAGATCGAGTTCGGGGACGTAGAGGGATTGGTGAGCGACTTTGAGAGGTAAGTGTCCGAGCTCTTAAGTTAATTATTTATGATGTCTAGTAGCAGTAGTGAGGGGTCGAGTGGTAGCAGTAGTAGCCAGACCTCTAGAAATTCGGTCCATATAGAACCCGACCCCGATAACACAGCTATCATTCCAATGGCAGTACCCATAACTTCCGAGCTCGGGGTCGAGTCTGTCCTGTCGTACCGTAGGATAGCGACCATGTACAAAGAGCACGTAATAATAAAGATAGCGCGTGAGTTTGGGGTTATGCCCACATGTGACATTAGGACGCCCGAACCCGACGAAACAGTTTTGGATGCTCGGGAGGGGGAGATAACGATTTTTAGGGATGCCTTAAAGGCCGGGCTCAGGTGGCCCTTACACCCGTTCTTCATAAGCTTCCTGACCTCGTACTACATCTCCCCCGGTCAGCTGGCCCCCAACGGGTGGAGGCTGCTAGTGTATTTTTTTATTTTGTGTAGGTGTCTCGGGGTCGAGCCTAGGATCGATCTGTTGAGAATGGTTTACGACCTAAAATATTCGCCGGGGTACAATTGCTTCGTTTACCTGTCGGCAAAGGGGGGATTTAGGACTCCCGATACCCCGAGTTCCCTCCGGGGTTGGAAAGAGAGATACTTCTTTATAAAACCATCGAACCCCGACCACCCTTTTAGGCCTATGTGGTCGGTCCCGGACAAAAATAGGTTCAATGAGGGTCAGGCCTACTTCGAGGTATTGGAGAGGGATAGATTGAGGTTAGTTAACCACGACCCGTTGGCGGCTAAGGTCGATTTCTTGCTGGAGGATGATACCCTCGACCTAGCCAATGTGAGGGGACTCGAGGGTATGAGCCCGATCCCTTATCATTTATGCTTGATGTAGGCAAGGCTTAAGCTCGGGCTAATCACTTGTCCTTTTTGCTTTTCAGATTTGGAGATGGCTTTTAACCCTTCGGCACTCCTGGGCAACGTTATGAAAAAATCCAAAGGCCCGACCCCGAAGCCTCCTGCTCCGTCAAAAGGGAAAAAGAGAGCTCGGGACTCGACATCGATCAGGGCAGCAAGTGGGCCTGGGCAGTCATCGAAGAGCCCGGGGCCCCTTCCACAGCCTTCTCCCCGACCCTCTTCTGTTAGGGGGACCCCCGAGGTTGTGGATCTGGAAGAAGATGCACCACTTCTCCAAGGGGTTTTGGAAGATCATGCTCGGTGCCCTCTCATCCCGTCGATAGTCACAAGATTTAGAGAGGAAATTGACCCTGGAGAGGGTGTTCGGGCTCTGGAACTTGCTGCTCTGAAGGTATGCCTTCTGACCTTGAGCTGTATGCCTATCTTACTAGCTCCTTTTTAGTTTGATATTGATCGAGGCCTTTTGCAGGCCTTGAGCATGGCTCGGGGGTTATCGCTGAGGAGCCTCGAGTCTACGAGCAAGGTGGAGGAGCTCGAGGCTCAGATGGGTCAAAAGGAGGAGCGTATCAGAGAACTCGAGGTTGAGCGAGACCTAGTGCGGATTGAAATGAGGAAACTCAGAGACGACATTGGGGCCGTCAAGGACGAAGCCGAGGATGCCAAGCTCGAACTCGTGCATGCGAGGAAAAAGTTCGAGGCTGAGAAGAAAGAGCTCCAAGATCAGTTGGTAAAGGCTCGGGCTCAAGCCATCGAGGACTTTAAGAACTCCGATGAGCAGAAGGCGTTGCTGGGTGAGTACGGCTCGGGTTCTTACTTTTATGGCCTGAGATTGGCTCGGGCATTTTTGAGGACCAAGCTGCCAGACGACTTGAAGCTACTAACAGAGGGACTTAAGTCGGTTGCTGATCATGTGGACGAGCTCGAGCTATCTTCGTCGGAGGTTGAAGGAGATGACGACGGGGAAGGAGAGGTGGGGAATTCCGCAGCCCAGAGCCCCGAGGACTAAACTCCCGTCGACCCGACTGATCTTGACTAGACCTCGACGTTTTTTTTTTTTTGTTATTCTTCAAGAATTGTAATGTACGACTCCCGCATTGCGGTTTTTATCAATGGAACGTCGATGTTTTTGCATAACTATTACCTATACGTTGCTTTCTTACTTTCGCGTGTGTCGGGGCTCGTTGTGTAAGCTCGAGGTTTATTCAATGTAGAATATAAATTCATGGGACATGAGTCTGTCATTCAAGCTCGGTCATTGTACTCGGTTCGATTTGATCCCGAATAACTCGAGCCTATCGTTTGAGTTTGAGCAATGTACTTGGCTAATTTTTAGCCAAGGAGCTCGAGTCTCGTTTGAGCAGCTAGAGAAATGTACATGGCTGATTTTTAGCCAAGGAGCTCGAGTCTTGATTGAGAAGGTCGAGCTATGTACTTGGCTGTTTTTTAAGCCAGGGAGCTCGAGTTTTGTTTGATGGCCAAGTAGCTCGAGTCCTCTGTGAGGAGCTCGAGGCGTATTACTTGGGCTATTTTGTGGGCCAAGTAGCTCGAGTCCTCTGTGAGGAGCTCGAGGCGTATTACTTGGGCTGTTTGACGACCAAGTAGCTCGAGTCCTCTGTGAGGAGCTCGAGGCGTATTACTTGGGCTGTTTGACGGCCAAGTAGCTCGAGTCCTCTGTGAGGAGCTCGAGGCGTGTGACTTGGGCTGTTTGACGGCCAAGTAGCTCGATTCCTCTGTGAGGAGCTCGAGGCATGTGACTTGGGCTTGGGGGGAGCTCGAGCTCGACGATAAAAAGTTCACTGCCAGAGGCAACACACAATTCGCCAGAGGTCGTGTTCGGGGTTGCGCTGTGAGAGGCTGTTTTAATATTCATTCTTGCATTCAAATAGCATGATTTACATGGTGTATCGACCATAACTGAATGTTTCTACCTGATGGCATGCAAGCCCAAACAAAAAACTAAAAGACAGAATCAAAAACTAAACTCGTATTGAAAATACCTCATAGGGTCAAAGACTTAGCCCGTGCCGGAAATAGCCCAGGCCCCCTCGCCACTTGGTCGTTCGACTCAGTCATTCGTGATAAATGTTGAAGTTGTCGTCGTTCCTTAGCAAAAACTTAGCAAAAACTGAAGAACAGCCTCGGGTCGTGAGCCTGGCCGTACATCCAGTTACTTGTAGTAAATTTTTAAGTTGTCAGCGTTCCATGGCCTCGGGAGTGGTTTGCCCGAGGCGTCTCTAGACTGTAGGCCCCCGCCTTCACTCTTCGTATCACTTCATAAGGTCCTTCCCACGCGGGTCCTAACTTTCCCGGGGGGTGGCCTGCGGCTGCAGCACTCCGGAGAACCAAGTCCCCAACTCTAAATCTCCTTGCTTTGACCCGAGTGTTGAAGTGTTTGGCTGTTCTGTTCTGATAGCTGGCTGCCCTGATAGAAGCCTGCTCCCTTACTTCCTCGAGCAGGTCGAGATGTTAGGTTGTTTCCTCTCGATTGGAACAGTAGCCTCCACGCCGAAGGCTAGCATGAAGGGAGTTTCGCCGGTCGCGGTTTTGTGAGAGGTCCTGTATGTCCATAATATGGCGGGCAGTTCCTCTGGCCAGTTGCCCTTTGCCTCTCCTATCCTCGTCCGGAGATCGTGCAGGATTATACGGTTGGTAACCTCGACGAGGCCATTGCTTTGAGGATGCGCAACCGACGTTAGTCGGTGGTCAATCCCGAGATTGTTGCAGAAGTTTTTGAACTGCGCATTATCAAACTGTCTCCCATTATCTGATATCAATACCCTGGGTATCCCGAATCTGCAAATGATAGACCTCCATACGAATGACCTTACTTTGGGCTCGGATATGGTTGCCAGTGGCTCGGCTTCTACCCACTTGGTGAAATACTCTACTGCTACGATGACGAATTTGAGCTGTCCCTTGGCCAACGGGAAAGGCCCGAGGATATCAACTCCCCACTGCTCGAACGACGCGACGCACGGGATGGATGTCAATTCCTCGGCGTGAGTATGTATGACGTTGCCAAACCTCTGGCACTTGTCACACCTCCTGACATATTCTGATGCATCCTTCTTCATGTTGGGCCAGTAGTATCCATACCTTATGAGTTTGTACGCCAGCGCACGAGCCCCTTGGTGATTCCCTCATACGCCTTCGTGAACCTCTTCCAAGGCTTGAAGAGATTCGGAGGGCTTGAAACACCTTAGGTATGGTAAAGTAAGACTTCGGCGAAACAACATACCCTTGATTATACAATACCTCACTGCCCTAGCCTTAATGCTTCTTGCCTGTCGATGATCTGAGGGTAGGGTTCCGCTGCTCAGGTATTCTATTATCGGGTCCATCCAAGAGGGGTTGTCCTCAATATCCATTACACTGGGCTTCTGGCTGATACTGGGCTCCATTACCATCTTCAAGTGCACCGTTCTGTCAAGTCCATCGGTTCCCATGAACATGAGTCTGGACAGGGCATCGGCTCTTGAGTTGTCGGCTCTTGCAATCTTTGTAATCTCACAACTCTTGAACTTTCTTTGCAGGTCATGCGCTTTCAAACAGTATAGGCTCATCTTTTCGTCTTTCTTCTCAAAGGTGCCTTCGGTCTGGGCGACCACTAGCTGGGAGTCACTGAATACGTTAACATTCTCTATTCCCAGGTTGTATGCCAACTCCAGTGCCAAGATGACGGCATCATACTCTGCCTCGTTGTTGGTGGCTTCAAATTCGAATCTGAATGCGCATTGAATTTCAGTTACTCCTGTTGGGTCAGTGATGATAACTCCGGCACCTGACCCCGAACTATTCGACGCACCATGAACGTATATTTTCCAAACTTCTGAGGTCAAGATCGGGTCTCTATCCTGCGGCCCCCGAGATCTGGGGGTAAGCTCAGCGATGAAATCTGCCAATGCTTGCGCCTTGATCGCTGGCCGCGGCTTGAACTCAATGTCGAACTCCCCAAGTTCGATCGCCCATTTAAGTAATCTACCCGAAACATCTGGCTTTTGGAGTATGTGCCTTAGAGGTTGGTTAGTGAGGACAACAATTGGGTGCGACTGAAAGTACTGGCGAAGTTTTCGGGCCGCTACAACCAATGCAAGAGCAAGCTGCTCAGCCAATGTGTACCGAGTCTCTGTATCCAGGAGCACTTTGCTTATGTAGTATATGGGTCGTTGGACTTTACCGACATCTTTTACCAGAACCGCACTCACTGCACCTTCGGAGACCGCTAGGTATAGTAGCAACGTATCACCAGTCTCGGGCGTCACGAGTACCGGCGGGGTTGCCAATGTCTTCTTCAGCTCTTGAAAGGCGGTCTTGCATTCTTCGTTCCATTCAAAGCTCTGGTTGCCTCTCAAAAGTTTGAAGAATGGGAGACATTTTTCTGCTGCACGAGACACGAACCTGTTCAGTACTGCGACTCGGCCTGTAAGCTTCTGGATATTCCTCTTACACTTGGGTGGTTCCATCGACACCAATGCTTCTATCTTGTCGGGGTTAGCCTCTATCCCCCTGTGGGTGATCATGAACCCCAAGAACTTACCGGACGCCACCCCAAAGGCACACTTAGCTGGATTTAGCTTCATCCTGTATCTTCGTAGCGTTGTGAATACCTCTTCCAAGTCGGCAATGTGACAGTCTACCCGCTTACTCTTGACAACCATATCATCAACGTAGGCCTCAATGTTCTTCCCGATCATGTTAGCAAAGACTTTATTGACGAGTCTTTGATATGTGGCTCCCGCATTCTTCAAACCAAATGGCATGACCCTGTAACAGTAGATGGCTGAGTCTGCCATGAATGAGGTCTTCTCCTGATCATCCTCTGACATTAGAATCTGGTGGTACCCTGAAAAAGCGTCCAAGAAGCTGTATAACTTGTGACCCGAGGTAATGTCCACAAGATTGTCAATTCGTGGCAGGGGATAGCTGTCCTTGGGGCATGCTTTGTTGAGGTCGGTGAAGTCGATGCATACTCGCCACTTTCCGTTCGCCTTCTTCACTAGGACCACATTGGCGAGCCACTCCGGGTATTGCACCTCCCGTATGAAGTTGGCCTTCATAAGTTTCGCAATTTCCTCATGAATGACTTCCCTTCTTTCTGGTGCAAACTGTCTCATTCTCTGCTTCACTGGTCTAGCGCCCGGGTTGACATTGAGTTTATGCGAGACAACCGCGGGGTCTATCCCTGGCATGTCCTCCACGCTCCATGCAAATACGTCGGCATGGCGGGCCAAGCAATCGATCAGTTTACCCTTAGTCACGTTGTCCAGACCCTGGCCAATTGTAACCTTCCTGCCATGCTCGAGCTCGACCTCATCCATTTTTTCCACCGGCGCGAGCCTTCCCCAATGATCGGGCTCGAGTTCCATCTTTGCTATCTGCATGACGTCCAACTTGATCTCCTTCACGCTCGCGACATAACACTGTCTAGCCACTGTCTGGTTTCCCCGACCCCTCTGCTTGTAGGGAACTTTACCGCCAGGTGGTACGTTGAGACGATTGCTTTGATACCATTTAGCAGTGGTCGGCCAAGTATGTCGTTATAGGCCACAGGTGTGCGAACCACTTGGAACGCTGTGATCTGTGTTATCTGGTTCCCTCCCGACCCCAAGGTAAGGGGTAAGTCAACAACCCCCTCCGGGACAACAATACCTCCTCCAAATCCCTGAAGAGGCGTCTTCACCGGCCTGAGCTGTTCCGTCGAGATACCCATCTTTTCGAAAGCCTCATGTGATAGTACATTGGCTGCACTACCATTGTCTACCAAGATCCTTTTTACCTCAAAATTAGCGATGATCGCCGATATAACCAGGGCGTCGTCATGAGGAAAAGACACGCCTTCCAAATCCTTTTCTCCGAAAGTTATGTCCTCCACATTGCTCACGTCTACACTCGAGACGAGGGGGTACAACCTGGCGTACTGCTTACGGCCATTATTTGAGTCTCCTCCCGAGGCCGTTCCACCAATAATGACGTTGATGGTCCCTGCGGTTGGTTGTTGATCCCTCTTGTCGCCGGGCTGCCTTCCCTTGTGATGAGTGTTCTGGGGACGCTTGTCCCGACCCACATACGTTCCTAGAAAGCCCCTCTTGATGAGTGATTCGATCTCCCTCTTGAGGGCGAAGCATCCCTCTGTCGTGTGGCCATGGTCCCTGTGAAAATCACAATACTTGTTCTTGTCCCGGGCTTCAGGGGGAGATTGTAGCTTCGGAGGCCATTTTAACTCCTTCAGGTCCTTGATTTCCATCAGAATGTTTGACCTCGTGCTGTTCAATCTGGTGAAGGACGTCGGGGATACCTCTTGCCTTGGCTGGCTCCGGGAAACATCAGAGCGTTGGGTGGACTCATGAGGTCTCTTCATGTCGGGCTTCTTTACTGGCTGAGCATCTCTTCTAGGAAACATTGTTTCCTCCATGTTAATGTACTTTTCGCCTCTAGTGAGCAAGTCGGTTATCGATTTCGGAGGTGTCTTTGATAAGGACATCTTGAACGCCTCGCACCTTACTGCATATGTAAGGGCCGAGACTGCTGTTGTGATATGTAGGTCGGGGATCAGGAGTCTTTCCTTGTTGAATCTCGCCATGAAGTTGCGAAGGGTTTCACTGGATCCTTGACGCATCTGCATGAGTGATGCCGCTGTCTTCCTGATGCGCTTGCTGTTGGCGAAGAAGGCTGAGAACTTATCGGCCAAGTCCGAGAATGAGGCTATAGAGTTGGGTTCTAGCGTGGAAAACCAGTCCCTTGCGGCGTTGGTGAGTGTCTGAGGAAAGGCTTTACACATCACGGCATCGGGTGCTACCTGTAAGTTCATGACGTCGGTGTAGATGTTGAGGTGGTTGATGGGATCTGTTGTTCCATCGTACTTCTTCACTCGAGGGTACTTGAAAGGATCTGGCAGGGGGTACGACAAGACTTCAGGAGTAAATGGTGTGTTAGGGGTAAACCCCGCGGCGGCCTGGGACTTCTGCATCATCCCAGCCCTGATTCCTTCTTGAATAACCCTTGCTAGGTCTGCCGGATTCATTGCGACCGATCTCGGGGCGATGGGCCCTTGGGGTATGTCCGATGTTCCTACCTCAAGCGGGCCGGCTCCGGGGCCCTAGAATTGGTCATATTGTCACTTTGCGGGGACGGTATCGGGGGGGTGCTTCTCGCTTGTAGCAGATGAGTTAGCGTGGCCACTTGCTGGCGGAGGTCTTCGAAGGCGACTGTTGTTATCGTCGTGAGGGGATGTTGTGGCTCCCCTGACGTAACCTCCTACGCTGTCGGAACGTCCGTAGCAGGGGGTTGGTTAGGAGCAGATGAGCTTGCCGGAAGCTGTCCTGAGCGAGTGTTAACCATGGCTTCTGGTAGAGTTTCCCACAGACGGCGCCAATGATGCTACCAAAATTCGTACATGGGTCAACCCGAACCGAATGACAGAGCTCCGCGTGACCTGGCCTTCGATACCTGAAACAAAGGCGTCGAGGTGTGTCCTCGTCGCCCCTCCGATGCTTAAGTCAGACAGGGAATTAGAGAAAATAATGCTCAAGATGCTGATGGTGCATATATTGAGACGTACCTTTATGGCGGAGCTAGGGTGCGTATTTATAGACGCTGGGGGAGGGGAGTCCTAGGAGGATTGAACTTCGTGTAGTTTGATTTGTAGTAGGTATTTGTGTTGGATTGGGATTGTGATATCGGAGATGGGATGGAAGTTGTACTGATCTAGGAAGTTGGAAGTAAGCGGGATTAGCGGGGGGGGGTTAGGCGCGTGGTCCACACGACCTCAAGACTCGAGCACCGATCTCGAGGTGGACCCGTAAGACATTTGGCCCAAGTGGGGGAGGCCAGTGGTCGGGCTCGGTGTTCGAGATCGGGAGGTCATAATGTATCATCACTTGTGATCCTAGAAATAGAGAAAAAGACCCAGATCATGACATACTAAAATCACATAATTCCAATATTAAAATTTACTTGTATGCCCATCAATATTTTCTTATGTACTGTACAATGTCAGCTTTAAAACATAAATTTCAATCTCAGACTGATTAATCGAAGGATCGTAACCCTGAAACCTCTACCTAATAGCAGTCGGAAAGAAATTCAAAGTGCTACAATAAAAATTCCCAATCTTTAGGCAAAAGTGTGCAGTAATTAAATCCATAAACGAAATTTCACAATCAGAACAAAATTGAAGAAAACCTTTATTGAGCTTAATGACGATGTTGGGTTTTTTTATACCCAATAAATCTAGAGGTGGCAATAGGCTGAGCTTAGCCGGCTCAGCCCATGCCAACACGAGCTCGGCTCGGCTCGTGGGCTTTTGGGCGAGTTCGGCTTGTGCCCGAGCTCACCCAAAACAAGCCGAGTGGCAAGCGCTCGGCTCGGCTCGGCTCGGCTCGTTTTTTTTTTAACTTGTAAAAGATATATATACACACATTTTGTGATTAATTTCTAAATATACATTTTCAAAAATATTTATAATTTTTTAAAAAATAAGAACAAAAATTGTTTCATTGAGTTACTTGAATAATATGTCTTTTGTTTACCATTTTATACTTAAATTTGAAAAAAAAAATATGTAAAGTATAAACACATTTTTTAAATATACATTTTTCAAAACATTTTTATTTTTTATAAATAAAAAAATAAAGATAGACCCTCCTCCTTTATCCGGGTTTGGGACCGGCTACTTCAATTTTAGTAGGCAGAGTTAAAAATTGTACACGAACAACTTGTTACGTATATAATTTTTTTAAAAATATTATAAATGTATGAAAATTAAATTTTGTGATGATTATGGTGAAATTAAATATCACTTACTTGATTACATGCAATTTCGGCATATTTATCTTGAATTCGATAATTAGCGTCTTCCCAATCTTTCACACACATTAACGCTTCCAAAATATCTTCTTTTAGTCGACTCCTGACCTCAGAGAGAACCCTCTTCCCTGCACTGAAAGCAGACTCCGAAGCTACAATGCTAACATGAGGTGTTAGTAGATCTTTTGCCATTGCAGAAACTACTGGCCATCGACGCTCATTATTTCGCCAAATTTTAATTACCTCTTCTGAATTTTTCTTAACTTCTTTGTTACTAGGCAAAGTATGACAAAAGTAATCGATTAATTCAGATGGCAACGCATTTGGACTATTACTCAAAGTTTGAGTACATGCAGTGGATGACAAACTACTACTACTACCACCAGATGAACCACATACATATGCAAATGAATTAAATCTATATGAGTTCATGCTTTCGAATAAATCTAAAATTACATCGTCGTCATCCGTTTGATTAGTGGGAGGAGTAGATGTAGGTACACGAGTAATATGTGTACACATTCGTGAAGCATATAATTCGTACATTTCACGTAATGTTTCTTCCAAATTCCTATAAGTAATAGGTATATTAAAAGTTAAAGCATTTGAAATTTTATCAATTACAAATTTAGTACCCGATAAATTATATCGGGGGGTCCATGACGCATGCTAAAGAAATAATATAGGTAATTCTTCCCAATATTTTTTGAATTTTAATTCCATGGAATATATAACTGCATGAAAATCGAGGTCATTTTGAAACCTTTTAAAAGTCCTAACAATTATATAAAGACATTCAAGAACCATACAACTTGTGGGATAATAAACGCCAGACAATATATTTGTAGAATCATAAAATGTCGTCAAATCTTTTTTTATTTTAAAAACTATATTCCAATCGGTTTCATTCAAGATAGTTTTGTCTTCATCTCTAACATGCCTATTGTTATAAAATTCAGTAATTAAACGTTCGAAACCTTCACATGATTTTAATAATAAGTAAGTGGAGTTCCATCTATGGCCTACGTCAGTAATAAATGTTTTTGTAATTGTCATTCCATTTTCTGAACAAAATTCTTCAAATGCTTGTTTTCGACTAGGTGTAATCGTGATATATATAAGTGCACTCCTAATTCGGTCAATTTCATCATTAACATGTTTTAAACCGTCTTGTACTACTAAATTAAAAATATGACATACACATCGAATATGAAATAAATAACCACCAAAATCGGGTTGAAGTACTCTATGCAATTTATCGATAACAACTTTATTTACAGTAGCATTGTTGAACGTAAAAGAACAAATTTTGCTCTCGTATTTATACTCTTTAACTATATTTATGATAGCATTAAATATAGTTTGGGCGTTGTGCGGGTACTCAACAATTTTAAAAGCAATAATTCTTTTATGCATGACCCAAAGTGGGTCTATATAGTGTGTAGTTGCAGCAATGTAACCTCTCTTATTAATCCCTTCCCACATATCAGAAGTTAAAGATATCACACCCCCATATTTCTCTAAATCATTTATCAATAGTTGTTTTGTATGAAGAAAATATTTAATTGTATCAGCACAGAGAGTATTCCGACTTACCCCAACGTACCTCGGCTGAAGATATGTTTTGACGTAGTTCACGAAATGTTGGTTGTCCGCTATTGCTAATGGCAACTCAGACCCAGCACAAACTTCACCATTCCCTTTCGAGCTTCATCCTCTGAATACATTCATGTAGAAAGTGGCGCAGTACCACTGGCGCCTGGAGAACCAAACTGTAGTTGAGTTTGACCAGCTGGAAGAAACTCATGTTTGGTCACACATGTTTTGTAGTGACGAATGAGGTGGGTAGTTCCAATACCTCTTTGCCATGTCAGTCATTGTTGGCAGTATTTACATACTGCTTTGGTTTCGGGGATTCCATCGACCAAACGACCAGTTTGAACCAATTTAAAATGGTCCCAACATTTTGCCTTGTTCTTCCCCTTGTTCTTCCCTCTTGTATCGAGAATATTTGACGTAGGCTCTTCATCTTGTTCCAAATCAATTGGAACACTAGGATCAACATCAACGTCATCCGAATCAATTGGATGACTACATTCATTAACGTCGTAATCATTGGTAATTCATTGAGACCGGAGAATTCATTCCCAAATTGATTTTGGGCAGGTGTTTGTGTTTTGTTCTCCATATCGAACAAGTTTTCAACAAATGATCGTGAATCCATTTGTTATGAATAATAGAAATTGAATATAGAAATGTAGAAGATGATTATAGAATGAATGAATGATATTGTTATTGATAAATGGAGATTGTAGAATGTAAATTGTATAGATTAGATAATGAGAGAATAGAGATTGATATTGGTGGAAAAAAAGTTTGATTTAGGTGGGTATTTATAGAAACAAAAAAAAAACGCTGAGGACCAAAACAGTCACTGAATAAATTCAGTGACTGTTCTGGTCATTGAATTAATTCAGTGACCAGAACGGTCACTGACTTTTTTATTTTTATTTTTTTTTCGGACGAGCCACGAGCCTCTCGGCTCGTGGATCGTTTTTTTTTAAATATACCCACGAACCAGTTCGTCAAACGATGCACCTAGCTCGGCTCGTGCTCGGGCTCATTTTTTTACGAGCCCGAGCGGCTCGTGGGTGTGAACATTACGAGCCGAGCGGGCAAGTCGACGAGCCACTCGGCTCAATTGCCACCTCTAAATAAATTCGGGCGATGATGTTAAATCGATTTTATAGTTTGGATTAGATTTCATAGGTCTCGACCGATGATTGAAATGAAATGTTGACACCATAATGAACGAACCATTCCGACTACCTAAGTGGGTCATTTGAAGTAGCCCAATTGTATTGGTGTTGTTCATGGCCCTGCCTATTACCTTGGACGGCTTAAGGTTGAAAGGACACTTAGTTATTTATTGGGCTCCTTTGTGGTTGGCCTAAAAGCCCATTAAGTTGGCATATTTAGTGGCTTAATTGTTTTGTGTTTGTGTGTAAAAGAAACTTGGAGCCGAGAGTTTTTGAGAAAAGAGCGTGGCTTTGTGCTTCTTGGTATTGCTTTGTGCTTGCCTTCTTCTCTAGCCTTCGTGGCATTTTCTTGAGGCTACTATACTCTTCACACTGAGTCCTTTGTGGGCTGATTAAACTTGGAGCAACCGGTAGTTGGGTGGTGGTTCGGTTTGGAGATTAGGTTGTTCATTGTGGGTTTCAATTGGTGGTTTTTTCTGAGCTCGATTTGGTGTTATTGGAGGCCTAAAATCTTACAAATGGTATCAGAGCATGTTGGTGTAAGTTTGGGCGAAAAAATTTGGCTAGAAAAATCCTAGAAACGCAGCAGAATCGAAGCAGAATAAGCTGTCCAAATTTTGCCAAAAATTTAGACCTACAAATGAGATTTCCGGCCAAACCAGTGGCCGATTGGTGAAACGGGCATCACTAGCGGACTCAGCAGGTGGAGGCGGTGCTGGGGGACCAGCACGTGTCGCCACGCGCCGGCGCATGAGCCCCACGTGCAGCGCCGGAGGTGGCGCGTGTGTGTGGTTTTCCGGTGAGGTGGTCTTTAGGCAGTTTCTTCGAGACGGACCCTACAATGTTGTCGAATTTTAGTTTCGGGCAATACGATTAAAGTTGGACGATTTTACCCTTGGACGTTCGGGTGTCTACGTTTCGTGTTGACGGAAGCTTTGGGCGGATTGCGGTAGTCTCAAAGTGGTGAATTTGCAGCTCTCGATATTTATGGACCTTCAGACGTGGTCCGCTCGGTATCATGTTCTTTACCCTTTTATTAATGCAGTTGAAATTATTGTGCATGATAATTTATTTTTCGCATTAGAAGTTATCGTGTGCGGTGACGTTAGGTTTGGGGTTACCGTGAAGGGGTAACCATTGTATGTTGCTAAATCTAAGAATTACTTGTTAATTATTTGTCTTAAATTCTTTGTGAATTTGTTGTTAATTAAATTTTTTTATTAGAATTGCATGTGACCTTAGGAAAGTTTACTTGACTATTCTGTGTGAATTGTGTCAGTACTTTACTTGTGGTTGTTGTTGTTGCATTTGTGTTGTATTTTTGGGTAAAATGACGACACATTATGAGTTGTGCATGTTTTAATGAAAATTGTGATTTTTTAATTTGGCAAATGCTAAAATTAAGATGTTTTTAATTGCAGTAATTGGACATGGTTGAAATAGACTGTCCTATGAATGATAATAAAAGGAAAGTTGAGAGTGGTGAGGCGAATTATGTCTTTGGGTCGAGTGATGACCCTAGTGAGGTTTATTGAATATGAACATTATTACTGCATGTGCATCCGTGTGTCATCCTTTCTGCATGTGTGCGATTGCTTAATTTGGTTGCGTGATTATATGTGCATTTTCAATGTGTTTGATATGTGCATTGGCATGAATTGGAGTGATCTTATTACTTTGTGTAATTGTTGCATGCATAGTGGGTTGAGACTTATGGTGTACTCCATTTTGCTCTGTGAGCGGTGTGAGAGTGTGGTAGTGAGAAGTAAGAGGGGCAGCCATTTTCTCCTTCATCTTTGTAAGCCTGTGTGGTTTGTGAAATTATGTGAGGCAATCTGTGAGGGTTATCTTCGTTCTTTGTGTGAGCCTCTATTGTGAGTGTTGTGGAGTAACCAACTCTTTCTTCTATTCTCTTTGTGAGTGCCACCTTTACCCTTCCCTTTGTGGGATTAATCATTTGTGGATTTTGTGAGCTTTGGTGATTGGAGTAACCTTTTGGTGCCCTAACCTTTGTAGTCGCAGATAGGTATTGATTTGCATTAGCAGCGTTTGTATGTCTTTTGGTAAGGTATAGATGCTTAAGGGTACATTGTGGTTTGTATTGTGGGACGTGGAGTGTGACATTTGGATCACGTGTGGAGATGTGGTCAAATGTCTGGAATCTTTTATCTGTAAGAGACCCTGATCAGGTGGAGTACAAGTGAGGCACTTCTATTAGGTGGAGACCCATTATCTACTTAGGTTGGAGAAGTGATGTGGTGATAGATGATTATCTCGAGAACTTAGGATCTATAGAGACTTACCAGTTAGACATGTGTTTGGTTGTGTGATTAGTCTAGTGAGCATGGTGGTCGATGAGGTGAGATATGTTTTCTCGAAGAGTGAGCAACACGGAATGGGATAGGATAAGTGTGATGAGATCTTCGTGAGGTCATTTATGCATTTGTTGTGTATGTGTTGACATGTTGATTGACTTGGTGTTAATCTGTTGTTCTGTGTGAACATGTTTTGAAACGATCTGTGTGTTATCCTATATGATATCTCCGTCGCATGTTTATTTGCTCTTGATTGATTGCTGTGATTACTTGTTTCTACTTGGGTGTTCTTGACCTTAGCCCTTGTGAGTATATGGAGCGATACGGTATGTGTTTCAGGTAGAGACACGAGGTAAGTTCTGTGATACCAATTTTTTTTGTTACCTTGGTTGTGCAAGTATAAACTGTGTGTTTTGATTGCTTGTAGATTTATTGGGATCAAGGTGGAGATTTGTTGGGTTTTTTGATACTCAATAAATCCGGGCGATGCTGTTAAACCGATTTTATAGTTTGGATTAAACTTCATAGACTTCAGCCGATGCTTGAAGTAAAATGTCGACACCATAATGAACGAACCATTCCGACTACCTAAGTAGCCCAATTGTATTGGTGTTGCTCATGGCCCAGCCCATTACCTTGGATGGCTTAAGGTTGAAAGCCCACTTAGTTATCTATTGGGCTCCTTTGTGGTTGACCTAAAAGCCCATTAAGTTGGCATATTTAGTGGCTTAATTGTCTTGTGTTTGTGTGTGGAAGAAACTTGGAGCCGAGATTTTTTGAGAAAGGAGCGTGGCTTTGTGCTTCTCGGTCTTGTTTTGTGCTTGCCTTCTTCTCTAGCCTTTGTGGCATTTTCTTGAGGCTACCATACTCTTCACATAGAGTCCTTTGTAGGCTGATTAAACTTGGAGCAACCGGTAGTTGGGTGGTGGTTCAGTTTAGAGATTGGGTTGTTCATTGTGGGTTTCGATTGGTGGTTTTTTCTGAGCTCGGTTTGGTGTTATTGGAGGCCTAAAATCTTACAAACAATTTTTTTTGGCTGGCTGTGGCAGCGTGGCCTTCTTCCATGATAAATTATCAATAGTCCCACTTTCGTGGCAACCCACAACTACAGCTCCATGGCCGAATGGATGGAAGGCTTCCAGAACGTCATTAGGGTCATCTTCGATCATGGGAGAGTGAGTAGGGGAGTGGCGAAGTAAACGTGAGGGGTAATACTTTGCTGGCTGTTTTTATTGATGTCGTGAGTAAGCGACCGCCTGCGACTTGGCCTTCTTCTTTGCTGGAAAAATTGTGGCTCTGCTACTTCCGACGGCGTAGGCTGTGGCGTCTCTGGTAGCGATGGCGGTGTGGGAGGTGGAAGAGCAAGGGGATGAACGCTTATTAGAGTCCTTTGTAGGCTGATTAGAGTCCTTTGTAGGCTGATTAAACTTGGAGCAACCGGTAGTTGGGTGGTGGTTCAGTTTAGAGATTGGGTTGTTCATTGTGGGTTTCGATTGGTGGTTTTTTCTGAGCTCGGTTTGGTGTTATTGGAGGCCTAAAATCTTACAAACAATTTTTTTTGGCTGGCTGTGGCAGCGTGGCCTTCTTCCATGATAAATTATCAATAGTCCCACTTTCGTGGCAACCCACAACTACAGCTCCATGGCCGAATGGATGGAAGGCTTCCAGAACGTCATTAGGGTCATCTTCGATCATGGGAGAGTGAGTAGGGGAGTGGCGAAGTAAACGTGAGGGGTAATACTTTGCTGGCTGTTTTTATTGATGTCGTGAGTAAGCGACCGCCTGCGACTTGGCCTTCTTCTTTGCTGGAAAAATTGTGGCTCTGCTACTTCCGACGGCGTAGGCTGTGGCGTCTCTGGTAGCGATGGCGGTGTGGGAGGTGGAAGAGCAAGGGGATGAACGCTTATTAGGGTTTGTGGAGGTGAGTTGTGACCAGGGGCGGACCCAGCACCTGGCCAGCCCCTACGGCTGCCCGTGTTGGGTCTGTCGGAAACTTTAGATGACCGCCGGGCAAGGGCAAGGGCTAGGAGCCGGGAAGGAAGAACATGAAGAACAAAAGGGAGGAGGCATTGTTGGGTTGGAGGTGGAGTTTTCAAAATATTTGGGCCTCATTTTTTTAAAAAAATGCCCAATTATTAACGCAATCCATGGCTAGTTTTGCTATCCATTTAACAAAACCAAATAAAAGGAATCGATCCAATCCAATTTCCATATTCATTTCTCATTTCTTTAGGGCAAGTGGGCGACGACTACGAGTACGATTGTTGGCAAAATTAATTTGGGAGAAATTATTTTGAGGACGGTGGAGGCTGCCGACTGTGACTGTGAGTTTTTGGGCTGGAGTGGAGACTGGGCTATGGTGACTGGTGAGTGGAGGCTCGAGCAGCGGAGCTTCCGCCTTGGTTCCGGGTTCGGGTTCCGCCAAAGAGTTCGAAAATCAAACCTCTCAATGCTGCAAAATCCATCTGATAAGCTCACTCTACTGTAATCTTACGGCCACCCACCTTTATAACTTCACCATTTTTCACTCGCTCTCTTTCAATAAATTATTATACTCTTCGCCTCTCAATCTCCACATTCGTTACCACCACAGGCCCAGCAATTTAACTGGTTTTGCCTGTTCAGTAAAGAAACCAAGGTTTTCATTTCCTTTCAATTATTCATTTATTCCTTATTCAATAAATTCCGTATATTTAGCTGTACACATTTATTGTGGCCCCCTTCCTTTTTTGGTATTTTTTTTTTAGTATTTAGGGTTGTATTGAAATATATTTTCATATGTATATACTTTTTACGTTTTAGTGCACTTATATATATATCGAATTATATTTTCGGCTATTACGATCGTTGAATGTCTACGGTTATCGGTTCACGATCTCCGCCCATGTTGGGTTCAGTTCTTGGATTCGCCCTTGGTTGCGACATATAGAAGAGAGAAATCTTAGAGAGCTCATTATAAGATAGATGAAGCAGCAATTTAAAATGGGAAGAAGAAGTAAATAAAAATGGGAATTTGGAAATTCACTGTGATGTAATAAGGGTAATTTAGGTAATTTATTAATTTTAATTTAAAATATTTATTTTAAAACTTTAATTCTAATCAAAGGCTAAAATTCCAAAGGGTAATATGAGAGTGGCTATTTGACCCAATTTCCACATGAAATAATGTATAATGAGTTTTAAGTCGGTGGCCTTCTCACTCAAAGCTTGTATTAAGACAGTCAAATCCAAACTATTTACACTGCAAATGGGGATTAGCAGTCTTTTGAAAGGTGAAGTCGTCGGCTTGCTGTAATATCACTGCTTATTTCGGAAGCAACAAAAATCATATGCTCAAAAATGTGAGTAAGAAGCACAACTGCCAGCTCACAAATTTTATATGATTGTGCTATATGTACACACCCTTATGGGTGGGCAAAATCCAAACCAACCCGAGAAAATCGACCAATCCGATCAAAACCGACCAGTTTGGGTCGATTTTTTTGAAATTTTTGGGCGGGTTGCAGGTTGTGGGTTGGGTAATCGGGTCGGGTCACGAGTTAGCAAACCCAGACCCGACCCGACCCGACCCGACCCGATCCAACCCAACCCGAAAAAAAAAATAAACTACATAAAAAAAATCAATCCTTAAGATACCAAAATCGACACGGCTATATAATTATATGCACAAAAGAACTCGAATAGAAAAAAAATGTTAGCGGATTTAAAATGGCTGGTATACTGATAATATCAACATTATCACTGCACAAAAGTTAACTTCTTGTATTGCAATACAAAAATAAACTACAATTAAGATGTCAAATTGATGAGACCCAAGCTCAAAAAAATTGATATACAGCTAATATCCACATGTCCACGACACAAAAATTTAGAGTTCTTGTATTCCATGGAAAAAGATTATCATTAAAGTATCATTGTAGACCTGAACACCACATAATCACACATAAAAAAATGTCGATAAGGAAAATAGTTCATGGACTAAATTTAAGAAAGTTGATATACAGCTAATATCAACATGCCAACTACACAAAAGTTAATTACTTGTATTCCATGAAAAAAACGAAAAAGGAAAGTATAATTAAGATACCAAAATTGACACGAACACATATAATCACAAGCGCAAAAAATTAACAAAAAATAGTCCACGGTCCAAACTCAAGAAAGTTGATATACAACTAACAAAAATATGTTTTATACACGAAAGTTAATTACTTGAATTCCATGACAAAACAAAATATATTAAAAAGATATAAAAATTCACATGAACCGTGTAATTACTCCAGCGAAAAGAATTCGAATAAAAAAAATAATTCAAAAATAAAATTTTACGAACCTTAAAAATGAATTCTGTAATATAATATTGGCACACTGAATTGAAAAAGGAGAAGCGTGAATCGATAAATTTTAATTTTTGATTTTCAAGTCATCACTCAAATCAATTTTCATTCAACTATATTTTCAGAGATAATTGCCATCAAATTGTGGGTGCAATACTGAGCAAACCCGTCTCATGAATAAATAGTCAAACTCGTCTTTGTGAATAAAGTTTTTTGAAAATGAGATAGTATTTTTTTTTTGTAAAAGTTACGAATGAACATATTATTGGATTGTACTATTTTATTTTTCAAATTTATTAACATTGGATGGCTAACGGTTATATTAATGTTATTTGACATCAAAAAATTGGATGATTTTAATTTTTGTGTAATAAATTTTTATCAAACCGATCAACCCAACCCAACTCGACCGACACATAATTGGGTTGGGTTTCAACATTTACATGGGTTGGATTGGGTTGAATTTCTAACAAACCGACAATGTTGGGTTGGGTTTGAGTTTGGGTTTGGGCAAAAATCGACCCAACTCAACCCACGCCCACCCCTACACACCCTCGTAATGGGTATACAAATTGCAAAATTCAATTTTCTATGATTCCTTCCACCACAATTATGTCTATTGCTTCTTTCCAGTTATATCTTGGTCAAAAAATGTAAAAAACAAAAGAACCAAAAATCGGTGTTCACATGCCTGTGTTGTCAACGAATATTTAACAATCAAAATCGGATCAAACGTTTATTTCTTGAACAAATGTGTCGACTGTAACGTCGAAATATAGTTAAAACTTTCTTCCCAAACTTTCACGTGGTTACGAGCGTGAATGAACCGAAACGAATACTACATGAGTAGAAATGTCACCGTATGTTTAAAACGACTAGATGTCATTTTGGGTCACGAGATATTGATTTCACTTTGAACTAGTATAATATGCTTTGAAATATTATACATAACTCGTAAACATCTTAGAAACTTGTACGTATTGAACTAACTAATTTGTTGAGTATCATATTTCACAATTGAAATATAATGAAATTTGTATTACTTACTTTTATTCATAGTGAAGTGTAGTGTAAGTTACTTACAGAACAATAGTGTTGGTCACTATCAGATGAACTTTGTATCTAACTTGCTATTCAAATATAGTAAAAATTTGAATTCGTTTAATTTTTATATAAATATAAATGAATATAAAGTGAAATGAATACAATACTAGTTGAAATGACAACTAGTCATTTAAATTGTTAGCATGTCATTTTGGGCTATAGAGTCTCGATTTCACTTTAAAAAGAGAAATAGTATGCTTTACCCTAGGTTATTTAGTAAAAAAAAAAAAAAAAAATTAAAGACATTAGAATAGGAATAAAATATAAAGGATATCAGATAAAAAGAGACAGATAATTTGTTAACTTGTACAGGATTTATAAGGAGACTTAAGCTCCATTTGATAGCCTTAATTTTCCATGGAAAAGGAAAACATTTTCCTTTTTCACCCTTAAAAAGCTCTTTGATAGGTAAATTTTTTCATGGAAAATGTTTTCCACCTTTTTTTAGGTACAACCATTTGATGCACATTTTTTCTTGATTTTGTTTTCCTACCTATTAGGTGGGAAAGCAAATTCCACTTTTTTTTATTTTTTTCTTTATTTATTATTATTTTTTTAGTAATGGCAACAAATTCTATCAACCATTGTAAAAAAAATTTCACATTTGTTGACAATTTTCATGCAAAACAAAGTCAAACGAATGATATTCGGTATGGTTATTTTTTTTTTCAAATTTTTTTATTTTTTATTTTTTTATTTTTGACAATTTGAACAAATTCTAAACTCAATAATAGAAAATATTATCGTTTTAATGGACAATTTTCATAAAAAAAAATGAAGTTAAACGGACTCCAAACTTTCAGCATTTTCCATAGAAAATTATACCAATCAAACACACTTAATTACAATTCCCTGTAAAACATTTTCTTTCCACCCATTTTCCACCCTTGCAATCAAACGGACCCTCAGTGAAAATAGTACTACTAATTAAAAGTTATAAAATAACCAAATAATTACTTTCTTAGGACAAAAGGATATAAAAGACATCCCAATGAAAAAATTCTCTTTAGAAATAAATGCAGGATTAAGATATGAACTTATAAATTTTTCTTAGAAAGACCAATATTGGTATCAAAAGATAATATTATGTACAAAAATAGTAATGGAATTTTAAGTATTAGATTTGAAAATTATAATTACCAAGTACAACAGACAAAGCATAATGAAGAAGAAAATGGTGAAGAATGTAAATATATTGAAATAGAAGATTACAAAAGTGTTGAAGAAGTCAATGCATTAAATGAAGATAGTGAAGAAGATGAAAACGAAGACGGTGAAAAAGAATTTGGATATATAAATATGGAATATTATAGAAATCATAGAAAATCTAGAAAAAAAATAGAAATTAAAGCATTATTAGAAGAAGACCAAAAGAATATAGAAATTAAGGGGGTGTTTGACACCCATTTTAATAGAAAAATGTGTTTTTGAACAGTAATTGATGGAAAAATGTGTAGTTAAAAAGTAAGGAAAATTTTTAAGTTTATGTGTAATATTATTTTATTGATAAAAATGTGTGGTTGAAATGAAGAAAGAGAAAAAGAATGAGAATGAAAAAGAGAGAAAAATGGGTGACAAACGGGGGCTAAGATGGAAGGAAATAGTGATAGTAATAAAAGATTTAAATAATGAGGAACAGACCAAAAATTTGGAAAAAGACCTACGAATAAAGAATATGATATTGGAGGAAAGTACCATTTCCCCCCTGCAATTAAAAAAAAAATACTAAAGTTTAGAAAAAGACAAGTAGAAGAAGGATGTATTCTACCAATAGCGAGCGATAAATGATTAATTTTAGAAATAAAAATTGTAAACCTCAAGACAGACAAGTATAATAATTAAATGGAAAAATTCTGTAATTAGAGCATATATTAGTATACCTATACAAATGAACGTAGAAGAAATGTGGGCTTATTTGGAAATATATTTAGGAAAGACGTCATTAGGCATATATGTTACAGCCAAAAGATCAAAATCGGAACAAATTAGATTGCAAATGGTCGGAGGAGAAAATTCCAGGAATTTCACTAGCTTTATTAGAGAAATAATTATAGGATCTCATCCCAGTAGAGATAACTCTTATGAACAAAATAAAATTTTAGAAGAATTAAAAAAATTAAGTATAAGCAATATGAATTACATACAACCATTTTTATTAGATTTTGAACGATTAATTAGTTCAACACGATTAACATTAGATGTCCATAAACTTGACAAATCATATATAAAGATGCCATCACCTTCAAATGATAAGATTACAAATAACATAGAATCAACACCTAGAATAAAAGGAACAACTATAAGTGCTACTATAAGATTTATAACTAATAAATTAAAAGGATATTGTATAGAAGAAGTAGTGCTCACTCATGAATGATTTCAGCTTTCAAAACAATGTAAAATATAGATGACTTGATGTGTGCCCTAGAAGGTTTATTGGCAAATGTACATTGTGTACTTGAATGCTCACTCATGAAACATTGTTTATTGGCAAATGTTCATTGTGAACAATGTCTCCCAGCATTGTACTAGTTTCCTTGCATAGTACGTAGTTGCATTCAAAGTAAAGATTGAATATTTAATCAACAATTTCATTTATCAGAGAAGGTTTCATTTATTATTTTCTTGTAAATCAAATAATACGTAATAACTCATGGGTAGAGATATTCATTGTAATCACAAAATTAGCTCGCTTGTGATGTGGAACATTGAATTCAAGATTGTAATCACACCTTGCGATCTACAGAGCTAACATGGAAATCGAAAGGGTCATCTAGAAGGCTGAATTGGGAGGGGAGGAGTGGACAAAGTATGGAGAGTCACCTCACATGATTGACCACAGCAAAGAACATTTCTCGAACCAGTCCTTCCTGAAGTCCCCAAAAGAAGTTCAGAACTAAAGGTACATCTCAGGATCCCAGCTGCTTGGCATCAAAAAAAGATAGTACGAGTTCGTAACTCTCCCACTGTAACAAGCTACAAACTCTACACCCATTCTATAAATTCAATGCCATCACCATGCAAAAAGTAATTCAGAATTCTATCAAAATTTGTCAAATTTGATCCTTCCTAGTAGTAAACAACCAACTTAAGCATTGGAATGTCTTCACGCTCCATATTTTCAATAGCCCAGCTGCCTAACATTGAATTGGTTCGTAGATTCTAGTGAAGTTTTGGGTTCAACCAATTGACACGAGGGGGAAAGCAATAGACAAGCTGAGCTTAGCAGACATCAAGGGCACAGCTAAAAAGCAGTCTGTAAAGGAAATATCAGATATAAGATAGGTTACTTTTGCATTAACCCCCTTATACCTATCTTCTCAAATTCCCTGCCGATTGTACAGTTCCATGTATGTAATATGCAGTTTCTTAGCTGAATAATCAACATGAAAGCACATGTTGCTAACTATCTAGTAATAATGATTGAAATATTTCTTCACCGCTCCCCAAACGAAAACAAAATCGAAAAAGGAAGCTGAGAGCCTATTTAAGGAAAACAGGAAAATGCACATACATGACCAGAAAAATTTATACAGGTGTAAATTCTACTGGAAAATGCAGTTAAGCATAAACAATCTTTTACCATAGATATTTAATATCCAATAAAAGCAAGCAATGTCTATAAACCCATAACTCATATCATCAAAATTTCAGCTTAACCAAGAAGTAACATTTAGTGGGCAACAATGATAACAAATATACTAATCAAAGAGAGAGAATCCCATGTCATCGTCACTTTCCTCTTTCTCTTCCTTCTTCTCCTCAGCAGCAGGTGCCTCAGCTGCTGCGCCAGCAGCAGGAGCAGTACCAGCTGCAGCTCCACCTCCTCCAATGAATGCACCACCACCAACAGCACCACCAATAATCACCTGTGCCATTGCAACAGATTCAATCATATATTGCAACATAAGCATCCCTAGGAGGAACCTAACAAAAGAGTTCCAGAAAATTCTGACTATTACACAAGATTTTCACACTAGGAAGAAACGAGAATTCGGGGTTTAATGACACAACTGAACACACGTTGAAGGTTGAACACGGAAAAGAACACATAGTAAACAACTATAATTCCTGCAATAGAAAGGTACAACTTCCGATGGCAAATGTACACGCGTCAATGTTGCACGCTTCGCAACATAGTATTATACCTTGCCACACTTGATCAAAACACAACACAGATGGAATGGCGCATATTAATTAGATCTACACTCATCGAATAATTAAGTCCAAAAAAATGAAAAACGAAAAACTTAAAATTCAATATGCAAAGACACCTGGAAAACGGCGGAGGAAGGGGTGACGTAAGAGAAAGAGGACTGGACGGCACCGGAGGAGTCAGCGGAGAGGGCGGTTTGGACTAGCTTGCGCTGCAGCTCGTACGTGGAGCCAGCGGACGACTCCAGCTCGCCGTTCAGCTGCTTAGCCGTCCACTCGTCATCTGAACTCCTGCACACGAACGTGAACACTCCCATCTCTCTCTCTCTGAATTTGATCGGATTTGGTGAACGTTAGGGCTTGTGAGTGAGGCGGAAATTGACACACCAAGGCAATGGTTTCAGTTAGGGATCATATGAGTGATATGACTAACTTGTCCTCGAATTTTTTCCGTAATTACGACTTTATTTGTTACATTTTCTTCTTTTTTCTATTTTTCCTACCCTTTGTCTCTAACCTTTGGCCAAGTAGCAATTATTTTTTCGACCTTTTTCTGGTTACAAAACCCATCACCAATCTTAGTCAATTAGAAGGTTATGAATATTTTTACCACGAAAAAAAAATTTGAAAACATAATTTCCACTCTGTTCAAGAAACACTATAGATAGCCAAAGTAGATAACTATTATTTGTCCAAAAAACATTATAAACAGTGGAGCTCGATTCATTGAAATTCGTCGGTCTTCCTTTCTTCTTTTCTAATGGATTGGATTGGGACCCTTTAGCTTCCTTCTCCGCAATAAATGCGTAGAGTTTTGGGTGCGTGGGTGTGGGTGTGGGTGTGGGTGTGGGTGGGGGTGGGGGGGGGGGATAGGATTTTGGAGAATCAAAGTTTGGGGATTTTGGAATGGGTTATGCTTAGGGCTTGTCTGGGTGCGCTGAAAATGAGATTAAAATTCATTTTTGGACCATTGAAGCCCATGAACGGTTATAATTTCAGAGATTGCGACTGCATCTTGGGAGTAACGGTAAAAAAGCAACGGCTTGAAAATCAGTTTTTCAAAATCTAAAAAGTCCTCCCAAACATATCCTTAGTGTACACAAGCGCCCCCTAATAAGAGGCGGTCATTTGTCAATTATGTGAAAGATTATGTAAGATATTGTATACAAATAGATTTGTCCTTTTGGAATTAATTCGAATGGTTTGTGATTTTGTTTCTCCCCATTTCTCATTTTCATCGGTAAAAAACGTGTTTTACAAATGCACACTTTTTTTACGTGACAAACCTTTCTTTCGTGAGCACATAACAGTGTTGGGGCATCAGCTCTGTCAATCAGCTATTCCGTTAGAGCTATGAAATAAAAATCATTCCAGTGAATAATGTCAAATATTTCGATAAGTTTAATGATCAGATTCAAAATTTGAAATTGTAGTGAACAATCGAAGACATCAACCTAAATTTAGTCAAATTCCAAGGCATTCCACGGTCAGAAAATGTGATCTTTCATATTTTAAAGCGCAAGTGTACAACATAGAGTAATGATCATGTTCGAAATAGGAGCACCCAATTTTTTCTTTACTGCTTTGGACACAATATTGTTTCCATTAACCTTATTCGCCTTTGATAAGTAATTGCACCACAAATAATAAATACACGAAGGCAGCAGTAATAGGCAACAAATAAGTACTTAAAAATTTTGTATGCATTCGAACAAATATGCGACGGTTTATGTAAGCAAGTTTTTGTAAGATCTGAATAATCAAGCATAGAGGTTATTGTTATGTATATGTAACACAAACCTATACGCAATTCCTTGTCCAAAAAAGAGAGAATTTTCCTTAATGCGGAATCGAGAAGAAAGGAAAGTCAACGGATCTACTTTTATATATCATTACACCACTTTCATTTATCATAGAGTTGGTGGTTTCCAAATTTGAGATCAACATGAGCCAATTTGGTTAGTTACTTTATCTAGATAGTTCTCTAAGTCCATACAAAGCATCAAGGTAGCTAGCTGCCTCTCTCAATCTTGGATTCTAACCCAAATCATATTTCTTATTAAGCCCTGTTTGGTAGGGATTAAAATTTAGATTTTAATTATAATCACATATTTCATGAGATATCCACAACTTCTCAACCATATATTTCATCAATTTTTATCAAAATCTACTAAAATGTCACATTTTCATGTCGTTGGTTAAACATCAAATACAAAGCCACGATGACGTATCAAGTCATACACTACAAAGTTCGCCTGTCAACTTCACGAATTCCTCATCTCCAGCTGATTCTATTCCCATAATAATTTTGGAAGGCATTCTCACCAATCGCAGCCCTCTTTACTCTAAATAATGGACAGTCAGTCCCATTTGGATTCCAGATATAGCATTAAACTTGTAGTTGCACTCTAACGTGAAGAAAAGTGGATATAAAGATTCATATCGCAAGTGTCTATGGATGAGACGACATTCCATTTGTTGAATTTGTGTTGACTCGAGAATATAATTTTATTTTATTCTTTAACTCAAAAGATTTCCTTTCAATTTTATAAAAGAAAAAATAGGTTCTTTTCTTGTTGTTAAAAGGTAAAAACTAATACTAGCTATTCATTGTTAGATAGCTTTTGATCATTTAATATCAAGCTTTGGCATTTGTCTCAATTTTCATCAATAATTCGATTTTCGTGATGACTTAACTAACTCTTGATTTTCAAATTCTCGGGTATTTACGGAATCGATGAAATAGTCAAATCGAATAATGAATCAAGAGTTAAATCTTTTTTTTTTTTTTTTTTTAAGGATGTTTCTAGTGTGTTGGGACGAGAATATGTATCCTCCATTCATTGTCTCCCTCCCCCATTGGAATCGCATAATAAAGCCTTCTTTTTAACTATTTAAAGGGTGGTGATTCGTTGTATGTATATCATCTCCACATAACCAAATTGGCGGAGGAAATGTTTTGTCTGAGGGGCTTTGCATGAAGAGGAAGAGAATGGAATGTAGCCAGGAATGATTTGCCGGCATCTATATGTATTGCTGCAATAAATTGTGCTTCCAATTGCTTTCAATCGGCAAGTTATTCTTGGCTATGTTTGACTCTCTTCATCTAATGCAAGGCTCTCGAGATACATAACTAAAGGCGAATTCGAACTTACTTATAAGTTACTTTTTTGTTAATGATTGTGTAACCTTGCAAACATTTCCAAGATTTATCCAGGCAAAGAAACGCCAAAATTAATGCACTACAAAACCAAGTATGTGTTGGGAAAATACTTTATCGTCATATTGATTATTCATGTTGGATCATCAAGAATATGTAAACCGAAGCGGGAGCATACTTGAATCAGACATGATTATCGCAATAAATGAATCCATAGTTTTAGTCTTCCAGATCAACACGTAGTTCTTTATTTCTCTTTGATGATGGGATTTAGAACAGAATGAACAATTCACGTATGATCCGAAGACCATAACAGTGTATATATACTAACGGTCCATTAACTTAATTCGGCACATCATGAAATTAGGAACATACATGGTCTCTACACATAAAGGCTCATACTTTAATTAAATGTTTCAAAGTCCAAAATATCGAAACCTTATTAGATCACTTTAAACGGACTTAACCAAAATTGATAGCTTTTAATTTAATATACAATATTTTCACATATAAGCCCACATGTTTGATTATGCACATAAAATAGATAGAGCACTTATTTATGTTAAAACCCATCCTCCATTTTTTCTTGGGGATTTGTTTACAAAACTTGAAATTTTTTTCAAATAAAATATGTTGAATCCCAGCTTATATTTTGTTCACTATTTTAATGCTTGATTAGTTCAAAATTGATTACTTTTATATTTTCTTATCAAAATTTCGATAAAAATAAGTAGTTTTATGTTTGGCTAATGTGTAATAAATTTAAACAAGAGAGTACTAGAGAGTAAAAATGAAACTAATTAGAAAAATAAAGTTATATTGTACTACTTGTGTAAAAGTTGTAGTTGCTAGATATTATCTTCAACATACACATGAGATTTATTTTTCCATCAGTCTTCAACATTCTCGACGTGTAGGCTGATGCGCACACAATTTATTACTCGCGACATTTGTCTACTGCTATTATATGAACAATTTATTCTAAAGTTTTAAATTGTTAAACAATATCACGTCATTTAAAATGAAGATCAACATGTATGTTGGGGGTTTTTTTTTTTTTAACCCAAATTAGATTGGATTTTTGAGAAAATATTATTGGGAAAATATTATTTCATTTATTCAACCTGATTTTTTTATCTTATTTTTATCTTTATAGTATTTCTAGAGTTTGGCATGCACTTCTATAAATACTAGACTCTTTTCACAAGTTTTGTATTATTAAAATATAGAATAATTGTGTAGGTATAGTTGTTGTATTTGTTTTCTCCATATTAGTCAATTGAATAAATTGCTTAGTTTTGCTACCAATTAATTCTTTACATTTTATCTTGTTGTTTGTTTGCAATCATATACTTTATATCGTGTCATATATATATATATATATATATATATATATATATATTACCTCGATCTATTTCATTTCCCAATAAGTGGTATCAGAGTTATTGATTGTGATTGTTTGAGGTTTTTGTTATTAATGGTAGCCATAAAGTATGAAATTTCGCTCTTGGATCGCAATACAAGATTCTCATAGTAGCAAATGAAGATGTGAGTTGTACTCGCGCAGATGGATTCAGATGATGCATTGTTGGGATTTGACAAAATCCCCACAACTTGGACGACGGAGGAGAAACGAAGGAAAGATCGGAAGACACTTTCACATATACATCTCCATCTCTCTAACAATACTCTTCATAACGTTTTGAATGAGAAAACGGAAGTTGCGTTGTGGTTGGAGTTGGAGTAATTGTGTAAGACTAAAGGTTTGACAAGCAAATGTTGTATTCTCATTGCATGGAAAAAGGCGGATATTTGAAAGATCATCTAGTTATGTTTAAGAAGATCGTCGCTGATTTGGAGACTTTAGAGGTAAAGTATGATGAAGAAAATTTGGTCTTAATCCTTTTGTGTTCGCTTCCCACTTCGTTTAGAGACACAATCTTGTATAGTCGTGATATAATCACAAATGCGTATGATGCATTGTTTTTAAAAGAGAAGATGAAGCATCTGGTTGGATATGAGGCCAGAGATTTAGAAGGCTTGTTGTTCATAGTGCTCGGAGAAGGGGTAAATCGAGATCAAATTTCAATAAAAATGTTTGTTATTATTGCAAGAAGAAAAGACAATTAAGAGGGATTGCGACAAATTACAGAATAAAAGTAATTTGACTGCAAATCATGGGAATCAATCAAATACTTCAGAGGAGACCAACATAGCCAATAACTATTTAAGTAATGGTGATATTTTAACGATTTTTGACACAAAATCCAAACCGATGAGGAGTGAATTTTTTATACAGCTTGTGCGTTCCGTATATGTTCCAATCGGGATTTGTTTCAAACATATGAAACGGTGATGTAAGGGGTCGTGTCATCGGTAACAACGAACTTTTTCGGGTAGCTAGTATTGGTAAAGTCAGATTGAAGGTCGTGAATGGAACATCTTGAACACTTGATCACATTCGACATATTCCAGACTTGAAGAAGAATCTCATTTCGTTGAACACTCTTGATTCAATAGGGTACATATTCTCTAGAGAATGTGGAGTCTTGAGGTACGAATGAGTGTTATGTTGTATTGGAGGGGCGGAAGAGGTCCCAGTTATACATCTTGCAAGGTCGGACAAAATTTGTGAAGAAAAGTCAACACAAATTTAGTATTGTAGTGGAGATTCAATTGGTACGGTAGCTTTGGAATTTGGTTTGAGGTCTATATTGAAGAATACTACTCTGTCGAGTTTTGAGGATATGGGTAATTCTCCTTTGCCACCATTACTAGTGGTTCCATCGTATTCAACTGTTAGGGATAAACTCATTGGAGATAGGTACATGGATGTTGATTCAGTTGCATATGCCTTTAGCGTTTTTGAAAGTGTTGAGACTAACCAGGGGTCTTCTACGAAAGCATTGGGATTCGATTCCACTATAGGGTTGCTTCGACACTGTTTGGTAATTTCTAATTTTTTGTGAATTTTGGAGAAGTGTGTGTTTGGGTTCATGTATCCTTGTTGGATACCTGGAAGATGATTTTTCTGTTGGAGAAAATTTGGTTCTTGTTAAAGAATTCAAATTTTTCGTTGCAGTTGGATTTATTTTTCTCGGTGGAGGAAAGTTTTAGTTTCATTCATTGCATAGAGATCTGTGTCAAGGTGAAAATTATTGGATTTTGGAGAAAATATTTTTTCCTTCTTTCCACGTATTTTTATTGGGAAAATATTGTTTCTTTTATTCCACGTAATTTTTTTTTTATGTTTTCTACGTCTTTGTAGGGTTTCTAGGGTTTGAAATATACCCCTATAAATACTAGAATCTTTTCACAAGTTTTGTATTACTGAAATATAAAATAATTGTGTAGGCATGGTTATTGTATTTTTTTTTCTCCATATTAATTAATTAAATAAAATACTTCCTTCATCTACCAATTAATTTTTTGTCTTTTATCTTGTTGTTTATTTGCGATCATATACTTCATATCATGTCATATATATTAACTCAATCTGTTTTATTTTCCAACAAGATGAAGGTGAGGATGAGGCGAATACCGTTAAGCTTGCGGTCGAGATTCCTTTCGTTGACTTGGAGGAGCTCAAGTGCTAGGAATGATAACGGGGCTATTCAAGACGGGATCCCGTATCTTGTCCCTATTCTTGCCTTTTCAAGAATTTCTCCATCCCATACCTGCTCATATTCCCACTGAGAATATCTCCAATAGACTCTTTAAATACAAAATACTATTTATTTTAGAAAATGAATGCTTAAAAATGAGCTCCAAGAAACTCTATATTCTTAATGTACAATGATTGTATTTAATAAATCACATATTTCAACATTCTAATTTCTAAACTATTTAAATCACATTAAAATTGATTGGTCAATTGACTTATAAAAAATCTTGTTAAATAAAATATAAAGACAAATCAACAATTTTCTTGAAAAAAGCAAAATGAAGAGTCAAAATAGAGACCTTGTTGAAGTATATAAAATTTCAACTATCTTAATTTAAAGATATTCTCTATAATACATAAAATGTTGTGTAGAAATGAAAGTTTATTTGAGATGCTCTTATGTAGGGGCAAAGCGGGGTGAGGAACTGTAATCCCAGATTGTCGTCCTATTTATTATTTTTATTTTTTATTTACCTCTTAAAATATGATGCATTACTTTAGAGAGAATGGTGAAAATGACAAAAATGATAAAAACAAGTGTGAAATACCCTGTTCCTAAGATCAGATCATGCTTTCCAGCTTTCTCTTTTCAAAGAAAAAAATATAGGTCACCCAATTTAATAACTACTCTTCTTTTCCTAAACAGGAAATAAATTGTTGTCATTATCACTACAAATCTAAAGAATGGGCTTTTGCCCAAAGAAAATGTTTGGAGACGTTTAGGGTTTGCAAGCACAAGCCCCAACATTTGTGTACTGTTACAAGTGTATGGTTCGTTAATAAGTGTAGTAAAATGGATTTTGAGTTCAAGTATCGATCTCATAATGATCGATTAGTTCTAATTCTAATTATCGTTACCTTAACCGAAATAATAAAAATTGAGAATGTTTGTTTTGATGAAATTATGTCCCAATTTGGTAGGGATTAAAATCCAATCAAAATTGAAAATATGACCGTTATTGAGTCCAACTTGTCTAATAAAAATCAACAATAACAGCTAGTTTTTCAATTTTAATCTGATTTTAATCCCTACCGAACGGGTTCTATAACTAAATTAATGGTGAGTATTCAAGTATGAATGAATTAACTAACTAAATGCAAATTCGCAATGAATGTAACGTGAAGTGTTTTCTAATAAGTGATGAATGTACTAGGATCACGAATTTCTAAGTAATAATCTCTTTAACCATATTTTTACACTTTGACACACGATTGCAATATTAACAAATCAATGTTCATAAATTATTCAACAATCTCTCTCGAACAATGTCAAACATATTCTTATATATGATCCAACTATATTTTTATGATGAATGTGAACATACAAGAATGCATTATTTTTTATGAACACTTAAAGATTTATATAAGGCATATCGGTATATTTCTATCCGCTATCGAATCTTATGATGATTTTTATATGTCGAATTTATTTCACTTCTTTGGAATGCATGAAATAAATCATCAAACTCACATAATTATTGTACATTATAATCATGGAGAAAGTAAGATAATATAAATCATTCAAATATTTAAAAACATGTTTTTGATGTCAATAATGTAAAAATAAGAATTAAAAATCATAATACAAAGTTCTTCGTTCCCTAGTACAGAATTAATTTAGCCTAGCATGGTGGAGAGAAGAAAATCAGAAAAATAGATAAAGAACGACATCATCCCGATCAATCTTCAACTGAATCTTCGTGTTCTTGGAGTTGTTCATTGATAAAAACTATCTCCCCTCGTTCTGAATTTGTTTCCAAAGGTGTTTGAATTGAAAAATGAAACAAAAAAATTTTCATACCAAAAGACAACCATGCAGCCGCATGGTTCATAGAGATAAGCCATTTTCTCTCGCTGCACACTCCCATGCGACCGCATGGAGAGTTCTACCATGCAGCCACATGGTTATACTCTTTTTCCATCGAACAATGTTCAGTATTTTGATCATATATTTTTATCTCACTATTCGATTGAAGTGAATTAAAATGCGTTGGAAAGCTTACTAAAAGGGCTACAAATCGACTAGAGACATAAATTTTCAAATTTGAACGCCTTCTAGGACAAAAATGGGTCTCAAACCAAAACTGAAAATTCGAAGCATTCATTTTTCGGCTGGAAGTTGATATATGATAGTATTTCGACTATATTTCATCCCTTGTGCTTATTTTCTTGTCCAATTGATGTCTAACACTCTCAAATCTTCATCATGAGATCAACACAACGTTTTAGTATTTACACTTGAATCTTCAAACTTTGATTGTGCTTCATTTTAGTCCTTTTTCAATTGCTTTTCCGAATTTTCACCACGTTCATTGTTTTTAGCTTACAAAACACAAATTACACAAAATTATTCACATATTTATTGACAATTATCCATGTTTGTGAACCAAAATAAGTGTAAAACGCACTTATCATGTACGTTAGAATACATTCATGGTTTTAACATGCATGTTCGGACCAATTTCGAAGAGAATCCGTAGGAATCAAATAAATCGAACCATTGGCTCAATATTTAATTATTGAACCAAACCAGCTCGTTCACATTCGATCCAATATTTTTAATTTCTTATCCAACATATTCATCACTTTTTTCTAATAGTGAAAGCAAATTCCCATGTTATGTTTCTTTCTCTACTTTGGGGACCCCCAAGACCATCTTTTCTTTTATTTCCTAGTCTATAGGTCCAATCTCATCTACTAGCACTTCTTCATTACTTGATCGGGACACATTCACCAAATCCTTGTTGAATTCCTATACATTAATGTGTTCTTGTGTGTGAATTTACATAAAGATATAGTAAGTTCAGACATATGAAAATGATTAGTGTTGTTTGAGAAAGATCACTAATTACATCAGGTTAATTTGATCGTTGGCATGTATAAAAAAATGGCTGAATAAATTGAAATTAAATGTATGATAAATAACAAAAGTGAAATAAAAAACCCTAACTACCTCATCACATAATTTTATTTCTAGTTTTGATTTGAGTTCGTTATTTTATTTATTAAAAGTTCGTTTAGAAAATAAAACTTGATTTGATTATTAGTTATCATTTTAATTTAAATTAAAGCTAGATTAGTTTAAAAACTTATAGCAGATAGTAGTCTCCGTTGGACGATATTTGGACTTTAAAAATTCACCTTATTACTTGTCACGATCAGTGCACTTGCGGAATTTAACGAACAAATTTTTGACCCCATTACTGGGGACTAGTTTATTTACTTAAAAAATTTTATTAATTCTAATTTTGATTTGAATTTTATTTATTTATTTATTTATTCTTTGTTTTTGTTTTTGTGTGTTTTTTTATTATCATTTTCGTTGCTAGTATCTTTGCATATGTAGTTCGAGATTAGGTAGTGTAATACCCTTTGACTCGAAATTGAACGTACTTTTAACCATAGAATTAGGCAACAACGAGAGAATATTGTGGCGGAACAGATAGAGATGTGCAACCGGCACAGGTTGAATAGCCAGTCGAGATTGATGAAGATGATTTGCCACTTGGACAATTCATCACACGACTTGTTGCACCAAATTAATCAAGCATCGTTTGCCCTCCGTTTAGGCAACCAAACTTTTAACTGAGGATATACATCATTTTATTGTTCCAGAATGAAGTATCATTTTATGGGATACCTCATGAGAATCCACACAATCACATTTCACGCTTTTTGGACATCTACCAAAATTACAATTTTCATGGAGTATCCGATGAAGCAATCAAGTTGAAACTCTTCCCACATACACTCAAAGATAGAGCAAGAGAATGGTTGGATGTCATACCTGCTGGAAGCATTAGGGCCTGTAATGATATCGTACAAAAATTTGTCACAAAATACTTTTCAATGTCAAAATTAACTAAAATAAGATACGAGATATCCACATTTCAGCTGAACGAGTTAGAGAGTTTCCACGAAGTATGGGAAATGTTTAAAGACTTGATCAGGAAGTCTCCTAATCATAGCATTAAGAAAAATCTGCAAGTTCAGTACTTCTACACTGGTTTAAACATAGCATGTCGTATATCAGTAGATGCAGCCTCAAATGGATTGATCACATTAAAGTCACCCAATGAAGTTGATGAATTATATGAAATGATAGCTGCCAACAACGCATTATGGCCTTCAGAAAAATCCATACATAAGAAGCACACATGTCTACATGAAGTGGATGTTTTATCGGCACTATCAACACATATGTCAGCTTTGGAGAAGAAGGTGATAGATCACTTGACTACGAGTGGTTCAACAAAAGTAGTGAAAATAAGATATTTGGTTTGTGGTATATGTGGTGGAGCTCACAATAGTAGGGAGTGCCAGATGTCATCTCAAGAGATGGAGGAAGTTAACTATTCGCAAAATTATCAACGCCAACAAAACAATGCATTCAACAATACATATAACTCATGTTGGCGTAATCATCCTAACGTCTCCTGAAGCAACAACCAAAATAATCACCAGCAGTCTCCCCCATGATTTTCAATAGTAAGAGAATCAATCGTCTTTGGAAGATATCTTGGATAAATTTATACAAAAGACTGACTAGTACATGGCAAAAATCGAAATAACCTTGCAAAATCATTCAACAGCCATAAAGGTGTTGAAAACTCAAATAGGTCAATTGGCCCGCACTATCTTAGAAAGACCACAAAGAGCTTTACCGAGCAACACAGAAACTAATCCAAGAGAACATGTGTATGCAATTACAACAAGAAATGGGATACAACTGTCTAAAATTACAGTAAAAAGACCAACACCAGAGATAAATAAAGTGTCTACTTCAGATGAGGAGCCAATGGAAGGATCTGAAAAGTCAACAGAGAAAAATCTGAAAGAGAATTCAGACATACCACAGGCTAAGGCGGTCGTTCCTATCAAAGAATATGTACCACCCATTCCATTTCCTCAGCGACTACATAAACATAAACTGGACAAGATATTTTCCAAGTTCATTGAAGTGTTTAAAAAGTTGCACATCAACATTCCAATAGCAGATGCTCTAGCACAAATACCAGCTACGCAAAATTCATGAAGGAAATTCTCACTAATAAGAGGAAGATGGAGAACTATAAGACTATAATGCTAACTGAGGAATGCAGTGCACGTCTACAAAATAAACTGTCCCCTAAGCTCAAGGATCCAGAGAGTTTTACTATACCTTGTACCATAAGAGATAGACATTTTGAACATGTTTTATGCGATCTTGGTGCAAGTATAAATTAATGTCATTGTCTTTATACATGAAACTAGGAATTGGAGAGACTAAACCAATCACAATATCATTGCAACTAGCTCACCGCTCCATAAAACATCCAAGGGGGATTATTGAAGACGTCTTGGTGAAAGTAAACAAGTTCATTTATCATGCATATTTTATCATATTAGATATGGAAGAAGACCGAGATATTTCTATCATTTTAGGCAGACCTTTCCTGGCTATTGGAAGAGCATTGATTGGCGTATACGAAGGAAAATAACAATGTGGATTAATGATGAGAAAGTAAATTTCAACGTCTATCGAGCAAAGCAACCTCCAAAAAAGGTTGACTCGTACGATATGATCCAATCAGTCAAAGCAATTGTAGATAATAGAGAAAAAAGAGATTTATTCTATGACCCTCTAGTGTAGCACATGACTACCATTTATTCAGCAAATGATGCATTTCTTACTGATAAATACTCAGGAACCAATGAAGTAGTTGACATCATATTGGCTCATGAAGCCTATCCACCTAAAAAAAATGAGAATTACGTGGAAAAGCCTTGGAAACCTCCAAATAATGTCAAACCAAAAAGAGATTTTGAAAGATATACCGGAGTTAAATTCGTCCAACTCTATCTGCCATGCTATAATGAAGAAGAATACAAAACCAAGAATAAAGTTAAGAAACATAAGAGACGTACCGCCTAAAGATCCAACGTAGACATTAGGTTAAGTCAATTTAATGACGTTAAAGAAGCGCTTCTAGGGAGGCAATTTTATTTATTGTGTTTTGCATTTTAGGATAGTTTAAGTTATTTTAAATTTATTTAGTACTCATCATCCATATCTCAATTACTCTTCGGTCTTTGTTATGTTTGTTTATTAAATGTTAGAGTTAAGTAACACTTGTTCCTATTATTTGATCTTAATGCTTTATTTGATTTTTCAGGAACATGACATCGCGAAACATTTAAACAAATTTTGACCAAGGAGCCAGTGAAAATTATATGAAAGCTAGTCGTTGAATTATAAATCATATCAGGGGAGTCTTTTCTTCACTTTCTTCCCTACCCCTTAATTGTGAATTTAAGATTTAAGACATTGAGGTCAATGCATAGTTTAAATTTGCGGGTGGAAAACAAGAGTTTTCATATTTTATTATTATTATTATTTTCTTTTTCAAGTGTTTTTTTGTGATTTGATTTTTAAAAAAATTCAAAAAATTTAAAAATATTTTTTTATTGTGTGCTTGTGTGAGTTAATTGACATAACTGGTAATGAAGAATGTATTGAATCATAAATTGATCTATGAATGGTGAATAAGTTGCATACTTAGATTAATTTTTTCTTTTTTCATATAAAATTTGACATATATTGAGCACATGAATTAAGTTAAGCATTGTGTATGAATGAGTTGAATTCATAATTAGATAAGTTATGCTAAATCTAAAATCACAAAATTTTACATCTTTGGACCAAATTTAGAATAGTTTGGGAAATTTCACTGTTGTTGGAAGATATTGAGATATATGAGGATTCAATGTGTGAAAAAAAAAATCTTGTGTGGATTGTCTAAGATGTCAATAAGATGAAATTCAGTGAAAATCTCAAGTTAGAAGTCTTTTTTCTTAAATTGGTGTTTAACGAGGAATATTGCACTAATCAATGCATAAAAAATTATTATTCTATTTGAAAATTTCTCTTCGTAACCTTTATGACTCGAGCAATTAACACTGCAATGATCTTTAAAACCTGGTACCCTATGGTCATTTGACTTGGGAATTATCGACCGAAAGCTTGTTACATAGGTCATTTAGAAAGCTTAAAGATGAGAATGCTTTAAATAAAGAAAAAAACACTTATAGAAAATCAGAAAAAGCAGATGTATAAAACTGAAGACAACCAAATGCCTTGGTTATATTCCAAACACTTATTTGGGAAAATATGACTTTTGATAAGGATCGTTAGCTTAGTTAAGTCCTAGAGATTGAAACAATCGAACTATGAAGAATCTTTGTTTATTGACATATTGACTAGCAATTAGTGAGATTTGCCTAAACTATAGAGGTGGGGATATTACAAAATTCAACATTAGTTCACACACTTAAAATGAACAAAAAGAATAAGTTTGGGTGTGTGTGAATCTCACGAGTGATGAAAGAATATATTTGACCATTGATGGTCGGGAATTGAAACAACTTATAAATTCATAATACGATATTTAATTCTTCCACACACACACACACGTCAATTTTACATTGAAAATGTAGATTTTAATTTCTGTATTGTGATTTTGAAGCTATGATTAAATTAATATTATGATTTCAATCCTGAGTTAAAAAATCAGGTTAGCTAGCTAGATCTTTTTGTTTTGTTTGATTGACATGCCATCAATTAGGTAATTAGCAGTGCATGTTTGTGTGTTAATTTTGTTTGAGGACAAACAAAAAGTCAAGTTTGGAGTGTGATAAGTGTAATTTTTATACCTATTCGCGGCACTAAATCATGATATTTTATTGTCTCTTGAATAAAATTCTACCTAATTTATGTTAAATTATGTTTTGTAGGCAAAACTTTATATTTATTGAAAAATTGAAGAAAATAGTGCAAAATAGCAAAAGAGAAAAAAATAATAATAGCAAACTCCAAAGTACAAGGACTACATTGGCAAAAATAAAATTATTTTAAAGGATTAAATTGCATTGCATGAAAGTTTTTGGGCTTGAAAAGAAGAATGAATTTAATTAAGTATTAGAGTTTTATTGGGCCTCAAATTGGACTAGACATTGGCTGTGAATTAGGTAAGGGAAAATTAGGCCTAATACGTCAATATTTGGACAAATTAGATTTATACCTTAAACTAAATTAAAAATTAACTAAAACAAATTATAACTGTAATTAATACGCTCTCTTCTCCCTAAACCTCAACCTAAGGCTTCAAAGACTCTTCGTCCCTCAAGCACTCTTCTCGACTGGGGATATTTGATCAATATCAAATCCCTTACCCATTGTCTGACTTAATTATACACCTTCACCTTTCTAAAGCCCACAAAGGAGCTCCGCGCTGGACCTTGTGATGGATTTCACGATGAACTCGAAAATCCCCTTCAACTCGGCGATAGAAGGTGGAGACACGATTGCAAGGAATGATGGTTTTGTATTGGTGTCTTGGAGGCGGAGCTGGAGGTACTGGCTAGCCTTGGTGTGCGAGAAAGGCGAGGTCCGGGGAGTCAAAGATGTCGATGGTTATGTGGAAAAGCTGCTCGACGGCTGGGGAGACTTCTAATAGCGGTGCAGGGGTTAAGGGAATCTTTTATTGACGTATGGAAGCGGCGAAGACGGTGGGGCCACGGAGGTGGAGTTAGTTTAAGTTTGGAAAGGGTCATCGAGGGGGGAAGGGGAGTTAGAGTTGTCGATGGTTATGTGGAAAAACGGCTCAGCAGCTGAGGAGACTTCTAACATGGGGCAGGGGTCTAGAGAATCGTGTCTTGGCGTACGGAAGCGGCGAAGACAGTGAGGCTACAGAGGTGGAGTTGGTTTGAGTTTGGAGAGGGTCATTGGTGAGGGGAAGGAATGATTTGGTTTGATTAGTTTTTAGTGAAAGAGGTTGCAATCATCCAATTGTTTCACAAATTAGTTTTTAGTGAAAGAGGTTGGAATCATCCAATTGGTTTTTGTGAAGTATTTCTTCTTTTTCTTGTTGATGTACAAAAACAAATGAAAAAAACGATTTACTATTGATTGAATTTTTTTTGTGCTTGTTGTTCAAAGGTTGTTATGGGTAAGGTGTTTGAAAGTGGTGAGGTTTACAATTAAGATTGTAGAAATGGTGGAAACAATAGCATGTGGATTGTGGATGCTACTTCTGAGTTGATGCATTCAAGGTGTTTGCAAAAATGAGAATGTGAAAAGTGATATTTTGTCACTTTTTTATGAAAAAGTCACAACTTTTGAGCGTTTGTCAATTTTTTTTTTAATTTGTGTCACTTTTTTTAAAATTTTCGTCACTTTTTTGAGTTTGTTACTTTTTTTGAATTGTCACTTTTTCTTGTCTGTTACTTTTTAATCTGTATAACTTTTAATTTGTGCCACTTTTTTGAATTCATCACTTTTATTAAAGTTTGTCACTTTTTTTAATTTTGTTACTTTTTTTAATGTTTATCACTTTTTCAGTCACTTTTTTTTTAGTGTTTGTCACTTTTTTTTAGTTTGCGTCACTTTTTTGAGTTTTGCATCACTTTTTGAGTGTCAATTTTTTAAGTTTTATCACTTTTTTTAAGTTTGTGTCACTTTTTTTAAAAATGCAAAAAAGTGACAATTTTTATAAAAAAAAGTGACATTGTGCCAAATTTTGATTGAAATATATAGATATATTCACACATGGTGGCTGAATTGGAGGAAAAGTTGAGGCAGCTTTAATTTTAGCCAAAAGCATCAATTTTTGGTGATTTCTTCCCACTTTTCCATGTTTGAATTCAATATTATGAGTGACTAAATATTTGTATGTTATGATTGATAATGGAATTTAGGTTTTTATTATATATTTAATTTCAAGATGTTTATGCCAGTTTAATACTTGTTAATTAGTTATTGTGTGTTTAATGTTTCAATTGTCTGCGCAACAATTAATTGATTTTAGGATAATATTGAGACCGAGAGATGATGTATAATTCTAACTCGTGCAACAATTGACATAGACATTATAAGAGATCAAGAGATAATTATAAGCTATGCAATCCTTGTTGAATTCCTATATATTAATTCATTTTTATGTGTGTGAATTCACATAAAGATATAGTAAGTTCAGGTATATGAATAGGATTAGTGTTGCTTGAGAAATATCACCAATTACATCAGGTTAATTCGATCGTTGACATATATAAAAATATGGCTGAATAAATTGAAATTAAATATATGATAAATAACCTAAGTGAAATCGGAAATCCTAACTACCCCATCACATAAATCAGTTTTGATTTGAGTTCGTTATTTTATTTATTAGAAATTCATTTAGAAAACAAAACTTAATTTGATTATTAATTACCATTTTAATTTAAATTGAAACTAGATTAGTTTAAAAATTTATAGCATATAGATCTCTGTGAGCGATATTCGAACTTTAAAAAATCTATTTTATTATTTGTCACGATCAGTGTACTTGCAAAATTTAACGAACAAGCTCACGAGCGACTTATTGCTGCTGACTTTTTACATTTTTATTGTAGTTCTACTATGCTCTCTAGTGTTTGTCATTCACTTCTTATTATTATTATTTTTTTTTTTGGTAAAACCTCAAGTTCCTCTTCCGCTGTAAATTATTCATAACATGTGGATGTTGGAAAATAATTAATTGCAATAACTTGGTAGACCCTTCTATTTCTCGATGAAAGATGCAAACATGATAAATATATTAACAAGTACTAGAACACCTATTGAAACCATATAAAGTATATAGGTATATATATATATATATATATATTCTCTATAAAACCTTACGATATTTATTATAATGTGCTTAAATCATATTGTATATCTCGATAACAATAAAATCTACTAACAATTCAATTGGTGATCAAGCAATTGAAAAGAACGATAAAAATGATAATAAACATCAACAAATCAAATCAAATTAAAGTCAAAATAATTAATTAAAAACTAAAAATATAATAATAAGGATTTATCTCATCCTAGCAATGTATAAAATTAGTCTAACATATTAAAATTACAAGAAATTTTATTTAAGTTAAAAGATATAACCCGAAATTTTGATAAATTGAGAAGATGAAGATAAATCTTGAAATTTTGAATCTCTTCAATGGTTTCTTGATAAATCTCAACTCGCGCCTTCTTTTCTTTGCCCAAAAATCAGGTGTGAATTTTCACTTGATTGAATTCTAGCAAACCCCCTTAAGTTCTTTCACAAAAATTATGAATTTTCCTCATTTAATGGTAATAACTGATGAGTATTGGAGTATAATATGTATATGAGAGGTCATCAATATGTATTTTGCTGTTATGTATTTATAGGAGTCGAAAATTGGTTGAAAATCATATCCAAATTGACTTCCAAATAGTTCCAATCGAATAAAAAAAGTTTTATTCGCGCGCATATTTTTTTTCTCTACACAATAGTCAGTATTTTGATCGTAACTTTCTCTTTCGATATCTGATTGATACGATTCAAAGTGATTTGGAAAGATAACTCAAAGGGCTACAATCTTTCACAGAATATAATTTTTCCAATTCAGACGTTTGCTGTGTCAAAAATTGATTTCAATTTTCGACTAAAAATCTAGAATATAACTTATGCGGTTGGAAATTAATTTTGATCATATTCCGTTCCTTTTTGAGTTCTAGTTCCATCCAATTATCTCTTAAAAATCTTTCAAATATTATCTTTTGGTCCGAATCAACTATTGAATATTTGCAATTTGATACTCAAACTTTGGATTTTGTTATTTTTACCATTTTTCGCTTCTTTCTTTCGATTCCTTGTTCAACCATTGAGTTTTACATATATAACATAAAATACAACAATTTAAGATATATTTTGTCAAAAGAACTACCAAATATCGATATTTTAGGACCTCAAATAAGTATATAAAATACACTTATCAATTGTAATAAAAATTTGTAACTCTTCAATTGCCATATTTTACTAGCTAGTTTTGACCAAGATAAAATAAATAAATAATCTTAAAACAATTAAAATAATAACAAAATTTTTATTTTAATCAAACAAGCCTAAAGCCATCAAGATTTTTTAAGTATACGTGTGGGATGTGAATCAAAGACCGATCTCGCACATAAATTTCACACTTTTTACTAATTGGGCACTTTATCCAATTTCATTATTTATTTCAAATAATATATTTATTTTATATATATCTAACTATGGATTTAAGCATCAGTGTGAAGCAAATGGCTAGTTGCTTCATCTAGAAATTCTCCATATCCATACATAGCAATGTACACAAAGGTGTCCATAATGGACAAATGCCTATGTTCCATAATAGTATTTACTTTATTTGATATCATTCATTTGATCTAAGTGTAGCCCAGGCGCGGCCCCAATAGGGGGTGTCATTTGTCCATTATGGACACCCTTATGGGCTTTGCTATGTTCCATAATGGTATTTACTTTATCTGATATAATTCATTTGATCAAAGTGTAGGACCTTTTGGTTTTAACTTTTTCTAATTAGCAACCATTAAGAAAAGGGTAAAAAAGGACAACCCATATGTGACATTCTTATGTCAAAACTCAAAGTAAATTACTTGGTCAGACATCAGAACATAACCATATTGACATATAAAATTTCTTACACTTCAAAGGTTGCATGTCAACTTCAATATCCTGAATGGATTCCATTCCTAGAATAATTTTGAAGGCAGTCTAACCCATCACAACTGTCTTTAATCTAAAATGGATTCCATGTTAGCGTTAAACTTGTAGTTGCACTTTCAATGGTTAATTCCCTAATTGGTCACTGAACTTTGCATAAAATTATTAGGGGGTCACTGAGCTTATAAAGTTTTTCTGTTAGTCATTGAACTTTATAAAATGTAATCACATCGGTCACTGAATGATTGATGGGATTACATATTGTAAAGTTCGGTGACTAACAGAAATTTTTAAAGTTTAGAGACCCCATGAAAACTTTACGCAAAATTTAGTGATTAATCAGGGAATTAATGTTCAGTGACTAACGGGAAAATTTTGAAGTTTAGTGACTAATGAGGAAACTTTTGAAGTTCAATGACCCCTGGAGACCTTACAGAAAGTTCAATAACCAATCAGGTAATTAACCCCCATTTTTATTAATTTTATGTTTTTTAGTTGTTTTATTACTTTCATTTTTTACATTTGTAATCCTACCCCACAATTTTATCCTCTCTAACATTGTAAATCTCAGAAAAAAAAAATTAATCTTTTATCCTAGGACAACCGATAAGATTGTCTACTCATCTCTTTAAGATCAAAGAGACAACAGAGGTTCATGCAGTCAACTATTTTGAAAGATAACCTCTCCAACATTACTCGCTTCATAAAATTTAGCTTTGAATGACTATTATCTAAATATGTGTATGAATTTCAAAGTTGAATAATATTAAGTGATCAACGCTAAAGGAGTTCTCTTCCAAAATAGTTGACTACATGAACATCGGTTGCTTCTTCGATCTAAGAGAGGTCAGCTAACAAACTTATCGATTATCTCAGGATAAAATGCTATTCTTTTTTCAAGTTTGGCGATGCTAAAAAGAATAAAATTGTGGAGTATGAGTACAAAAAAATAAAAATAAAAAGTTATAAAAAAAACATAAAATTAATAAAAATAGAGGTTAATTACATGATTGATCATTGAACTTTGCATATTTCAGGGTGTCACTGAATTTCAAAAGATTTTCCTATAGTCACTAAACTTCGCATAAAGTTCTCAAAGGATTACTGAATTTCAAAAGTTTTCCAATTAGTCATTAAACTTTACAAAACGTGATCACATCAGTCACAACTTTACAAAAATGTGATCACATCGGTCAATCACATTTTGTAAAGTTCAATGACTAATGGGGAAAAATTATAAGTTCAGTGACTCCTTGGAAATTTTACACAAAGTTTAGTGACTAATCAGAATGCATTCAACCCACGAAAAGTTTCAAATTTATACTTTCACGTGAACAATTTATAGTGGATATTAAGTTCAAGCGATGAGATCCCATTGGTGTGGGACGAAATTCCATTGGTTGGATTCGGGACTCAAAAGTATTCATCAATGGGATAAGTTTCGGTTCAACTATATGATCAACTCATACTTCAAAGTCAAATCTATTCAACTTCATGTTCAATTCATACTTAAAAGTCAAACCGAATAACCACGAGCATTGGAATGAGAATATATCTGCTCTCATTCATCACGTGCAAGCCCCCCCCCCCCCCCCCCCCACCACCACCACCACAACAATCCCATAATAAAAGCCTTTCATTTTTTCTTATTTATAGGAGTATGCTCCTCTGGGCTCTGTGTATCCACAAAACTATGTTGAGGAAATGTTTTGTCTAAGTGCCTCTGCATGAAGAGGTAGGAGAGTGGAATACAGCCAGGAATGGTTTGCCGGCATCTATATATTGCTGCAAATTTTGTTCTTGCTATTGCTTTCTGCTTTCGGCAAATTATTCTTGGCTATGTTTGACTCTCTTCGTCTCATGCAAGGCTCTCTAGGGCACATTCAAACTTATAAGTAACTTTTTGCTTTATATGTTTTTGTTTAGGGTACAATTTATGCTAAGAGTAGTCTTCAACATTTGCACATGAAAAAAGGAATAAATGAAAATTGTTTTTGAACATATCTTGTTTACTCTCGTCATAAAGAGCCTTTTAAAGTTTGCAGATGTGTATGATTCATTTTGTCAATAAAACCTTGTGGTTTACTCATGCATGTACACAACCTTCTCGAGTTTTCCATTTAAGAAGGCATTGTTTACATTAATTTGCCTAATTTCCCCATCTTTAATTAGTCACGGCTAAAGTGAGTATTATTCTTAAGGTAGATGTCTTGAAAATAATATTTAACTAATATATATGTAACACTGTCTAACAATATAAATTTTTAGATCAAGTAGATCAACATATATATTATACATTACATAACTTTATTTTATTTACACAATATCATTTTCACTCTATAGCACTCTTTTGTGTAATTTCTTCAACTCCTCACTATCTCTTGTTTTAGTTAATCATTTTTCTAATTTTTATATTTAGTTGTTTAAATTTTTTAAAGTATCTGATTTGGAAATGATATTGTGTAATAAATTCAAACAACTAAAAATATAAAAACTAGAAATATGAATAACTAAAACAAGAGATTGTGAGAAGTAGAGGAGTAGAAGAAATTACACAAAAGAGCTAGAATTTTTTGTTGAGCTTTGCTACATGTTTTTTTTTTTCACCACCTAATGACGGAACGCCACATGTACATTATGTCACCCAGTGTGTACACCTGATTGTACAAGTAGAAAAATCTCTTCTTTTTTTTATTTGTTTGGGAGCCCTACAACAATCCGCAATTCCGCACCAATCAACGGTACTAGAATAATTGGTGACACAAAGATACTTCAGAGAATGACAAGAAAAATATCATTTTTCTTATTGATTACGAAAAAAACTGACTATCAGAGTTGCGTATATGAGTGGATGGTTTATCTCTAAATTAACCACTCAATTGAACTAGAACCACAAGGTTCCACTTGAAATTTATTAGATTCTAAATTTTAAAATCGAGAATCGAATAGTTCTTTTGTGATTCTCAATACCAGCTACCAAGCCAAATTTTGATTCAATTCCATATATATATATATATATAGTTTGATAGAAAATCGAAAAGTGATTATCAATTCAATACATATACTTCAAAAAATCATTTTCTCATATATAAATTTTAGATTTATACTCCATGTTGTAATCCAAGAAAACAATATAATACAAACATACATGTATCCATAATAATCTGATTTTTCACCTAAATGGGTTACGATCTTCCAATTATTCGTGATCCTCTCTTGAATTTACTCTCTGTTGATGGGGATATATAGAAATGAAGAATCACTATCAATTGGAGATTATGACCCCATATAATAATAAAATAATGAATGGTCATTATCTTTCATTTGTTTCAAATCGGTCCCTCATCAATCTATAACAAACTTTCGGTTCATGCACTTTAATTTCATGAAACCTAATACCCATTAGTCAAAATTTAATTTTATTGGATCACTTTAATTAACTAATTTTCTTTAAATAATATCACCATACATTTTAATATATTATATGTGACCTCAAATATGTTAGAATTTTTCAACAATCTCCCACTAAGCCATACGGGTAATCTTTCAAATGTGCACAATCTTATGGGCTCAAAATTTTGCTGTTATTACTATGAGTATTTCAAACAATCTCGTCCATTAGTCATATTGATATAGAATCAAAGCGAGTTTCGTCACATTTAACGTGACTAAATTCATCAATGGTCACGTACACTCATACAACCAAATGACATAGATCAATCATGGGAGTGTAGCATGGAAATTGCATGTTATGTGATCCGAACATGTCTATTTCCAACTGGTCCAACCTTATTTCTTAAGCGAGATCAACCATAAATTTTAATCAGAGTGGAACTGAACTGAATAACTTTATTTCTAAAATTAAACGAATATTCATGGACAAAATATGTGTCTAAAACAAACAACATCCAAATACAAACTTCCACTAAACTGACATATTATCAAAAAAAAATGCAACACCTATGTGAGCATTATGTTCATGAAAGACTTTGAGTGGTAGTCATTTAGTAAATAGATCTATGATTATAGAGTTTGTCCTTATATGCTTTATAAAAATCTAACCACTCTGAATTCTTTCATTGACAATTAGGAACTTAATGTCTATAGATTTTGACGTCGTCGTGTTCTCGTTAGAATACAAGACTGCTATTGTCACAGAATAACTTAAATGGTTTTTCAATTCCATCCAAAATATGCAGCCTAATGACAATATTTTGTAGTCATATTCCATGATCATAATCAAAATATCCAACGAAGTCCAATTGGTCTGATTTTCCTGAATATGATCATGTAATCCTTAGTTCTCTATAGATACTGCATAACCTCATGGCTGCTTTCCAAATTCGCATCTCAAATTTAGTTAAACATCTGTCTAGCATTCCAATAAATGCTATATCCCGATGTGTATAAACTTGGTATACATTAAATTCTTAATTGCTAAAGCATAGAAAATCTCACTATTTCTTTTTCTTTAAATTTATCCATGAGGCATTAATTAAGACTAAACTTGTATCCCTTATCAATATAGGTGTCATCTGATTTATAGTCCTGCATGCCAAACCTTTTAAATGCTTTATTGATATAGCTCTTTTGTGACAATCCAAAAACATCTCGAGAGCGATCCCGATGCATCTAAATCCTTAATACAAAGGATGCATCATCAAGATCTTTCATCTTAAAATTCCTTAATAGAAATCTATTGGTTTCGTGCAACATGTCTATATCATTAGTGGCAAGTAGTATGTCATCAATATACAAAATCAGAAAAATATGCTTACTCCCACTGAACTTGTGATACACACAATCATCAACAGCATTCATCTCGAAATCAAATGAGATAATTACTTGATAAAATTTGTGGTACTATTGACGAGAAACCAACTTCAGCTCATATATGGATTTCTTTAATTTGCCCATAGATGAATTTCTTTATTTCTAAACCATCTAATGTAATTTAAGATCAAAATGTATCACAAATGCAATAATTGTCCTGAAATAGTCTTTCGTTGAAATTGGAGAGAAAGTCTTTTTGTAGTCAATGCCTTCCTTTTGGGTAAAGCATTTAGCTACAAGATGAGTCTTATATCTTTCCAAATTACCATTCAAATCCCTTTTGGTTTTAAATATTCATTTGCAATCAATGGATTTCGCACCTTCTGGTAATGGGATAAGATCTCAAACGTTATTGTCTTGCATAGACTTATACTCCTTATTCATGGCATCAATTCACTTTTGAAAGTTATTTATTTGTATGACTTGATGAAATTTGATTGATCAGGTCTTCTTTCGCCAATCCATGTCATCCTTATTTTCTTGGAGAGAAACTATAAAAAAATCCAGAATTATCTTTCTCCATTTTATGGTGAATTTCTTTAATGAGATTTGTTCTTGAGGTTGTTGAGTTTGTTTTTCTGGAACAATCTCTTAATTGTGTATAGGGGATTTTGTGATGTAGTCTTGATCCGAAATTAATTCTTGAACAAGATTTGGAGCAAGAATTTGTCCATCAACCTGATCATTGTCAACTGCAACAGAAGAAATATATACATATTCTTCATTCAAAACAAAATCACTAACTTTATAACCTTATATCCCCCTCCCCAAACTTTACATTCTCGAGGAATCGAACATTTCTCATTTCAAAAATTGACTTAATAGTGGGATCTTTTAAAAAATTTGTAACCCCTTAAAAAATTGCCTTTACTTGGATGCTGATGTACAGTGGAATCATTCGACATTCCTCTAGGAATTAAGCAAAAGGCCATGGACGTTGTTCTCCTGATCTGTCATATCTGCCATAATATTCACCACTATGGTAAAATTTGAATTGTTGAATTATTTTACTGAGTTGATTTTCAATCTCAGTCTTGTATGCCTTGAACATGTCCAGTATTTAGGATTCCTCATAGATGAGATATAGGTAGCCATAGTGAGAAAAATTCGTATATGAACGTAATAAATGACTGTCGACCATTCCAAGAAGTCGAAGAGAATGATCCCCAGATATCCGTATGAATTAGTTATAAGACGTCTGAAGTCCTATGGCACCTAATCTCTTTATATTTGTTTGTTTTTCCTCAATACAATTTATATAAACACTTAAATCTGAAAAAATTAAAGGAATCAAGAATTCCTTCTGACACGCGATTTTCCATTCTTCTTTGAAATAAGTGATCTAATCGCTTATGACATATCAAAGTAGAATTCTCATTGGTTAACTTATATTTAATACCACGCGAATTTACATACAAGATTTCTTTATAAGAGACAATTGTATTAAACAAATATAGGTTATCGTTACCGGATGAAGAACTGGTACCCACAATATTTGAGGTAAGAGAAAGATCAAACTAACTATTTCAAATTGAACAAGAGTAGCCAAATTTGTCCAATGTAGAAATAGAAACCAAATTACACCCAAAAGGACGGTACCGCAAATAAGTGATCTAATCGCTTATGACATATCAAAGTAGAATTCTCATTGGTTAACTTATATTTAATACCACGCGAATTTACATACAAGATTTCTTTATAAGATGCAATTGTATTAAACAAATATAGGTTATCGTTACCGGATGAAGAACTGGTACCCACAATATTTGAGGTAAGAAAAAGATCAAACTGACTATTTCAAATTGAACAAGAGTAATCAAATTTGTCCAATGTAGAAATAGAAACCAAATTACACCCAAAAGGACAGTACCGCAAATGTCTCTTTTAAGTCCAAATAATAACCAGTTTTTAAGATAACCCGAAACCACTATAGCATCAACCTTAACTGATTTGTCATCGCCCTACATAGATAAATCTTTCAGCATCAATTGGTTTTGGCAGCTCAGACAACCCCACATAGACACACTTATTTGAGTAGTGGTACTTAAATATATCCACCAAGTGTGTCTAGATATTGACATTAAATTTACCTCAAAACAAACCAAAGTGAGAAGTGTACTTTTCTTTACACGTCAAACGTGGTATTGAGTACAGTCTATCTTTATACATCCCAGATTTTTACAAAAGTTATAGCTAAATTTATCATATTCAGGCTTTTGCTATTTATTTTAAACCGAACCGGATGTACGATTGTTATTCTTTATTACTTGTCCTTAGGAGTACTTGCCAAGTGAGTAATGCCACTTTTATCTTGCTTTAGCCATTCTTCGTCTTGCACACAATATGAAAATGAGCTCATTAAGAGTCCAATTCCCCCCCCCCCTCCTTTTTTTTACAGTTGTAACTGCCTTTAATTAACCGAATTGTGCAAGAAGTTATATTAATACCAAATGTCAGAGCAAGTCATGAGATGGCTCGAGCTTTTAGTCCCTTAAGTTTATAAGCAATATGAGACATCTCCATGATGTACTCCCCTATGTTCCTCTTGCCTATACATTTTATGGAAATCAAGTTTTGCAAAAACGTCTCTCAATTTCGGTAAGAAATCATTGGCATTAGTTACTTCTTCAAATACTGTGCCTCCAAAAGCTTCCAGAATGCCACGCTTAATGATCATTAGACTCATGCGATTTGAGCGATCCCACTTCTCAAAATTTCCCTTTCTATCAGATGAACTTTCTTCTGTAAGAGAAACGGGCTGCTCAATTCGGAGCGCAAGATCTAGATCCTTGCAGCCAAGAACAATTAATATGCTTTATTTTCAATACTTGAAGTTTGTTCCATTTAGCACATGAATAGAGTTGTGTTGACAGATATTTTATTAATGGATGGATTCACCGAATAGAGAATTTATTCCCAATTAACATGTTCAAATTGAAATCCGTATTAAACAATTAATTAATTCAAATAATGGTAAAACGCATCTCAAGATACTTAGCACATCATTAATATCAAGTCTTTAGACAATAATATTAATTGTAAGTGGTACTCTTGGTGTAGTGATCAAACATTGTTAATAACTACCGTCAAATAATAAGCCCATCTTTGGATTGATTTATTATTCACATGGAAACCTTATAATTATCATATGTTTATCACCACAAGTGTGTATACAATTCGGTCAAATATTAACCTTCCTTTGGGCCGACTAATATCCTCATGAACAAGTATACACATGAATTCCTTCTAATATTCTAAGTTAATTAATTTCCACAAGAGATGTTGCTTTGGCAACATATTGCTTCAATCAATTCACTTTCGAATATTATATTCTCAAATGAGTCCTTTATACCAAAATTTAAAAAGCGAAATACTTAATTTTATTTATCTTGAAACTTTAAGGGCCTAAGGATTAACAATTCAAAACTTTATGAGTTATAATTAATTAATTCAGAACTTTAAGGGGTCAAAATTTATTATTGGAAAGTTTAGGAGTCATTAAATCAATTATGCGGAACTTTAGGGGCCAATCTAAAACCATTTATGAACATTCATGGGCTTAATTATTAAATTTCAAAACTTAAATGGCCCAAATTAATTAATTTCAGAACTTCAGGGGCTGAATTATTAAACCCAGAACTTTAAAAGGCTCAACATGATGAATTTTAACTTTAGCTTAATAACCAAAACTTTAAACTTCAGGGGTTGAGTTATTAAAGCCCATAACCTTAAGGCCCAACTTGAATAAACTTAAAACCTTAGGGGCTAAAACATAAAATTTAACCATAATCCTTAAATTGTAGCTAAGGACGGCGAGCGCTGCCCCACCTAAAGCAGCAGCCGACACTGCTGCTACAACTGTTGCATTTGTAGCGGCGCCTTCACTCCGTAGCGAGTGCTGTGAGCACCCGGCTACTTTCTTCTAAGCAGCCCCTCGTCGGCTGCGCTGCTACGCTGCAACGTCATCGACGGCCCAAATTCCTTTTTTTTAAAAAAACTTTAAATTCTATAAATCGAATTCCAAAATCCAAAGATGTAATCCAAATCTAGGAAGATAACCAAGAAACATGCATAATAGTTTTTCAAACTCAACAAAATTAGATCCGAAACTGTCAAATCTGAAAACTTTGAAAATACTTCAAGAACCAAATTCCATAAAATAACATGAAAATCATATAATTCAAAAATTCAGAATTTTAAAAAACTCCAATTTCTCATAAATTTTAACTATGGAGAGGCTCTGATACCACTTGATTGAAAATCGAAAAGGAATTATCAATTCAATCCATATACTTCAACAAATCATTTTCTCATATATAAACTTTAGATTCATACTCTATGTTGTAATCCAAGAAAACAATATAATACAAACAAAATGTATCCATAATAATCTGATTTTTCGCTTGAATGAGTTACGATTTTCCAATTGATTCGTGATACTCTCTTGAATTTACTCTATGTTGTGGGGATGCAAGGAAATGAAGAATCACTATCAATTGGGGACCATGACCTCATATAATAATAAGATAATGAATGGTCATTATCTTTCATTTGTTTCAAATCGACCCATCATCAATCTAAAACAAACTTTCGGTCTCTACACTTTAATTTAATGAAACATAATACCCATTAGTCAAAATTTAACTTTATTGGACCACTTTAATTGACTAATTTTCTTTAAATAATAACACCACACATTTTAATATATTACGTGTGGCACCAAATATGTTAGAATTTTCCAACATAGTCTCTATGAAGTCATGATTTATACAAATTCATATGTATTTATATAATTAAGTCTTATTGTTTATAATATAAGACGTACGTCAAGTGACATAACTATTGCAGCGCATTGCATTCAAGTATATCTAATACTAAGATTTAATTCACCCTATTTATTTTTTACAATACTTTTTGCTTTTTTGGTTGGTCAGATCATAAAATGGGTTCATTGTTAAGTTTGACAAAATTATAAAAATGTGAGTATATATAATACTTAGATTTAATTCAAGTCTTGACATATTAAAGTTCAACCTGCCAAAATCAAACTTGCATATAAAAACATATTGAGAATAAAATATGAAATAATTAATTTCTCCTAAAAACTTATAAAACAGTGTACATTTAAACAAGTGGAAATTACATAGAAAAATTACTATTTCAAAAATTAGATTTGTTTATACAAAAAATCACATGATAATTCAGCCCCCGTTTGGCATCTATTATTCCCCATTAAATTATAATTCATTTTTTTCTCTTCTTATCGATTACACATTCTCCAATAAAATAATATTACACAAAAACTCAAAAATCCTTATTTTTTAACCACACATTCTCAAAAGAATTACTATTCATCTCATTATAATGTGAAATAATGGAGGATAAACGGGCGTTCAATAATAATAATAATAATAATAATAATAATAATAAATTAATATACCAGCTCAGACCTCGCTGAAATTCACTCCATTCTCTCTTTTCCTCCAACAATGAAGTCGTCGTCGCTAGCCTGAGCATGATTCAGGTTGGATTGATATTGAGCTTATCACGAAATCGAAACCAACTTGGTCGGTTTGGGTAAATTCCAACCCAAACCGATCATATTCAGTTTTTGAAACCAAATCGTTGGTTTGGTTAATCGATTTGAACGTGTGTCCTAGTTAAAAAATTGTCTGCCTATTTTGGGTTAAAAAATTTATTTGCCTATATATAAAGTTTTTTTTTTTTTCTTGCGTGGTACATATTTATAATGTATATGGTCAATGGTCAATTTTTTTCTAAAATCATCCTATATAGCCGATAGTTACCAATAAGCTATAACATCAAAATGAAAAGCAATGTTACAATATGAATTTGGAGTTTACAATAAAAAATTCGTCTCCTTACTTTTCTTTTCTTTTGAATTTGAAGTTTTGGTAGAAAAAGTGTAGATGGTAAATAAATTATTTGAGAAATAATTATATTTATGTTTTTATTATTTTGTTTTTAAGTTTAAAAATATGAATTTTAAAATGAGCAAAAAAAAAATTTAAAAACTGTTTGATAGGTTAATTGACGGGTTGGTTGCTTAAACCGCAACCAATTCAACCCGACTTTTTAATTGTTAAAATTAATAAAAACCAAACTGATTTTTTGGTTCAAACTGATCCATCGACCCGATTCGATTTGGTTTAGTCGGTTTTTTTATTTTTATTCCACTCCTAGTCGTCGATATGCGCTCGTGATGTCACTTGACGCATTGCAGTAGCGACGATGATATGTGCAGTGGTCATCGTCACTACGCTCAAAACGCAGTGGTCATCGTCAACCACATCTGGTTTTGCAATCGATGATTGTGCAATGCTTTTGGGTCTATTTTCCAATAGTTGTGCAATTATTTTGGATTTGATTTCATGATGATTGTCGAGTGATTTTGGAATGGGTTTTGTTGGTGGTGGTAGTGCTGGCTGTGGTGGTGGTGAGGTGGCAATGTTGTGCGGTTGCGATCGTGATGGTGGTGCCAATTTTCGGTGACAATGCCAACAGCATGAGTGCCATTACTGGTGGTGGAAATGTGGAAAAAATATGGAGTTTTGGGTGTCGGCGTTTTTGGGGTAGTTGGTGGCTATTTGCAAATAGTCGTGGTGTTTTTAGTTGGTGGTGAGATAGTGGTGGTAATGTTGGTGGTCGTAGCGGTGGTTGTGGGTGGGATGGCATGTGATAAAGGTGTTTATGACCAATTATTTGATTGATTGCAATCAATAAATTAGTTGATTCATGGTCAAGAAATTAAATGTGGCCAATTATTTACCATTATAACCTATAATATATTACCTATAACTTTTAATCAATAAATAATGAGATCTAAAAATTTGAGTCATAATTTATAAAAATTGTAATTTGTGATCTATAAATTTTTTTGATTTGTGATCGATGAATAAATTGTGATCTATAAAATTCTTGATTTGTAGCCATAAAATAATTTGACTTATAAAATTTTTGGCTCGCGACCAAGAAATAATTTGTAATCAATTAATTTGATAATTTGTAACCCAATAATATAAATTTGTGACATTAATATATGTAATTAATAAAATATACTTTTAATTAATTATTTCATAAATAAAATTTAATTAATATCTAATTTTTGAAATTTTAAATCATGTTTCTTAATTTTGAAGCAAGACATTTAATCTCTTAGAGCATCTCCAAGAGATTCTCTATTTTTAAAGAATATATTCTATCATTTGGAAAGCATCTATAATTTTAGAGAGTTAAAATTTTAAAGTACTCCAACAACCTCTTTATATTTAGCACTTAATTTTATTATTTCCAAAAAATATTTATTATTTTTCTTCATCTTTTATTTTAACTAGCTTTTCTTTAGATTATTTTATTACTTTCCTACATTGAAAATTGAAAATTGAACCTTCTTGAATGCATTTAATTATAGAGTGGATTTGGCTTTCCAAAATTTAGAGAGTCAAACTCACTCTCTAAATTAAAATATTAAATTAAAGAGTCTCTTGGAGCATAATTTTAAATATTGACTCTTTAAAATAGACAGCATCTCATATTTAAAGAGTCTCTTGGAGATATTCTAAGAAATAAAATTTTCTCTGCAAACAAAGTACCACGAGAGTAACGAAACTGTGAGTCTGAATAATGGGGATTGTGAGGGCCGAGCCTTTTTATTCATTTAATTTTATTTATTTTTTTCTTAATGGCAACCTAAAAATAGGGAAAATATAACTAATGCCTGGTACTTGGCTGACCAGGATGGACATAGGCAGTCCGTACTAGCCACCCCAAAGGTGTAGACCTCCCAACCAAATTTACACCTAAATTGGAAGGAATTTTTCGCTTTTGCAAGGCATCAAATAGCCAAACTGCAGATATAGAAAAGAAGACGGCATCAAGGATGGATATAGCAAGTAATATCCTGGCAATTTCTACTCCCTCATTAGCCACGAGGAACCAAGTAACCTAGTAATCGGGTTGAAGCTGGAACAGAGATTATGTTTTCAATGGCACAATCCTATGCATAATATGGCTACAGATTTCAATCTAAATAGAGACAGCATCAGAAAAACTACCTCCAGACGCCTCAGAAAGTTGCCTCCATACACCAAACAATCTTGTATAAGCATACAATAGGCAAAATGTTGTCAATAGCCGTCCCCAAACAGTGAAATAGAAAGTTTTCTCAATCTAATTGAATGAATATCTGTAGGGCTAATCAAAATTAATCTCCTTCGTATCAAATGAATGGAAGGATATGCCAAGAGGATAGAAAGATGATAACAGAAAACCAAGACATTCTTCACAGATTCCAGAAAATGATAAAAATAATTACTGACCGATTTAGGATTGTACATGGGATAAGTTTTCCCAGAAATCAAATCCAGCAAAACTGTGTAGTTCTCTTCCCACTATATAGTACAATTCTAGCCAGCAAGTTCAAAAAGAATTAAGTCAAAAAAATGAGCATCCTGTTTGGCAATAAAACTATAATAATTCTTATCGGAGTTTAAATATCAAATTTAACTTGAATGAAACAATTACTGTTTCCTTCGCTTTTCAAGAACCTACAAGCCAAACTACCCTAAAAAGGAGGTAAATCAGCAGCAGTGCTAACTGATAGTTCTGCAAAATTAACAACTAAAAAGAAAATAAAAGATTCAACATGACCACTTTAAACTCATGCAATGGAACCCATTAAAGAATATGCCTCTGCAGTGTATACAAGTGGTTGCATCATGCATGAACCTTCAAATATGGTTCAAAAAATGTCTGTCATGATAGCTTCCGAGCAAATACTAATTTATATCATCAGAAAAATGTTGCTATGGGGTGGGAGAGTCGGAGAGATAAATTGGTTTAGACCTTAATCCTTGCTACTCTTCTGCATTTTATATCCTAAAATCAATTTTCAAAGAGAAAAATCAAATAGCTGGATCATTCACATTAGGATCCTAAAATGAAATAAGATATTCGTGCTCTTAGCAGTTCATTCTCAGATTCAATTGACACTAGTTGTTACTGTTTAAAGCAAATATTATTCTTTA